>CM029614.1:30347480-30947480 GCA_017311315.1 Dendrocalamus latiflorus | reverse complement strand
TCTGAGTTAAGTGTTATGCAATTGACTTTATCAGATAAGCCAATGTCTGCTATGGAGATCTTTGAGTTTGTCAGAGAAGCAGATTGTTATCCTAATATTTCTATTGCTTATCGGATTTTATTTACTATGCATGTGACTGTGGCATCAGCTGAAAGAAGCTTTTCAAAGTTGAAATTGTTGAAGAATCATTTAAGGTCAACAATGTCTCAAGAGAGGTTAAACGGTTTGGCAACTTTATGTATTGAGAAGAAATTATTAGATGAGATTGATATCAATACCATCATCAATGGCTTCGCATCTAGAAATGTTAGAAGAAATTTTTAAGGTAATATCTATAAACTCTTTGATATGAATTTTTCTTTAATACATAACGTATTTTAAGTGTTTGTTGGTAAAATTATATATGTGTGTGTGTGCAGTGCCGGCCCTGGGGGGGGCGAGCGGGGCGGCCGCCCCGGGCCCCCAAAGTGTCGGGGCCCCCATATACATGTATATGCTATGTAGAGTATAGGTATACATCTCGCTTTTCTCCCCATGCAGGCCATGCTGCGGTATTTCTCGCGTTATGGACAGCCCAAGCCCACGTACGGAAAAAAATATTGCAACAAATAGAAGGCATGGTTAAATACTTTAATACTTATAGAAATGAAGGGTTTGCTTCGAGTATGATCATTGCCAAAGATATTGCACCTCAAATGAATGTAGAGCTATCAGTTTCAGTTAAGCGGCGTGTTCTTAGAAAGAAACAGTTTGATGAAATTGATTGTGATGAAGCAGTTTTGCAAGCTGAGAAGGAATTTAAAGTTAATTATTTTTTTGTTATGGTTGATATAGCAATTAATTCATTGAAAAGTAGATTTCAAGAACTCCAAACATTCGGAAGTATATTTGGATTTTTAATGAGTTCAACAACATTGAAGTCATTGGATCGAACTGAATTAAAAGAATGTTGTACAAAATTTGCAGAAACTTTCTCTCTAGATGGTTCATCTGATGTTGAGTTAAATGATCTAATTTCTAAGTTAAGTGTTATGCAATTGACTTTATCAGATAAACCAATGTCTGCTATGGAGATCTTTGAGTTTGTCAGAGAAGCGGATTGTTATCCTAATATTTCTATTGCTTATCGGATTTTATTTACTATGCCTGTGACTCTGGCATCATCTGAAAGAAGCTTTTCAAAGTTGAAATTGCTGAAGAATCATTTAAGGTCAACAATGTCTCAAGAGAGGTTAAACGGTTTGGCAACTTTATGTATTGAGAAGAAATTATTGGATGAGATTGATATCAATACCATCATCAATGACTTCGCATCTAGAAATGTTAGAAGAAATTTTTAAGGTAATATCTATAAACTCTTTGATATGAATTTTTCTTTAATACATAACGTATTTTAAGTGTTTGTTGGTAAAATTATATATATATATATATATATATATATATATATATATATATATATATATATATATATATATATATATATATATATATGTGTGTGTGTGTGTGTGTGTGTGTGTGTGTGTGTGTAGATTTATATTTAGATATTTATATTAGGGCCCCTATTTCTAGTTTCGCCCCGGACCCTTAAAATCCCAGGACCGGCCCTGATAACTGCATATAACAAAAGGCTAACTTCGTCTGATGCTGGTAGATCCATCTATGTTGCTTGGTATATTGGATCCTTTTCGTAGTTTCCTTAGTACCTCTGCTTCATTGCTTCTAGTTGAAAGGCATACTGTGGTACCCTCTATTGATCCTCTGGACAAACAGACATGGATTGCTAGTGTTTGTTCATTTAGGCTGAAGCTGCTAAGAGATGGACAATGTGGGAGATGATGACTGCACATCTTATTCAAAACCATGAGAACATCAAACGAGGGGAAGATGACAAGTGTTCATTGGTAAGTCTTTTCATGAGCATCTAGGATTTATTGGTAACACTGTTGTTTGATGAACTTACATTATTTCAAAAAAAATTGTACTATTTAGCTTTCTTTAGGGGATAACAGGATAGTACCTTTGGAGGGCTCTGTAGGATTATTGTTTACTTGTTCTGCATGTTTGATCTTACTTTGGACTTTTAAAAGAGAAACTTTTACATATTATTGTATAGCTTCTATTTGTAATTAAAATAATTCCTCTGATGCTACTACACTTATGACTGCTGGCAGTGGCACGACATATCTGCAATGACTTAAATAGTGTGCATTTTGCTTCAAAGATTACGCAGCACAACATATTTGTCTATACGCACATTTTTCTGTATGCTGTAATACTTTGTCTTTATGGTCTTAGAACTTTGTATTATATATCCTTTTATATCTGATAGCACATGGTTAATTTTTCTTCAAGCATTTGCAAAGATTAAAACCCACTATTTTGTGAATAAGGGATTTTTACCCTCAGATTCGTATCTATTGGACAACGTTGACAAGATTCGACATATTAAAGTTTTTATTGTACAGGTAAATTTGTCCTTAGGCTTTGTAGTTGTAATATTATGCATTTTCATATGTTGGTATGATTGTATGTGTGCATCTGCGCATGAGCTAAATAGCAAACATGATTAACTTTTATGTATCAAGCTTGACATGGTGTGTAGCTCCTCATCTGTTAACATTCGCCCAATTGGAACCAAAGTTTTGATCTGGATGTAGGGTGCCAACATGACATGATCTGGTGGGTTGCGAAGTGTATAGAAATAATAGAATTAGAATGAAATAAAGACTGGATCTGTGCATATTTGCAATTCTGCTTTTCCTGGATAACTTAGATGTGATCTTCATGATAGAAATCAATTAGTAAAAGTGGCATTATTAAACAATAGTTCCTCAACCTGGTAAATGAAAACGTGATGCTTCATATTGCTATTTTTCCCAATTTTGTAAGTTCCATGCAAAAGAAGTTCCGGACATGATATGTTTGTACCTGATTAGTGATTATGTTGTAGGGGTGGTATGATGTTTGCTGTCCTATGATGTCTGCTTGGGATCTTCATAAATCTTGGCCTGAAGCAGAATTTAAGGTAAATGATTCTTCAATCATTTTCATATTTTCCAAAATCATTCTATTAAATACAATGCTTTTCATTTCATGTTGCGATACAATTTTACTGTTGTGGAACTAAGTTGACTCATTCATAAAGTTTAGGTTCTAACTTCTGAAAGGGACTGGAGTCCAAAATTGGAGGACCAAAACAATTCTTTTTCCAGTTAATACAAGGTGTTTTTATCATTTGCTTGCAATCTTCTGATTTAAAACAAAAGATAATATGTGTTCACCTTATCTGTTACCTGAAGACTCACGGTATGATGAGCACGTGCTTGTAGTGTCATTACGAACGACTCGTGTAGGCAATAGTATCTGATTCTCAGACTTGCATTATTCAACTAAATTCTTCTGATCAGCACTGTTTTCCTCGCCTGCAATCTGTATAAGCTTAAGCATGAATTTATTTCGCATTCTGAATTAATGATTCAACTTGGGCAACGTGGCTTGCCATGCAATATTCATACTGATCTCGCATTTCTTTCTAAATATTTAGCTAATTTATAGCTAAACATGCGTTGATTGCTGACTGCAATATTGACCAAGAATTGTTTCCGTAAGTTGCCCAACTCATCTCCTCTACTGGATGCAGGTGGTTCCAGATGCAGGACACTCGGCCAATGAAGTTGGTGCCTCTGCTGAACTGGTAGCAGCTAATGAAAAGCTTAAAAGCATGTTGATAAAATGAGCAGGCTGAACCTACAGCGTTCTCTTGTTTTTATTTTCAGAAATGCGGAATACGAGCCTGTATTGGCACTTAGCGCAGCCTGTTGTATGTGTCAAACGATGTCATTCCCTTTCCAAACATAGTAGGCTTTCACAATTTTGTTGGTTTTTATTCCAGGCTATTTTCAGACGTATCAGAGTTTCTTCTTGTCTTCATTGTCCAGTGGTGAGCGTAATTGAAAGTGAGCTAGCATATTCATGTTAGAGATATATGTATAGTTTGTTATTCCCCATTGTTATGAGGGGTTCTTTGCATATTTGCCTCCTGTACTTTGTGTATATATACCGGCCCATTGGCCTCATATTGAATACAAGCGCTATTCATAACATGGTATCAGAGCGTACCTAGGGTTTTCCCGTCGCCTCGCTTGTCGCCTCGCCGCCGCCACCGTCGGCCCCGCCGACTCCTCCGCGTGTCGTCGTCACCGCCGCCGACTCCCCCGCCGCCCCTGCCGCCGTCGGCCTCCGCCCGCCTCGGCTCGGCGCCTCCGCCGTCCGCCCGGCCTCCGCTGCCGCCCCTGCCGCCGTCGGCCTCGCCTCGGCGCCCCGCCCGGCCTCGCCTCGGCGCCTCCGCCGTCCGCCCGGCCTCCGCTGCCGCCCCTGCCGCCGTCGGCCTCCGCCCGGCGCCCGCCCGGCCTCGCCTCGGCTCCTCCGCCTCCCGCCGACTTCCCCGTCGGGAGCCGGGCCGCCGTCGCCGTTGCCCGCTCCGCCGGGCCGTCGCGCCTAACGCGTGCGTGCGTAACGGGCCGCAGGCCCGTTTGAGGTTTTTTCTTACCGAGCGGCGGAAGAAGAAAAAAAAAAGAAAAAAAAAACGTCGTTCTAACCGCCGCGCCGTCCAGCGCCGCCTGTTAGACTTCGTTGCCTTGGTCGCCGCGCCGTCCAGCGCCGCCTACCAATGGGCATCGTTTCCCTCCCTCGCTGCTCGGTGATCTTTGATGGTGTTAATTACACCGACTTCGTGTCTCACATGCGCATTCACATGCGTGGTCTTCGTCTCTGGGGCGTCCTCTCTGGTGATGTCACCTGCCCGCCTTGCCCTATTCCTCCGAAGGAGCCTACGCCTGTTGCATTGCCCCCGACAGCCGATAAGGCTGCTGCTGATGATGAAGCTGCCTCTGCCTACCAGGAGGCTCTGGATTCCTACAAGGATTGTCTGACCGTCTACACTCAATGGTACGATGACGACGCTCGGGCTGCTGCTGTCTTCATCGCCAGTGTCCAGCCTCAGTTTTCTTCTGAGGTTGTGTGACTCCCTTCGGCTTTCCAGATGTGGACTCATCTTCGTCAGCGCTACGAGCCCTCTGGTGATGCCCTGTACATGTCCGTGGTCCGCCAGGAGCACTCTCTTCAGCAGGGTGATGCTACTGTTGACGCTTTTTACGCTCAGAGTTCTGCTGTCTGGCGTCAGTTGGACTCACTTCGCACTGCTGGCTGTCGTACCTGTCCGTGCTGCCTGGATGTACGTGCTGACCTGGAGTTTCAGCGGGTTTACGAGTTCCTTACTCGCCTTCGTCCTGAGTTCGAGCAAAGGCGTGCCCAGCTTCTTGCACGCCACCCTCGTGTCACTCTCCTGGAGGCTCTTACCGAGATACGCGCAGAGGAGACTCGTTTGGGTGGTGCTGGTCTGATGCCACTCCCCTCTGTGCTCGCCGCTCGTCCGCCTGCTACACTGCCTCCTCCAGCGGCTACCACAGGTGGTGGTGGCCGTCCTCCGTCTGGAGGTGGCCGTCCTCACTGTTCCTACTGCGACAAGGATGGCCACACTGAGTCCCAGTGCTACAAGATGAAGCGGCATCTTTCACGCCGTTCTTCTACTGGCACTACTGCTTCTACGACGACGTCTGCATCGACTTCTTCAGCAGCTTCTCTCACCGAGCAGGAGATAGCCAGACTTCGACGCCTGCTTGCCGCTTCAGGTTCTCCCTCGACAGGTTCTGCAGGTTCTGCTACTGACTCTTTAGGCACTGAGAAACCACCCCCTACACAGTCAGGTACCTCCCCGTGGATTCTTGATTCTGGAGCATCTTTTCACATGACTCCTGATCCTTCCACTCTGTCTTCTATTACACCTCTTGATTCTCCTGTCAGTGTTCTTACTGCTGATGGTACATCTCTTTCTGTCTCTGGTAGAGGATCTCTTAGCAACTCATTCTTTCATGTTTCTTCTGTTGCTCATGTTCCTCGCCTTACCATGCAGCTTCTTTCTGCTGGACAGATTACTGACCTTGGTTATCGGGTCATTCTCGACTCTGACTCTTGTTGTGTTCAGGACTGTCACACGGGAGCTCTGGTTGGTTCTGGCCCTCGGCGCCGTGACTCACAGCGTCTCTGGGAGCTTGACTGGCTTCATCTTCCTTCTGCTGCCACCGCCGCCGCCAGTTTCTCCACTTCTGCCACTTCGTCTACCGGCTCTTTCCAGCAGTGGCATCACCGTCTTGGTCATCTGTGTGGATCTCGTCTGTCGTCCTTAGTTCGTCGTGGTCTTCTGGGGTCTGTCTCAGGAGACGTGTCTTTAGATTGTCAGGGCTGTAAGTTAGGCAAACAGATTCAGCTTCCTTATCCTCATAGTGAGTCTGTGTCCCAGCGCCCTTTTGATCTTGTTCATTCAGATGTTTGGGGTCCGGCTCCCTTCGTTTCGAAAGGGGGTCATCGATATTATATCATTTTTATAAATGATTTTTCTCGCCATACTTGGATATACTTCATGTCTTCTCGTAGTGAGACCTTGTCTATCTATAAACAATTTGTCACTATGATTCACACACAGTTCTCCACTCCTATTTGTGTCTTTCGTGCTGATTCTGCTGGCGAGTACCTCTCTCGTTACCTGCGCAGCTTCCTTGCTGAGCAGGGCACTCTCGCTCAGTTCTCTTGTCCTGGTGCTCATGCTCAGAATGGTGTCGCTGAGCGCAAGCATCGTCACCTCCTTGAGACGGCTCGTGCTCTGATGATAGCAGCCTCTATTCCACCTCACTTTTGGGCCGAGGGTGTTTCCACTGCCACCTATCTCGTCAACATCCAGCCTTCTTCTGCTCTTCAGGGAGCGATCCCTGTTGAGCGTCTCTGTGGTCTACTTCCTGACTACTCTACCCTTCATCTGTTTGGCTGCGTTTGCTACGTTCTCCTCGCCCCTCGAGAACGCACCAAACTGACCGCTCAGTCTATTGAGTGTGTCTTTCTGGGATACAGTGCCGAGCACAAGGGCTATCGGTGCTGGGATCCTGTTGGTCGTCGGATACGGGTTTCTCGGGATGTGACTTTCGACGAGTCTCGTCCATTCTACCCACGTCCTGCCTCTCCTTCGGCTTCCTCTGTGGAGTCTCTGTCTTTCTTGACCTTTCCAGATACACCTATATCTGTTTTGCCCTCGTCCACCTGTCCCACTGAGTCTCCACATATTCCCCCTGTGGCCTCTCCGCCGTTGTCGCCACCTGTGTCGTCTTCTACGACTCCGCAGGCTCCTCCCACTACAGTACCTTCTCCCCTTATCTTCTACACTCGTCGACCTCGTATTGAGGATCTTCCAGATGAGCCATCTTCTCCTGCTGTTCCATCTTCTTCTGATGCTCCATCTTCCCCTGATGGGTCATCTTCTCCTCGCTACGCTCTCCGCGATCGCCAGTCGATTCGGCCTCCTGCCCGTTTTGCTTTTGCTGGCGCAGCTACTCGTGAGCCTGTCTCCTACCGGGATGCTGTTACTCACCCTGAGTGGCAGCTTGCCATGGCCGAGGAGATTGCTGCCCTCGAGCGTACTGGTACTTGGGATCTTGTTCCTTTTCCATCTCATTCTCATCCCATCACATGTAAGTGGGTCTATAAGATTAAGACTCGCTCTGATGGCTCTCTTGAGCGCTATAAGGCACGTCTTGTTGCTCGTGGCTTCCAGCAGGAGCATGGTGTTGACTACGACGAGACTTTTGCTCCTGTGGCCCACATGACCACTGTTCGCACTCTTCTTTCGGTGGCGTCTGTTCGCCACTGGTCTGTTTCTCAGCTTGATGTCAAGAATGCCTTTCTTAATGGCGAGTTGCGTGAGGAGGTCTACATGCATCCGCCACCTGGGTATTCTGTTCCTGAGGGCATGGTCTGTCGCCTTCGTCGCTCTCTCTATGGCCTTAAGCAAGCCCCTCGTGCTTGGTTTGAGCGCTTCTCCTCTGTGGTCACTGCTGCTGGTTTTTCAGCTAGTGATCATGATCCTGCGCTCTTTGTCCACACTTCGTCTCATGGTCGGACTCTTCTTCTCCTGTATGTTGATGATATGATCATTACGGGAGATGATTCTGAGTACATTGTCTTTGTCAAGGCTCGTCTTAGTGAGCAGTTCCTTATGTCGGATCTTGGTCCTCTTCGTTACTTCCTTGGGATTGAGGTTACTTCCACTCCAGATGGTTTCTTTATGTCCCAAGAGAAATATATTCAGGATCTTCTTGATCGCGCCTCTCTCACTGATCAGCGTACTGTTGAGACTCCCATGGAGCTCAATGTTCACCTCCGACTCTCTGATGGCGAGCCTCTTTCTGATCCGACTCGCTATCGTCATCTTGTTGGGAGTCTTGTCTACCTTACTGTTACTCGTCCGGATATCACTTATCCAGTTCATATTCTGAGTCAGTTTGTTTCAGCTCCCACTCAGGTTCACTACAGCCACCTTCTTCGAGTTCTGCGATACCTTCGTGGGACTATCTCTCGCCGTCTCTTCTTTCCACGTTCCAGTTCGTTACAGCTTCAGGTCTATTCGGATGCTACTTGGGCCAGTGATCCCTCTGATCGCCGGTCTATCTCTGCTTACTGTGTTTTTCTTGGTGGTTCTCTTATTGCCTGGAAGACGAAGAAACAGACTGCAGTGTCCCGTTCGAGTGCAGAGGCTGAGTTGCGAGCTATGGCTCTCTTGACAACAGAGATTACTTGGCTACGGTGGTTACTTGAGGATTTTAGTGTTTCTGTCACTACACCGACCCCTCTCTTGTCAGACAGTACAGGTGCTATCAGTATTGCCCGTGATCCTGTGAAGCATGAGCTCACCAAGCACATTGGTGTTGATGCTTCTTTCATGAGGACTTGTGTGCATAATCAGGTGATTACTCTACAGTATGTACCTTCGGAGCTTCAAATAGCGGATTTCTTCACGAAAGCCCAGACTCGAGCACAGCACGGCTTCTATCTCTCCAAACTCAGTGTTGTTGATTCACCATGAGTTTGAGGGGGGGTGTTAGAGATACATGTATAGTTTGTTATTCCCCATTGTTATGAGGGGTTCTTTGCATATTTGCCTCCTGTACTTTGTGTATATATACCGGCCCATTGGCCTCATATTGAATACAAGCGCTATTCATAACAATTCAATCATAGAAGAAACTAGCAGTAAGCCAATACAGCGTTACATCTTCACAATAAAAAGCTGTTCATACACACATAACGATGTACCGGAATAACAGAGCATACCCTATTGCTTGCCGTATCTAGTTGTTCCACAACCTTGTTACAAAACAATACACCATCACGGTAACTCAAGTACAAGAGCCTGATGCTCTGCGTCTAGAAACCGAAACACATGACAGTAGCGAAAGAAAACATATGCAGCAGAAAGTCCATGCTATGTCAGCAAATTCACTTGCCATTACACCATGCTTCGCCTTCCGAAGTCCAGAGGGCTAGGCAACACACGTACTGCCACACATTAAGTTCCTGCGGTGTACAAGATGCATTAGAAGACAGTTAAATTGAGGAGGCTCGGATGGTGTGGCTGCCGTTGTGCAGCCCACCCGCCTAGGCTCTATTCTAGGGCATCTCATTTTCGGAGGGTACCATCTATATGAACAATGCCTCTCCGAGTACATACGCACGTTGATCGTGGAGAGGGCGGAAGCAGGATCGGCCATGCAGGCGTGAGCATGAGACGGTGGGAGATGGGGAGAGGATCGAGCTAGGCTGATATCATGAAAGTAGAGAGTTTTGGAGAATTCCAACATGATTCTCGTTGATGGGTTATTGTGTATATGTACACGTTGTACAAGAGTTTATAGCTGTTAGGATCCTAACCATAAACAACAGATTATAGCTAATTAAGGCTATACAAATCATGCCTATAATATAGCAGTGGTTTGCCGGTGATGTGCACTCTAACAGTACTCGTGAATCAAAAATAGAACAGTTAAATTGACAGTAAAATAGTCGCTTCCATAGTAGTTTTACTTTACTCTTCAAAACCTTGTCTGAACAGCAGTTCATACACTCATTAATTTACTCGCAGTAAATGTGCCAATTTTGAGGTAATTTAACCAATGGATCTGCATAGTTTTAGGTGTTCATGAGTGAGCAAAAAAATTATGGTGGTGCTCTGCTTTAACGATAGTGTTACATACAATTATAAGATGAGTGCTCACATCAATATAATAATAGACAACAAGTATGACCATAGGGTTCGACCATTCAATGATAAGAAGTGGGTGCTTACTTTATCGAGCATCCAGAGCTTCGCCTAGTTTTCTTCCTGACCGCCATCACCTCCCTTCTCCGAGGAGGCTGAAGGACCACTTTGATGGCAGTATCGAAGACAGCCTTGATGTTCTAGCATTGCCAACAGCATCACCAAGTCAGCTTGTTGGATTATTATTTACAGTACAGACTGATCAACTGACTCTAGTCATTCTACGTAACTTCAATTCTCAATTGTACTACCTGCTGTGTTTTCGAACTGCATTCGATATAAGCTGCAGCGCCAATCTGCTTTCTAAGTTCTTCACCCTGCGTAAATAAGAAAAGGACATAAAGCTAAATAAGAATCTAATTTACACCACTCAAGAAGCTGGTAAAGCAAAGAAATTAACCTGTGCCGTTGTGATTGATGAGGCACCTGGATGGTCAGCAAGGTAGGCTCTGTGGTCACGGAGATCTGAACAATCACAACCAAACCCCATTAATCATAGCCACAAGCATGAGAAGGAATCTATGGCATTAAACTTCATTAAATCAACGTCATACTCAGTACAAGTTCCTCACCTAACTTGGTCCCAACAAGAACAATTGGAACATTCGGTGCAAATCGGCGAAGCTCTGGCATCCACTGCTTGCTCAGAAATAGAAGAAATAGAAAGATCAGTTCATAATAGATTTCAGTGAAATAATGGGTACTTATCTGGGAAGCTGAGAAAAGTGAGGGATTCTTGGGCATTGGTCAAAGGTGGTCTAAACGTCTGTATGTCACAAGGAAAAGTAAAGGTTCGCTACAGCTATTTTGGTCAGTGTTCTGATGTGTCAGAGATTCAGATATCTTCAATCTAGACTAGAACTTCAGGCTTTGGATTCTTTCCACCAAAGCACACGGAAACAGGTATTTTTGCTAGCTTATCCTACTGATGAACTTTACTACATAGAGTACCTTCTTAAGAACATTCTCATAGCTTGCCCTGCTGATCAAGGAGAAAGCCAGCACAAATATGTCTGCGCCTCTATAGCTCAGTGGCCTCAACCTGCTGTAGTCTTCTTGACCTGAACGAAGAAAGAACAGAGAATAAGATAATTAGAAGTTCAGATTTTGAACACTAGTAGAGAAAAACAAAGCTCAGAAAAGAAAGCAAGATGAATCAGTACCAGCGGTGTCCCAGAGCCCCAAGTTGACAATGTTGCCATCCACCGAAACATTGGCACTGAAATTGTCGAACACCGTGGGGATGTAATCCTGCCCAAAACAAAGAACAGAATGCTACCGTCAGTCCCAGCTGCGATGCCAGAAATGGCGCACTTCATGATGAATGCAAGGCCCGTGTGTTTCCTCAAAGAGGAAAGGAAAGAAAAGCAGAAAGAGCAAAGCACAGTCACATGGTGAGACTAGAGTACCTATTACCACCTACTAATCTTGGCAGACACAAACGAACTAGCGAGAAACAAGTAATAGTACTACCAGAAGGCCAGTTCTGTACAAGAAGCACCCAAAAGAATGTGAAGCACAGCACAGTCAGGCAGATCAGCTTCTGAACGAGCTAGTACGTTCGCCTCAAGAACGAACAAGATGTATGGGAGAATACAGTACCGAGAGAAGATGCTCAACTCTGAACAAAGCTTCACTAAAACGCGCAAATAAAGATAGAAGGAGAGAAGGGAGCGTACAGTGGGGAACTTGTTGCTGGTGTAGCAGATGAGCATGCAGGTCTTGCCCACGGCGCCGTCCCCCACCGTCACGCACTTGATGAACTTGGTCGCGCTCATCTCGGCTCTCCCCCCTTCGCCTCTCCCTCTCTCTCCTCCCTTCCACTAGTACTAGCTCGCGATGAGGAAGCAGAAGCAGAGACGCACGGTCAGAGACAAGGATACTTGTCTTTCTCCAAGAAGCCAAGCCAAGAAAGCGAAGCAGCAGCTCTCTCTCTCTCTCTCTCCCCCCTCTACTTCCTTAAAGAAAGAACCGCTCGGCTCGCTCTCTTAGTCCTTGGGAGGTGTGGTGTAAAAGCGGGGCCGTATGGATTGGAATGGGGCGCAACGCAGCGCAACGACGAGAAGGTTTCTGCTTGCTCGTGTCGTGCTGCTCATCTTGAGTCAAGCTGAGGAGGCTCTGAGCCTCTGACAGCTTGCTGCTAGCTACCGCTCTACTGCTGATGCACTGTCATGGCAAAGCCAGTATGGACCGACGCAGGGTCGACGGCCATGAAAGTACAGGGGAGGCAGGCAGGCAGCAAGGAGCACCGGCTTGGCTGGGCTCGGGGCGTTCAAAAGTGAGACCAAAGGGAAAACGTCGGCAGGTTTGCTGTAAACGGTTTTGACTTCCGATTTTTTTTTTACCTTTTGGTTATTTCTAGCTTTTGGATTTTTTTAAGGTGGAAGTTATTTAAAACATATTAGAATCTAATTTTGTCTTTTTTTTAATTTTTTAATTTTACTTTTTTTCTTTTTTGTTGTCTGTAAAAATATAATGGAGTTTTTATTATTTATTTTATTTAATTGAATGACTTAGAAAAATCTAACAATTGTTATAGTGTAATTTTAGCCAACAGCTAGAAGTCGTAATCGAAAACCGGTTAGAGTGGCCCCTTAGTATATGCTTTGGAAAGGTCGCAAAGGTTTTAGGGCCAGTTCATATGGCTTCTGCTTCCAAAAACAAAGGCCAATATAAACACCTCAGTTTATATAAGTTGTTTATCAGCTATTACATTTCACTTTCACATATTATAACGTACTTTGTATTTTATTATATTACAAATTCATAAGTAGTATGACAGTCCGAATATTGTTGTGCATTTTGTTGCATCATATTTCTTACATAATGCACTACTATTTATCAATCGTTTCTATCAGCCACTATTATTCATCAATCGCAGCCAAAAGCCACTACCAAAGTTAATATGAACATGCCTTGTATGCTTTTGTGCTAATTAACACTGTAATTCAATATGAGTTTATTAAACTAGTTTGATATTGTATTACGGCAGTTGTTAAAAAATCTTGTATTTATAGCACCTAACACATCCCGTGGTACTGTAATCGTTGTGGTAGTGCTCCAAATGGTTTAAAAGCCATGACTTTTGGCTACAATTGTATTGTAATAGTTATTAGCTTTTTTAAATTAAAAATAAGAGAAATAATAAGAAATTAAAAATTAAAAAAAAACACCACAATATCTTTTGGTATAATGCAAAGGAATAATGGGGAAAAACCAAAAAAGCCAATAAAGACGAAATTAAGAAGCCGATATGTTCCAAGTACCTTTTGGCTTCTGAAAGCCAGAAACCAGAAACTGAAGCCTTTTGGAGCATCAACAGAACACGATACGCCTATACATAAGGAGAAGCAACTAAGGGCATCTCTAATAGTGTTATCTCAACTGTCTCTTGGCTATATTAAATAAGTAAAATCATATGTGGAGGAGAGATGAGACGAGAAGAGATGATATACTTTCTCTTATGCAAGAGACGACTTGAGTATGCAAATCAACGTAAACAGTGAGAGGGTGTGAGGTAAGAAGTTATGTTGAGAATAGTATAAAATAATTAGAAAAATGATTTACTATTGGAGAAAATGCCTCCATTGCTGTCTTTAAATAAGGTAGAAGCCTTAAAAGATAATCTTAAAAGACAAACTATTATATACGCCTTAATGTGATATGCGTTAATGTGATACGGCACAATAGCTTTTGGATACTTGTACATTTCTTTTCAAATTTAAAATTTTTCTGCTTTGCTCTCCGAGTAGAAAAAGAAAGAACCCCTACATCTAGATGCTTTATCATTAAAGCGTAACAAACAATCTAAAACGTGAGACTAAACCCCAAGCATAACAATTGCATTGCATTATGCTCTCTAGTCTCTAGTATCAATACATGTCGTTGGATCTAAACGTAGACACCAAAATACAACTTTGATCAGTAAGTTAACATGTAATATATTTATAAAACCTAATAAAATTATACTACTATAAAATATTTTTTTGAGATAAATATGTACATATCATTTTGATGTAACTAATTTAAATATTCAAAAATATATTGATAGCAAAAGTTTCTAAATTTTAACTTTATGTGTGTGTGTGTGTGTGTGTGTGTGTGTGTGTATATATATATATATATATATATATATATATATATATATAAATATAAAACAGGGGCACCTAGGTGTCTGGACACCTAGTCTCCCTACCTTTGGATTGCTTTTAGATGCGTGCTAGTGTGATTGAGACTTTCCATCCATGATTAAGACTTTCCTTCCATGATTGATTTAGCATGCCTAATATATTACATACCATACATACCATTGCTCTAACACGTATCTAAAAGCAATCTAACGGCAGGGAGCCTAGGTGTCTGGGCACCTAGGTGTCCCATTTCAGCGTCCTATATATATATATATATATATATATATATATATATATATATATATATATATAAACAATATGTATATGTGACGGGAGAAAGTCCTGGGAAATCTTTCGACGAAAGTCTTCAAAAAAAATTCCTAACCTAAAACCACAGGATTCAAACCAGCGAACGGTCGTGTCTCCCAAAGAAAAACGAAAAGACTCCGACCCCTCAGGGAGGAAGAGGCACCTTTATCTACGTACGGTAATATTCAAATGGAACATCCGGGAATGAGGCGGTGGACCCCACGGATGGCCCGGCCCACGACAACCCTACCCAGCATGCGGAGCGGGTAGGGGATCCTGCCCCCTCGTCTCTTATCGCATTGCACACAAGACACTTGCCCGGCTAAAAAAAGCTTTTTTTTAGTGGTTTATGACCGAAAAATATTATAGTTAGCTGAAAAAATACTGTAGCTGACGGAGGCTTATTTAGTATAATTAAATTTAAACAAATTAAAATAGAAAAAACATGTTAACCCATCACGTATAACGCAAACAAATACGAAAAAAAGAACCAGCAAAAAAACTGAAAAAACCAAAAGTATAGAAAAAGACGAAATCTATGAATAGTGCAAAATAAACCAGAATACAGAAACTCAAACCGAAACGAGTGGAGCTCTGATTTTGATTAAGCAAAATAAATCGCTGAGACTGATGTGTGGGCCCAAATAACCCAATGACGCTCTCTTCTTTTCGTTGAGCTTTCTAGTTATGGTCCCCTCTTTTCAAGCCTCTTCCGCGCCTCGATCTCTTTTGACGGCAAAGGCGTTGCGCTTCTTATCAAAAAAAAAAAAAGCCGTTGCGCTTCCCAAGTAGTGGGCTGTTCGACAACGGTTTCCGAGACATGCGCATGGTCGTCGTCCTCTCCTCTCGTAACGTCCAATCCTCCACGTACCCTGCTCCGGCGAAGACATTGAACGGCGGAGTTCGAAAGCTACAACCCTGCGTCCAACTCCAGCCACCGACACCCTGTGCGCCCGTCGTGCTGGGCCCACCGGCAGCTGCGTTCTGGAACTTTACGGAGCGGGCGGCGGTCCGAATTGAATGGGTAGCGTCTGGTTTGGTGGGAAGCGGAGGATGTAGGGCCCTATTTTCGGGTTTATTTAGTACTGCTTGATATTATTTAAATTTTCTAATATAGCTACTGTAAGTTTATTTTAGTGTAATTAAATTTAAAATATTTAAAAATAAATATTAGATTCCCAAGAATATAGAAAAAAAAGAAAAAAAACCAAAATTAAAATATTAGAAGCCAAAACCATAAGTCAACTCGAGCATATTAAAAATTGAACTCATGTTTTTTTGGAAACTAAGGATTTTTACCCTGCTCCAACGAGCTTCTAGCTTCTTAATTTCGTTTTTTCGTTTTTGGCATTTTTTTCTTTTTTCCTTATTTCTTTGTATTGTTCGTAATGATATAACTTTTTATTTTTTTAAATTTAATTAAGCTAAAAAGCTAGCAGCAGTTATAGGGCTTGTTCTTTATTTGGTTTATGGCTTTTTACTGAAATTTTTGAATTTTAGGTTGTTTGTGACAGAGATTACGGAGATAGATACTCGCTTGCGATTTTGGCTGGTATAAATGTTAGGCTTTTAATGTATATTACAATTAACTTGTTGACCCTGTCTTGAGAAAATACTCCGTTTGAAAGTTAGGCACTGTAGTAAAAGCCAAAAGCCGCTTTTAAAAGCTGCAAAGAGCATGCCCTATAATATATTTTCAGCCGCTCTAATGCAAAGAAGCCAGAATCCTAGGCTTATAAATCCAAGTGAGATGGTCCCCTTTTTTAGACTGAAAATGTTAGGTCTGATAAATAATATCAATTGATAAAAGCTAAAACCAACAGACGAGTAAAAACTGAAAAGAATGGAAGTAATGTCTTTATGCGAACTACACCACCGGCCTCGCACAACCGGGTGTTGTTCCTCAACCACGATCGTGCATATCACAGTCAACTTCATCGTCTATAGTCCTTTGTAGGTGAGGTCCTCAACATCGACCTTGCTCATGCGCCTGAGCTCCTTGAGGCAGGGCGGCAGGCGTCCATGGCGTCAAGGACAGCAGCCTGAATGCCGCCATGTGGGGCACGGATGGACGACCGCCACGACTCGGGCATGTGGAACCTGAGCCAAAGGTGGAGGAGGATGTGTTGGCTGTTGGTACGCAGATCTATCTCGGCTGTGGCCGCAATTCTATGTGTGCTTCACCTGGTACGTGCGCGGTCCGATTTTTGATGGGCCGATTTCGATCGCGGATTTTATTCGCGATCTAGTTTGGATGGGCTGAACGTGGGCTGCTCCGTTCGTAATTAGACGAAAACTCAAGTGGGATATGATAGTTTTTGGCTGCAGTTAATAGTTTTTATCTATATTTTTAAGATGACAGTGGATGAAGACGTCGATGTAGGTGTCACATACGATTTTAGACTCGAAAAGTCGTTTAAAGAATCCGTTTCAAGAAACCGTCCAATTTACTACTCTGTTTGTTTCGACTTTTGGAATAGTCAAAATACCAAAAGAACAAGCCAGACTTTCCTGGACCAATCTAGGCCGTTCTGGTATGCTTGACTTCTTTGCGTAAGTGGCTCAGTCAATCCGTCTCATCGCTCATTGCTTGGGAGCTACTGGGGGATGGACCAGATTGGGCTTAAGGTCTAGTAGACCGAGAATCAAGAGACTATAATTGATTTCTACATCGTTAAGTTAGCTCAAATGTGCCCAAATGGGCGATATGGCACGGCACGGCGCTGGCTAATTGGGCACGGCTTATTTAGCTTGTCAGTCGGAACGAGCCGTGCCAGTCTATGGACCGAGATGGCGGCCTAGGCATGGCCTAGAAGGGGTTCGTGCCATGCTGGACCGGCATGCGGCTTGTTTAGCCCGATGGGCCACAGAGGCACGGCACGCTCGTTTGGCCCGGCTAGCCTGTTTGGCCTAAAAAATTAGAAAAATAATAGTTCAAAAAATATTTAGAATTCCAAAAGGACATAATAAATTATAGAAAAAGATGCATTAAATTATAGAATTATAGAAAAATACACAATAATTTGTAGAAATGAATAATGAGCTTTATTGATGTTAAAATGGTTCCCTCGTTAAAAACTTTGCCAAGTAAAAACAACTCAATTCGAGAAAATCTTGGCAAAGAAAAAGAGTATAACCTGTAGCTTAACATTACAGGTAAAAAACACAAAAGGTACAATGTATACATGGATGCTCTAAGAATCGTCAGCGGTACGTTGACATCTTGACTGCCTTCGCTGCTATCTATATAGAGATTGTTGAACGCGTGCTCCAACTGCGTATCCACGACGCGGTGTTGAGCTCGTGCATTAGCTTGTTTCTAATCTTTCACTGTGAAAAGTACGTCCACCATCTCACTCATGAGCATTATTCTTCTCCAATATTATTCCAAAAAGACTAAAAGTAGACTCAGAAGAAACCATTAAAACATGAATGATTAACACATCTCGTGCCATATATGGATAGCACTAGATATGTTAGATTGTGCTCGTGCCACCAGTCCAAAATATTGAAGTCCTTTATGTGGTGGGGCACAGGATCGCTATCTAGAAAGACTAATAGTTTTCCACGGGCCCGAGTATGGATTGCTCCACCACTTGATGATGCAGAGCTTGATCTTTCGGAGGAAAAGATGGTGCCCCACATATTTATCATCTTATCTGTGGTGGGTGCTGGTGGAGGTTGTTATAATGGTTTTATTAAGTTATTAGATATGACAGCTCTTAATAGTACAATAACCTATACTAGTAACCCGGTCGTCCAACCAAACACCAAGACCGGTAAAAATTAGAAACACATCCTTAAGCCTAGCTAATTATACATTAGCCTTGAGCATCTTCTTAAAACTTGATGACGCACAAAATCACTTCAAGTCCGGGTCATCGTCTTGACATACATCAACCCATGATACATCCACTTCTTGAACTTTATCAACACATGATGGGTCTTCATTTGATTTGATGATCAACATATGATCATCTTCTCTTGGACATGCATCAATTTATGATGCATCTTCTTTTTAATAGCCTTCAACACATGAAACCATCTTCCATCTAGAATTGATGATCTTCAACATATGAAGTTATCCTTATTTGTTGATCCTAATATATTCATCCAACTCATGAAAAATGTTAGTCCACAAACTAATTGTTATGAATTTTAGTTAAGTTTTTTAGCCCTTAAATAGACTAGCCTCTATCGCTATTTGAAATGGCAATATAGACTAGCCTCTATCGCTATTTGAAATGGCAATAGAGGGTGCAGGAGCCTCTGTCGTCATTTCAATTGACGATTAGTTCTTCTATCATTAATTGAAATGGTGACAGATGACATGACATCGAGGTGGCACTCTATCGTCTATTCATTTGACGATAGTGCAAGTTGCTGTTTGAAATGACGATAGAGTTCTGTTCCAAGTTCTAATAGTGTATCCCCATTTGAAAATGGTGGCAGAAGGTTATTTATATAGTTTTTTAAGTAACAATATATTAATTAATATTAATAAAAAATGTATTTAAAAATCTATATAATAGTACCAATCCACGATAAGTTTGGCGATCTTGACATCTTTGGTCTCCACCACGCCTCGCCTGAACACTAGCCGATTCTAAGCATGAACACACCCAACAGCTTATTTCACCTTCACGTTAACCCCCCAAAAAGTTAAAGCTATTTAGTACCATTCCAGCAGTCTAGCTTTCTGTCTGAGATAAAACGATTTCAGAATTTTGCACAAACGCCACTAACACAATAGTAATAATGTACAGCATTCACAGTTGCATACAAGCTCTGTGGCTCACTCTGAAGAACTCTACACGAGGAATAACAAACGCCGTGGACAAAACTGGGAAAACGTAACAGGGAAGGAGAAGAAAACTCCAACTAAATTCTATCTGCTGGAACTGTGCAGCCTCCCAAAACCACCTCCATATTTGCAGGCACTCGATGGCCACCGTCATTCTTGCACCAATCGCTGCAGATGTCTCATTATATACACAAGCCAACACGACACAATCGAGCAGCCGGCTATCACTGATGTGAAGGTATCACTATTGTAACATATACAAGCCCCATTGGGGCGTCTGTGCATCAGAGTTATTCGACATTTGCTTCGAGCTTCTGATGCTAATACATCTCTTGTCTTCTCAAGACTTTTTCTTCGTCAGAAGCTCTCTCATCCTCGACGTGCTTCAACAACTCTCCGTTTAGTCGTGTTGTCAAGGAGGGAGACAATGGTGCATATATACCTACATTATGACAAAATAATGAGACATTGCAGACATTGGCAATTTCAACTAGAAAGGAGATGTTGCGGTCACAAACTTCTTGATTGTGGGATCCTTTCATAATCCTTTGTTACATGCAGCAAAATGGTACCAGACAACACGACAATCAAGCCGCAAATTTCAGAAGTAATGCTTCCAAGGCTTTGACCAGACCAATCCTGCACACATCAGTAAAGTAGGATGAGAAGTAGGAATAGCAGATATGTCAAGCCTTAAATTTTGAATGAAAAAAATCCCTCAAACTTGAAATTATAATTTTGTTTTGTTTAAGTATACAGCTCAAGCCATCAGGTGAGCTAAGGTTCAAATTCCCAACAAACACAATACCAATACTTTGCTCAGTCCATCAGAGAGCCAACTGTGTTCCCTCAATTTGTTGCAATGTACTTACGCCCTGTTTGGTGAGTCGTGGCTCCCAAGTTCAAAGGTATAATTGGAGCTTCTAGACCAAATGGGATGGCTTCAATTGTAGTCCCAGATTTTAATCCAAATTTTATAAAAAAAATACTATATAAACGAGCTTTTTCCGTACTTTAAGTGCTCTTTAGAAAGTTAGGCGTAACCAATTTTTCCAGTTAGACAAATTTGCAACATATATGCCATAGATTAAAATTTCTTGGACACAGTTCAGGATGAAAAGCTGGAGTTTTAACTGAAACAATTCCATGAGTTCAAGTTTAGGACTGTAACTTTTCATACCTTAGCTTCAAGATTGCTCTGACATATAATTGTTCGAGGATATATGTTTGAAGTAAGGAGAACATTATAGTAAGGTGTAAAGCCAATAGTTTATAATACCAGAGGCATGCATAAGAAACAAAGGCAACAGCATGAAATTTTCCAAAGGGATCTAAAGCAATAAATGAAGGTGGACGGTAGAACAGAAATAAGAATTAGATATATGACAAGAATATAAAAAAAATACCTTGAACATTATAACACTTGCAAGTATTGTAAGTGTTGTGAACATTACATAATAAATTGGAGATACAATTGCTGTATTAAATGTGTCAAGTGCCTGCCATAAAAAGTACAATTTACTCTGTTAAACTGTGGAGGACACCGATACAATCAGACTTGCAAGCAATCATTCTATGAACTCTTGCAATTTAGTGCATTGTTGAACAAATATTGGAATTTACTTTATCATAGCAGTAATCACAGCAAGGAAGCCAGTTGAAGGAGATTTCGGACACAGGGATAATACACCACTGGTGCAAGGCTGGGGATGTTTGCCTGAAGTAGGTATCCTTACAGTTTAGGACAATAGTCACAGGACAGAAACAAATTTAGCCTAAGCAAACAGGGCTAATTATGGGGGAGCTGAAGACAAATTTGTTTAAATAGGTTCCATATCATTCCAAAATAGCATATATCTACCAATTTATCAGAATCTTCTGATTATTTTATTTTCCCATGTCTTTGGTTGTTGAGAAGAGTGATAGAATGCAGCATAGAACGTACATAGCAATGATTTGATTCTAATGGACTGTGGCACTCCTTATCCTAATAAACAACAGTACATCAGCATAACTTGAGCCCAATCAGTTCAAAACCCATGATCGCTTGGAGTTACTTACATGACACTTCGTATATTCAAATTTGTTATTCTTAGTTATTGCTAATTGATCAATGTTCATAACTTCATATAGTTCTTATTGATCATTTGGTCTAGTTATATTGTTTCCGATCAACCCCTCTCTTATCAATTCTTTTTCAAATTCATAAAAAATTCTTTGTCAACATGATGCCTATTATGCATTGCTAAGGTTCAACTCACAAATTGTGTTCAAATTCGTCTTCTCTAGGACATACCATTTAGGCATTTATCATTTAAATGGCTATACTTATAGTGACATACAATGGTTACTGAAATAACATCAGTTGCGAAGTTGTACAAACCTTATTCAGATAATTCATCTGTGTTAGCACACAGGTAGCCACAACAAGCATAAAGAACCAAGTCTCTGGATACACTAACTGATTTGTCCCCTCAAAAGTCAACTTTAAGGATGTACCAAGAGCTTTAACACTCATCACCTGATTAAGGAGAAAAAGTTAGTGCCTTCCTTAGTAAGAGAAAAAGTGAATAATTACATACAGAACATTAAATAAAACAGAAACTGCTGGCAGAAGTGACATTACTGAAAGAGAACCCATCAAAGAGCAAATGGCAGTGTAGATCAACACATTTGATTGCCCATAGAGAGGGGAGAAATGGAACACCAGGACAAAGACCACCAATATAACTGAAGCAACATAGAGCAAGAAAGCTGAAACAGCACATGGCAATATATGTCAGTCATCAGGCTTCACTTCCTAGAATCGCATATAACAACAAAGGAAGTTCCCACAATCAAGAGAGAATGATTGTACACAATAGAATCGCATTCATGATAAATCGATAATTCTCACCAGGTTGTGTCGCCATGCTCCATATTTCCCTAACCGACGTAATCTCTCGCTCCTGTGGCGCATGGATAACAATCACCACCGATCCCGCAATGCACATCACGCAACCGAGAACCCCGAGCGCGTGCAACCTCTCATTCAGGATGAAATTGGCCAGCACTGCACTGAAGAGTGAAGACCACCAATACCCACCTTCAATATCACATTCCACTATTCCAGTTCCGCAATTGGAAAGGAAAATTACAGCTTGCAGTATGTACCTAACAATTATGCTCAGTGCTCCAAGAGGAGTAACCAGCACCGCGGGGGCGAAGGCGTATGCGACGAAATTCGCGACCTCTCCCACAATCACTGAAAAGAGAAAAAAAAACTTTGCTCCGAATTACCCACTGCTCGCTAAAGATTGCGCTTCATTTGCTGTACTGAAATCGTAGAAAGAAACCTTACTAGTGATCATGCCGACCCACCATAGGGGTTCCATGAGGTACGAGTAGCCACCCACCCCTGCACACCACATGAAGAAACCAAGAAAAAAGAGTCATTTGTACAGGATTAAACTTCGGGGGAAAAAAGAGGGTAGCGTGAGAGGAACTGTGGAGGCGACCTGCGCGGATGCCGGAGGCGACGGCGGCCCGGCGGAGGCCCTTCTTCTTGATGATGAAGCTGGCGCCGATGAAGCCGCTGGAGAGGAGCGCCAGCGCTATCCCCTTCACGTTGTCCGTCGACAGCTCCTCCTCGGCTCCTCCTCCCATCCCCCACCCTAAAACGCCCCAATTGCGGTCGAGCTCCTCGGATTTCGGCAGGGTTGGATCGGATGGATCCGCGCGATTCCCAATTGTTGCCTCTCCCTCTCTTCTTTCTCTATATTTGTTTCCCTATTTTCGACGGGAATGTGGATTCTTGGATGGTTTCGCGTACGAAGGACTACGAGACAAAACAAAACACGCTAATGGAAATTTCCTGGCTGGCTGGGCTGGGTGATGGCTGATCGGGGTTGGGGCTGATAGGTGGGACTCATCGGCAGAACTATGTTGCCGTGCGGCTCGTTTTTATCGAGAAATTTCAATATTTGACACTGAATACGTGTGCCTCTCAACTTTTAACCCCTAATTCGTACGCCTTTGAAAATTTAACTCTGTCACTGCGAATTTTTTTGATTCAAGGGATTCTCCTCATTTTTAAGCCACCGGAAATGACCGTAGTGCCCTTGAATCAAAGGAGAGAAAATGAGGAGAATCCCTTGAATCAAAAGAATTCGCAGTGACAGGGTTAAATTTCCAAAGGCGTGCGAATTGGGAGTTAAAAGTTGAGAGACGCACGTATTCAGTGTCAAATATCGAAATTTCTCGTTTTTATCTTTCGTATCAGAACTGAATAGCAATAAATTACTTTAAAAAATTATTTAGATAAATTACTTTAAAAATATAACAAAAAGTCATCTCATTTTTTATTTGAGAGAAGACATAAGTCATAGGACATGTTCTTTTTACCTGAATCTTATAGCTTTTAGCTGCAGCTTGTGGCTTTTGGGCTGTTCGTGCGAGAGATTACAGAGTAACAGAAACTCACGTGTGGTTTTTGCCGACATAAATGAAGTCGGTACAGTATGTACTACAATTAACTAGTAACCCCCATCTTGAAAAGACATTCCGTTTAAAAGCTAGTTACTGTAGAAAAATTAAAAGCATAAGCCAAAATCTGAAAAAGAACAGGACCATAAGCTAAAAAGTTAAAAGCATGTATGGATCTTTTTAGCAGAGGGATGTTTTCTTGCTGGGATATTTGGTTTGATTTTATTTGATGCAAATTTATTTTGACAATGCTTAGTTAATATTGGTTGCGTGACCTTGTGCATACGATTCGTAAGTAATTATACTGCTAATCATAAGTAATTTTATTATTAGTCGTTGAGTCGCAAGTATTTTTACTGTCAACCACAAGTAATTTACCGCTAGTCGCAAGTAATTTTCCTACCAAATCACATGTCCGCGCTCGAAAGTGCAGTAATCCTAATAAAAGTAATTTTACTATCAACCACAAGTAATTTTACTACACTACCATGGAAGAGTTACCCTGTGTGTCGTACCGGGCCAAGCTGCTGTGCCGAGCTAAGCACAACATGCCTGATTACTGTTTATGTCATGCGTAGATCGGGCCAACAGTGCCATGCCTTAGGCCGACACGATTGGCCTAGTCGATTTGGCCAGGTTTATGCGTTACCACTTACATACACACAAGTGCATAGGAGATTAACCTATGTGGTGATAGATAGATAATGGAAACTAACACATGGACAACAATATAGATAATAGAAACTAACACATGGACAACACTACATGTATAAGTTTTGTACTTGTTCATTGTTTGATATTTAAATAACTATATCTCTTCAGTTGAGTGTCCGTTTTGAATTTTGTTTGAACTATTGTGTTTCATACAACAAACCGAACAAAACAAGATTGATCTTACATATAATTTCTATGATATAATGGTAAGGTAAATTATTAATCACCAACGACTTAGAGTTGCTAGTCGTTGAAATCTAAAGTTGCTAGTTATCGACACCTAGATATTGACAACTATAATTAATAGTAAATTATAGTTGCTAGATGATAGCAACTAATGTATCAAGTAACATATAGAGTTACTAGTATATTTTAGTTGCTAGTAGTTAGCAATTATAGTTATTAGATACCAACAACTATTGTTGCAGATAACATATCGAGCTACTACCAAATTATAGTTGCTAGCAGTAGCCAGCAATTATAATTTCTATGTACTAGCAACTAATGTAGCAAGTAACATGTCAAGTTACTAGCAATTAATGTAGTAAATAGCATGTAAAATAGTAGATACCATATAGAGTTACTAGTAACTAATACAGTAATTAATATGTAGAGCTAGCAACTAATATGGAGTTTGATAGTTATCATCAGTTCATCACATAAAGCTATTAGTTACCGATTCCTACATAGTGAAATATATAATTACCAGTAGTGAAAATTTACTAGTTACCAATACCTTAGAGTTACTAGTTAGCAGCACCTAAATTTACTAGTTACCAATACCTTAGAGTTACTAGTTAGCAGCACCTAAAGTTGCTAGCTGTCATCATCTAAGTAGTGAAGCATATAATTACTATTAGAGGGAGAATTGCAAACTGCTAGCTCTTAAAGTCGCTAGTTAATAAATAATTTATTAATATATTTTCAAATTGTATTCAACATAGATCTTATTTTGTTAAGCTTATCATATAGATCGCAATGATTCAAACAGAAGGTAAATCTGATACTCGGTTTAAAAGATATGAAAAGAACAAATGATGAGGAAGTACAATAAAGATTTTGTTTGCTTTTAGGTAAGCTCATCTCCGCACTCGGATTAGGGGCTCACATACGACTATAAAGGACCCGAAAGAATCAGTTTCATAAAAATTACATCAAATTTATTTTACATAACAGAGAAATAATTTTAGCCGAGAACTCCTACTGTGGTTGACTAAACCGAGACTACCATTCTACAAGGTTGTCACCATTGACACCGTACCCGGACAACCGTACCTATGCTGCCTCTTCCTCGCCTACCACCACTCTCTCGCTGAAACGTAGCTCGGCTCTCGTTCCTGCAGAATGAGCGTTGCTAACTTTGCCACCAACTATCAAACCAGAAGTCATAGATGCGATTTCTCTGATGGTGTCAAGTGCTGGGTTTTTTATTTTATTTTTATGTTGTGCGTGTGTTGGATATAAAGGAACAGCGAAAAGTCCCCCAACTTGCTACATGGAGTAGCTGACAAGAGATTTACAAGGTTCATTATATCCCGCAGAAGAAAACAATGGCAACAAAAGACCGAAAAGAAAATAAGGGCAGCAAAATTCAACCATCAATTTAACACGGCTTGAAATTGTGGTAGCAAGAGTACCAAAACATGCCGTTCATTGTGAATCATAAATCATGATACAAGTTCAAACAATTACCTGTAAATAACGACAAGGAATGCATCATTCTGCAATCATATTTCCAAGGTAAGCTGCGGACTAGACGCTAGTCGGGATGTCAATCAGCTGAACAATGGCTAAAAAAAGGGAGGGTGTCTCGGCATAAACTGACCGTGGACCACAGAGCTGATCTGAAGGGCTATGTGGAACTGAAATTCTTCCGCTCGGACAGCTGCTTGCGTATCATGGCCGTAGCATGTCCCGTAGTTGAAGCACTTGTTGTCGCTGTTCTGGAGGCAGCATATTGATCTGTTCTGGCGACATGCTCAAGACTTGCTGTACAAGCATCTTTTCCATCTCAGGTGTCAACTGCTCGAAAAACAATCAAGTGAATAGTTTATTTTACGAGAAAGGGAAAAACATAACACAGAAGACAAAAGACACTTACAGGTGCTTCAGGGCGACCCGCCTGTATACCACCAATTCCTTGGGTCATCTGTCCAGGCAACCCAGGTATTTGTACAGGGAAATGGGAGCCAGCTGAAGATGCTTCAGGGTTGCCACGTCCCCATGGAGTTGATCTATCGACTTGCATACTTAGAGAATTGTAGTGCGAGCCAACATGTGAACTAGACTGAACAGATAGATCACAGGAATTATGTAATGACTATTGAGTCTATGATCAAAACATCACATGGAAGATGGGACTACAAGAATCTAGAGTACAACAGTAAAGCTATCCAAGAAGTCGCACATGGTTTCTTTAGATCGCGTTGTAGGCAACATTGGACATATCAGCAATAAGCTGATATAAGACGGAACTAGTTCAAGACTAGGGATGGCAAATAGCCACTATATTTATATTTAATTTTTTCCGTTGCTAGTTTTTGTTAGACCCTTCAGGCTATTATTTGTAAGCTTGGCCATAAAATTGCTACTCTGATAATTAACAGTATTTGCTTTTTTTATGGTTAATCGTGATCATAGTTGATATTTCATCTATATTTCCACTGTATGCACTATCGTGATCCTAGACTAGTGCAAAATACACAGAGTTTGAATTTGCATATTTGGGTCTCGACAATCATATAAAACTCCTACGTGCCGAAAAGGACATTTTTTACTACTGCTTGCCCACTCCTCTCTCTCTAATCATCATTTTGTACCTCCGCTATGCGTAGAAGTAGTGATATTACCGTGATAGTGTTAAAATGACAGGAAGAAATCCATGTGTGAAGCAAAGCATGGCCCTAGAACCAAGAAGCAGCACATGCTGCAGGTGCATGAGCTCCCTGCACGAGACTTCGTGGCTTGCAAGACCGAGTGCACTGGGTTGCCTCTAGGTTGCCTGGGCCTTCTGTATAGCTTGCACACAGTGCACAAGGGCAGCACTGGATGCAGTGTAGTCGTATGGAGCAACAAAAAGCAGTGGTGGGCCCACAACAGAAACACGCCGGTGAAAAGCTACTGTATTGAACAGACACGACATGTAAGCTACTGTATTGAACGCACACCTAGATGTGCAGTAGATTTTCCGAAACATGAAATAGAATTATGATATAGTGGCTAATATTTTGCAGCAGAAGTTTACTGCATTGGTGCCTTAGGAATAAAATAATGCCTTATTGGACCTAAGAAAGTTAGTAAATTTTGAATTGCACATGGACCAAATAATAAAACAAAGCCAAATGAAAAAAAACAAAATAAGGAAAACACCAGTAGAACCTAGCCAAGCAATAGATGTAAGATGACAATGCTAATAAATGCTATATAGGCCATACATACATGAGCAGTATTAGTCTATTGGATAATAGATAAGAAGAGTCATTTACATGTTATTCATTCAACTGTAGAGTAATGTGGATCATATGTCATTACTCATTAGATACAGAGATTTCAACAGCAGGTTAGCACATAACTACACTAAGATAGCAAGATGTTAGTCAACATTAGACACAAATTACTTGTTTGGACATGGTTCTTCAGGACCTAAAACCCTTGTGATGATAGCAAATAATTACTTCATCAAGGCAGTTCCAACATCTGGCTTTGAACAGCAAATGCTAAGCAAAAGCATGAACATTTGGGAAGATGCTTATATTTTCTTTGTGCAAGGGAAATAACTCAATGTTAATACAGCATAATCATATCTTCCAGAAGACAAGAAAGCATACCTGGTATAGCTGTGGTGGTGGCTGGATAGGCAACGGCGGTGGCTGGTTAGGTAATGGTGGTTGACCTGTAAGGAAAGAAGTTTGTGGATTCCCACCTGGCTGAGAAATTCCAAATATGATGGTCAGTTTGCAGAACATAGTATCTAGTTATCAGGATCATGTAGATTTAGTGTAGAACCTTACATGAAACATCTGTTGTTGCAGCATGTGCTGAGGAGCATTTGTATGACTCAAACCAAATGAATTGGGCACTTGCGGATGCATCTGATGTGTAAAGGGCTGCATGGAAGGTGGCCTAGGCAACTGGGGCAAGGGTGGTTGTAACTGCTGATTAAACATTCCAGGATTTTGCAAAGGTTGCTGTGGCTGACTATGAACTGTAGACATATGTGATGGAACATTTGAATACTGTGGAGGGATATGAGGAGGTAGGGGAGCATTTGTATGCTGAGATGATTGAGGTGCTGATGCAGAAAGCATCTGATGGATAGGGTATCCTTTTGCGTGCGCTGATTGTGGTGGGTTCGCTGACATAGTTGGAAGGTCCAAAGATGATGTCAGATTAGAAGTGCCCGATGAAAATGGGCCAGAAGGCTGCACATTCTGTTGATTGGCAGGTAATTGGGGTTGGGACAAGCTAACATGATCTTGAACTGTAGCTTTAATTGATGAAGAAGGTGTTGTCTGCACAGCTGTGGGTTGGGCCATGTCTGAAGATTGTGCCTGTGGGGACAGCAAGCACTTGGTGACGATAACATTCAATTTTCTGATTAAGAATTCAAAATGCAAATATTAATAAATGTCAAGTCAAAGAACTTAAGTTACATACAGATTTAGGCGTTTTCACCATTCCAAGTACTACTTGCGCCTGCAAGAAGAAATGCATATAAGAAATTCATTCTGCACAAATGTGTATAAGAAATTCATTCATCGTGCGCAAGACAATCCAGTTGAAATTAGTAACCACATGTGGTGTCAGATACCACACCAAATAATTTTATATTGATGTGGAAGACATCAAAGCAGATTTTTCCAGGAGAACAAGAACATAAACAGCTGTAATAGAATCTTTAGAACAAACCGTTGGAGCACAATCGTCAAGAACAAGTAGTGGGCTCAATTTTAGAGAGTTTGCTAAACAGCATTAGTACATGACACACATTCTTCTTCATCCAATTTTTTCATATAGAAACAACAACGCATTGTGGTGGCACTCAAAAGAGCTTCGTAGCATATGATCAACGCTAATACACTAAACCCCATGGTCTCACTGCAAGACTGCATTTTCCATCTGTATCATGTAAAGAGAAACCAAGACAGTTTTTGCTACATAAATGTTCATCAGATCCCTTCTCGATGCAAACATGAACCAGCCCAAACTGCAAGAGCTAACAATGCAAAAGTTTCTCCCTAAACTGTCAAGCGATTACCAGCTAAGCTACATCCTCTTGTAACAGACATGAACTTACCATTCTGCATTAACGAAATGCGAAATCTCTACAAGGGAAAATCATAACGAGACACCACAAAACCCTAACCCCCCCCCCCCCCCCCCCCAACAAATGGAGGATTTCAAGAGCACTCGCAGCAGAGGCACCACTGTTCCCCTTTCTCCCTACGCAAGTAAACGCAAACCACCTAAGAGAAACCTCACCCGGAAGAGCGCGCGGGTGACGTCCGGATTGTCGACGAGCATGCGGCGCACCCTCTCCTGGTCGTGGTCGATCATGGCCTGCGTGTGCGGCGGCGGCACACCATCAGAGACCGGTAAAACGGTGAGAAATCGAAGAAAACCCTGCGGGGGAGGAAGAGAGAGAGAGAGAGAGAGAGAGAGAGAGAGAGAGAGAGAGAGAGAGAGAGAGAGGAATTGGGCTCGTAGGGTTCGAGGATTGGGGGGCGCACCTTCATCTGGGACATCATGTCGTACATCTCGGGGCGGGACATGGTGGAGATGTGGGCCGCGAAGGCTTCGCCTGCCGGCTGCTGCTTCGCGGCCATGAATGGGAGGAGAGGAGCGGCCGGAGATGATGCGGCGGCGATGTGGGCGGGGTGCGGACCGTTCGACTTGCGAGCCTGAACTGGCTGCTCTACACTAGCCGCACTTCCTTATAGTTTTGGATTTTCAAAAGAAAAAGAAACTGTTTACTTCAGTTTTTTCAAAGTTTTTTTCGATAAGTTTTTCAAAGTTTTTGTGGGTAATTCCAAGTAACCATGATAAAGTCGCTTATCAAATATAAAAAACAACTGCTTAAGTTGGAAAGTAACCAACAAGAGATTTAAACTCGAATAGTGACCAAAGCAAAAAGTGACGGATACATATAAAAAAATGGACTAGATATCAATTTGATTAAGAAGATTAGGGATAATTGATTATTTGTCTCTTAGTTTGACTACTTTACCATTTATATTTTGCTCTAAAGTTCTCATACCAACTGATCTTTTGCCCTATTTATATATTATATCATTTTTCATTTGTTTAACTCTCTGGAGCTCATATGAATAGACCATATTGTCCTTTTGTGAAATAGTTGAACAATTTCTCCTTTTTTTTCTCCAAATCCGGTGGATCGGTTTAGCGTCGCGCCAGCCTCTAGTCCAATGCCGCTTCGGTGACTTTAGCTCCTTGAGGCCGACTTTAGCAGCCGCACGCTCCTCCGCCGCGTGCCGCGCAAAGATCGAGGCGAGCGAGATCCAGCGCCTTTAAGTCATAAGTGCTAGCTCCTCCTCTATAAGCAGCAGCTCTGACTCTGCCCCACCACCTCACCCTCCACTTTCTCACCCACCTCCACCGACACCGATAAGGCGTAGGTCGAGCACTAGGGCGACACGGAGGACGCACTCCCGAGGAAAGAGATCGTCCGGCGCCTACGCCAGCCGGCCATGCTCTTCAGTGAGGACGACGTCGCGCGCTTCTGCTGCCTCCACATCGTGCTTGAGGACCCAGTCATGCCTATCGCTGCCTCAAAGCTGTGGACCAAGGCAGCACCGCGACCTGGGAGACTGGAGGTTGAGGACGAGGGGAGAAAGGTGGTGTTCGATGAGCTCTTTGGTGCTACCCTATGACGGCTAGGGTGAGTGCCGAGGAGGCGGCGAACACCGCACGGGGTGAGGAGATGAGTAGAAGGGAAGGAGAGGGGTATTTTGGTTATTTATAGAAAAAACGATTCAGAAAATAATATAATATACAGACAGGATAAAAGATCAACTGGCATGAGAACTTCAGGGCAAAATATGAGTGACAAAGTAAAAAAAGGACAAATGATCAAAGACACCTAAACTGAGGGACAAAGAATTAATCTCTACTATTATATAAAGAGGAGTTAGTGGTCATCAAAGCGTTCTCCTCTCCCCTCTCTATAGCCATCCAATTTGATCTGGACCATTCGTCTCTCTCCTCCTCTCTCTTTCTCAAATACAACCGTCCACCCTTCCACTTTCCTCATCTCCTCGTGCATTCTGACCACCATGCTCTCTCTGTTGCTTGCTCTTCAACATTTGATGTATAAAATTAGCCAGGCAATAAGTTTCGTCTCACCATTTTTATGATTTCGTTGCAACACACAGGACTCTAACTAGTTATCCCAGAAGATTAAGCATCTACATCAAGAGGACTCAAATCCTACCACCTCCCATCAATTATGCTACCCCATCAACGGATAGACGTCTTCGATACGGGTAAAAAAAAAGCAATTGCACTTAGAATTAGAACTTTAAATAATAGTGGTGCACTTTTTACTAGTAAATTTGAAGTGCTTCTCGCCAGAGTTGAGAAACATGTTGCGTATAATTATACGAAATGTACGAAACATTTTACGAAGTAATCCTCTACATCCACAAACACGGAGGGGAGGGCAATTGCTAGTGGCAGTACACCCAAACGTGCGAGTAGTGTGTGTATGTGTATGGTGCCATTAGAAAACATGTTGCAATTCAATTCTCAAAAACAGAAAAGAAGGGTAAATATACATGCTATCAAAGACGCACAAAAGGACGATCTGGCGCAAATCCACCATCGGAGATTCCGCACAAATCCATCCACCATCCACACGGTATTTGCAGGAATTCAGCACTGGGACATACAACATATTTGCTACTGTACAGTTGCAGTGAGTAAAAGCAACCAAAAAGTCAGGAAAAAAGACAAAGTTAAAAAACTAGAAGATAGAAGCTAAAAGTCTAATGGAGAAGCCGAAATTAGTAGGGTCTCAAGCTATGGGTTCTGCTGTAGGCTTGTTGCTGGAATTGCAATTTAAAAAAAGAAAAAACATGTTAGACCATCACGTATAATGTAAATAAATACGAGAAAAAAAACCGGCAAAAAGCTCAAAAAAGTCAAAAGTATAGAAAAAGACGAAATTTATGAATAGTGCAAAATAAGTCAGAAGCTAGAATCTCAAGCCGAAACGAGCGGGGCTATGTCATGCTAGTTCACAACATATGCCACATATAAGAGATTCATTCTTAGAATTACATCGATGCCAATATATTACTTTCCCAATAAATTGCAAAGACAACATAGCTCGAATATTCACAATGGCAGGCATCCCATATTAGAATGTAACATGATCATGTGCTTACCTCTTGTGTTCCTTTGAACGCTCGATAAACTCCGAAGCAACATCAAGACCTTGATACGAAGCAAGCACTGTCCTAATGTCAGAGGGTCTCGCCATGGCAAGATCTGTAGCATACGTTGGCTTCGTCAGTGATTTGATGTCACAGACTCGCAATGCAAAAAAAGGAAGTACCTAGAACCACAAGGCATTACAGGAGATGGATTAGAACACTTACACTCAAGAAATGGAATCAGATCCAGCAGTTGGGCGTCATCAGTTTCAAGTTTCCAAGGTTTGATTGTAACACAATTTTCAGGCTGCAAGCAAGATTCAAGAGCATGCCCGCTGATATAAAGAACTTGCGCAGGATTTCTGTTCAACTTTGACAAATCCTAGTAAAATATGACAAAATTAGATTAAAAGGAAAAGCATCACAGACAGTATGGAAGTGGCAGTTAGCACTCAACACCGTTCCTCACAGATTATACCTTGAAAAAAGATGATAGGGAGATGGACTAAAATATATAAAAATACAAAAATGGATCATATTCACTATTCAGGAGGGATTGTGTAAACAAACATCAAGGAATGCACTCTATTGCTGAAAACGGTAAGTAAAGCCCTCCAATCTCCATACCCGATAATGTTTACCATCTTGGTACTTAGTTGCAGGTCTCGATAACCTGGCTCTGATGAAACCTTTTGTGTCCAGCCTATCAACCACAGATTCAACATACTACACATATAACAAAATATTTATAGAAGTTAGGGTATTACATAACATTACACAATCAAAGAAAGTTAAGAACAACTTAGCATAGGCAATAGATCAGAATACACAACAACTTCATAAAATTTTGCCATTTGTTCCACAAAGGCGTCTACTCCTGGCCTCTTAAAGGTCCTCCATCCTCTGTCACGCTTTACAGAGAAAAAAACATTACTTTGACATCCCTGGATCGCACAAAATAGGAAAACACATAGAGGATAAGAACTAGAAAAATAATTTATGCACTAGCCCTCAAAAGGGAACCAAAAACATAGGCAGGATTTGTTAAGTAATGTTCATCCCGCCATGTTATCACAATGCAATGGAAAATCCTGTGAGCACATTCCATGCCTACACACAACCAAGCAAATGAGGCTTGAATGCATGGTTGTCACGGCGTCGCCTAGGCGACGCCAAGTCATCCTGGCACCGCGGAGGATCGCCTCGCCTTGGCCCGAACCCTAGCTTCACCGTCAGCCCTGGTACGCCGTCCGCCCCTCTCCTCTCCGGCCGCGCTCCGGCCGCGCCGCCTCCCTCCCTCCCGCCGCCGGCTTCCCTCTCCAACTTGCTCCTGCCGCCGAGGGGAGGGGAGGCGGCGGCAGGGGGGAGGCGTCGGGGAGGGGAGGCATCGGGGAGAGAGCGGGAGGCGACGGTGGCTAGGGTTAGGAGATTGGGCGCGGGGAGCTGGAGGCGGTGGGGGGAGGAGGCGAGGGGAGAAGGCGCCGGGGAGAGGATGCGGCGGACGGGAAGGCGGCGGCGGGGAGAGGATGCGGCGGCGGGGAGAGGAGGCGATGAGGTCGGGAGAGACGGGAGATAGCGAGAGAAGTATTGAGGGGCCGAGGGGGTATGAGTATATTTATCGGCTTCATATAACTGCTGGATACGTACCGATGCATGTAGCTGCTGGATACGGCGCTCGCCGCGGCGTCGCCTGGACGTCGCCTACGCGTCCAGGCGCCTCTCAATCGCCGTGGTCGCCGACTTCGCCGTGACAACCATGCTTGAATGTGGTGCGCCCACAACACATCTGCTTCATTTTGGACAATAAAACCCACATCATTCTAACATGTTTGACAAAGATGAAATAACTTGCTCATGAAAATGAAAAATTGTGTATCATGCCCAACCTGTACATTACAATAAGGCAACTTTGTCAACTGCCACATAGTACATATAGCATAATTCTTGAGTTTTACAGTGTTAGATGGTGAATACAACATTATGTTTGTGTGCTATAAGTGCAGTATTACAGTATAATGGAGTACAATGATCCAAATGTTACTTGTATTGGAACATGTTTAACGTAAACTATCATGTGTAGCATACAATATTGATTTGTTCTAGCACATTTCACCCAACCAGGTTATATTTGAGTCTAGAGATTATACTGCATTTCATAGCATATTATCTGATAATAAGGAAAACAAGCTGCACTCTCCCATATGGACTTCAATAATATTAATCTATCTCACAATAAATCATAATACATAAATTCTAGTACCATATTTGACTCATATCCAAAGATTAGGTTAAATAACAGGACTGAACATATCCAAAGATTAGGTTAAATAACAGGACTGAACATATCCAAAGATTAGGTTAAATAACAGGACTGAACATATCCAAATATTAGTTTAAATAACAGGACTGAATATCTTCTTCACTGTACCTGCCAATCAGAGTACACAAGAGTTTCATTCAGATCAAGAACTAGGGTGAAGACATGCTGATCTTGAGGGTGCAGATCTGGTAGCACTTTGTCTGATGTGGGTTCAGTAAATCCCTGGAATAAAAAAAGAGCAGCGCAATTATGAACAGTTATTACAAACATACCTGTATAAAAAAGATGAAAAGATTTGTTACTAACCCGAACATGGTCTTCAATTGCACTAAAAATATCCAAGTAGAGCTCTATTGCTGCAACAGAAACTGCAGTGCCAAAATGTACAACTTCAGTATTAAGAAGGTACTAAACAGAAAAGTATACAGCCAACAAGCTAAGCTGGAACTCAACAAATAAAAGCACGAAAAGATGTTGAAAATTGGAATATTAAGCTGTACATGGCATTCAGATGAACTAACAGGCTCATTTCATGATTGTTTTTTTATAAGGGTTTATATAGAATAATATATGTATGCATTCAACTGGTAAATAGTTACATTTAATAATAGCATAATTCCATTCCTTTTTCATTGCATCCACTGAGGGCAATTCTTTAATCGTTGACTTACTACAATCACATAAAACACATCATATAGTCCTTCACAAGTATCAGGCGGAGGAAGAGAAAAAACATGGGATAGCAGCTAAAGACAAAATGTCAAACATGAAGTGGTAGCATGAATTAAATCAATTAATCATGCATCATCACATGTCGTTCGATCAAGTGTCCGGAAAGTGTACAAAAAATGATCAGGCGAAGAAAGAAGTGTGCAGCAGTACTTGAGGCCACAGACAAGATAACAATAGCAAAAAAACAAAAATAAGGAGTATGCCATAGCCTGTACCTTTCATAGCTGTCGAGAAAGCCATAGCCTGATATTTCTGCATACAATTAAGACACCAAACATTCTAGTATTAGAAATACTATCACACTCAATAAGAGTATAAGACACAGTTATTCACTGCTAACTGCAGTTTATGCTCATGATCTCCATTTGTACAAAACCATAACGGCAGTAGACAATTTCTTGCATGTTTCTATATCACCAAAAATCCCTAGTAGAATAATCATCTATGCTCAGTTTAAATCGAGGCATAAAAACTACTAAATTGATAATTATCCTTCCTTTGAACCTCTTACCGTTATTCCTTGTTGCATTACAAGGAACAGAGCTACCAACAGGATCATCAGGTTTGCATGTTGTTACACTATTGCCCCTCAAAAAATTACTCCACCAAGCAACGACAAGGATCGGAAGACCGTATGGCATTATTTACCTCATCCTGAGGCATCCTCCGCAACGGGGGGCGCCGGGTTCTTCCTGAACTCCCGCGTCTTCTGATCCACCTCCTCCAACGTATAAGCTGCACGCGACGAAACGGGAACAAAACAGCGCAGGTCAAAACGCGGCGCAAGCCGCCAAATCCGAACCGAATCCACACCCAAAGAAAAAACGAAGCACCCTAGGCGAGATCGCGGCGGGGGGGATCGAGGGATCGCACCGTAGCTGACGTAGCCGGCGCCGCCGAGGGCCCCGGCGACAGCCGCGAGGGCACCGAACTTGAGCGGGCCCCACCGCTTGCGCGCAGCGGGAGGCGGCGGGGAGGGCTGCTCGCCGGCCCCGGCCGAAGCGTGCGATGCCGCCGCCATTGCGGCGGCGGCGGCACGGGAGGAGGAAGAGGAATAGGAGGCGGCGGAGAAGGGGAGGGAGCGCGATCTCGCGACGACGCGAGCCATGGCGATCGGCGTGGCTGGCTTGGGAGAGAAGGAATAGACGCGGGGGTTTTAGGTTGGTTTTTAGAGAAGGGTTTAAGCGAGAAAAAAATGCGACGACTGCGACTCATGCGCAAGAGGGAGACGAACCGAACCGCTGCGGCGAAGCGAAGGGAAAGAAAGGGCGGAGTGGCTCGCGTGAAGGCGGGCTGGAAACGAGTCACGGAGTCCGCAACGCTTCGCTGCGCCGAGTGGCCTTACCTGCCCCGGGACGAGATGGGCCTTCACATTCGGTAGTGGCCTGGCGGCAGCGGGCGCGGCTGGCCAGGAACGACGATTCCACGGCCATCACCAGTTCACTACAGATCCATTAGGTCACCTTCTTTCTGGTCTTTTCAGCAAGTTTTAGTTTTAATTTTTTTAATAATTACTATTTATTAAACTAATAAACTGTAGTAAAAATTATTAGCCACAGTTTAAAAGAATACATCAGCTATATTATCTAGGCTGGCGAAAACCACGGCCCACACATGTTTCATAGAGCCGAACGGGCTGCGAGCAATCTCCAGCCCACTAGCCCGCACGCCGCAGCCACGGTCGGGAAGGCCACAGCAGGCCGGCAAGGCCGATCCGGGATAATGATCTTATTCTTTTCGGCTTTTAGCTTCAGCTAACTACTATTTATTAAACTAATAGAACATAATTAAAAGCTATAGATCGTAGAAAAAAAGAACAGGCCAACTCGGCTTATAGCTTATGTTTTCTGACTTATTTTTCACTATTCATAAATTTCGTCTTTTTCTGAACTTTTATCTTTTTGTTGAGCTTTTTTGCCGGTTCTTTTTTTCCCGTATTTGTTTGTATTATACGTAATAGGCTAACATATTTTTTATATTTTTAAATTTTTTTAAATTTAATTATGCGAAATAAGCCTCTGTCAGCTACAGTGCTTTTTTCAGCCAGCTACAGTGTTTTCAGCCATAAGCCATGAGCTTTTAAGCCGAGTTGATCACCACCTAGGATGCGGATCCTGAGTGCACAGCGACGTGCGCGCCTGAAAAATGGTACGGACTTTTTCCAAGGAGTAGAAACAAATGTCCAACGCTCTAAAAACTCTCTGTGACTACTAAATGATCGACGTGTTGGGTTGATCTCTCGGCTAACCAGCTGAGAGTTTTTAGGGAGGCACGTCCTCCACTTCACGCCCTGATCGGGGGCGTAACTAACTCTGACTTGGTTTCGGTCCCGGTCACCTAGCGCCATATAAAGTTTTAGGGTTTCCGCAGGGCTTAGTGAACGAGTCGTTCTAGCTCCAAAAGAAACCGGCACAAACCCGATCTACTGACGTGCGCTACGGTGAACGAAGGCCGACGCCCTATCACGTCCCCGGCGACCACCGCAACTCCGGCGACCTCCTCCGCTACCGTCGGCCACCTCAGCATCACCGTCACCACCGAGCAAACTGATGGCGTCATCCAGTTCGGGTATGTATCTTACGCTTCCGCTATAAGGATCTATTGTAGGTGTTCATGCCTTGATCTAGGGTTAATGTTAATGCTTCATGATTAGACTTAAATCAGCTCTTACATTTGGTATCAGAGCACCCCTAGCTCATCATGAACCCTAATTGCCTTAACCGAACTTGGATCTGTGATTGGAGGCTCGGATTTATGTTTTATGGGTCGGCTTAGCAATTAGAAGGAGGGGATCAACAAGCTTACGCAAAACCCTAATGGAATCCCCAAAATCAGCCCACCCGAATCCCGGAAACCCGAATGAAATTTAGATCGGCGGCGGGAACTTACTGTTTTTGGATCTCCGGCCAACCTCCGGTGAAGGGCGCCGCCGTGGCCCCACTCGACGGCCGCGCGCGCAAACATGGTCGCACGCGCGCACCGGCGAGGAGGGCTGCGGGGCCGCCGTCTTATGTCGCCGCCTCACGCCGCCGCCGATGTCGCCGTCGCCGCGCTCCGCTCAGCTCGGGAGCCGCCGATGCCGCTGCGCCGCCGCCTTGCTCCTCGCAGGCGCCGCCGCCGACGCTGCTCCGCGTGAGCGCGCGCGCCGCCGACGCTGCTCCTCGCGAGCGCGCTCGTCGCCGCCGCCGCTCCGCCCGGGCGCCGCCGCCGTTGCCGCGCTCCCGCTCCGCACACCTGCGCCGTCGCCCGTCCGGATTTTTCGCATGGAGGCGGGCGCAAATGAGGATTAGGGTTAGGGTTGCGGGAGGGATTTTGTCACGGCGGCTGCGTGCGTGAACCGTCCGATCCAATCTGACGGTCATCTTTTAATGGGCCGCGAAAGCTGATGGGCCGGCTGTGGCGTTCAGCTGTTCGATCACGATCGAACGGTGCGCACGCGTGCGTGGGTTTTTGTGGGCCGGGGTTTCCTCAGGATCGGCCGCACGCACGCATTTTCTGGGCCGCGCCGAGATTTCGGCCCGTGCGGGATTTTTTTTCCCGTGCGGAAATCTTTTGGGCCACGCGGATTTTCGGGCCGTCCGCGGGTTTTTTTTTCGGGCTGCACAATTTTATGGGCTAAATACAGTGTTTTTGGGTCATTTTTTAAGGCCGGCTGAAATAGTGCCATTTTTTTAAGTACATTCTCTTATGTTTTAAGTTTCCCTTATGCACTGTTTTAATTATTTTCGGTGGCCCAAATTATGATGTATCATTACCGTTTAATCATGTATAATCTCTGATTAAAATTGAACCAACGGAATATTTTAATTTTGAGATTTTATGATTAATTTTGGCATTATGTATACATATGGCTATATTCTGACCAACGTTGTTTATAATCATATGTCGCCATATTATTATGTTTTGTCTCTAATTAAAATTGAACCAACGAGATATTTTAATTGGAGATTTTTATGTTTTTGGCATTATGTATGCATATGATTACATTCTGACCAACGTTGTTTGTAATCATGTGTCGCCATATAAAATTATTGAGGTCCTTTTCATTTTCTGCCCAACGGTGATATGAATTGGAACTGTATTTTGCATGTTATTAATCAGACCAACGTAGGGTTAATTACATGCAATATATATTTATGATATTTCTATGTTTTGCCATGTATTTTGAAATTTAGCACTTAATGCATCAAACGTTGCCGCCATAAAGAATGAATTCATATTGTCCTTGATGTTTTCGACCTTGACTATACCTTAAGGGTAGCCGTTCCCAATCCTCCCACCGAAGGTGAGGAGAATTATGATGAGAAAAAGAAAATTTATTAGGCCTATGCTAAAAAAAAGGGAGCGGTCTGACCGCTTATCATTAATGATTATGAAGACTTCTATTTCAGTTGGGATTAGGGGAGCAATCCCCGATTCCGAAAATGCTAAGGAGTACTTGGCTTCAATCGAGGAGAAATTTAAAGACTCCACTAAAGTTTATGCCAGTACTTTAATTCAGAGGCTCTTAACCACTAAGTATGATGAGTCCGGCAGCATAAAAGAGCGTATCATGATGATGACCAATATGGCAGAAAAACTCAAGGGCATGGACATGGCAATATCTGATGGTTTCCTTGTCCATTTTATTATGACCTCTCTTCCTTCTGAGTACACAGCTTTTAAGATTAATTACAATACTCAGAAAGAAATGGAGCATGAGCGATTTGATCGCCATGTGTGTCCAGGAGGAAGAGAGAATAAGAACAGAAAAGAATGATTTTTGCTCTTCATGTTGGTGGCTCTAACAAAAGGAAATTCTAAGGGGACTTCAAATCTAAGAAAAGTTGCAATTTTTTCCTAACTCACAAGTCGGAGCCTAAAGTGCAATATGCACCTAAGCCTCATGTTGCTCGCACCAGAGCATCTAAAGGGGGAATGTCTTTTCTACAAGCAGCCAGGGCATTTTAGAAAGATTGTGTGTGATGCTAAGCGTAAAAAATAATGATGAGACTTCTTCGAAACTGTGGCACTGTCGTTTAGGCCACATTTCGAGGGGGAGAATGGAGCGTCTCATTAAAGAAGAAATTCTCCACCCATTAGTTTTCTCTGCCTCAGACCACTGCATTGATTGCATTAAAGGAAAATATGTTAAGCAAATAAAGAAGGGAGTTACTCGTAGCACAGGACTCTTAGAATTAATTCATACTGATGTCTTTTTCCTGTGACATCAGTGGATGGTTTTGATACATTCATCACATTCACTGATGATTTCTCCCGTTATGGTTATATCTTTCCCATTAAAGACCGATCTGAATCACTTGATAAATTTAAGATATTTAAGGCTGAAGTTGAAAATCAGCACAACTTAAGAATTAAAGTGGTAAGATCGGATTGTGGGGGAGAATATTATGGAAGACATGCCTCTTACGGGCAAATACCTGGCCTTTTCGCTAGGTTCCTTCAGGAAAATGGCATCGTTGCCCAATATTCTATGCCGAGCGAATCTCAGCATAATGGTGTAGCTGAAAGATGCAACCGTACACTTATGGATATGGTATGGAGTATGCTTAGCCAGTCTAGTTTACCAATTGGCTTGTGGATAAAGCACTAAAGGCAGCCGCACATATTCTTAATCGGGTTCCCAGTAAATCAGTACCTAAAACACCTTATGAATTATGGACTGGGAGGAAACCGAGTATGAAATATTTACAAGTGTGAGGTTGTCGTGCTGAAGCTAAGTTATTTAATCCACACATTGGAAAATTAGATCCTAAGACAGTAAGTTGCCATTTTTATTGGGTACCCTTGTAAGATCGAGGAGGCCGACTAGACGGGGGGTGAATAGGCGGTTTAAAAATTCTCTACAAATTAATACTAACTAATTCAAGAGCTTTCCTATTTGCCTAAACCAAGTATGTAATGCGGAAGCGAAACTTAATTTGATTTAGCTCAAATAGTGCCTACAACAATTAAATTCGTCTAAGTGCACCAACAATTCTATCCTAGGTCAAGGTTTGCAATCCTAGATATACAAGCAATCAATTTAATTCTATGAATGTAAATTGCTTGAATATAAATTAAGTACAAGGAAACAAACCACAATTGACACAACGATGTTTTACCGTGGTGTTCGGAGACTTGCCGGTCTCCCCTAATCCACGTTGAGGTTAGCCCGAACAAATCGGACCGGCTCCACGAATTAAGCCGAAACACCTCGTATCCACTAGTGGTAGCTCTTTCCCGCTCCGGGTAGGTGAGCTCCAACCTTCACAAATTCGCCGGGTCTTCTCACAACCTTCTTGAGAAGATCACCGCGCACGACGCCTCCAACGCCGTCTAGGAGTCGGCAAACTCCAAGAGTAACAAGTCAAGTCCCTCACTTGACTCTCACCACGTGCAACGAATGCACAAGCTCAACTCCGGACACAAAGTCCTCCTCTAGATGCAACACATGCACTCTAGAACACCTCTCCTCTCTCACAAAGTGCAACACATGCACAATTGAGTGGAGAGCCTCACTCTAGCTCAAGAATACAAGAATGGGTCAAGCAACAACATCTCCAACCGGCCACAAGGGGGTATTTATACCCCACACAAGAAAACTAGCCGTTGGAGCCAAATCCCTGAAAAAAACAGGAAAAACGGAACTACCGCAGTACAAATCGCGGTACTTCCGCTTTCCTCGCCAACGGTCAGAAAACTAGCCGTTTCTCAGCAAAACCGGAACTACCGGAGTACAAATCGCGGAACTACCGTTTTTCCCGAGGCTAAGTCATTCAAAAAATCGCTCTCTGGAAAAAACATTCCGCTCGGAATCCGGAACTTCCGGAATCGCGGAACTACTGGAAAAATCAGAACTACCGCAGTACAAATCGCGGAACTTCCGCAAAATCCGGAACTACCGCAGTACAAATCGCGGTACTTCCGTTTTCCGGTTTTTCAGCACAGACGACACTCGGAAAAACGGTCATAACTTTTGACTCCGATGTCGGAATTGAGTGATCTTGGACTCTATGGAAAGCTTATTCAGAGGGCTACACAACCCACCTATTTGCATGATCTCAAACACATTAGATCAATGCAGAAATCACAAGACATCCAAAGAGTCACTATCACGGTCTAATATCAAAGGAAATAGCGACAAATAATTTTAGACCATGCCAAGGGATAATGCATGATCTCCAACTTTTGCAAAACACATTTGCAAACTTAGATCATGCTACAAGGATTAGGTACATGGACTTCTCACATTTGCAAAACACATTCGCAAACCTAAGTCACATGCCACAAGGATTATATATGAGCTTCAACCATTTGCAAAACACATTTGCAAATATAAGCCTCATATCACAAAGAATGAAAACATGGACTTCAAGCACTTGCAAAACACATTCGCAATGCATAGTCTCATGTTGCAAAGATTTCAACACATGAGCTAGACGTGGTGAGGTTTGAGCTATCAACACATGATGAGACTCAAACTACTAGACATGACCCCTATTAATAGTACGGCAACCTATACTAGCAATCCGGTCTTCCAACCAAACACCAAGACCGGTAAAAGACTAGAAACACATCCTTAGCCCTAGCTAGTCATACCTTTGCCTTGGGTCATCGTCTCGATATGCATCAACTCATGATGCTTTCTTTTCATCAACACCATCAACTCATGATGGTCTTCACTTGATCAACACATGATCAATCTTTGACATGCTTCAACACATGAAGCATCTTTTTCTCGATGGCCTTTAACACATGAAGCCTTCGTCTTGATAGCCTTCAACACATGAAGCTACATCTTCTTCATCAACTTTGACTTGATGACCTTCAACTCATGAAGTCATCCCAAGTCATCTTCATTTGTGGAACCTAACCTATTCATCCAAATCATGGAAACCGTTAGTCCACAAATCAATTGTCATCGATTACCAAACTTCACCATTTTGGTAATTCATGACAATCTCAACAAATAATGAGATATTAAATTGATTTGCGAGTATACAATATGTACACAACAAATGTATACTCCAAGATAAGCTTTAAACAAAGCTTACTTATCCGGTTGTCATTAGTCATCCAACCATTAACACATAATGGAGAAGTTAGATGACAACCCGATTGCACATGAGTATATATATACTGCACAAGCTATATATATACTCAAGAATGTATTTCAAAGTAAAGATCCTAAATATGCATATTAAAAGAAGCATGGATCAATACTTATGAAACTCCAAAATATATAGAGAGCTCCCCCTAAATGTGTGCATACAAGTGTATATAGTGAAGACATATGCACATATTCATTTTACACTAATTGAGGAGTTCAATCTATATTTTGGATCTAAGGAATGCATTTGTAAATGAGAAAGCGATTTCGAATGCATACATCTTTGATTTCACCTTTTCATCCAAATGAGACTAACCAAAGATAAACTCAAATAAACATATTAGTCTCATAAATTCATTTATCATTTTCACCAAAACATTATAAAGTATATGTCATTAATATCATAATGTCATAATTGCATTTGTCATTAACACCAAAACCAACTTAAATGGAGCTTGATCTTTCAATCTCCCCCTTTTTGGTGATTGATGACAAATCTATTTATGATAATAGCATGAGGGTGAAAATAACTAAATGATAAACAATTAATCATATGAGAGAAGGTGAAAGCATTATCAACATTTAGACTAAAGAAATTTTAATTTCTCCTCTCTTAACATTATTCAATTACTATTACATTTCTCCCCCATTAGCAATAGCATTTCTAATTTTCTAATATGCAAAGCTATTGTTTCTCCCCTATTTGGCATTATCACAACATTATCACAAGTTTAATTTCTCTTCCCTATTATCTCTTCCCTATTATCAATTTGCTATTATCACAAATTTCTCCCCCATTTAGCATTAAGCACCAAAAAGAGACAATTAGCACTTAAATAGCATATATTAGTGTTAAAAACAATGGAAGAAGACAAGTTAAGCCATTAAAGGAGATGTTGTATCATGAGGAGCTTGATAGCAATTTAATTTAACTTGATATGGTCATGAGGAAATATGAAACTAAATGCAAATGACCAATTTATACCACTTAAAACAACTAAAGATATTTGAAACACGTTCAAATAATCTTACTCATTAGAGCTCCTTGAAGGCTTGTGAAGTATTATTCTTTTGGAATTTGATACCACTTGATATGATTCCAATTGTATATAAAGCACTTGTAGCATTTGGATCATTTCCAGATTTTGCATTCCAAGTGGCCTTCAAAAGCTCCCTGAAAAACTGACTTATAGATGTCCGATAAATCTGAGAAAATTTGTCAGTATAGATGAATGTCTGCGGATCAAAAGTCATAATTATAGCTTCCTCAGATTATGAGCCTAATTAAAGATACAAAAATCATAAATCAGCTCAACACATGAGTTTTCAGAAAAACTGAGTCTGAAATTCGGACTTTTGCATTCCACTTAAGCTTCTAGAGAGAGATGAAACATTGATCAAATGCTCTTTATAAATTCTTATAAAATTTGAAAATGAAGAACAACTATAGAGGATCAATTTTCTTTATTATGCCTTCCTCTAAATCTGAATCCATTGAGAGATACAAAAATGACAAATTGGCTCAGAATCATGAAAGTTCTGAAATTTTCAGCATTTAGCCCAAGAGAGAAAAAGTCACAACTTTTTCAAATTAACTTGAAACATTTTCAAAATTTGCAGATTTGAACTTGATGCTATTTGTGACCTTTTCCAACAGGGTAGGGAAGGTAGATGATCCTACCTCTTATAAAGAGGCCATAATGAGTGAACATTCTTCTAAATGGCTTGGAGCCATGGAGGATGAACTAAAGTCTATGAGCACTAATGAAGTATGAGACTTAGTAGAAAGTCCTGACGGAGTCAAAACAGTAGGCTGTAAATGGGTCTACAAAATTAAGCATGACTCTAAGGGAAATATCGAAAGGTTCAAAGGAAGGCTTGTAGCAAAAAAAAAGATTCTCACAAAGAGAGGGGATTGATTATAATGACACCTTTTTCTCCGGTCTCAACTAAAAAAAATTCGTTCAGAATTGTTATGTCACTTGCAGCCCATTATGATTTAGAGCTGCATCAGATGGATGTTAAGATGGCATTTCTTAATGGCGACTTGTAAGAGAATGTTTACATGGCTCAACCGGAAGGTTTTGTCGTGGCAGGCAAGGTGCATATGGGATGTCGACTTAAGAAATCAATTTATGGCTTAAATCAAGCATCGAGGCAGTGGTACCTCAAATTCGATAAGATCATAAGGAATTTTGGTTTTAAGGAAAATGAAGTTGATAACTGCATATATGTTAAGTTCAAGGGGAGTAAATCCACCATCTTAGTACTTTATGTGGATGATATCTTATTGGCCAACAGCGATAAGGATATGTTGTTTGAGACCAAGAGATTTCTTTCATCTAATTTTGATATGAAGGATCTCGGTGATGTCTCTTATGTTCTTGGCATTGAAATTCACCGAGATAGGTCCAAAGGAACATTAAGTTTATCTCAGAAGGCATACATTGACAGAGTACTGAAGAGATACAATATGCATAAGTGCTCTGACTCGCCTGCTTCTATTGTTAAGGGCGATAAGTTTGGGACATTTCAATGTCCAAGGAACCAATATGAAACTGATCAGATGAAGTCGGTTCCTTATGCTTCAGCTGTCGAAAGCATTATGTATGCTCATGTATGTACGCGCCCTGATTTAGCTTTTGTAACCGGGATGCTTGGCAGATATCAATCAAATCCAGGACCGGACCACTGGAAAGCCGTTAAGAAAGCTTTGCGCTATATGCAAGCTACTAAGCATTTCATGCTCACATTTAAGTTTTCTGATAACCTTGAAGTTATTGGTTATTCAGATTCAGATTTTGCAGGATGTGTTGATACTAAGGAATCCACGTCAGGTTATATCTTCACACTCGCAGGAGGAGCTTTCTCGTGGAAAAGCTCCAAACAAACCCTTACGGCATCTTCAACGATGCAAGCTGGTTTTGTGGCATGTTATGAGGCTACCGGGCAGGCTGTATGGCTTAAGAACTTTATCCCGGGACTTAGAGTGGTAGACAGCATCTCTAAACCACTCACTTTATACTGCGATAATGAACCCGCGGTCTTTTATACAAATAACAACAAGTCAAGTGGTGCTGCCAAACATATTGACATTAAGTATCATGTTGTGAAAGGTAAAATCCAGGATCAAACCATAAGTATCAAGCATATTAGTATTAAGTTAATGCTTGCGGATCCGCTTACTAAAGGCTTACCACCCAATATCTTTCGTGATCATGTTGCCGGTATGGGTTTATTGGAAAGCCTCTGATTCTGGATAAAAGGACCTCAAAGCAAATCAACTCCCATTAAGTATAATGAATATCCATTTCAAGATATGATAGTACACTATAGGTACTGGGGTTGTATGGCACTTCATTGGCCGTGCAACACATTGCCTTGGTATGTTGTTTTATCAAGAATGGGCTTATGATGTTAGCCTTACGATCAAAGGGGAGAATGTTGGGTTGATCTCTCGGCTAACCAGCTGAGAGTTTTTAGGGAGGCACGTCCTCCACTTCACGCCCTGATCGGGGGAGTAACTAACTCTGACTTAGTTTCGGTCCCGGTCACCTAGCGCCAAATAAAAGGGGGTTTTGGGCAAGGCTTCAGACACGGGTTGTTGCTCAAGGCTCTACAAACCCTAACAGACCCGATCTATCACGGGCGCTGCGGTGAACGAAGACCAGACCTCTCCGTTCGTACACACGGCGACTACAGCAACTCCGGCGACCTCCTTCACGCCGTCGGCCACCTCAGTTTCGCTGCGCCACTGACCACATCCCTCATGGCTTCATCCAGATCCGGTATGTTAATCATGCTTCCGCTCTAATGTTTAGCAATGTGTTCATGTTTTTGATCTAGACTTAAGACTAAAGTTCATATTTAGACTTAAATTAAGACCTACACGACGAATTTTTTATTTTACCGAGAGTTTTATGAAAAATATGCAGACCATTTTCATATTTATTGATGGCGCAGAGACTCTTAGCTATCATATTTACTGACGGTAATTGCTAAAATCTATCGGCAATATATCTATTTAGCAACCAACCAGTTCCAACAGTAATTACCAACGGAGAGCTCTGTCGATTAATAGAATTTCACACCTGGGAAAAAAATACATGTGGTGTAGGGAAGGAGCAGTGCAGCTACAGCATTTGCACATGCATCGCAAGCAACAAAAAAAAAAGACGTGTCACGACGGCGGGCGGGCTCTCCGTCCATGCGTGAAATTGACAGATCATGCGTGAAATTAAGCAGCAGAGCAGGACGGCATTCGCAGACAGTGATAACTGCCACTACAGGCTGCTGGATAGTAGATGATGGTAGATCGATCAGTGCCTAGCTAGACTTACTGTTGATGGGAAGCCACTACAGATCGCAACACCTGAGCTGCTCCACTGTTCGCGCCGCGCGTTTGCCGGCGGAAAGCAATCGCTAACACAACTGCGCATTGGATGGAGATTGAAGGACCGACCCTTATCTTTAACAGTGAAGCCAGCCTACTGAGATCAACCATTCAACCTTCCCCGACCCAATTGGCCTGGGTCTTCTGTAGTGGTAAAATCAAGATTTAATTACACTCCAGACTTAATAATGAAATGATCTAAGTTACTTGAGTTGGATCATGAGAATATTACCTTAGGCTAGGCCAAATTTATCTAAGTTATACATTAGGTATTTTTTTTCATACTCCAGGCTAAAACCTACCCTGTCTAGCTATGATCTGATTCCACCCCTGGTCTTGACGTCAGAATAACATTTCGCTATATATGCCTTTCATATACACAACAACATGTTCTCTGAAAATTAATAGTCATGGCATGCACGAATGCACCCCTTACTATTTGTAGTAGTAGTTAGTTAACACCACAACGCATCCATCACCCACCATGCGTACTGAGTACTGACAAATATGACCTATAACGGTATAACCTATATAACTCCCTTAATCATGTTTAGGCATGGTATCTATCATCACAGATCTGGTTCACGTAAAGTAACGGAGTAGTAGTAGTAATACTCTATAATGTTGCTAGATCTTTGGGGACCATGCGTTCATGTGAGACTGCATGTGTTGGCGCAGGGCAAAAGACACAACAGTACAGCTCCTGCAGCTGCTGCATGCATGCAAAAACTCTAGCTAGCTACAGGGCTATGCAGATGCTTTTAATCCTATGCATATGCTGGCTAACTGCTGTGCTGGAGTAGCTAGCTCACTACTCGTACCCCATCTTTGTGTGGCTAATTTTCGTTATGGTTAATATTACAATAGCTAGCTTTTAAATGGTATATTTTTTCAAAATAATGTTAATAGAAAGGTAGTAGTAAAATATATATTAAATTGAACTATACCGATCAAAAATTACATACAACTATTTTTGTTTATATGCTACTTTCTCACAATCAATCAAAATTTGAAGCTTTAAATCACAAACCACAAGTTACAGCCTCGTCGTTCAGCCCCACACACCGACACGCGCGTCCCGGCCACTGTGCTTTGCGCTGCTTGCTTCCTCACCTAGCTTTGCATTGGACGTCCGGTAACCATGGCCAGCCATGAGCTCCCTCGTGAGCCAGCCAGCCATCAATGCAGCCGCTGTGACTCGATCGCATGCGTTGTTGTGTGTGTCTGCAGACTACTCAGCTAGCTCGCATCGCATGTGTTTTTGTTTTTGCAGACACGCGCCTGTCTTCTCAATGGTGGACAGGCGATAATGTTCGGAAATTTGTCCTGGCCGGCTAGATGATCGAATGTGGTTAATTCTATTTTCCCGAGATGATCGAATGTATCTATTAGAGAAGTTTTGGCCCTTTTTCACTATAGAAAAAATTTGACTCAAGGTAAAGTATATTGTATTTTATGATCCGAACCTGATTGGATTCGGTTACTTGAACAATCCGATCAGGTTTCGTTTAAAGATATATTACGATCAATATGACTGTTCGGTAATACGAACTAGTCGAAGGTTATGATTCGGATTATCTTCATATATATTTGTGATGAACTCTATACTGACTTGCACCATCGTGGTGTCCAAAGGTGTTTGCGTCGACTAGAGTCAGACGTGGTTACTTGAGGCGTTTCTGACTACAACTCTTCACCGATATCTTCTGATACTGTTTCGTCTCCGAGCAAGATGTTGTTCCCGTCTTCGAGCAGGTTATTGTACCAGTTTCTCATATAGGTCTATATTTTCATTGTCAACTAGGACTTTGTTTCTTCCTTGTAGACTCTTATTTCCAAGGCTGTTTATACCCCTGTAAGTCTCATGATAGATAACGCGTACAGCACAAATTATCTACACATATAATACACCAAGAGTGTTCTATAGCTTCTCCTCCATATAGTGCTTTCGCCGATTGTACGCATGTGGTTTTTTCCCACAAGGATTTTTCACGTTAAATCTTTGTCTCGTGATCTTGATTATTCTTTATTGTTTTTTCATATCTCGTCATACATTTTACAATAAATGGTATCAGAGCTTGGTTCTTCACTCGATTAATCCAGGGCATACTTGTTATGGCGTTAATGAAGTATAATATTCCCCTGCTAGGCGCAATACAAGATTTTATCTCTAACAAGTCAAGATGCGATTTGTTCTGTCACGGCTCGATTTGGATTATGTGTTATTGGAAATCGATAAGATGCCCGCTGTATGGTCATTTGAGGAGAAGCAACGAAGAGATCGTAAGGCTCTCTCACAAATTCATTTTCATCTTTCTAATAATATTCTCCAAGAAGTTATGAAGAAGACCACAACTGCGGCGTTATGTCTAAAGTTGGAACAGATCTGCATGACCAAGGATCTGACTAGTAAGATGCTGAAACAGAAACTTTTTCACTCAAGTTGGCAGAAGACGGATTGATGAAAGATCATCTGGCCGCATTTTAAGATGTTGTCACTAACCTTGAAGCTATGGAAATCAAATACGAAGATGAAGATTTGGGTCTTATTCTGCTCTGCTTACTATCTGTTTCGTTCTCTATATTTAGAGATGCAATTCTTTATAGTTAAGATACTTTTACTCTAAAGGATGTTTATGAAGCTCTGTATACCAAAGAAAAGATCAAAATTTTTGTTTCAAGTGAGAGCTCAGGCTTGCGCATAGAAGGTTTGTCCATTTAAGGCAGACCGGTCGAGAGGTCTCCTATGAGTGATTCCAAAGGCAGAAACTCGAGCACATACAAATGTCATTCAAAGTCAAAGGCTAAGAAGTCATGCCACTACTGTAAGAATGGTGGACACGATATCTCTGAGTGTTAGAAACTCCAGAATAAGAAGAAAATGAATAATAATAATTGCAAGAAAGGTGAATAAGATGATGAAGCTAGGGCTATCGTTGTCAACAATGGAGGTTCTGAAGGGAGATTCTTGTTGCCTTTGCTGATGATTTCAAAACTAGCGATAAATGTATTCTTGATTCAGCCTGCACCTTCCACATGAGCCCGAACCGTGACTGATTCGTTACTTATCAGGCTATTCTGAGTGGATCAGTATTAATAAGAGATAATACTCTGTGCAATATTGCATGCATCAGTTTCATCCAGATCAAGATGTTTGATGGCACCATTAGAACCTTGTCAGAGGTCTGACACATTCCAAATTTGAAGAGAAATTTTATCTCACTAAGTTCTATTGATGCAAAGGGTACTAGTTTTCAGGCGTAGATGGAGTTCTGAAGATCTCCAAAGACTCTCTTGTTGTGCTGAAAGGTGATATGAATGCAGCAAACCTTTATCATCTTCGATGCACTACCCTAGTCAGGAAGATTGTTGTAGCCTTGGCCAGGTTCTCCAATGCTGATCGAACAAGTCTATAGCATATGCGTCTTGGGCATATGAGTAATGTCGACTTAAAGGAGTTGTATAAAAGTAGTCTGCTTGATGGTCAATACATCGACCAATTAAAGTTTTGTGAATACAATTTCTTTGGTAAACATAAGAAGGTGAGTTTCAGCTTTGCAAATCACTCTTCAAAAGACATATTGTATTATGTTCACTCTAATTTATGGGGTAAGTCCCACGTTCCATCACTTGGAGATGTCAATTACATGCTGACCATCATCAACAACTACCCTCGAAGAGTTTAAGCATATTTTATCAAGCACAAGTCTGATGTGTGAAAGACATTCAAAGAGTAAAGATTATGATCAAGAAATAGAGCGATAAGCATATCAAGAAACTCCTAATAGATAATGGCATGGAATTATATTTGGGAGAATTTGAAACCTTATGCCGATCAGAGGGAATCATAAGGCATTACACAGTACCGAACACACAACAATAGAACAGTTTGGCCAAACGCATGAACAAAACCATTATGAAAAAGGTGCATTGCATGTTGTCTACATTTAGTTTGTCAAAGAGTTTTTGGGTTGAAGCCGCTTTAACTGCTTGTTATATGATTAATTGATCACCAAACACTACTATTGACTAGAAAACTTCAATCGATATGTGGTTTGGTTCTCCTGCAAACTACTCATGCATAAGAATTTTTTATTGTCATGCTTATGCTTATACTAATAAACGTAAACTTGACCCAAGAGTCATTAAGTGCATTTTCCTTGGATATAAGCCTGGCGTTAAAGAATATAAGTTATTGAATCCTGAGACCTGAAAGGTGGTCGTGAGCAGAAGTGTTACTTTTGGTGAGTATGCTCTATTGAAAGGAATTATAACTAGTGATACTCTCATTATGAAGCCACAGTAGATTAGCGTGCAGATGGAGCATGTTATTGATTTAGGATTCTCCCCAGAGGCCGATAAGGAGAATACATAAGATATCCCTGTTCAAGCTTTGACCAGTAATCTTCTAACAGGAATTGGTCAAAGCCAATAATACGTTGCAGCTAGTCGGGAAAGGAGAAAAATCCAGCCTCCGAAAAGGTTAATTGAATAAACCAACATTGTGGCTTATTGTTTGAATATGGTAGAAGACTTTGAAGGCACTACTAAACCTTCAACTTATTTAGGGAACATCTACTCTAATGAGTCAGAGAAGTGGTTAACTACCATGGATGAAGAAATGGAATCCCTCAAGAAGAAGTTAACTTGAGAGTTGGTCGAGCTCCCGATTGAAAAAAAAGGTCCATATGCTACAAGTGAATTTACAAGAAGAAGAAAGGTAGATCTCTAACTGGTCAGGTCAGGCACAAGGCAAAACTCAGCTTCAAGAGATCCGACTATGATAGTTGTGTTTATTTAAAAATCGTTAGTAGTTTAACAATCTATTTGCTCCTATATATTGATGATATACTTATCGCAGCAAAACACAAGACTGAAATATCAAAATTAAAGACACAATTAAGCAGGGAATCTGAGACGAAGGATCTCGATGCAACAAAAAAGATACTTGATAAGGAAATCTTCAGAGATCATTGGTTTGGAAAGTTTTACTTGAGTCAGAGAGGGTATATTGAAAAAATGCTTCATCATTTCAACATGCACAGGTCTAAACCAACCAGCACTCCGTTAGCTACACACTTCAAACTTTCTTCAGCATCAAGTCCGCAAATGGTTGAAGATGTTGAATATATATCAAGTATTCTATATATAAGTGCAGTCAGATCACTTATGTAAGCCATGGTCTGCTCTCGCCCCAACCTATCTCATACTTTAAGTGTTCTCAGCAGATATATGACCAATATGAAAGACCACTAGAGAGCAGCTTAGTGGATCTTCGGATATTTGAGGGGCATTTCTAATGCTTGTTTGTAGTTTGAAAAGACCAATGTTGGACTGGTCGGATATGTAGATTCTAATTTTACTAGAGATTTAGATATAAGAAGATCTCTTACTGGTTATATATTCACTGTCGGAGGCTATGCCGTAAGCTGAAAAGCTTACTACAAACTATTGTTGCTCTTTCGACCACTGAAGCTGAATACATAGCTATTTTAGAGGCATGTAAAAAAGTTGTTTGGCTGAGAGGTCTGTATAGTGAGCTTTGTGGAAGTACACCTTACATCGATATCCACTGTGATAGTTAGAGTGATATTTGACTTACAAAAGAACAAATGTTCTATGAGAGAACAAAGTACATTGATATCAAATATCACTTCATTCGATGAGTTATTTCTAAAGGTGATGATAAAGTTTGCAATATTAGTACTAATGATAATCCAGCTGATACGATGACAAAATCAGTTCCTACTGCCAAGTTTGAGCTCTACTCAAATTTGGTCAGTATTACTTGTTGTCCTTTCGGACGTTTGACACACAAGAAGTGTTTTACAAGCTATTCGAGAAGTTATTTGGTTCTTTTTTGCTACAAGAGGAATTCAATATAAAGTGGAGATTGTTGTATTTTGTGGTCCGAATCTGTCTAGGTTTGGCCACTTGAAGAATTCGATCAGATTTCGCTCAAAGATATATTTCTACCAATATGACTAGTCGGTCATGCGAACTGGTCGGAGGTTATGGTTTAAATCATCTTCATGTTTGTGATGAACTCTGCACCAACTTGCACCATCATGGTGTCCAAAGGTGTTTGCATCAACTAGAGTCAAACATGACTACTCGAGGTGCTTCCAACTACAACTCTTCACGGTTATCTTCTGAGAATTTGTTTCATCTCCGAGCGGGGTATGGTTTTGTTTCTGTCTACAAGCAAGTTATTCTACCGGCTTTCAAATCAGTCTCTATTTCCATTGACGGCTAGAACCCCGTTCTTTCTCGTCTAGGACTCTTATTTTCAATGCTATTTATATCCGTTATAAGCTTCATAATAGATAGTACACACAACACAAATTACCTACATAGTACGCACAACAAATTACCTACACATGTAATACACCAAGAATATTCTATAACTTCTCCATATAGTAATTTCACCGATTATACGTCCATGATTTTTTTCGTAAGAGTTTTTCACGTTAAATTTTTTTCTCGTGATTCTGACCATTCTTTATTTTTTTTTCATATCTGGCTGTGCGTTTTATCACACTTAATAATGCCAACCCTGAAACAATCTGCTCTCTTCAGAATTCAGATGTCATGCATGTCAGCATGGGGAGAAAAGTTGTTATGTACGCATGCATGCTGTAAACTGTAAAAGCCGTGCGTGTGTTTAAGTGTTTACTAGGTTGGTCCCAGGCACATGTGCTTTTCTCGTGCCACATTTTTGTTGCTACCTCTTGCGCGTGGATGACGCAGCTGCAGCCTGCAGGCCGGGAGAGAGACATGTCTTGGCAATTCTGGTCGTACGGAGGAGCCTTATATATATATATATATATATATATATATATATATATATATATATATATATATATATATATATATATATATATAGTGTTTCATGCACCATGGTGCCTAGACACCAATATCAATACCCGTTGATTTGCTTCGAGATTCACAACGTTTGATGTGGGTATCTTCATATACCCATAAAAAAGTATATTTGAGATATCAAACTCCGAAAAAATTTAAATTCAACTTCAGTTTAATTAGTTTGAACTATTTTTATGGTATATACTCACTGTAGTTGCATTGAACTCAAAAGTAGTTCAAAACTAACTTACCATAAATATATCAAGGGTATAAAACATTTTCATACCCAAACTCAAAAAAATTATCAATCATACACGTGTATCGGATGTTGGTGCCTAGGCACCATGGTGCATTATGTAATTTTCCTATATATATATATATATATATATCCTTGGGCTGTGCTTATTCGAGCTAGTGACACGCCGCTCGCCAAAATCATCCAAAATGAAACGCGTCACATGTACACGCCATATATGTCAACCTTTAATTTGTACTACTCTAGAGAACTGCATAATTGGGTGTGCTGATGTGTTACATCTTCCTAGTAAATTTTGGAAATTGAGCTGCCAGCGTCTACAATCACATGCATTGTGTCTGTCAGTAGCTAGGATACCAGTTAAAAAGAGTTGCTCATACTGTCTTGGATATGATTTTTTTTTTGCAGTACTCTTTATAATGATTAATATTACGCTCATCTTCTGATGGATCCAAAATATTTTTTTAGAACTCCCCAAAAAATATTTTACACTCCCCAAAACCAAAATACAAAGATCAGAGCAATACAATAACTATACAAGTATAGAGTACTGCAGTGGATGTATGCGAATAATATGCGCTCAGTTTGATCGGGAACTCGTGCTTTTCATCACCTGTTGGAAGCGCATATATCACACACATATATAAACACAGTTACGTGGGGTTATGAAATAGGGAGTGTCTATACAACATTCGACTGTTTTTGAGAACAAAAACAGTCAGATTTTGAGCCGTTAGATGGAGATCCAACGCCCTAGATTATTTTTTTTTGGAGGGGGTCATTTTTTTAGGGGAGCTTGTATGGGTGGATCCGTTGGATGGAGATCTAACGTCCCAGATCAATCCGATTGTCTTTGTCCTAAAAAACAGTCGAATGTTGTATAGCAATACTCTATGAAATATTATTGTGAGTTTGCGGGGTGCGGTGATGAAGCCTTCCGCGGTAAAGACTATAAGTCTGAGTTGAACATATAATCATCAACCTCTTGTAATCTTAATTGTAAAAAAATAAATGTCTAATATGGATGGAGCCACCGTGATCCGGCTTCCCAAGTCATAGAAATTGCGGAACCTTGTTATTAAGTCTTCGTGGCTCTTACTTGCTATGATCAATCTCTCGTGCTAGGACAAATTCCAAACCAGTCCATTCATAAGTTCGTAGTGTGCACGAAACAGGAATTCATTTGCACGTACGGATCAAGAGGTCACAAACAAATTCAGCATGGAGTGTCAACAAGTTCACCTATATTGCATCTACTTGATTGGTACACACTCCCTCCTATCCTTTCTTTTTTTAATTGTTATTTCAAAATATATGCAGCCAACTTTTTAAAGCTTGGACCGCAAACTAGGTAAAAGTTTTTTTATTTGTGACATGAAAATTATACTTGTAGACATGTCATCGCTCATCTAAAGTACTTGAATGCCATTACATGTTAATAACGTTTTAATTCAATCATGTAGTTAGAGAAAATAATGGTTAAAGTGTGTATTAGAGACAGTGTTGACATCCAAAATGATAAGTAAAAAAAAGCAGAAGTAGTATAGCTAAATGAATTTGATTTGACACGAGTCTCACCAATCACACATAACATAAAAGATGCATTGATTTGATATGTAGTGCAATTGTAACTAGATAACCCGGCAAAAAAGAGAAAAGAAAACAAGAAATGTTTTCTGCAAAAGTAAAAAAGGGGGAGAATCCAAGAATTGCGAACAACATACATCAGAGACAAAGTGGCTCAATTGAGAAGCAAATTATACTCACAAAAGAAACCCAAATTAAACACAGCTCCCAAAAATTCTCAAATCGTTATTACACAAGCCAAATACATGATCAACAATTACTTCCTTTGTATAAAAAAGAAGCAACAAATTGCATTGCAAAATCTTACTTTGCATGCTGTGCGTAGTCCTAGAATCTGATCATACCAAATAATACCATCTTAAATATCAAATCTCAAGCTTAACTCAACTTAAAGCAAAGTAATATATTACTACTACTCCAGGAGCATTATTAGTTAATTTCTTCGTACCTTATCGATCGATCTAATCAACCCTGGCTTCCCGAGTGAAGGAAGCTTCTTGCTGAGCTCAGTGAGAGCTGGCCTTGCGAATGGTCGAGGTTATCTACAGGGAACTGATCGGCGGCTTCTTTCATGGCGAGGCCGCCCTCCGACGAGTAGAAGACGAGCTGAGACCCCGGAGCCAGAGACAGCAGCGACGGGAATGGCGAGTGACCGTGAGCCACCACTTGAGGTGAAGCGCCATGGCTCATCTCATGGACATTGCCGTTGCTCCAACATTCAGCCGTGTAGTACGACCCGTGAGCCAACGACGGTATGGCGCCATTGACCAGGCCGAGAGAATCGTTCAGGCTCATGAACCCTTTGAGGCCGCTGTGGCAGTGAGCCTTGTCGCCGTCGACCAGCATGGACGCGCCCGCCGTCGTCCCGGCGGCGGCCTGTGCTGCGTGGTCGGCGCCGTTAGAGAACGGCGGCGCCATGGAGGAGGGCAGGTGGGCGACGAGGTCCTGCGGCGGGAACTGGAGCGGCGGCAGCTTGTCGATCTCATGCTGCGCGGCGTTGATCAGCCAGTCCACCACCTTGCTCGGCTGGTTGAGCCCCAGCCGGTCCTGGAGGTCGTAGAGCTGGATCGCCGTCGGCACCGACAGCCGCACGCGCCGGTCGCGCAGCCCCTTGACGGTCCTCACCTTGCTGTGCCGGTCCTTGCCGCCGAACACCCTCGAGACGCGCACGATCCTCGACTCCGTCGACGCCGGCCAGTGCCGCGAGCTCCCCACTGCCTTGACCGCGCCGCCGTCGCCGGCCGGCTGGTCGACCTTCCCGACGCAGCTCGCCTGCAGTTCCGCATTTGTTTGGTTGCCGCTTATCATCTTAACCTGCTCATGATCACACCTATACATAATCACTTCATCATCAGAGCCATGCATTCAGACACACAACTAATTAATCGAGCATAAAATGAGACGATGCATCGATCACGATGCATATATGCTGTGATGTGCTGGATCGATTCGGCCACTGATCCACTCAGGAACGAGCAGCTTTATTCGCTACTACTACACATGACAAGAGAACACCACACTGAAACAAGAACTTGTGGGTCGCGAGCTGTAGCGCCTACGGTGTGCATGCTAGGGGAAGCTAGCCCAGAAATCTATAAATCGTACTACATGGATTAAGGAATAAACTTTTTGCTGCTAGATGCAGCTAGCCGCACTAATTGATATCAGTGAGTACTAAAAAAACAAAGTATTTTAAAACTCTGCTCAAAGGATTCAGTTGATTTATGTCCTACCTGTGTGCACACATAGTATCCGTCAAATTAGGATAGACAATATTATTATTACCCAAAATTAGCAACAAATTAGTGCCGGAGATAGTGAGTGATGAATACTGAAGATGAGGAATAAAAAACCATGCATGAGCATCAGATTGGCTGGCTTAATTACTGCCTTGGGGACCCGGTGCAACTCTGAGAATTAAAACTCATGATAAGAACACAAAATACTCGAGAAAAACACACACGACTCCCTGTGAGCAGCAGGGAACAAGAACAAATCTGGCCGGATCTACCAAGAACACACTACTTACAGGCATGGGCAAGTGTTGGGCTTCTCCCCGCAGATCGATCACCTCGATTAACCTCCCCCTTGGCCCTGCGAGCTGAATCGAGACGGATAATCTCGAGCTAGGCGAGCCCGACCGCCTCGCCGTACGCCGGAATTCGACCGGGAGAGACGGAGCAGGAGGCCTGCGATGGATCAGCTGCGTGTAAACCCTAGCTAGTTAGCTGGAGAGGAAGGAAAGGGAGAGCTGCTATAGTTAGCTAGTGTACACTGGGAGCTCGCACTTGTGAACTTGTGGTGCTTATTTGCACCAACTAAATGATCAGCGTCGCTTTCGCGTCCTGTCCTTTTACCATGTATCGTCGTGCTCCTCGTGTTACCATCACGGTGAGTGGCCCGGTCGACCATGAGCTCGATCCACTGCCCGCCTAAACGCCATTAATGTGTCTAAGAGCGTGTAAGTATTCGCTAATTAAGCGCTTGTCCGTAGCCGGCTAAGGTATTGGATGTCGCATTACATATATGAAAAAGAACGAAAGTGTGAATGAATAATGCTTTGCAGAAACTGCCGGCCGGCTTAATTTCAACTTACTAATTAACAACGCTGTGAACTTTCGTTGCCTGATTTACGGTAGTAGTGCGTACCAAAAGGTTAAAATCTGCAGAAAATTAGCTCAACAAGACTGCAAAATAGATGCGTGTACAAAAATTAACTGGAAAATAGCACCACATGTGAGGTTGAAAATCGGGGCCCACTGTTCAGTCTCGCACTAATGTTGTTTCCGAATGTGTGATTATTTTTTTAAGCCTACACTTAATTTGCATGAAAATTAACCATAATTTATTCTGAAATCATGCGCCAATCGGAAAAGTTTTCAACGTCGACTATTCTCAAATCTGAGGGTTTCAGCTCTTGAAAACATTGTGTGTAGCCTCAATAATAGTTAAGACGTAATTAATCTACTTAGCATAAAATAGCGTTTGAACAAACTTTTCTTTACTGGTAAACAAGTTATATTAAATAGAGTACCAAGCGTATCTACTAGTCCCAACCTTAAAATATATAGAAAAATGCAAATAATAGGCTCATAGCAGCCCACACCATAAGGGGGGTTATCGCCATGTTCATTCCTAGCGAATTGAGCGAGCGAAAATCTCTTTCCCATGATTAAACAGTCTGGATATCAGAGTTTGTGTTATCTCTAGTATTTATGCGAGTTCTCATTTGACACAATCCCAACTATATACTATATCATTGCAATAATATGAAAATTTTGAGATTTGTTGGCTCATACAATGTCTTTCCCCATAGCACCAACATGCAAAGAACCTTTACAAATCCTTCACGCCAGAACCAAGGAGGCTACTCCATATAGAGCAGGGACCATACTAGCTTCTTTTCGGCATCCAATAGCTGGACCACCATGCCTTTATCCTTGGTAGGAGTACATAATTTTGGGGGAAATATAGAGAAAGAAATAGGAAAGACAAGCTGGATCTCCAAATACAACTGGTTATTTCTATACATGTTCCAAAAAATTCTTGCAACGTTACGCTGCTGATTGATCATGTGTACTTACTAATTTCTTTCCCCTTCAACTAATACCAATGCAAAAATCCGGTCTACATTTTCATGCGTGTCAAAATGCTCGCAGCTCGGTACGATATACTACATCGCATGTACGCAAGAGTGTGAGACTTGAGTTTATTGTATATGCATACGTGCGAATCCATGCTTAATACCTGTGGATGCATCTAGTGGTGGAGCCTCAGGGCGAGCTATGGGGTCTATACACCACGTAGCTTTTGCCCCAAAAAAATCCCCTACGTTTATAGAATTTTTAAAAGTCCACAAAAATCATTACTATTATAAAAGAACGAGTTAGTAGTTGTACGTCCTTTCTCCTCCAACATCTCATTCTCAATTTCTCATCACTCTCAACTTTTCAACGGATCAGAGTAGCCCTCTTCCATAGTATGATTATGTATATATTTAATAAATTTCGTTGCAACGCACGAGCAAGTGACTAGTTAACAAAACAGATATCACACAAAATGTAACTACATATTAGACCTCACGGATATCCAATTTTGACTCCACAGATGCGGTTTGTATGGTATACTTTCAGTGGCGGAGCTAGCTACGGGTAGGAGCGCGGGAGATTGGGCAGAGCTGGGGGAGCTTGTTATGGAGCTCGAACGATGGCGGGGCTGCTCGTCAGCGAGCCCGGACAGCAACCCAGAGTCGCTAGGCAGTGGCTCCGCCCCTATATACTTCTATCAAACAAGGTTTATTTCTCAACACTGTGTGAAGCTAATGAACCGAACCATGCTATGCACACTTGCAGCAAACCGAACCTAAAGAGCCATTCCTCCTTTATTTCCTCAAAAAGATTCAGCACACCATGCATGCTCGATCCCTCCATTTCGATTACCGTACCATTTCCTAGCTTGTAGGCACCTCGGTTTCCCTTTCGAGTGCCCTGTTGCACACGTAAGAGGGTCAACGCCGTAGAATATTCACGGCCAAACCCCTCCATTGGGGCGGCTGCATCGCTGCGACACATAATACCCAGACGAGAGCCAGAGCATGCAGAAGCTTAGCCATGAGCCGAGCCAGCCAGCACTGCCCTGAGCCTCTCCCTGTCTCTGACAGCATATCGACAAGGCCACCGGCCACGCATCCCGCTAGACGAGGGAACGCGTCGCGGAATATCTTACCATATCTTCGCCATCGATCGCCTCGGTTTCCATGCAAGTCTCAGGCGTTATATATTCCCCGGCCTTTTCCATCTGGTAGTAGATCATTGCTGCGCGCGGTCGTTGAGCTGATAGATCATGCTCACTCCTTAGCAAGGATGCCAAGCCACACAGATTTCTCCCAGGACAAAGCTAGCTCGTGATGATGATACTAGCTAGTAAGTACTGCTGTACTGGTGTGAGCTACGTCACAGAACCATGCGGTACGATAAGACACAGGCACGTAAATAGACAGATAGTAAAAATAATATGAAACACATAAATCAAACCTGCTGCTGCTGATCTGATTACTGAGTTACATGGGTGTTGGGTTTGGTGAGTAGTGGTCTTGGCTTGTTGACTGGTTGGCTGGCCCAGCACGGAAACAACCTACTGTGGCTGCGCACACGGGAATTCGGCCCAAATTAGTCATCTTCTACCTCTGTAACTCACCGAAGCTGCTGCCATGGTGCCCCAAGTATGGACAGGGTGCTAGGGTGGATACCCACTGTCCGGCCAAGGGTGGTAGGGGCTCCTGCCCACGGTGACCCCCGTTGGGTCCGCCCCTGGGTACGATTCAAGCCCTAATTTACGGTTGCCCTTGGCTGTACTCTCATGTTGCAAACACTCGCTGACGGTACTCAGTTTCACATGTTAGCGGCTGCGAAAACATCAATGGAAACAGCCAGGATGCAGGAAGTAATAATAAGTTTGCCAGACCGCCCTGTCGATCCATGGTTTTGGACCGCGTTGCTAGTTCAGGCCTCTGCCTGGGTAATTGTTTTGTCTAGTACTGCACCGAGCAGTACAAACGCAAAGCGTTGGCGCTTAGCCGTTTACTACAGTGTACCAGTACGCACTCTTAGTATACCTCAGAGCATTGATGTTTTGCCTGTACTGCGTTGGATTTCATTGGGCGCCCGTACATGCGGCATGAACTCCTGTAGTTAAAACGACGAGTACGTACTGGAAGCGCCAACCGGCCGGACCATCAAATGCTGCGTCTCGTCGATCGGAGCTAGGAATTAAAAGGGTCCCTGGACCGATCTCTTATACGAGCCAGCGATTGCAATGCTACTACTGATCGAGCGAGCTCACCTCAGCATGCATCTGATCTGGCTGACCGTGGATCATGGTGGTGCCTACACAAAAAGACATGCACGCTGCAGCGCTAGCTGTCGTTTCCGTGGACAGTGCGCCCAGCCAGTGGCTACCCGGCCTGGCCGTCTCTACGAGACTTTTCCTCTCCTTGGTACGTGCTGCTCACAGTCAGTCTTGGTAGAGAGAGAGAGAGAGAGAGAGAGCAGTAGAGGGAGCAGGTAGCTAGCTGCAAAAGGTCGGGGGAGGTGGTGGTCCTCTACATGGGGGAGGAGGAAGGGAGGGAGGAGAGGAGAGGAGGATGGAGGTAAGCACTAAGCAGGGTTGAGCCGGCCGGTAGCTAGCTAGGGTAATGAATTAAAGGTGTCCTTTAAGACGTGCCGTGTCCTTGAGGCCTGCGACTGCGAGATCGAGATGGCCCTCATCATGAGGCCGATCGATCGACAGATCCCGCGATTTATCCTCCTGAACCAGCGTGTAGCACTGTAGCATATGGCTGCACATGTGTGGATCGAGATTCCTTGGCTACCCCTTTTCGGGGAAGTTCCTAGAACAACAGTAACAACGCCCCTCTGTACGTTCATTTCCACCGATGATTCGACGTGTGAGGATGAGTATAATGCCTGCTGAGATGTAGGCGCTGTAAGCTCGAGCCATAAGTAGGTGGGTGGTTTCGTGACTTGTATATGCATGGTTACGTTGTTTTGAAGCTTTGGTGAGTTCCCTTGCATATTCATCACATATAGCAACTTTCAGGTGGCGAAACCACACTTCAGATAGGGTAAGCTTCAGTCTGTGGAAAAATATCTAGTGTGCAGTATACGTAAATTCAGATTAGTTTGGATAACATTTTCATGATCCAGCTTAGAATATTTCACTATTGAGCTTGGGACGTAACCAAATACTGGCTCCGCCACTGACAACTTCAAACTGAGTCCATAAATAACCGGTGGATGGTCCTATGACACATCTATATTTCGTCCACTCATGGTTGTCACCGGCCAACTTCTAAGCTATTTTTCTAGCAGCTAGTATTATACTCGTATTGTCCTAGCTAGATATGTATGGCTTAACTCATGGTGGCGTACACTTACTAGTGAGTCGATTTACACATAATAATACTTTGATTAAACGTTTGAGGATGAATTAAACGTTTGAGGGCGAATGCTCGGTGAGGAATGGGCTATGGGAGAATGCTCGGTGGACTTCCCGCGTCACATACTCACATATATGGCTGTGATCGTTTTGGCTTCAGCTTTTAGCTTCCGGTTTATTTTTCATTATTCATAAAATTTGTCTTTTTCTGAACTTTTGGCTTTTTGTTGAGCTTTTTTGCCGGTTCTTTTTCCCGTATTTGTTTGTATTATACGTAATGGGCTAACATATTTTTTATATTTTTGATTTTTTTAAAAAATTTAATTATGCTAAATAAGCCTCTGTCAGCTACAATGTTTTTTCAGCCAGCTACAGTGCTTTTCAGCCATAAGCCACCAAAATAAGCCCAAATGATCACCACCATATCGGCTCTTAAGCGGTTTTCACTTGGGACCATTAGTAATGCTAGATGATTTTATGACTCATCTATGCATGGTTGTTTGAACCGATGGTGAAATATCTCCTGCATTTTGATCGTACTAATATTCATGTGAGGACAAAAGTAGCAGCCAATATTCATGTGAGGTCAAAAGTAACAATAGATGGTTTTATGATTTATCTATATACATACAGCTAGTTGTTCATCCACCCACAGTTATCACCTTTGCCAGCTTCTGAGAGCTGTGTTTTTGCAGCCTCTACCATACTCATAATACTCTAGATATGTTTGTTGTAATAGACGGTGGCGGAACACCTTAAAGAAGAGATGTAAGGAACTGTTTATGTAAATATCACTGTAGTTATTTATTTTTTTCAAATTTGATCTCGGATACCTATTTTTGCTAATCTAACCTTCTCCATAGGCGTACCAAGCTCACTAGAGACCTATCGAGCCAGGGGAGCTTGATAGTTCACCTGTCGAGCCCCCTACGCAGCGGCCATCATGGCTCATGATTAGCGCTAGATTAGCACTTTAATTAGCACTAATTAATTGTAATTAATACTAATTAAGATTGCTCGGTGTCCGACCGCCAACCTACCGCACAGGTGGGCTCGCCAAGCTAGGGGATCTCGATAAATACCTATTGAGCTACAGTAAATCGGCATGCACCTGCTGAGTTCCCTTGCTCTCGGTAGGTCCACGAAGGAGGCTAGATTTGCAAAAAAAAAATGAGTGTTTGAATGTTAAATTTGAAAAAAAATAGCTATAATGTTATTTATGTGAACAGTTTGAGATGTAAGTAGATCATCCAATTCGTGTTTTTCTCTTTGCCAGACCAATTCATTTGTGTTTTTTCACCCTATCTGTGACTACTAGCAGCACCTCTGGGCTCTTACCTGTGACTGGGGAGTCAAGGAAGAAACAAGGAACAAACCCATGAAACTTTTTCATTGCACACTCGCATTCGTACCGTGTCACCGTGCGTCCTTCCCCCAGTGTTTCCTGCAGCAAATTAACACAGCACAGAGCACAGTAAAGACTTTGCAAGTGGTAACATAACATGGTGTCCTTTCGTCAGTGGATACAATGTACTACAGTAAATCAACCACTGGGATTCTCTCCGTTCTTCTTATGGCAGCAGAAGTTACTACTCCATAACGATAGGTATATCTTCCCTAGAAAAAGAAAAGCCTACGGATGGGTTCTTTTTGACGGCGGCCTATAGCTACAATTTATAATTTTTGATTTTATCATAAGCGTTTGTGTAAACTAACAGAATTAATATTGATAAGCTGCTTAAAAAAATGTTATCTCGAATCCTCGATAAGAAGCTTCGAAACGGCAATAGAGAAACAATCTCATTTATCTGTTTAAAAGAAACCATAAATTATAAACCATAAACCGAAAAGAAAGAGACATACCACTAAAGCCATAGGCACGGAAACCCGGTAACATGTACTACGAGAAGTACGGTGACATAGTCTAGATTTTTTTTACTGCATGTTGAGATTTTACCATCTGATAGAGTAAGGACGTTTGCATTAGCTACGGCTAATGGTTTTTGCCTGAAAATGAATAGTATTAACTGAAAGAAGTTGCTTTAAGAAGGAGGCACGAGTGGTAGAAAAAGTGAAGAAGAGATATGTGTACAAGACAGAAGCGAGAGAAGTAGAATACATGACGCGTTCGTGATCTCCTATCTTATCTTGAATTAAGATAAAAATAAGAGAAGTGAAGAAACCGCTTGAACAGATACCAGAAGCCGAAACGAATATCAACATACAGCAGTGAAAATTACCAGGCCTCTCTCTTTTCTGAACAGTCCGTGGCTGACACCTCAGCTTTACTGGCCACTGGAGACTGGAGCATGATGAAATCAATCGAGCCGGGGCAAATTTGCCGTGTCCAGTCTTTTCCTTTTCCCGGAGCTCCCAGGTGTAGGCGTGTTCCTACACCTAGCTAGACTTCCCATCCATCACCGTTGCATTTTCCATTCTTTTGAAAATGCTGTTCCTGTCTGATTTGATGTTTTAGAGCCAGTTGCAGTTTTGGTGAAAGTATCCTCGTTCATCATCAGTTTGGTAGGGGCCATTAGAATGTAGGAAATTTGGATGTTTGCACTCGAAAGATTGCCGCTCTCAGAGATATCACCGATCAAATTGCAGTTGTTATAATGTCAATCCAAAGGCATGTAACTGTTATCATGCCACTTTCCCTGTTTTGTTATTAATTTCTAGATAACGCTCATGCCCCCTCCCTCTTCTTTCTCCTTCTGAGCTTGGCCATGGTGGCCCCATCCATCCAAGTCCAACACGTCGTCCTCCTCTTGGCCTCCATGCCCTTGCCGTTAGTGACGGAGCTAGGATTTAGTTACGTCCTGGACTCAGTGGTAAAAGGATCTAATCTATCTAGGTTAGATCATGAAAATGTTACCCAGACTGGATTGAATTTTCTCAGGCTGTACACTAGATTATTTTTCACACCCTAGACTAAAATCTACCTTGCCCGAGGTATAGCTCCACCCTTGCTTGCCGTCCTCCATGCTTGCGACACCCATAACCTCTCCTTGAGGCACATGGTGGCCCTCTTTAGAATGGTACCGGAAGGATTACACTTGTATAGAGTGTCATTTTTTAGTGTGTCAATCTTTGAAGTTACACGTATCCAAATTTTCCTTAGAATTTTGTTAGAACCTTAAAAGATGTAGTTCAATTCTAAATGGTGCCAAAGTTGTTAACTTTGGTGGCATGTGTATATATATTTTTTTGAAAAAAAAATTAGTGCGAGGCTGCGAGCATTGCTACATGACGCGCAGCGCACACTGCGTGGCTCGCGGCCCTCCTCTACTGCATGTGCCTGCCGTTTATGTCTACCACGAGATCGATCGCGACGTCTGCCGTGTGTCCGCGTGGGTGGCGGATCCATACAAACGCGCGCGCGCATGCGATCGATGCAGCAAAAAGCTTGCGCGGTCGATCGATCGCGGTTGGTGTTTTGTGCTGCTTGTCGCGACGCCCTTTGCACGGCTATTCCAAAGCAAGCGCGGCCGGCCGGCCGGCCGGCGCGGCATGCACGTCGACGAAGCAGCTTGCGTAGGAAGTAATATAGGCTTGTTTGATATGCCTGCGGATTATAGATTTTAGTTAAAATTTTTTGAATTTTAACTGTTTATGATAGATAATTTCCCACGAAGAGCAGTTTTTCTATCCTTGAGGAGGTACCAAGAGGTACCAAATTAGATCCAGCCGTTCAATCAGTGTGATCAACGGCTCAAAATTTGGTACCTCTTGGTACCTTGTACCTCTTGGTATCTCGCGTCCGGTACCACTAGGTACTGCCAAATCTCAGTCGTCCGATCAGTGTGATCAACGGCTCAACTTTGGTACCTCTTCCCCCTCAAGGATGGTAAAATTTCCCACGAGGAAAATACTTACTTGCGATTTTGGTTGATACATATGTTAGGCTTTTAATGTATACTACAATTAACTTATAGACCCTGTCTTAAAAAAATACTTCGTTTGAAAGTTAGATACTACAACAAAAATCAAAAGCCGATAAGAACAGACATTAATGGGCCTGTTTGGCAACGCTTATAGCTTTTGGTTGAAATTTTTGAATTTTAGTTGTTTACGGTACATATTACGGAGAGAGATACTCACTTACGATTTTGGCTGGTAAAGATGTTGGGCTTTTAACGTATACATCATTTAACTTGTAGACCCCGTCTTGAGAAAATACTCTGTTTAAATATTAGATACTATAACAAAAGTCAAAAGCGTCAACTTCGAAGGAAAAGATACAGCTCACAGCTGGGCGTGCCCCCGTCTGGGCAAACTCCATCTCCGGCGGCCAAGTGAGGTGCATTGCACGCATATATAATGGCCCACCTAGCTAGCTGCCTTGCATTTTGTACGCGTCAGGGCATGAGTCACAAACCGAAAACGTTGTTAATTCGATCGAGTAAAACAGACAACCTTCTGGTTGCATAAATCAAGCTCAGAGATTGCTCATGGTGCAGAAATTTTGCAAAGAACAGAGCTGAATCCCTGATATATATATATATATATATATATATATATATATATATATATATATATATATATATATATATATATATATATATATATATATATATATATATATATATATATATATATATATATATATATATATATATATATATATATATATATATATATATATTTTGCCAAACCCTCCAAGGCTCCAACCCGAAGAACTGCCATCTTTGGCTCTGAAAGCATGACAGAAAACTCAGGGTAGATCAAACATCTTAACCGGGTGTGGCTCATGACTAGCTCACGATCTCATCGATACAGAATATATTCTTCAGAGATCACCTCGCAGACGATCTTGGCCGGCCGCTGGTACATGTGCAGCAGCCCATCGGCGTCCAGTCATTCAGCAATCAACGCGCGCAGCCATGGCCCGCCGCCCGCGTACGTCACCGGCAGCGAGGGGCCGGACGCGAGAGGCGACAGCGGCGGGGCACTTTGCAGTGTATTCCTCCACAAAGGACATAAAACAAGAACATCAAACAAGGACGAGGACGAGGCCGTTACAAAAGCTACCCAGCTCCTTCGTCACAGACACACACACATGCTCAGCACCAAACGTACGGCAGTACTAGCAAGAGGAATTACTCCACAGTCGGTAGTAATAAAGCCAGCAGCTACAACAGTGTACCTACGTGAGGTACGCCCTCGGTCGCCAATGGGAGCAAATGGCACTGCAGATTGAAGATCATTTGGCCGGTCTAAGCTGTGATCAGTCACATCATTGATTAATGAACAGTCACATCCAGATGGTAAAAGAGAAGAATAAACACATGCTTAATAGCTTCACCTACTGTTTACGACCAGTACATGAACTCAACAAGTCATGTACCCGTATGGGCGGCCGTATAAAGGTGCCACAAGGAGAGGACCCGTGTTAGTTATGAACAGATCGCACAGCGGTGATAACAACTTGTATGTGGGCACCCTGCAATATTACTGGACTCTTTCGTCCGCATGCAGATGTAGAACATCAATGCAGGTTAGACGAAGGCTATAGCATGCTAATAATATGCAGATGGCATGCACTTATTCTAAAAGTGAAGTTGTATGCTTCATTAGACGGTTGCACAAGTATCAGAAAATTAAAATTTGAGTATAACAATATTCCAAGATATTGTCACATTTTGCCAGGACAAAATTATTACAATAAATAAGGCTTCAGTTAGGGCCAGGACGCAGACAGCGAAGCCTGTGTCACAATTGCAAACGCGAAACGGGTAGCAGGGTAGGTACCTGAATCAAGGGAAATAGCGTTCCAAATTAATACTGAACATCAGATACTCCATTGAACTACACCTTGGAAATACTGTGCTTAAAGCTACATCAACTGACATAAGTATCAGAAAATTGATTAATTCAGCCCAAAAACAAGCTGGAAAGTTTGAAGTAGATATATTATAAAGGCTTCAAGTTTCTTGTCTGAACTTAAAATTATCTAGAATTGCACATTAGATGTACACACTGTTAACTGTCGGTAGTCTGTACTACTTGAGAAAGATGGGTACTGCTGAAAGATGCATATCAAGCGATTCACACCCCCACGAAATGAACTAAACTACAATTATAATGCTACCAATTCACCGAATACAAAAAGAATGGAGAATATGGTGTCTCAAAGAAAAAAGAATATGCATTAACTGCAATGATTACGTTAACAAAAGTTGCAAGGTTCTTGGTGAATTTGTAAGACTTCATTTGGAAAAGGTAAGACTTCATTTGGAAAAGGTGGGGTTCATCTTTTGGCAATACAATGGACATCATGCATGCATTCAGAAAAGCCGGGTTTCATAATCTTCTGGAAATCAGATAGAGACGCGTCCAATCCTACTCAAGGGTATAGGTGAACTCCACGGTGAGCTTCGCAACCATAGTTTCCGCAAATCATTTAGGGTGGAGTAATTCACAAGTCTGCATCCCTATGATAGCGCTTCCAGAACAGGAGCAGTTATGAACTACGAGGATGGAGCCTGGAGGTTTCAAGTGTGGGCTGGATTGTCATAAACAAGTGCAAGCTAAAGTTCAAAGGTGGTGGTAGACTGGATCGCCATTATCGGAATGCTAGCCAGACCGAGTCTTCATTTGATCATTCATTTGGCAGATATACTGTTTAAAGAAAAAGGTATGCAACGTGCAACAGCGCCAAATTAATTAAGGAATCTACAGACAACAAAGCTACGGGATCTGCAGCTAAAGGGCTGATGGTGATCTACCTTTGAACCGGGATGCTAGTGTTGGAAAACATCCACGGATCAACACGCCCAAATAGTCCGAGAGTGCTCTGTTGTCGAATAAAAAATAGAGTAGAACAGAGATGAGAGGAACAAGAACAGAGTTGTATGAGGCGGAGAATGTTTTGGGCAATTTTTCTCGTATTCACTTTCTTCACACCTTCGACTTATAGCTTGTTCCATTCAAAAGCTAGACTCACTGAGGTCTGGATTCTCCAGCCTCAACTACCTCGCCGCCTATCCATAACGGGCAGTTCGTCGACTAAAGGACAGCCTGCGTCATCCACGATCACCCGTGCTGACGCCTGCTACAATTACCACCAACTGCTATAGTGATCACCGACTGCTACAGTGACTGGCCGCACGAGCACGACCATTGGCTTCGACCACGGGTTGTCCTCGACCGCTTCTCCAACCACAACATATCTTCGGCCGCGTCTCTGACCTCAGCATGTCTTCAATCGCGGCATTGTATCTACGACTACACACACACACAAGCGCCACGACCGCTATGCTTCGACCACGCACACGCAGGAGCCATGACCACGACACCTACGACCATACAAACCAGTCGTAACCATACAGAGAACCGATCGTTAACACAGACTAGACATAAACGACCACACAGGGAATCGGTCATAACGCCCACACAAACACCGGCCGCTACGACCACATAGAGACTTGGTCGTTACGATCACACAAACCAGTCGTAAATGACCACACAGAGAACTTCCGCCCAGTCAGGTTTATTTGACCACACTCACCTCCCCTAAACCTAACTTAGGCTGTGAGTCTGACACCGATCAGCTCATGCATCTCACCAAACTTGATTATGGGAAGGGCCTTTGTGAGAATGTCGGCTCGCTGCTCCTCTGTGCTGATATGCTCCACTCTTATTTGTCTCTGTTCCACACATTCTCTAATGAAGTGAAAGCGTGTACAATGTGCTTACTTCTTCCGTGGAACACTGAGTTTTTCATGAGTGCAATTACTGACTTGTTGTCCACGAACAATGTCACTGGGCTTTCTCCCGGTGATCTCACTCAGCAAATTTCTGAGCCAAATCGCCTGACAAGCTGCGCCTGTTGCCACCATGAACTGACTTCGCACGAGGAGAGTGCTACTGTCCTTTGTTTCTATGAGCTCCATGCGATCAAGCTTCTGGAGTGGTAAAAGGTGAAACCACTCGTGCTCTTTCTTTCTTCCACATCTCTAGCGAGATCATTGTCGCTGTATCCTGTCAAGAGTCCTTCACCTCCTTGCGTATACACCAGACTAGAGTTGATGGTGCGCTTTACATATCTCAGAACCTGCTTGACTGCCTGCAGGTGCAAATCCTTGGGTGTTTGCATAAACCTGCTCAACATGACCACTGAGTAACTCAAATCTAGTCGTGTTGTGTGACCCACGTGGATTATCTTCCTCTTCCAAGCCCTACACTTCGTTGACCCCGAAGAACACGTTGTTCTTGCCAGAACCGCCATTGCACATTGTCATCCTCGGGTCCGGCAGAAAAGCCATCATGTACGCAACTTTCCGTCGTGTTCCTCGCTACCTCAGTGAGTCTATCGCATATCCATTCATGTCATATCATGTTCTATGGTCCATTATACCTATCCCTCAAGTTAATTTGAGTTTGGTTCAACATTTACATAGATCGAGCCAATCCAAGTTTTTTCGACACTTCTATTCGCCACCGTTAGTGAGTCTCCGCCGACACCATCCACACCATTTAGTTCGTAGCTCTATGTTCTACAGTATGTATGCCTTCTTTTCATCGACGGGTCGCTCGCAGTCGCCACTGATCACCATGGTCATTGCTGGCGAAAATTGATCATGCCACGGTGTTCCTCGTCATCCCTGTGCCCCAATCCAAGTCTTCCATGCCCCAGATCAGAAGTTCCCATCGTCATCAAAGTTAGTCGGAGCCCACCGCCGTCGCCAAGCTGATATGGCCGCTGATGTCAACTTCACCTCAGCTACGCCGCTGCTATGTCATCCTCGCTATCCACCCGCATGGCAAATTCAAAACACAATCGCTAGGTCCAAAAACCCAAGCAACTGACATGCGGGTTCCACGCATCAGCCATGTCCTTCCATGCACCTGATTCATTGTGAATTGCAAGCCATTGTGGACTTGGTCCATAGACTCCTTGTCTCGCATGTCAACTTATATCTATTTTCTAAAAATTCCAAAGAAAAGCCCATATTGGAGAGCGTGTTGGTGGGTTCCGCCGTGCCACAATCCCCACAAGCTCAGCAGTAGGGGTGGTAATGGGTTAAAACCTAATCCAAATCCAACCCAACCCACACTTAAAGAAACTCAAAACCCCCATCCAATCCAACCCAAAGAGCACCTTCCACAACCCAACCCAACCCATATAGCATTTCCACCCAACCCAACCCAAATGGTTGAAATGAGTTGAAACCCATTGTCAACCCATTTTGAAGTTGTTGCTAACCCACTCTTTACTAATTTCTACATGCAAAATGCATTTATAAGAAACTTTTGAAGAAGTTTTGGTATTGAGAATTTCTAACTCGTGTTCACACCATAAAAGTTTCACAAAATTGTCTGAAATTTACTATATATGATTGGGGTGTAGAGACGCTACTTTGTGTAAATTTTTAGACCCAGACACAAAGGTGAAACTAATAAGCTTTTATAGAAACTTTTGAAAAAGGTTGGTATTTAAAATTTATAACTCGTGTTTACATCATAAAAGTTTTACGAAATTTTCAAAATTTTATTATATATCATTTCAGGCATAGAGACGCTAGTTTATACAAATTATTAGGCTTAGACATATAGGTGGAACCAATAGAATTTTTTTTGAAAAGGTTCGGTATATAGAATTTCTAACTCACGTTCATATTATAAAAAATTTACAAAACTGCCTAAAATTTACTATAGATCATTTGGGGTGTAGAGACGCTATTTATGCAAATTTTTAGGCCCAAACACATATGAAACTAACAGGCTTTTTATAGAAAACTTTTAAAAATTCGGTATTTAAAATTTATGACTCGTGTTGACACCATAAAAGTTTCTCGAATTTCATAAAATTTATTATATATGATTTCGAGTATAGAGATGCTACTTTGTGTAAATTATTAAGCCTAGGCACATAGGTGGAACCAACAAGCTTTTATAATTTTTTTTAAAAGGTTCAATATTTGGAATTTCTAACTCGCGTTCACGCTATAAAAATTTCACAAATTGTCTGAATTTTATTATAGATAATTTAGGGTATAGGGATGCTACTTTGTGTAAATTGTTAGGCCCACACATATATGTGGGACCAACAGGCTTTTATAGAAAACTTTTAAAAAAGTTTTGTATTTAAAATTTATAAACCACGTTCACGCCGTAAAAGTTTCACGAAATTTTCTAAAATTTATTATAGATGATTTCAGGCATAGAGACATTATTTTTTGTAAATTATTAGACCTAGTCACATAGGTCGAACTAATAGTCTTTTATAGAATTTTTTGAAAAGGTTCGGTATTTGGAATTTGTAGCTGGCATTCATACTTTAAAAGTTTCACAAAATTGTCTGGAATTTACTATAGATGATTTAGGGTATAGAAATGCTACTTTGTGTAAATTATTAGGACCACACACTTATGTGGGACAGGCAAACTTTTATAGATAACTTTTGAAAAAGTTCAGTATTTAAAATTTATAACTTGCGTTCACACCATAAAAGTTTCACGAAATTTTCTGCAATTTACTATAGATAATTTTGAGTATAAAGATATTACTTTTTGTAAATTATTAGACCTATATACCCAGATGGCAGATAGACCCTATGAGTGGAGCATTAGAGCTAACCCACGGCCATATTGCAACACCATAGGTTGAACTTATTCTCAACCTAATTTCAACCCTAAATTTTATTACCATTCCAACCCTATTTAACCTTTTCTATAAGACAACCTAACCCAACCTGACCCATTCATTTATCCATTCAACCTATTTCCATCTAACCAAAGTCATCCAAATTAAGAACCTAACCTATTTAACCTATTTGAACCCATCCCATAAACACCCCTTGCAGCACGCAAAAAAAACCCCAGCAGAACAACAGCCCAGCGGCCTGCCTCCACGCAAGGCCCTGTCGGCCCAACAGGCAGCAGCCGGTTCCCGGCCGCCGTTCCGCGTGCCAACTCCCAACCAGGCCGACCACCGGCAAGCTCACCACCCGTGCGGCCCATAAGGGATTCCCCAGACGAGACGCCGGCCTTACCAGCGGACAGCAGCCGACCGCCGCGCGGCCCAGGCGGATGGGCCAGGTCGTCCCCCATGGCCACGAGCCCATACCCTAAAACGTGCGCGCCGCGTGGGCTCCGTGCGGTGCGCCGGCGTGGTGACTCGGGGTCTGCGTCGGCTCACGTGTGGGCCGCGACAAGGGCCACCGGCCCTGCGGATCCAATGCCGGTTGCGCATCGGGCCGCGGGCCCGTGGCTGGCCCCGTTGCGACTCCCGAAGATCGTCCCCTCGTGAAGTTCACCTGTCGGTGTCGGCATGCTTCGCTAACAGAGGCGGCATAGCAACAAAACAGACAGTACTGAAACCTCAACCCTTCCCGAACACCACCGCTACAAAAGAATCCCTAGACCTCTCTACCTGCATCACATTGCATTGCACGAGTACAAACACCACATCACATGGTAGCCACTAGCACGAGCAAGAAGATGTCAGTTTAATAATAGAGACTACTAGCGAGTACCGATCGATCAAAACCCAGTAGGGCACAGCCCGGGAAGGCGAACGAGACAAAAAGACCAAAGCGTAGCATTCCAACCGAATCCGGCGTTGTCTCCACCGCCCTTTTCTGCCCGCCAACCGGTGGGCAACGACAGCGCCTCGCGCGCATTCGATCAGACGAGGTGGAGGAGTAGCGGTGCAGCGGCCAGGAGCAGGGCGGCGGCCACATGGCGCCCAACGGCGAGCGTCGCGGCGGCCTCGCTGTAATCGGGGCCCATGCTGTTCGCCGACGGGCCGTACGCGCCGTTGAACGGTGGGTTCAGGGTGCTTCCCGGGGTGCCAGTGGTCGTGGAGCCGGGTGGAGTGATCCCCGTGCCGGTGCCGGCGCCCATGCCTCCTCCGGTGCTGGTTCCTGTTCCTGTGCCGACGCCCACACCAGCGCCGGTGCCAGTGCTTGTTCCGGTGCCGGTCCTGGTGCCTGTACCGCTGCACAAAGAAACGGAAAGCATACAGCTTCAGATACTGTGCGTGCAAGGGAACTCACAAGGCAAACCTTAGATACTGTCCAACGAAATGTTTGACATGCTTGGATTGGGGGAAGTTGTTTTCGAGTCGATTGTATAATGCAGATACACTGAACTTGCGTAGGTTCAGTGTAGTTCGATCGGGTGGCGCGGCTGCCGGCCGGGAGGGACCCATTCGGCTTTGGCTTTCGTCAAAAGGGCTTCAGGCCTTTTGCTTTTTTTTTCTATGCTGCAGTGATTAACTTTTAAATGGTATATTTTTCAAAGCGAGATTTACAAGTCGATTGTAGTAGACACTGTACCGACTTCAGCTATACCTACAAAAACCATACACGACTGTCTTTCTCTTTGAACATTTTCTCGTGAAAAACCAGAATTCAAAAATCATAAACTAAAAATCATAAGACAGAAAAAAAAACCCTCGCTTAAAGCTCGGACCGGAAGATCCGTTTCAAACGCCTTTTATTTCACATGGACAAGAACTGTAGTACGCAATAACGTCCAGCTATACCTACAACTACATAGGATATTGCCACATTTTGAAAGTTTAAGGACCGGGATGGCACACTTTAAAAGTTTATGGACCGAGATGACACAGCATAAAAAATTTAAGGACCGGTAATGGACTTTACTCCAGATTTTATTAAGCTGCGGCCAGTAACATAACATTTCTCTTCCATGAATATACGTTGCTAGCTTTTGGCTGAGATTTTTCACATAAACTCGCGTTGCAAATTGTAACATGATGCACGAGCACGAGTGCTCGTGTACTTTGGTACAACTTTGGTATTCGCATATACCGTAAACTAGAAAGGCCTCGTTGGATTAAATATCATCTGTTATGTACGGCCGTGCGTGCCCATGAACAGAATTTAGGTTGATGCATAATAATCCAATTAAAGTACGCCAAATGACCAGACACCGGCCGAGGACAGTAAGCACCCATGCTGCATCTTGCTTAAGATACTCTCGTTTCCAGATTCAAGTATTCTAATCACAGATATTAAACTCCCTATCTTTTTTTTTTAAGGAACTGTTTTAGCAGCTGCGAAGTAAAGATGGGAGGGAGGCAGCATCTAGCTTACCTCGCACTTGCAGGGTACTTGCAGGTGCCGGAGCTGGGGTCGGTGGTGGTGAGTGTGGCGACGCCGGAGAAGTCGCAGGTGGCGCCCATCGGGCTGTTCTTCTGGTAGTAGCTGTTGGCGGCGTAGGAGCAGTGGTTGACGACGGAGTTGGGGTTGTAGCACGGCCCGTTCTGCATGATCTGGGTGCAGTCGGCGCCGCGCCCGCACGCGTAGTCGATCGCCTTCTGCATCGCCCCGGAGCTCTGGTCGGGCTTGCACACGCAGAACGCCCCATCTGTTGTTGTTTTCCAAAGGGGGCTGGTTAGCTCAAATCAACCATGACACTATATGGCAGAAACTAAAGGCTTGTTAGTACTATTTGGCATCGGAGCTTATGTATACTTCAGTTTGCTGGAGTAAATCTTTGTTCTTGAGCGTGTTCACTGTGCACAAAAAATGGGGAAAACGCAAAATGCAATGCTTTATCAAGGATCTTTAGTAGCCACAAACCGCAAGAACGTCAAACCATTGCTCTAGAGCAAGAGATTTCAAGAAGCATTTGTCCGAAGCCTGGCGGGTAAAAAGGACAGAAAACTCAACCCAAACGATGTTTTCTGTACGCAGAGCTGCATGTTTGGGCCTCACCTGAGCCTGTAAACATGGCCAGCAAGAGCAGCAGGGACAGTGGAATCGCCATGGCAGCAAGAGCTCGAGTTCTCCGAAGCCTGAACTCTGAAGAGCAGCTAGCAAAATGGGGACTGCTCAGTGCTTGTGGGGACTGGGGAGTCGGGAGCGGTGTGCAGTGTTATTATTTGCGAGCACCGACCCGACCATACATTGAGGCGTTCCGTTTTATTTTCTTTCTCTTTTTCCTTTGAACACTTCTTTTCGGGCCGTTCTTTTCGTCTTTTTTTTTTGTCTGTTTTTGCCTTTCTACGTACTATTTATTAGATCTATTAACTATAGCTCAAAGTTATCATTTTTAGTTCTAAAGGAGACTTCACTTTACAGCTTTTCTTTAATAAATAAATACAACATTTTTTCATAATTATTTTAAAATAGTTTATTAAGACACTCTTTTTAAAATAATATTCGATTCGTTGTACATTAACTCATGCTACAGAAAAATCATGTGCCTTAGGTGCCGTTCATTTGGATCGAAAAAAGTGATTTATAGTTGAAATTTTACTGTAACAGAAACTAATGGTAGTTTATTTAACATTATTAAATTTAAAAAAATTAAAAGAAGAAAAAAGTTAGTCTATTATGAACAATGAAAACGAATAAAAAAGAACCGATAAAAAGCTGAAAACCAAAAAATAATGAAATTTAAAAATATTTAAAAATAAGATAAAATTTAGGGCATATTTGGTTCATGACCAGAAGTTGCCTAGCCACAAGTTAGGCGTGCCACAGTTTTTAGGTAGCTGTTTGGTTCACTGACGTAACTGTGACATGCCACACTTTCTTAGCACCTGGCCCCACACGTTATAGACTTAGTTTCTTGCCAAACTTTACCACAAGTGTGGCTTTGATTTTGTTAGCCACACTTTCTGTGGTAGCCACATATTGTCTAAACAAGACATGATAAAGTTAGGCACCAACCAAACAGACCCTTGGAACTTTAAACCGAAATGAGGGAGACTTCAGCCCTATACGCATCCAGTGTGACTGTGCAGCGTGCCATTGGACGAGGAGCCGCCCGCCAGGTCCGCATGCCAACGGCTATGCGCTACGTGCAAAAGCGAGGCGGTGACTCATCGTCCCCTCTCTCTCTCTCTCTCTCTCTCTCTCTCTCTCCCCTGCAAAGCGAAAGAGGGACACAGCTCCCTGGGCCGCGCTGTCCCGCTTTGTAGCCGATGCGGCATTGTGTTTTCTGGGCTGGCTTTACGGTGCTTTCACCAAACAATAGGGTGGCGATGGCCACTACTAAAGGGTAACGTCCGGATGATATTGCACTTTTAATTATCTCGTTTTGCATTACTCCGAGTCTAAAAAAAAGGTTTTGCATTACTTTTTTATCTCGTTCGGATGAACTAGCCTATCTCGCTTTTGTTTTCCAGTATGATAGGCTGATGATCATCACAGGGAATCTGTCTGTGTGTTTTCTTTTAAAAAAACAGTAATACCATTTTGTGGAAGTGACGTATAGTGGAAAGTTAATATGTGCTCCAGTTTAGTTGAAGTTGTTTATATGGGCAGCTGTTTGGTAATCCATCTAATGATTTTTCTGGGTTGGTCTAGCGATCACCGGAGTTTAAGGGGGTGTTTGGGACTGCTCCACGAATTCTACCGTGGAGTAGCTCCACAAAAAACCTAAAGTTTGTGGAGCACCCTTTTAGGTGCTCTCACAACTCCACCTTTTTTTCCTTGAACAGAGTACGTGGAGTTGAACCTGTTTGGCTAAAAAACATAGAGCGGAGCTGAAAAACGTGGAGTGGAGCAGTCCCAAATGTTGGATTAATTGGGATTGGCCCATTTTAATTTAGCAATTAATCAAATGAAATTCCTAGGCCCACAACTAATGCTAGGTAGAAAATTGTTTAGTCCCATATGGAGAATTGAGTGGGAGTTACACCACTTTAAAAGGTGGAACGTGGTAACCCCCTTGTGGAATTGGAGAGAGCCAATACGCGCGCGCGCTCGCTCGCTCGCTCGCCGCGCCGCGCCGCGCCGCGCCGTGCCGTGCGTGCGTGCGCGCGCATGCGTGTCGGGTGCGGGCGCGTTTTTCTTTATCTATTCGAAAATCGAAACGAGTTACCAGTGGATTATGACTGCGGTTACTTCCGAGGTAATGGCTGCAGTTACTCTGGCCTCTTCGTTTTTGCTGTTACAAAAGACTCTCTACTCCATACGGGAAAAGGAGGGAGAACAGTATTCTGGTGGTTCTGTTTTTGTGGCTGCTCTCTGTTATCTCCAGTCCAGAACCTTGCGCGCACAAGTTTCTGGACGAGTAGGCCTCCGAAACTCCGTCCGTTTGTGTACCTGCACGGGTAGGCGGGCGATCAAGTTTTTGGGAAGCGCATCGGCGCGACTACTCAATCTGCGACATCTACTTCCTGGTGGTGAATCGTTCGCGGGGCTGCACTGCGAACATCTTCCTGCATCAAGCTTCGTCCTGCATCACGCTTTGATCGACTACATCGAATAGGCCATCATGTCGACTGATGGTAACGGCGCCTCCGGTGTCTCCGGCACTGGCCCCGCCCGAGGGTATAAATCTGTTATTTTTCTGGTGTATTTGTTTATGTGCGCGATGAATATTTTAATAGATGTTTCTGTTAGCTTGTTCGTTAGCGAAAATGAATACATCGTTGATAGATCACTCATGCATGTTTATGTCATGTTTTATATGCTAAATTTCTGGATTAAAATATGCCGAAAATTGACTAGATGTTCAACAATCCAAAAACTTGATAGGTCTTTTTCGGTAGTTGGCTTTGCTGCGTCGCTTAAGCCACACCCTCCGTTTGATGGTTCAAATTTTAAGAGATGGCGTGCACGCGCGATCCTGTGGTTTACTGCCATGGAATGTTTTCATGTTGCACAAGGAAAGCCCGCTGAGCCTCTGTCTGATGAGGATGAACGCAAGTTCAATGTAGCGGATAACTTTTTTCGAGGTGCACTTGTCAACATACTGGCAGATAACATTGTGGATGTGTACATGCATTTGCCTACGGGCAAAGATATGTGGAATGCACTTGAGGCCAAGTTCGGAGTTTCCGATGCTGGCAGTGAGCTGTATGTCATGGAGCAGTTCTATGACTACAAGATGGTCGATGACCGTTCTGTAGTAGAGCAAGCTCATGAGATTCAGGCGCTGGCAAAGGAGCTTGAGAACAATAAGTGCGAGTTACCGGACAAGTTTGTGGCTGGCGGTATTATCGCTAAGTTACCACCCTCTTGGTCGGATTTTGCTACTTCTCTAAAGCACAAGAGGCAGGAGTTCAGTGTTACTGATCTCATTGGCACTCTTGGTGTTGAAGAGAAGGCGAGGGCAAAAGATACTCGTGGCAAGAAAGTTGCTGCTGAGGGAGGTTCTAGCGCCAATTTGGCGCAGAAGAAGAATCCTCAGGCTTTCCACAACAAAAAGAAAAATAAGCCTTTTGTCAAGCCCAAGGCTACCACTGAGTTTAAGAAGAAAGGCAAAGGAAAGGGCAGCTGCTTTGTGTGCGGTGATTCTGGCCATTGGGCTAAGGATTGTCCAGATCGCAAGGATAAGCAGAAGAAGTCTGCCAACATGGTTATTAGTGATGCTGGAGGAACATCGGGGTACGGTAATTATTTACCTACAGTTCTTTCTGTTTGTCAATCACCTGAGTGGTGGGTTGACACTGGTGCTAATATTCATGTTTGTGCTGATATTTCCTTGTTTTCATCTTATCAGGTCGGTCGAGGTTGCTCCTTGTTGATGGGGAACGGTTCGCATGCAGCTGTTCATGGTGTTGGTACGGTCGATCTGAAGTTTACTTCGGGAAAGACCGTGCAGTTGAAGAACGTGCAGCATGTCCCCTCCATAAAGAAGAATCTCGTTAGCGGATCTCTACTATGTAGAGATGGTTTTAGGCTTGCTTTTGAGTGCAATAAATGTGTCGTGTCTAAGTATGGAACATTTGTTGGTAAAGGCTATGAGAGCGGAGGTTTGTTCCGTTTTTCTTTGATGGATTCCTGTAATAAAATTGTGAACCATGTGTGTAATGATGATGATGAGTCTAATGTTTGGCATTCACGACTTTGTCATGTTAATTTTGGATGTATGACGCGCTTAGCTAATATGAGTTTAATCCCGAAATTCACTTTGGTCAAAGGTTCTAAGTGTCATGCGTGTGTTCAATCGAAACAACCTCGCAAGCCTCACAAGGCAGCAAAAGAGGCGAGGAATTTGGCACCGTTAGAACTCATTCATTCTGATTTATGCGAGATGAATGGCGTGTTGACTAAAGGTGGAAAGAAATACTTCATGACGCTTATAGATGATTGCACTAGATTTTGCTACGTGTACTTATTAAAAACAAAAGATGAAGCGTTGGATTACTTTAAGATCTATAAAGCTGAGGTAGAAAACCAACGTGAGAGGAAAATCAAGCGGGTAAGGTCTGATCGTGGGGGAGAGTATTTTTCAAATGAGTTTACTTTATTTTGCGAGGAACATGGAATTATTCATGAGAGGACGCCTCCCTATTCTCCCGAGTCAAACGGGGTTGCCGAAAGAAAGAATCGCACTCTAACTGATTTGGTTAACGCCATGTTAGACACTGCGGGACTTTCTAAGGAATGGTGGGGTGAGGCTATATTGACCGCGTGTCATGTCCTGAATAGAGTTCCTACAAAGAATAAAGAAGTAACACCATTCGAGGAATGGGAAAAGAAGAAGTTGACTCTCTCATACTTGCGCACCTGGGGATGTTTGGCCAAAGTTAACGTGCCAATTGTCAAGAAGCGCAAACTTGGACCAAAAACCGTAGATTGTGTATTTCTTGGTTATGCTATGCACAGCGTGGGTTATAGGTTCTTAATTATAAAAACTGGAGTACCTGACATGCGTGTTGGTACAATCATAGAGTCCAGAGACGTTACATTTTTTGAGAATGAATTTCCTATGAAATGTGATGTACCTAGCTCATCTAGTCAAGAACCTATAATTTCCCTTGATTCCTTTGTGCCGATAGAACATGTTGAGGAAACGCCTATGGAAAATCCTGAAGAGGATAACAATGAAGTTACTCGAAAGAGTAAGAGACAGAGGATTGCAAAGTCTTTTGGTGATGATTTCATTGTATATCTCGTGGATGACACTCCAAGAACCATGGAAAAGGCATATTCTTCTCCTGACGCTGACTATTGGAAGGAAGCAGTACGGAGTGAGATGGACTCTATTATGTCTAATGGAACTTGGGAGGTCGTTGACCGTCCTTATGGGTGTAAACCTGTAGGATGTAAATGGATTTTCAAGAAAAAGCTTAGGCCTGATGGTACAATTGAAAAGTACAAGGCAAGACTTGTGGCCAAGGGTTATACCCAGAAAGAAGGCGAGGACTTCTTTGATACTTATTCACCTGTTGCCCGACTGACCACAATTCGAGTACTACTTGCCCTGGCTGCCTCTCATGGTCTTCTCGTTCATCAAATGGACGTTAAGACAGCTTTCCTAAATGGAGAGTTGGAGGAGGAGATTTATATGGATCAGCCAGATGGGTTTGTGGTACAAGGTCAAGAAGGAAAGGTGTGCAAGTTGTTAAAGTCTTTGTATGGCCTAAAGCAAGCACCTAAGCAATGGCATGAGAAGTTCGACAAAACTTTGACATCTGCTGGCTTTGTTGTGAATGAAGCTGACAAATGTGTGTACTATCGCTATAGTGGGGGAGAAGGAGTGATCTTGTGCTTGTATGTTGATGACATACTGATTTTTGGGACCAACCTCAATGTGATTGAGGAGGTCAAGGACTTTCTGTCCAAGAATTTTGAGATGAAAGATTTGGGAGTGGCTGATGTGATTCTTAACATTAAGCTACTGAGAGAAGGTGATGGTGGGGTTACACTCGTGCAATCCCACTATGTGGATAAGGTCTTGAGTCGCTTTGGTTATAGTGACTGCAAACCTGCTTCTACTCCTTATGATCCTAGTGTGTTATTGAGGAAAAACCGAAGAATAACAAGGGATCAATTGAGATACTCCAAGATCATTGGCTCATTGATGTATTTAGCTAGTGCTACGAGGCCTGACATCTCGTTTGCTGTGAGCAAGCTAAGCCGGTTTGTTTCAAATCCGGGAGATGATCATTGGCGTGCTCTTGAGAGAGTGATGCGCTATCTAAAGGCAACTGTGAGCTATGACATTCACTATGCTGGGTACCCAAAGGTACTGGAGGGATATAGTGATTCAAACTGGATCTCTGATGCTGATGAGATAAAAGCCACGAGTGGATATGTGTTCACACTTGGAGGTGGTGCTGTTTCCTGGAAGTCTTGCAAGCAGACCATCTTAACGAGGTCAACAATGGAAGCAGAACTCACAGCGTTAGATACCGCCACTGTTGAGGCTGAGTGGCTTCGTGAACTCCTTATGGATCTGCCGGTGGTTGAAAAACCGATACCGGCTATCCTGATGAACTGTGATAATCAGACTGTAATTATCAAGGTGAACAGTTCTAAGGACAACATGAAGTCATCTAGGCATGTTAAGAGGCGGTTGAAGTCTGTCAGAAAGCTGAAAAACTCCGGAGTTATAGCACTGGACTATGTCCAGACAGCTAAGAATCTGGCAGACCAATTTACAAAGGGTTTATCACGTAATGTGATAGATAGTGCATCGAGTGAGATGGGCCTGAGACCCACATGAGTCATACCACAGTGGTAACCTGTTCTATGTGATCGGAGATCCCGTGAAGTAGGATGGTGTAACAAGCTGTTGGTTGACTGGGAGGAGAGACCTTTACAGGGTTCATTTCTTCAGTGATGCGCTTCTCTCCTATTCTGTAAGGCAGGTTGGTTTTTACCTTAATGTGATCCAAGTGGCTTTTTAAATCAGAGATGTCGGCCTACAGGACATCTTAGAAAGAACACACCTATATGAGTTCGACTGCTGGTCACAGTCTATGAGATTTGGGTGATCTCTAGATACTCATGAATAGGCTTGGAGTATGACTTATACGCTCCAACCAGAGGGGATGCTTTAGGCAGCCTAGTACTAGTAAAGGAATTGGGTAAAGCTTGTTCGCACAAAACTGTCAATTCAAGGCATAGTCCATTGTTCAGTTGTGGATGAGTGTAACTCCTTTCCTAGGTGGATGTTCAACTTAACAGTCTCCATCGAAACACTGGTATATCAAACAACAGCAGAACTGAGAGCATTTCTCGTGTGCCTTGAAATTTGGTGGGGATTGTTGGATTAATTGGGATTGGCCCATTTTAATTTAGCAATTAATCAAATGAAATTCCTAGACCCACAACTAATGCTAGGTAGAAAATTGTTTAGTCCCATATGGAGAATTGAGTGGGAGTTACACCACTTTAAAAGGTGGAACGTGGTAACCCCCTTGTGGAATTGGAGAGAGCCAATACGCGCGCGCGCGCTCGCTCGCTCGCTCGCCTCGCCACGGCGCGGCGCGCCGCGCCGCGCCGCGCCGCGCCGCGCCGTGCCGTGCCGTGCCGTGCGTGTGCGTGTGCGTGTGCGTGCGTACGTACGTACGTACGTACGTACGCGCGCAGGCGTGTCGGGTGCGGGCGCGTTTTTCTTTATCTATTCGAAAATCGAAACGACTCGCAGTAACTAGCATTAACGAGTGGCTGGCAGTAACGGTGCAGTTACCAGTGGATTATGACTGCGGTTACTTCCGAGGTAATGGCTGCAGTTACTCTGGCCTCTTCGTTTTTGCTGTTACAAAAGACTCTCTACTCCATACGGGAAAAGGAGGGAGAACAGTATTCTGGTGGTTCTGTTTTTGTGGCTGCTCTCTGTTATCTCCAGTCCAGAACCTTGCGCGCACAAGTTTCTGGACGAGTAGGCCTCCGAAACTCCGTCCGTTTGTGTACCTGCACGGGTAGGCGGGCGATCAAGTTTTTGGGAAGCGCATCGGCGCAACTACTCAATCTGCGACATCTACTTCCTGGTGGTGAATCGTTTGCGGGGCTGCACTGCGAACATCTTCCTGCATCAAGCTTCGTCCTGCATCACGCTTTGATCGACTACATCGAATAGGCCATCATGTCGACTGATGGTAACGGCGCCTCCGGTGTCTCCGGCACTGGCCCCGCCCGAGGGTATAAATCTGTTATTTTTCTGGTGTATTTGTTTATGTGCGCGATGAATATTTTAATAGATGTTTCTGTTAGCTTGTTCGTTAGCGAAAATGAATACATCGTTGATAGATCACTCATGCATGTTTATGTCATGTTTTATATGCTAAATTTCTGGATTAAAATATGCCGAAAATTGACTAGATGTTCAACACCAAACACCCCCTAAATGCCACCACGGACGTTTCGCCCACATTTTAAGAGTTATCATGGGTAATTTGCTTGGTTATTTAGTGTTTGACCTCGTCACCTCCTTGCACCTTGGTGGTCTTGTTTATGAACATGTCTACTAGTATTTAACCTTCAATTATTTTTTTTTGAAAAAAATGGCCAAGTTTAGGGTTTATTCTTTTTCAGCTTTTGACTTTTGTATAGTAACTAGATTTTAAATAGAGTGTCTTTTAAGATGGGGTCTACTAGTTAATTGTAGTACATACTATATCGACTTTATTTATATCGGCAAAAACCGTACGTGAGTTTCAGTTACTCTATAATCTCTCACACGAACAGCCTAAAAATCACAAACTACATCAAAAAACCATAAACCACAGCAAAAAAAGAACAAGCCCCTTGTTCCCCCACACGCTTACCACTTCCTCATCCCCGCCACTGTCATGTCCTGACTCGTCGTTGCTTTCTGCATTGTGACAAAGAAAAAAAAAGTTAAATCCACACCCGGCGGCGGCGGCGGCAAAGCTAGCTTTCGCCAAAGCAAGGCGGCGGCGCAAAACCAAAGGTGCTGGAGCCCAAGTATTCAACACATTCGAATGTTACAAATTCGTCTGAAAATCACTGAGAAAATATAAACACAGATGTATAGCATTTTTGTTTCCCCCTATATTTTTAAATGTTCTAACATGTTATTTTTTTGAACAACTTACCACAAAAACATCTTTAAACTTTTGTCACCTCCTAAGGCCCTGTTGGAAACACGATAAATAAAACATTCCATTCAAGCTCTAAATTGACAAATGTATATGATTTAACGTTTTAAAAAAAGACACCAAGATATCTATTATGCAGCAATTTCAAGCTAGACCAAACAATTCTACTTGATGACGCGAACGAAACAAAAAAAAAAGTCTGGTTGGATCTTGGAAAAGGTACCATGGATTGGATCTCATTAGCCGTTTTACACAATCTGGGCTTGTTAGTTGCTACTCACCCCGGACGGACAGTATAGCCTAAAGCTTCGCTCATTTCGACTTAAGCTTTTGGCATATTTTTCACTATTTTTAAATTTCATCTTTTCTGACTTTTTAGTTTTTTTGAGCTTTTTGGCCAGTTCTTTTTTTTCCTGTATTCGTTTGCGTTATCCATGATGGGCTAACCTATTTTTTCTATTTTAAATTTTTTTAAATTTAGTTACGCCAAATAAGTCACCATCAGGTACAGTATAATTTTAGCCATAAGCTAACTTATTTCAGTCCAACCGAGCGGCACATAAAGAAGGTTCCAATCAGAGATGACTTCAAGATTTTTGCTAGTTATTACTCATCATATATAGGATAACCTAAGGTCTCATTTTAAACAATAATGATTTTTGGTTTACAGAAGCCAAAAATTATCTGTAACACATTGGCTTTTGACGTGCCTTTTTTTCTTTGCATTATCTATGAACATATATCGATATTTTTTCTTTGCATGCCGATAGTCTCACAATCTGAGCAAAGCTTAGTTTTGGCTCGTCCTCTCTTTTTAAAAGTCGCTTCTTTAAGTTATTAATAGTTATTTTTAGCAAAAATCATAAATTACAATTAAAAAAACTGTCAGCAATAGCTATAGAGATGGCAACGGGTAAATACCCATCGGGTATTGCCATTCCATACCCGTACCCGCTAGGTGTAAATTTACCCGTCGGGTTACCCGTATCTGCACGCGGGTAGGAAAATTTACCCATACCTGTACCCGTGCAGGTATTACTACCCGACGGGTAACCCGTACCCGCAAGCATACCCGGTTCAACACATAAGAATATCATCAATTTAGACATTCATTAATCATACATGCCAAGCACAAAAGCGTCTAATGATCAAAATTAGTACATCACATAAACATACTTGACATGACCATATCAACATATGACAAACAAATAAACAATCAACAACAAGTAGATAATAAAATTAATATTTGAGTGGGATGTCTAGTTGTCTAATGCGGGTAAGCGGGTATGGGTAGTATATACCCACACCCGCACCCGCCTACCCGGCGGGTAGAGGATTTCGCCCAATAATGTACCTATGGGTACATCAAATTTTCCATACCCGTCTCTTTATTGGGTAAAACCCGTCGGGTATTCGGGTATCGGGTACCCATTACCATCTCTAAATAGCTAGTAAAAAACGACCCTAGAAGCCACGGTTTCTCTAGCATGGTCTGGGCCGTATGGGCCACTATCCTCCAGTTTTTCTTCCAGGCCAGCCGACCGCAGATCGAGTTGTATCGGGTACATAACACGGGCACAGCGCAGGTTTCATCTCATCACACTGCAGGACTATCGTGGTGCCAAATTCTGTTCCCCTCCACCCGTAGCAGGAGGCTAGTCTTTTCATCTCCCTCCCCGACGTACTAGGGCTCGTTCGTGGTGGCGCACGCGAAAGCTTCGGGGATGGAGGCGGCGGCCGCCGACGAGGATCAGGAGGGCCTCTCCGCGCAATCGCCGGCGCAGGCGCCGCCATCCTCCGCGTCCTCCCTTCCCAAGGTCGGCCCCTTCCTCCCGCCGTCCTCTCTACTCCCACCTCATCCCTCTTTATTTCGCTCCATTAAATAAGTCGCGTAGTCTTGGCGATTGATGTATCTTCTCGTTTTCTTGGTGTCGTAGGAGCAATCGCAGGTGGAGCTGGAGCTTAGGTTGCTTCAGGCTCTCGAGTTCTACCCCCCGTCCAAACTAAAAGGTGTAGTGCTGCGCCGTGCCCTTCCCGTAACCCCGTCCATTCTGGTCATGCGTCCTTTGTTTGCGTGCTCTTGTGGGTACGCATGTATCTAGGGTTTTGTTGCTTTTTTTTTTTTTGCTGAAATGATGTTTTCTAGAGGGGGAACATTGTACCTGAAGTTGTAGCTAACCTGTTCAGTTTGAAATCACAAAAAAAGGCATCTACTTTAGTGACCTTGAGTGACTTCAGAGTATTTATGCTCCATCATTCCATGAGTAGTTAGTTCCGGAATTATGGCTGTGGATAAAACCAATTATCAGTTTTGAGAATAGTCGTGGCGACGATACTAACATCTAAAAGAGGAAAACAATGAACTAACCTCCTTACTACTCAACTGTATCCATGTCTGCATATGACAAAATTGATGTTCAATGCTACGAAACTTGTACATTTGCACTTGATGGGAATGTCAAGTTCACTCCCACACACTGTGCCGTCCTTTAAGATCTCCAAAAATTTCGAGAATCTTACTCATTGTTGAATCAATAATTGGTACATTTGTCTATTGAATTCATGTACAAGAATTTTGTTGTTGAGATTTCAACTAAACTAGGATGAGTGGGGCCCTACTTATGCGAGAAATATGTTGGACTGGTACATGAATACATGAAGGTATTGGATAAATGTGTTATGCAGAATTTCAGGTGGCCCGTGTAGCATGTGCCCCTGCAGGACCCCATGCCCCGCTGCCATTGTGGAAAATGGGGAAAACATTAAACTGCTTGTTTAATTGGCTTTTACAAAAAAAAAAAGGCAAAACCAGTCTGCCTTTATTGAGTAGATTTTGAGTTCACCATAAAAGCCTTGTTTGATTATAAATTGTTAGGACTTGGAGTCAACCAACCATAATCCAGCATTAGCTACAAGAACTTGTTGATATCGGCTATCCAGTATGCACTGCTGTACCATTAGGTTCTTAGTGATGCTGGCCAATCTGTGACCATCTAGATGTGGAATGGTCTAACATTATGTACCAGGTTTAGCAGAAGAAAGAGAAACACAAATTACAAGAGCATGGCAAGCAATGCTGAGTTAGTTAGGCATTGCACAAATCCTTATAGTAGCTTGGTATTGCTGGGAGCTAAATTTTAAAAATCCTACTGCTGTTGTGTTTCATTCCTTTCGATTTTAACTTTTCAATAGTAGCTTAGTTGAGATAACAAATGAATCCTGACAACCATTTATCCTCACCTCACATCAAATTAGTAACAGCAAATCCACCTGTCTTTCTATATAACACTTGAGCTATCAATTAGCTTACATGGAATAAATTTCTGTCATGTCTTGTCGGTTGTGACTTGTATCCAACTTCCTACACCCATTCTAATGGGGGCACCAAGGTCCTCATTTGAGGAAGTTGCTATATTTAGGAGATCTTAAATCACTAGGTGACAGGGTATATTATGAATAACATGAACACAAGATTATGTGGGGTAGAGAACTGAAGAAACTGAGAAGATTTATTAACCTGGAGGATAATTTCATAATTAGTGGTCTTGCAGTTACACTGGTCATCTTTTATTGGAGATTAGTGGCAAATTAGATATTGTCGCTCTGGGGCTTTAATAATACACGCACAAATTCCTCCATAAACCATGATGCCCTGTGATATCGGGTACCTCTTATCTTTTTGTGTTTTTTCAACTTGGTTGTTATGTGTTGGATTTGATGAGGTTTTAAGGGATGTCCAGTCTTAAACTTCGCATTGGTATTGCCCTTTGTTATGGAGGTCAGCAACCATGGATGAGGGCAGCCATTTGTACATTCATGACAGGATTTAGCCATACAAATACTTCACATTGCATTTTTGGAAGGGCATCTAAGTTTATGTATGTTAAGCAGATGTTAGCAGTTAGCTTTAGTTGGTATAGATAGTTGGATTTAGTTGTTTTTACTATGTTGTGTTTAATTGAGTGTTGCAAAATAAAATTGGTACATAGTGAGGTTAAAAAAAATTCAGCAGGAACGTTCTCCCAGTAGGAGCTCAATAGCACCTGGAATGAGGGTGGATGATGTTGTTTCTAATGAAATGTCAATGCAATGCTTATGCAAGATGTTAAACAAATAACTTTAGGAAAATATAAAAAAAAATGATAAAATGGTTGACCGTAAAAGAACTGGGAACCACCTGGTGGGACCTTTTCAGCTTGGGTCCAGGAATGTTGATCAAAACGGTATTGCGGACCCTGCTATAGGCAACTTGTTAAGTCTTGGTGTAGAATGTCTTTGCTATAGGCAACTTAAGTCTTGGTGTGGAATGTCTTTCTTTGTTGAACATACTAATTCTAAATCTGCTGTGCGTATTTGCAGGCATTCATCGTCACTTTGTTCTCTATGGCCTCATGGAATACTTGAGAAAAAGGTGACCATATGCGAATTCTTTAATTTCCACTACAATGAAATTTGTGGGATCTGGGCTGACCAAATGTGAATTATTCCAGCCTTGACAGACAATTCTCTGCTGATGAAGTTTTGCAACTTCTGGACCGCTTCTTTAACCTAGAAATGCTGGTGATTTAAATACCCAATATTTTCTATTACTTTGTTATATTCCCTTTAGCTTTGATTTTGTTTTGTATTTAGACTTGATTAGATTTTTGTTTGTGGATAAATACATCATTAGTTTGTGATAGTTTGCAGAGTCTATGTGAAATTTGTACATATCGGTTGTTTAAACAAATGCAGAAACCAGAGGACGATGAGAAGGATAATTTCAGTCAAGGGGAAGAATTTTCCTTGCCAGATAACTTTTTCAATAAGGAAGAATGATAGCAAGTAACCTTGCAGATAGAATGCTTGGTAATCTTACATAAGGTAGCCACAAGATTACAGATTAACATCCTTCACTCATACCCAGCGAAATTTTGCAGGCTGTCGTGTTTTGATATACGTGTATGGTCATAGTTTGCTTTCTTCTCGCAGGTTTTATGAAGGTCCTTTTGGAAGCGACATCAGAGGGTCAGCTGTTCTTGATGACCCCCTGTAGTTCTTGCCCTTGACATCTCTCGTTGGCAGACATTAGAATTCTAGAACTGAAGAAACAAATTTGCTCAGCTGTGGTAGTGTTTACTGACTTGTACAACTTTTGTTGACTCTAGGATATGCAATCAATGGTATGGTGCATTAGGTTCAGTTAACCATGTCTTTTCTTCGAGCATTTCTTTCTAACAAAGGCTAATGGAGCCCAGATATGAATATTACTGTCTAAGAATGTTCAAAGTACCTCTGATATAGGGATGTGTCTTTTGATTTGCTAAGTTTTACTAATATGGGCATTTCCATTGAATGGGCTTTCATATCCCCATCTAATCCACTTAATTAACCTTCGATGTTCTCACAATCCCTAGTTTTGCTAGTTAATAATATTTCATTTCTTCCTCTATCCATTAAAAACTTCTCTCATCCGAAGAGGAGAGAAGGGTCTATGCACACCTAAGGGCTCAAACAAGATAAGTTTAATTCTTGGTCTATTTTCTTATATGATTTACCAAATAAGGCAAACATGTGTTATCAAAGGATAACGAGAAACTAAACGGCAAGCATAGATTCTCTATGTGGACAGAAAAGAAAGAACAAAGGAGATATTGATTTTCCATTTTCTTTATCATAGGATGACGATTAATCAACAAAACACTATATGACTTTCATAATTTTGATATTATCTTAGATATTAACATGTCGGATTTGATATTTTGGATGTTTTATGCAAATTAAGGCTGACACTTATAGTTTAAGTATCTTTATATTTTATAGCTCAATACGTATCACATGCAAAAAACTTTGAATTTCTTTAATGTCAAGTTTAACTAGTTTACTAACTAGCTCAAACAAATTTGGACTAAAATTCAAACTAGAGTTGCCTTTTTTATGATAGCTTGTTTGTGTGTGTGTGTGTGTCTATATATATTTTATATTTATATATTTATATATATATATATATATATATATATATAATATAAATTAGCAAAGCATGTGATAAACAATGTTGAAAAACTTTGAAGTTGAATATATCTCTACTCCTTAAAAGGAGTTGAAGGTGATGGTGCATTCTACACTTTCTTCTCTCTGATTGACATGTGGGCCTTTCCATCCCGAAATCCGTGCGCTGCCCGCACGCCCCCGCCCCGCCCCCAGGCTGCCTCCCACCTCATTTCTTCCGCCCTCGCCTCGTTTTCTCCATCGCTCCTCCCCTCCCTCCTCCGCCGCCGTGCCGCCCCCCTCGCACCTCCGCCGCCGTGCCGCCCTCGCCTCCTCCCCTCCCTCCTCCTCCGCCGCTCCGCCCTCGCCTCCTCCTCCCCACTCCGCGCCGCCGCCTCCTCCTCCCCCCCACCGAGTTGCCCTTGCCTCCTCCCCACAGTTTCCGCCGCCACCTCCTCCTCCCCATCGATACTTCTGCCGTTCCACCGCCGCCGCCTCCCCTCCCTCCGCCGCCGCTCCGGCCTCGACTCCTCCTCTCCAACCCGCGCCGCCGCCACCTCCTCCCCCCACTCCTCCGCCACTCCGGCCTCGCCTCCTCCTCTCCACCCCGCGCCGTCGCCGCCTCCTTCCCCCGCTCCTCCGGAGCCCTCGCCTCCTCCTCCCCACCCCGCGCCGCCGCCGCCTCCTTCTCCCTCCACTCCTCCGCTCCGCCGCCACCTCCTTCCCCGCTCCTCCGCTCCGCCCTCGCCTCCTCCTCCCCACCCCGCGCCGCCGCCGCCTCCTCCTCCCCACCCCGCGCCGCCGCTGCCTCCTCCTCCCCCACTCCTCCGCTCCGCCCTCGCCTCCTCCCCTCCCTCCTCACGCAACCGCCGCACCCGCACGCGCCTTCCTCCTCGCGCAACGGTTGCCCCTCCACCTCTTCCCGCAACCTCTCGCTTCCGGGAGCTGGAATTCTTGGGCCGACTCGGGGCTTCTCGTCGCAGTTTGATCCAAGATCGGGAGGAATTGCTGTGGAGACAAGCTTAAGAGTCTGGAAGCTTCTGCGGTGTTCTCGGAGCCTGGGTTGTGTTGGGTTCCGCGTTGATGCGCGGCGTTTCCGTCGCCACTGCTGCGACCGGTGGTGACTACGACGAGAGTGGTGCTTCAGATCGCGGCGCTTGCCCTGGGCTATCCTTCCACTTGCTGTGGCTGTGGTTGGGGATTGGTGGTGGGGAGTGAGCAGATGGAAGAGGACTGCACTTATTGCGCTTGCCGCCACTTAGATTTTGCTCCAGTTAGAGAGTAGGAGTAGTTTGGTCGTACTTGCCAAGCCGTTCTTGGTGGTCCTGGGAGTCGGATCGCTGCAGGCAGTCACAGAATCGGGAGTCTTTTTGTTCTGAAGATTTGAGAGCCTGTGTGTGTGTGTCAGTTTTGAGTTACGGTACTCCGGCTTCGCAAAGTGGCTGGAGCTGGAGAATGATGTGCTAAAAGGGATATGGTGCATGAGAAAGAATTTGGGTACCTGTTGGGAGAGCTTGTTGAATTGCTTTGCTGGGGATTAAGTCTTGTGGTTGATTTGCGAGGCGTGACACAATGTCTCGGTGCTTCCCATTCCCGCCGCCAGGGTATGAGGCAAAGCCCACGAGTGAGCACAAGGATCTACTAAAAAAGGTGCATGCCTTGTGCCTTTATGGTCACTTGCCAAAGTAGACTACACTTGATGCTTCACAAAACTAGGTTGTTGTCAGACTAACTAGGAGTTGATGAGCCTGATTGAAGAGAGAATAAGTATCTTGCTGTCTGCTGGCTAATACATTGAATCCTTCTTCATCTGTTGGAAACAGAGGGTGCATATTAATTGCCAGCTGCCTGTTAGTTAGATTGTTTGTTACTTATTGAATTTTGTTTTGGAAATATTGTTTGGATCTATCAGATGTTACAGTTACCATATTTGGGTTATTTTTTTTCTTTGCTCACAAAAAAGGCCCCCATAAATTGGTACGTAGTGAAGCAGCTTGTTTAGCATTCATGAGTACAGAAATTTCAGATACAATGATACTGTGGAACCAAGCAACTGTAATTCACCTAATGCTCTTTGCTGAATTAATTATAAAGACGGGAAGTGGCATGTGCTTACTGTAAAGATTAGAAAGGGCTATATTTTTTGGAAAATATACAATGGGCTGTATTGTTGAATGCAATTTAAATTCAGCAACAATAACATATCGCCAGTTTCACAAGAGGGCAAAAAACATAATCTCTCAATGTCACAAAACACACAAGAGAAACATGCCAGTCTTGTATTAGTTCTCTCTATGATTACTCTTTTGTTTTACAAGAGAACAAATATCAATCTTGCATTAGCTCTCTCTATGATTACTCTTTCAGTGTTTTGTAGTCTAGGTTGGGATGGATAGTTGTTTCTCAAAGCAATGCTTTTTTCTGTCTGAGAAGGACAACCTGTTGGCATAATCTTATATGTGTGTTTCTTAACAGCTTAAGAGTGCATCTTATGATACATGTATCTTCTTTTGTGAGTGAGCTTTTGCACTGCATGACCAAAACTACTAGCAATATTTCATATTCATGTACGATGGTGTGATTTAGACATATAGTTTATACTAGCTGAATGCCCGTGCGTTGCTACGGATTTTAAAAAATTTTAGAACATATTTATATGCATATTTTAAAAAATTTTACCACCCGTTATCAAAATATATAGTATAATAAAATTTTAAAATCCGTAGCAACGCACGGACATTCAGCTAGTTTCTTCAAAGGTATGTGTTTTATTTGAATTGTTATAGATGAGTATATACTCTAAAACTGAAATTTTCAGAGAAATATACCCAAATTTGGGTTGTAATTCGCGCATTTAAAATCATGGTGTCCTGATACACACACACACACACACTCTTAAGAATACGTACTTCCATTTCTTATATATCGCTTAAATGATGTTATATCTCTTTATCCTTTTAAGTATATTGTAATAATGATTATAAGGTACTCCAAAGTGTGTTCTATGAAAAATTTCATCAAAGTACATTTTTATAGCATAATTTGTGTATTTTATATATGCAAAAGGGTATATAGCAAAAATAATGGACACGATAAAATTTTTTCAACAAAATCGCATTGGTTTATCTTAGACCTAGTGTTTAAGTATATGGAAAATGATAAGTAAGTATAACGCATTTATTTAAGTGGTATATTAGAAGTGAAAGTATGCACTCTTGGGAGTACAAAAAAAATGCTTCCTATGTGTGTGTATGTATGCCTAGGCGCCAAAATCAATGCCCGTTGACGTGTTTTGCGATTCACGATTTTTTACGTAGGTATCTTCACACACCCATAAATAATTGTTTTTGAAATATCAAACTCTAAACAAAAAAATTAAATTCAACTTTAGTTTAACTAGTTTGAGCTAGTTTCATGGTATATACTCACTATAATCACGATAAAGCCAAAATTAGTTCAAACTAATTTGAATTGAGTTTAAAACTCACTTACAATAAATATATTATTTGTAAAAATATTTTCATACCTAAACTCTTAAAATTTTATAGATCATACATATGTATCGGATAGTTCTTTATGTGGGTGCTTGGACACCTAAGTGCCTCATGTAATATATATTTATGTGTGTGCGCGTGTGCGTGAGCTTGTGGGGTACACGTACACATGGCATAAGTACAACATGATCAAGGTGAGCAGCACAACACACCAGGCTTCTAGGTAGTCTCAAGTGGTGATACCTTGACCATCTAGAGCATTTTTTTTAAAAAAATCATGCTTTTATAAGTTGTTTGTCAACAGTTGAAGATTGTGTTTTGAAGCTAAATTGAAATATCTTGAATTGATGTATGTCAAGACTATGACTCAAGATAAAGATATGACTGGTTATGGCTAAGAATGTGTTCTTTGTCTTTTACCGGTATTAGTGTTTGGTTGGAAGACTGGGTTGCTAGTATAGATTGATGTATTATTAAGAGGGGTTATATTTAGTAACTTGAGTCTTATCATGTGTTGATAGCTTAACGTCACTTGCTCTAACTCTCCTTGGCATGAGACTTGTATTTACGAATGTGTTTTGCAAATAGTTGTAGCTTATGTGTTGAATCCTTGTAATATGGGACTATACATTGTAAATGTGTTTTGCAAGTGTTTGAAGTCCATATTTCCATTCTTTGTAGTATAAGATTTATCTTTGCAAATGTACTTTGCAAATGGTTGAAACTCATATATATAATCTGTGTGTCATGATTCTAAAAATGTGCAAATGTGTTTTGCAACTTGTTGAGAATCATAAATAAATTCCAATACAAATTGATAAGAAAATTGGAAGAAGAAAAAAAAGGATACAAGACCATGTTCAAGAACGTAAAAGTAACAAGTCCGGACCACTGTAGATCTCGGGCAGCCGCGGCCACTTCGCCAAATCTTGATGTAACGGATGCTGCGCCACCGTCCTCTGCACCGTTGAGGGCGGGCCCAACGACACAGTGGCGGTAGGCACAGTAGCAGTGGAGCCCATAGGCGGCTCGTGTGGGGTTAGTTGGGGAGACCAAACGGCACAGGTTTGGGAAGTAGAGGTCGCAGGGTGGTTTGGTAAAACCAAATCGGAGGCGTGGGCGAAAATACAAAACACTAAGGCCCTATTTAGTTTGGTTTGAGCTTCTGACTTCTGGTTTGTTTTTCACTATTCCTAATTTTCGTCTTTTTTTTTTGACTTTTTAGCTTTTTTGCTGGTTCTTTTTTTCTCTTGTATTCGTTTGCATTGTTTGTGATTAGCTAACATATTTTTCTATTTTTAAATTTTTTAAATTTAATTACGTCAAATAAGTCACCATCAGCTACAGTGTAATGTCAGTCAGCTACAATGCAATTTCAGCCATAAGCCACTTTTTCAGCCGAAATGAGCGGACAGTATAAGTGGGAAGGTGAGAGCACCCGCTTTAATCTCGCTCGCTGATTTTGGATCGGATGGCCACAATGGCATTTTGTCCATATGTCCATGTAACTTTTAGAAACATCACCTCCCTGCATGCATAGCTTGACACATCATGACCCAAGCATCTAGCTACCCTATTGTGGTACCGAAGCGCGGCATGCTCCGTCTCGCCTGTCGGGTGGCACAAAACCTTCAGATGCTACCACGGTCGAGCGGCACGATAGGAGCCACACGTCATCTGCTGATTTTTTTGTGCTCAATAAGAGAGTTAGATTTATAATTTTGTACTGCATGCAGCTAATTTCGAAATTAAAGTACGACCAAATAAAAAACAAGCTCCAGATCGATAAGCCCCGTGTCAGACGTCAGAGCACCCCACCCGTCAGCGAGCAAAACCGCGGCGCCACGACGTGCCGTTCGGCGCTTGTGACAGTCCGCCGAGGGCAGGGCAGCACATGGGCAGCTCCGCTCCCAAGCGCATCATCTCCTTTCCCCTGCCACGCCTCGCTCCCTCACCGATGTGAGATTCCGCCGCCTCCGCACTCCCATCCCGTGCCGATCCCATCATTCCCATCGCCGCTCCTCGCCTCCCCCATCAAATCACGCAAAAATGTCCCGTCACCACCACCACGAACCCGCCCCGCCCACCTGCTGCTCCTGTTGCAACGGCTGCTCCGAGCCGTGCTGCTACCCCGCGCCGCCCCCGCCCAGCTCCGCGTCCGACCACCTGCTCCACGCCATCGCCGCCCACCTCCTCCTCAACTCCGCGCCCCCGCCTCCTCCGCAGCACCAGCCCCAGCCACAGCCACCCCCCGACGCGCACCATGCCAATCCCTACCCCTACGCCTACCGTTACCAGCACTTCAAACCCCACGCCTATCCCAATCCCCAGCCGCATCCGCCGCCGCCGCAGCCCAATCCGTCCGACCACGGCCACATCCTGCTCCACTCGCTCCTGCGCCGCGTGTCCGCGCTCGAGTCCACCCTCCCCCACTGCTTCTCCTCCCCTCCGATGCCACCGCCCCAGCTGAACCCTCGCCCGCACCGCGCCGCCGCACACCAGGAGCCCCCGCCCTCACCGCCGCCGCGGCGCGCGCGCGCGCGGCCGTCATCGGCGAGGGAGCTCGCGTCACGGACGATCCAGGTGCACTTCCGCCGCTTCCTGGCCCGACGCTCCCGCACGCTGCGCCAGCTCAAGGAGCTTGCCATCCTCCGGTCCAAGGCCGCCTCGCTCCGGGAGTCCCTCTCCGGCCACCGCAGGTGCGGCGACCCCGCCGCCATCTCCGAGGCCGCTATGGGCGGTCTCCTCCATCTCGACGCGATCCAGGTGATGCAAACCGTACCGTGATCTCTGTTCGATTCGATCGCTATGCCATTGGTGCCGGGTTTTCATGTGGGTTTCGGATCAGGGAGGGGACCCGATGATCCTGGAGGGGAAGAGAGCGGTGAGCCGGGAGCTCACCCGGATCTTGGAGTTCGTCAACAAGGTTCTGGCCAAAGAGCACGAGGAGATGGATATGGGTGGCGCATTGGATACTGACGAGTACCATGAAGGTTGCAATGGTGCATTTATTGCGAATCCCCCGGCTGTGAACAAGAAGAAGGTGAGCTTCTATGGTAACGGTGAGGTTCGCGATCTCCATGGCGAGGCAGAGGATGGCACTGAAGCTGATGAGAGCTCTGAGAGCTCGAGCTCCGCAGAGGCTGATGAGAGGAAGGGCACATACAGCAAGAAGAACGACAATGGCAAGCCTGGGCTTGCAGCGCCAATGCCTGTGCGCATGGAGTTGAGGAGGATTGCCGGGCAAAGGAGATAACTTGTGATTTGCACCTTGTAATGCAACCCCAGGTTTAGAATCCTGAGGATTGTCGTCTTGCTTTTAAATTCCCACTATTCTTTCACACTGACGTTTCATGAGAAAAGATTGGAACTTTTCTGATGGTAGAGAACTAGAGATTGTGCTGCAACTATGATTTTTAGAGCTAGCACCGTTGTATGCTCAAATTACCTCTCTATTTATTGCATGTGTTGCTGGATTGTACTATTGTACTAATAGTTTTAGACATCGATAATTCAAGCTTGGATCATTTTGTTGCACTAAAGATGTCCTGATTCTTGTGAGATCTTGGATAAGTCTGCGTGTTGTCAGTCGTGCCCATTTTGATCGATTAATTGAAATTCCCTGTACCACCATGTTGTCATGACTGGTTGAAGGAGATCGCACCTTGAGACCATGACTGAAGTTTATCTTTGTTCTTCGGCAAACTCGTGTTGATTATCATTTCGGTCAGTTTGGGTTGCATTTATGCTGATTACACTACTTCTACAGCTGTATCCCCAGAAGTTGAGCCGTCGATCTGTTGAAGTTTTCAGCCATGAGTTTTTGTCGGTCTTTCACTGTCAGTTTGCTATCTCTGACCCTCTGCTGAGTGAGATCTGCCTTTTCATTTTAGATTGGAAAATGAATTCTGCTGGGGCTTGCTGATGTTTTCAGTGTTTCTGTTTAAATGTAAATTGCAGCATACCGGTGTTGTAAACAGGCTATAGAAGACATGAAAGAACACAGATAGTTGTGTCAATTAGCAAAGATTTCACAATGTTATTCGAGCTGTGATGGTAAAACCAAACGACCAAGAATCAATTGCTCCTTATTTCTGACTGTCGTGTTGACACTCCTCCGTCCAGGCCATGCCCAAAAGGCACACTTACTGAACCTAGCCATGGCCACTATTGCACCCATGAAGCTCCGCCCTTGCTACTACCCAATTATCCACTCGCTAAGAGAACACTGTATGCAGCGTAGATCTCCACAGCACTATCCAGTTTGCCATCCAGCCGACGAGCTCCTAATGAGCTTATGTTCGCGTGACATCGATCTGCGCCTCACCGGTGAAGTGCATACACTGCACTCCGTAGCAGTGAAAACAAAACCGGCTTCAAATTTTCACTAGACGATGGATTTTCGGAAAATGTCGGTAGTTTTTAGGCCGAAAATGTCATATAAAAATTCAAAATTTAAATATAATCAGTAAAAATCACTTTAAATCGGTCATAAATCGGATTAACTCGGGAACATGAAATATTTAAGATCGGTTTATAGTCTAATCAAAGATGGTCGACGGAACTGATTTTCGATAATTCTCGGCCGATTTTCTTAACCATGCTCCGTAGTTTTTCACGGGTGTTTCTCCGCTCACTAACGCCGGCCCCCGAATGCCTCCGTGAAACGAGCTGTTTTGACCTCTAAATTAGTTGGGAAGCGGGATCCCCTAGTCTCCTCCCCCTTTTGCCCGGCTGTTCTTGTTTTCCCGCTCCTCATGCACCTCATGCCGCTGCCTTTAAAGCCCACCTCCCTCCTAAGTTTCGCCCCCTCGCGTCGCTCTCTTCTCACCACTCGTCGCCACCCCCTTCCATCTCCTGCTACTCGTGCCGCGTACTCCTCGAGTTCTTCCTCTCCAAGAACCAGAGCAAGAAGCAGGGGGGTCGATAAGGCGTGCGTGTGTGCGCAGGTGCAGCCATGGGGCCCTCCTGGTGTTGGAGCCTCCGCCTGCTCTTCTTGGCGTCCCTGCTCCTCTCCTCCTCCCTGCCGTCGTCGTCGTCGTCGCCGCCGCGCCGCGGGAGCACGCCGGAGGTATCCGCCGACGACGCGCTCCTCGCCCGGATGTGCGACCCCCGCAGCTTGCACCCGGCGACCATGCCGCTGTCCTGGTGCCACGAGCTGCGCCTCAGGCGCCGCAGAGGAGGCAGACACCACCACCACCGGCCGCTGCCACCGCCGGGACGTGACGGCGGGGAGGAGGTCGACATGCGCTACGGCGTCGCCAAGCGGCTCGTCCCGACGGGGCCGAACCCGCTGCACAACTGATGAGAAGCGCGCGCCGACGACCACGACGACGCGGTGGCGCGGCGTTGTCAGTTCTTGCTTTCTTGGACCGCTCGGTGGCCGGGTTCTTTTGCGTGATCGAGTAGCGCATGCACAGGTCGTCCTCTCTTGTTCTTGCTTTCCGGTACGCTTCTTGATGCTAGGAAAGGACTTACAATGGAGGATCGATGGATGCTTACATCTGCATGGCAATAACATAGATATAGATATGTGTATGTATAGGCTAGTTCTTCCTCCTCCCAATTCTTGCTGTTGTCCTCTTGTCTTGCTGTTACTAGAATTTCTTGGGTTCTTGTAGCTTTCTTGGCCTTGCATTATTCAATGCAAAGTTGGAAGTTTTTTTGCGGTGACGTCTGTAGGATTGTCATTTCGATCTCTGTAGAATTGTCATTTCCATCTCTTTCTCCCTGTGGATGACGGCCTAGACATGGATGAGAGGCCAAAGGCTCCATCTTTTCTTCTCTTCTCCCCGTACCTGGAGGAGAAAATGAGGTCATGCATGGAAGGAGTTTACGGGGAGAACTTCACCGGATTTTGTTATACATCATCTGAATATTTTCTTTTTAATTATTATCCAGATTTAGAACTGTAATTTAATTACCATAAATTCTTTGGAAAAATTGCTCCCATGCCACACAGTTTAATGACGTTTGTTAAAATGCCCCATGATGTCTCACTGACATGCGGGTCCAGGGCCCACATGTCAGTGAGACATCATGGGGCATTTTAACAAACGCCATTAAACTGTGTGGCATGGGAGCAAATTCCCCAAATTCTTTTCCCTCCTATTTGAATTCTGCCCTATACCTCTTGAAAAAAAAATCTCATCTCTTCAAAAACAAAAAACAAAGTGCTCTTGATTTCTAATCTTAAAATCTTGGGAAGAAAACATCTGAATGATATATAAGACAAGGCCTCACCTCTCTGTACACCGATTCTTCCATGCATGCGTGCGTATGCTCCTCCCTCCCTGTGGTCGGCGTCGGCGTTCCGGTGCATGCAGCGCCGCAAGTTAATGCGCTCTGCCTCTTCCTGTGACGGGGAAAGGTTAGAGAAATCGATGGCGCTCCACAGTGTTACCTTTCGCATTAATTTCGCGGTTTTGACCTGCCTTCGTGTTTACAGACCCTCTTGAGTTACAGTGGGGTAGTGCAGTAATTTTGTCGCTAGAGGTCGGCATGTTAGTTCTGACTATGACAACTAACCTAACACTTGATCTGACAAGGATGTCAGTTCTATGACTTTGTGAGTTACGATGATAAATATAGTGCGTATTTTCACTTTCCATCAGGATTAAGATGACGACAAAATTTAAAAAAGGTAAAAAATGACCTAGATGTCTTTGATAATTATCTTATGAGAGAATATTTTATGTAGATGGTAATGAATAAATACTTATAGTTGAGAGAGAATAAATAATGGTACAGTAGAAAACATCTCATTAAATCTACGAACTTCTTTCATTCTTTTTTAGGTGACATTTCGTAATCTTGTTTATGATATTTTGAGTTTTCTAGGTTATGTTTTTCAAAGAGTTTCTATTAAAAAGTGGTTGGTATAAATGCAATTGGGTGCTGTTGGGCTCTTAGGACTTATGGATTGAACTAATGGAGTACTAATGGGGTGCTATTAATTAAAGATAAGAGTCTTTAAAAGGGGCAAACAAGTCACAAATAAAAGAATTAAACACCACTTTGTTTATGTTAGAGAGGCTAGAACGTCAAGTAATTCCGAACGGAGGAAGTACAAGCTTCATATTTCTCAACAAGTTCGTTCACTCAACGGAGGGAGTACTAGCATGACATGGATAAGGTTTTACTCATCCACAGCCGCTTGCCTTTATATCTGTTCTTTTTTGCTGAGGTTTATAGCTTTTTGCTGTGATTTGTGGCTTTTAGGCTGTTCGTACGAGAGATTACAGAGTAACAGAAACTCACATACGGTTTTTGCTGATGTAAATGAAGTCGGTATAGTATGTACTACAATTAACTAGTAGACTTCATCTTAAAAAGACACGTCGTTTAAAAGCTAGTTATTATAGAAAAGCCAAAAATAAAAAAAAAACGTGGCCTTAATTCACCATTGTTGCAAAATCTAAGTTCTTAAGGAAGTAAACAGGTATAGGAGTATGGAGCATAGATGGTGTAGTATACTGTATACTGACTAGTGCTGAGTATCTGAGGAAAGTGATGAAGTGGGGACTTCGATGTGCAATACTATACTACTGTAATGTGCTGGTTAATGAGGTTACTGTCTGACGCGTGAAGATACAGCGAGTGTACTTCGGCGTGTGTCGGCTCATGGAGGCAGTCCTTGTGCATTCACTGAACAGAGCACGCTCGGACCAAGGAATAACTCAACGGCGACCGTGCACGGGATTCCAATCTTGTGCTCTCTTAAAGCCTGAATTAAACACCACCACCCCGTGGTAAATGAACACTAATGCAGTACTATTTCAACATTTCAGTTGTGCATTAATATTGGGCTTATCCTTCTACAAACTGCAATAACTAGCTCTTCTTAACAACACTGTATAATCTGAGGGACAATTTCCTCCTCAATAAGTACTACCTACCTGCAAGTTTAAGCAGTGTAAACCATGTTCAGCAGTAACTAGCTCTTCTTAACAAAACTATGGAGAATAGTACATCAGTTTCTCTGTATCATCGCTTCCTTCCGGAAACGGTCTTCTGAACAGCACCAACTGAAACCAAAAACTCTGAACATTGCCCATGAGGGAGGCAAAGAGGAGAGAGAGAGAGAGAGGCCAGGCGATGCAGCAGAGCGCTCAGGGAGGAACTCGTCGAGAAAAGCGAAGGCAGCCAGGAAGTCGGACCGGCTCGCGTTGATTGGGCTGCGAAGCGAGCAGGAATTATCCGTTTGAATAGCCAGTCTGCAGCAATCCTGTCGACCCAGTCCCTCACCTGCAGAAGCAAATAATCTTAATGGCCGGAAGGAGTGTAAGTGTTATAACTGTTAGAGTACAATACATGTTTGGTAGTTTTGAGTCCAATTGGGATTACAATCCCTTGTACCATCTTGCCCCCCAAGTCTTGTACCTCTATATATACCGCCCTAGAGGCTCAATGCAATACATCCTATTCCACCCAATTCTATCTTCCTTCATGGTATCAGAGCTCTAGGTTTAGCTCCTAACCCTAGCCGCCGCTCACTTCCGCACAGCGCGCCCCCGGGGAGATCTATCTCCACCGGGGGCAGCGCCACCGTTTTAGGCGCCGGATCCTATTGATCCGGCCGCCGCCGTCGTTGTCGTCACGCAGCAGGCAGCAGATCGAGCCTCCTCGTCGCAGTTCGCCGTGCATCGTCGCGTCCTCCTCAGGCCGCCGCCTCCTCCCCGGGGCGACCTCCGCACCGCCACCGGACGCCGTCTCCCCTCGGTCGCCGCCGTCGCCTCTTCTTCCGGCCGATCTCCCGGACGCCACCGCCGCCGACTGCTCGGAGCTTCCCGGATCCGGACGGATCCGGTTCCCCAGGACGCCGCCGGGACCCCCTCCGCCCGGACGCCTCCGCGCAGGAACGCCGCCGCCGCTGGAGCCCGCTGGCCGCCTCCTCTGGTTGCCCGCCGGCCGTCGCCTCCTCCGGTTGCCCGCCGGCGGCCCGCTGGCCCTCCCGCCTCCGCCTCCGCCCGGGACGGCGCCGCCTCCCCCTCATCCGCCTCCGCCCGGGCCGGCGCCTCCTCCCCCGCGTCTCCGCCAGCCGAGCCGCCTCTCCGTCGTCGGCCGCCCGCCGCTCCCGAGCCTCCTCACGCCGGGACGCCGGCCGAGCCGCCTCTCCGCCTTCTTCCGCCCGCCGCCGATCCCACCGAGCCGCCTCTCCAAGCGCCCCCGTGCAGCTCCGCTCAGATCCGGCCGATCGGTCTGATTGGATCTGAGCAAGGGAGGTAGCTTCCCTTAGAAGCTAACCAAAAAAAAAACGGGGGGAGGATCACGCTAGGTGTACCCGGTGAGTTGCACATGGAGTATCCCACTGCTGCTGTTGTATCTTTTTTTTTCCCGATCACTGATCGGGGTTGAGTCGCCCACTGCACGTCGACCTCGCATGTATCTACTCCGACATCGGCGTCGACTACACCGGCCTCCACCTCTTCGACTGTGCAGCCAGGCCGGGCACGCGATGCCGAGGGGACGCCTTCCCGCGTCGCGTCTCGGTCAACCCGTTCGCACGTTTTCATCGCCGGTTCGTCATCGCCACCACAGATCGGGACGCCTTCACCGATTTCTTCCATCGTCGTCTCGCCTCGCGCGTACTCGGTCTGATCAGCCGATTGTGCGCGATCCACCCGGCTCCCGTGACGACCGTCGTCGAGTACTACGCGCATCTTCTCCGAGCAACAGGGCTGCTGCTGTGTCGCCTCCTCGGGCCGCAGCACCACCGCACGTGTGTCCCCTCGCCGTTGCATCTACATCGCCGTCCCCTGTGCATCGACGACTGTGCTGCGCAACCTCTTGTGCGTCATTTGTCTGCACATGGTCTTCGTCATACTGATCGGGCCTTCCTCGCCGACATCGAGCGCTACCGCCGCCGCCGTACCTTGCGTCAGGACTGCTCGCCTTCGCGCTAGAGCGTCCGCCCGGACTGCTCGCCTTCGGGTTGGAGCGTCCGCTCCCGCACTACTCTTTCTTCATCCAGCACAACCACGCCTGGTTGGGGCCCTCTCCCTTGTACGTCCGGTACTGGCAACACCGGTGCGTGCTTTCGTCCCCGACGCGTTGCCGGGTCCGGCAAACCTGGCACACACCTCGGCTCTAGCGGCTTGACTGCATCGACTTCGGCATCGACCCTCCCGTTCCCGTCCGGTCTGCCTCGATTGCATCGCCGTTGTTCGTCTACATCCACGACGGCCCCTGACTGCGTCGACCTCGGCATCGCCCCCCTTCCACGACGACTGCCTCGACACGTCTCCGTCATCACCATGGCGCCTCTTTTGCGCCCGCGGCTTCATGAGCGACCGCTTCGACATCGGTAACCCGACCACGACTACGTCGACCACGGCCATCTCCAGCACGGCATCCTCGACCACGACTACTCCGTCCTCGCGCTCGGCTACCTCGACATCGGCACAAAGGGCTACCGCCTTGCTTGAGCTACTTGTCGGTTCCTGCTCCAGTCACAGCATACGCGCCGCATCGACGGTTATGACTGCGGGGGGATGTTAGCTCTTCGGCTTCTTCTCCAGTCTCACCGTTTGCGACGCTCCCGCTGTGACTGCGGGGGGATGTTAGAGTACAATACATGTTTGGTAGGATAGAGTCCAATTGGGATTACAATCCCTTGTACCATCTTGCCCCCCAAGTCTTGTACCTCTATATATACCGCCCTAGAGGCTCAATGCAATACATCCTATTCCACCCAATTCTATCTTCCTTCAATAACCATGTGGTTCGTGCATATAACCATGAAGTGCTAGGGCCGACGGTGCCTTAACCCTTAAGGCTGCAAGCAAATGTCGTAGGAGCTAATACTAATCAGATATCATAGGATGAACCATTGTACTTTGAGAAATTTGATAATTTACCCTATCTTTCTATGCAAACATCTCATTTTCCCCACAGTTAATATGAATTGATTATTCACTCATTTGCCGCACAACGGATGGCCTAACCTGAGTCCATGTAAGCCAAGTGGGGCTATTGGCGTTGTAGTGGTACTACTACTGATACTAGCCCGTTTCTAGTGGAAGCAGCTGGTGAGTAGCAAAGACAGGAAAGACTTAGCCCAGCAAAAACCTTGGCCCAACGAGGCACCGGAGTTCACGAGGACCGCGTACGGGTGAAGGGTGTGGTCGGAGACGTGAGCGCGCGCGCGCTCGTGGTGCAGGCAGCGCCGAACCGAAGCTCTGCTTCGTTCCTCGGTTGTATCTTGTACCGCGCGTCGTGGCTTTTCATGTTCTACTTCTACGCCTCCCATCTCTCTGGTAGTCCGGTGCAAGGCTTGCAGAGCTTACATCGAAGGGTCAATTTTGTTGTATTATTTGGCATCCCTCTGTTGCACTTGACCTCGTCATCCGAGTTGAATGATGTTTACAGGATACCCCGTATCCGAACTCTTGGGTCTTGACGTTGGCACATAGTGGCCGAGCCACATTGCACCATGGGGTGCAGTTGCATCCTCAAACTTTTTACGCAAAAATTTGATATATATCCTCCTTAATATACAAAGTATACGCTATACATACTAATATATTTTTGATAGCCCATTAGGCTCAATAAGCAATAAGTCAAGCTTATTAGCCCAATGTTCAAGCTATCCTCACTTCCTCAATTGATCGACCAAGAAGTGCTAGGAACTTTCTAAGCAGCTCTTCTACACCCACCTCATCAAGTTCCCTACGCTCCTGGCTTATTGTGCATTGTTTTTTTACCACCCAGCTCTTTTATGCATCTGAGTTCTCGATGTCGATTAGCCTTTTGAATGCTGAATGATCGTTTTCTAATGTTCATGTGTCAACTAGCTGCCAATTCAGTGGTGCTAATAATGTTTCTAAATTCTTGTAAAATTGTCCAAATTAATGTATGATTAAAACGTTATGGGGTTGTAAGATACGCCTTTGGAGAGTTCTATGGTGTTAATTTGAGTCTCGGTATACCATTTGTGAACTTGTATTAAACTTTCATACTATATCATTTGAACTTATTTTAGAATGAACATGTCTTAAATTCGCAATCCTATCATCAAAATACTGGCTCCGTCACCGTTGGCACAACAGTGGAATGCAAAATGTATACATCAGTGACAGTGCCATCACTTGCAAATAAACCTGGAGCTGCCCGTTTTTCAACCGGCACATCACACGCGCATGCCGAAGAGTAAAGAATTGTCAAAAGGCGTAAGCACTTGATCGAAGGTCAAACCTCAAAGTAAAACGATGGCGTACGTACGGCCGGGTCGGACAGATTAGCTCTCTCCGCCCGACCACTTGCTAGGAGACAGATGCCTTGCAACTTAACAATTCATTAGTCACAAGTCTCGGTAGTATGTATGTAGACTGCATAATATACACACCAAAGCTTGTTTGGATACACTGCACAAGTAAGTTCACATGCTCCTGACGTGTAACATATACTACTGCCATCCTACCAAGTGGCAACATGGCTGGCTGGCTGGCTGGCTGCTTCCAATTCCAAGTCGTGACAAATCTAAGCCACTACGGCATGTGCACATCGCACAGACAAGACAACGACAGAAAAGTACTTCTAATTCAGAGATACGAACGATTGAAACACATCGAGCTTAGCTACGGCTACGTGCAGTGTGCACACGCAGGCGAACTCTTATGAGATTTTACGCACGTAACGCGTACTGCCATTGCATGCGCCGGCCGGCCGGCCGGTCGATCGATCAGCCGTGCACGACGCCTCCCCCGTTCTTCGTGGTGCCGAACCCGCCGCCCACCGCCACGCTCCGGGTCCTCCGCACGGTCGGCATCACGGGGCCGACGCGCACGTCGTCGGCGCCGAACTCGCACGGCGCGTCCTCGTCGATCCTCCCGACCACGACGCTCCGGCTCCTGACTGGCACGGTCACGTCCGACGCCACTCCGCGGCCGGCCTGCTGCCGCTGGGACATGGCGCGGACGAGCTCGTTGACGTCCTCGTCGCCGCCGTCGGAGCCGCGCCGCGACCGGGAGCTGAACGTCGCGGCCTGCATGGCCCCCGGGCCGAAGCCGCCGCGCCCGACGGTGCCCGCCTGCGTCGGCATGCGTCCGGCGCACGCCGACATCCTGCGCACGTAGGAGTCGCACGCCCGCGACAGCGCTCGCAGGGGAGCGCCCAGCCACCGGCTCAGCTTGCCGCGGCCGTCGCCCTTCTGCTTCATCTCGCCTGCAACAACCAAGAAATAGAGTGGATCGAAACAGATCGAGAAGTGGATGCCTGCTTTTGTACCGGGAGCGGGTCAATGGGGAGGTTGGTGCGCGCGCGCGCGGGAGGTAGACGAGAGAAGAATTTAGCGATCGATGAGTAGATGATGATTGCCTTTCATCGCTCGCTTCGTGGAAGGTCTAGCTACTTGCGCCCACCACCCTTCATTTTGTATGGGAAGGATGCACAACGCTAGTCAAAGGAAACGGGGAAAGGAAATGCTCAGCGACAATGATTCAATCCTAGAATTCGTCAAAAGTCGCACGCAATTCGCTCGAATATGCACAGACGGGATTGGAGACGAGTTGTCTATATTAATTGTAGGATAATTAGTCGTGTTGGATATGATCGTGCTCGAACGGACCATCTTGCATATGCAACTGTTTCAACAAAGCGATCATAGAAATGAGAGCAGATTTAACACTCAGACGTTTGACATTCATGGATTAATAGCCGTTTATGTTAGGGGGAAACTCAAAACTGAAGTATGAAAAACTCAACCAACAATAGCAATCTACCTATCTATTATATTATTAAAGCAAAACCAAAAGGAGCCACAACGTTTGCTTTCAAGAGGTAGAAATTCCCACGTAAATCGGAGAAAAAAAGAGAAAGATCTACATTATTGATCGTGGTGGTCCAAACTACAACGGTCTAGATTAAAATAAAGAGTTCATGTCAAGCACAATCCAAATAATAACTGAAATTCGGAATAATAAATAAATAAAATTAGCAATTTGATTTTCATACGAATTCCTAAGTAAATATATCTAAACAAAATAATTCAAAATAAAAATCAAAACAAAAAATAGCAATTAAATTTGTACATGAATTCCAACAAAAATAATTAAAATTCGGAATAAAAAATAAAATAAAATTAGTAATTTGATTCGATATGAATACCAAAGTAAAATATCTAAATAGCTATAAATCAGATAAAAATTAAATAAAAAATTGGCAAGTGGATTTAATTTGCATATGAATTCCAACTGAAAATTGAAATAGATAAAAAAAAATAAAATTTGTAACTTAATTTTCATACAATTTTGAAGTAAAATACTTAAACTAGAAAAATTTAGAATAAGTTAAATAAAACAAGCAATTTGGTTTCCAAACAAATTAGTAAGTAAAATCCCAAAATAAACATAATTTAGAATAAAAATTAAATAAATATTCAAAATTTAGAAAATATAATAAAATTAGAAATTTGATTTCGATACGAAAGCCAAAGTAAAAATCTGTAAATAATTATAATTACAAATAAAAATAAATCAACATTAGCACAGATAAACAAAATTCTCTACATCTAGTAGATGACATATCAAATTATACTCATATAATACCCGAAATCATAATAGAAAATTACCACATATAAACTGATCTATTAATCGATTCCCTAATGAACACTTACTGTTCCCCTCTCTCTACTAAAATTAGGAAAATAGAGATGAATCATCCAGCTCGTTATCTCGGTGAAGAACCCAGAGTCTCTTTCATACTTTTTCTTTCCTTATCCTTTCTGGTCTCTTGTGCTGCCGCTGCACTTCTCCACCTCTTTGTGCTTCCCCCTTGGCCGGCGTTGGCGTTGACTTGCGCACGGGCCAGATGCACGTTGGTGAGGATGGCATGTGCAGCGTGTGCGCCGGCTTATGCAGGCACGTGGTAGCACTAGTAAAAATCCCATGCGCGTGCTTACGAACAACACTCGCGAGCGACAAGCGTGGGTGCGATGGCGATGCTATCGCGCAACTGGCGCATGGCGCGCACCGGTGCGCAGGCGAAGCGAAGGGCTACTGATGGCTAGCACGATGGAAAAATGGATGACGGCGCTAGGAGAAAAAGAAAAAGATGGCTATCGAACTCGAACTCGAACTCGAACCTTCCCGAATAACTAGTTCTAGAAAATCAATTTCTCATCTAAAAATCTAAGTATATCATTTTCATGTATCCCCTTTTCACTATTTACACATAAGTCCGCGAGAGGATTATTTTCATAATATTACAGTTATACATATATGTATGTTGATGCCACAATGGCTAGCATTAAGTAATAATTAGAGAGAAGTAAAAGATTGTTAGAGCAACTCCAGCAAGGCCCCTACTTGAGCCCTCAAACCTCATATTTGAGGGCTTGAGGCAAAAATAGAGGTCCAGCAGGGCCCCTACTAGAGCCCTCAAATTTGAGGAGCCCCTCAAATCCCCCTCCCACCCCTCATTCCTAGGGGCTCCCCCTCCACCCCTCATTTTCCTGTTTTTTTCCCGCACCGTGAAACTTCTCCCGCTCCCCCCGCCTGCAGTTTTCCCCGCCGCCTCCCTCCCCGCCTGCATCTTTCCCCGCCGCCTCCCTCGCCCGACGCCTCCGCCTCCGCCCGTCCCCCTCCCTCCCACTCCGCCAGTCCGCCTCCCTCCTTGCTCCTTCCCCCGCCGCCGCCCCCTCCCCTGCCGTCCCCGCCTCCCCCGCCACCCCCTTCCCCTTCCCCGGCGCCTCCACCCCCTCCACCGCCGCCTCCGCCCCCTTCCCCGCCGTCCCCGACTCCCCGCCTTCCCCACCGCCCCCTTCCCCTTCCTCGGCGCCTCCGCCCCCTCCACCGCCGCCTCCGCCTCCGCCCCCTCCCCCGCCGCCCCCTTCCCCGGCGCCTCCGCCCCTCCTCGGCGGCTCCTCTCTCGGGAGCGGGCGGCCCGCGCGGGGCTGCACCTGCCGGCGGCGACCCGAGCGCAAGGAGCAGCGGGCCCAGGCGCGATGCGGCTTCAGGCCGTCGGCGTGGGAGGGCGAGCGGGCGGCGTGGGAGAGCGAGCGGGCGTGGGAGGGCGAGCGGGTGGCGTCGGCGCGACGCAAGCGGCCGGGGCCGAGGCGCGGGTGTGCTCGGGGCGGCGCGGCGAGACACCGGCTACGGGCGTCCGCCTCCAGGATCCCCATCCCATTCCCCCAGGTTCCCCTCCCGATGCCCCCCTTGCTGCACCTCGCGCACGCCCGCCGCCTCCCGCCAGGGCTGCTGGTCGTCGGCGGCTGCGGCGGGGGTGGAGGGGGAGAACGCGGCGGCGAAGTGGGGCCGCGCGGCGGCGAGGAGGTGCGTGGCGGAGGAGGCGGGAGATGCGGCGACGGTGGCGTGTGAGGGGGAGCGGCGGTACATCGGCGGAGGAGCGGGAGGGCGGCGGCCCCCGGAACGGAGCGGCGAGGGCGCGCGCGGGGGAGGAGGGGCGTGGCGGAGGAGGCGGGAGATGCGGCGGCGGTACATCGGCGGAGGAGCGGGAGGGCAGCCGCAATGGCTTCGAGGAGTGAGCAGAGCAGTGCAGCGAAGCGGCGGCTGAGCAGTAGAGAATTTTGAGAATGACGAGTGGGCCCTACATGTCATTCTCACTTGGATTGAATTTGAGGGCCCTGATTTGAGGGCTTCTGCTGGAGTTCAACTCAAAAAACAGGGCCCTCAAAAGTAGGGGAAGCCCTCAAATCAAAAGTTGGGGCTCTGATTTGAGGGCTCCTGCTGGAGTTGCTCTTATGTGGTACAATATTGCATTGGAAGGATATCAGCTGAGAGAGTCGATGAAGAATTGGGCTTGTTGCTGGAGGTTGAAGTAGAAAAGTTGCAGGGTGAGAAGAGATAGAAAACACATGGTTTGGTGGGGTGATCGGCTTGTGAGGGAAGATAAGTTTAAGGTAAGTCGCTCATGGTGTATTGGTATATGCGTGAGCAATGTACACTAATACCATATAAATAAATAAGATAATTTATTGCACATATAATCAAAATATTGCTTGAGATTAAATAGAGGTTCATGTGTATCCATATATTTTGGAAAAAGAGCTACTAATAGAGGAAGAATATGGTATGCACCTGCATGATTCATGCATTATGAATATTTGTTATGTTTCTAAGAGCCCCAATAAGTTATTATGTTTAATGATTTTGTTCCATCAAAGCTCATACTTTAATTACATTTTTAAGTTGTATTTTTCTTTAAGCTTCTGTTATCATATCTAATGTTTATGATGTCTTAAAAATCTAAATAGCATACAAGATACGTAATTATATTCTCAATCATATAAGTTATATCATTTAATACTACAAACTTTAAAATAAATTTAGCCACACAAAATACGCAGGCCACTCTGCCAGCTCCAGTGTTAAAGTAAAAAAACTCTTGTCTTTGGTCCAATAGGCTTAAGGCATCAAAATTTGCCCGGCGCAGCAACCCAAAATTAGGCTATCAGTGAATAGTGAGTGTGCGACCTATGAATCTATGCTTGTCCAGATGTCCTCTCTCTTTTAGGATAAGGAAAAACACGAAAGTATTGCAGACTAATCGTTTTCGCTTTTTGAACACTTTAATTAGGCGCTAACCAGAATGAGTACGTTATACTCATGAGTCATCCTGAACCAACCTTCTACCATTTCGTCAACTCATAAAATAACCAAGGACAAATTTGACTATAGACTCAATAATTCTTCGATTAAGAACGTGATCCGATTAGGCGATTATCCAAATGAAATGAAAGCACAGAGATGGGCAGAATTCGTTGAACTCTGATGTCGAAGGCGGCGGAAGAGCTGTGGGGAAAGACGAAATCAGACGAAGTCAGGCCTAGCCTTGTAAAGAAATCAAGGAGATTGATGTTTACCGATGGAAAAACGTTCGACGTCCAGACTTCCAGTATATATGCAGTGTCGGGCGTTGCCGGATTACAAACAGTATCGGGAGCAGAGACTCTGTTCTCAGCCGAGCCGAATACATCACGCGTGTTTGCTACAAAGACAGAAGTCTATCTCTGAAACCAAATACAGGATTGACTTCCCAATAGCCTAGCCAACTATTCTATCTATAGCCAGCTATTCTATCTATAGAACATTGTAATATTAACAGGTCTGACAGGCCGACGCCGCCACATGAGCCTAAAATCACAAGCTCGTCATAGCCAAACTTCATGCAAGTTCAGATCTGCGATTTCTCATCTAGGTACACCTCGGAGTTCCGATCCAGGAAGCGTTTGAACTTTGAAGGTTGGGCTGATGAACTCAACGATCCAATAACAGTTAACACCACAGATACCAGCGGCGATGTGAGTAGGTCGCACAAATTAAGTGAAACAGAGAGCATCAGTGAGACAGTGAACATGCATAAAAAGAGTACAGATGAACAGAGTACTGCTGCTGCTGTTGCTGACTGTTCATGGAGTTTTAACTGACTGAAGATACAAGCTCCTGCATAATTCGTGTACAAACAATTTGGTTTCTCATGTGTAAAATGCAGATAGATTCGCGGCAAAAAGGAAAAAATTAGCACGCAGCAATGCCGCTTACAGGGCAACCACCTCAAGGTCATGTTAACAGGGTTGGTGTATAACTGTACATACATCTTCCAGAGACCGACGCATGATTGGAGCTCAGTTATCAACAAGCAGCATCACTGCAAGCACTACTCAAGCAAATGCAGTACAAATTTTTTGAAACTTAAATGCAGTATAATCATTGCTAAACGCAAAATGATAAAGTCAATATGCACGGGCCAGTTAGCTCAAAGGCAGCAAGCAAGTAGCCAAGCACAGATGAATACATCGCAAGCAAGCATAAAAAGATTCAACCATAAACATTTAAACTTTCAGATGTTACATACTGAAATACACATCCAGATTAATCAACCAATATATTAAGGTTTTGGACTCTTGCTACAGCAAATCACGAATGCGATCCTTCCAGGAACTGAAAAAGACTAGCTAGCTCCGGTCATCAGTTATCAGCAGAGAGATGTCCATGCGCTACAGAAGTCCATTCCGCTGCAGGATAGGAGGGAATGCCGCCGGGGAGTCAAGAGCAGAGGACGTGCTGCACCTGTAGGGCGAATCTTGCGCGAATCCAGGGACTCTCCAGTATTCCTCGTCCGAGCGCAACAAACTTGCAAGAAACTCCACGTCGCTCGGACAAGGATCAGCGGTGTGGCCCCATGTCGAAGAACCAGGCGTCTCGGCGTCCGGCGCGCATGGGTGGGTTGTGCCGTAGAAGCTCATTGGGGAACGGGCGTGGTCGGCGATGAAGAGGCAGTTATCCATCGTTGATGTCTCGCCTTGGGACTCCTCTGCCCCTGCCCCTGCCTCTGGTTCGACGGACATCAAGAAGTCGTGGGGAGACTCCGATGTGGCGTACTTGTCCTGCGACGCGGCCGGTGGGGTTGGTGCAGGTGGAGAAGGAAACAGCCGCCGCCTCACGGGAGCTGATGAAGCTTGATCAGGGTGCTCCCCCGTCGCGTTCCTCTTGCGCGCTGACCCCAGTGATGACGAATTCGACGCGGATCGGCGCATACGAGGGCTCTGGTAGATCTTGCAAAGAACCGTCTCGGGTTCTCCGCGGCGGCCCTCGTCACGTTCTTGATCCACGCCAAACTCCGTCATAAGCCACTCCGACTTGTGGCCGTTCTTGGGCTTGTAGGAGAAGCTCTGACGATGCCCGACAAGGCGTCCCTCCCCGTCGAAGACGCCCTTCGGGGCCCGCTCGGAGTGCCAGGTTCCCTTGCCGTCCCCGACCGTCCGAGACTTGCGGCCGCCGCGGCTGTTCTTTGGCCTCACGGAGCTGAAGAAGAACCAGCTGTTGCTCTCGCCCTTTCTTGCCGGCGCAGGCTGGTAGTCCCCGGCGAGCGTTGCCGGTTCGGCGGCGTAGATGTCGGCGTCGTGAAAGAACTCGCCCGTGGCGCCGGGGAGCGGCTCACCGGCGATCCTGCGGCGGAGGTAGACGGAGAGCATCTTGTCGTCCTCGGGGGCGAAGGTGAAGCCGGCGGGTAGGTCAGGCGAGGGCTTGGGGGTAAGGAGGGCCATGGATGCGGAATGCTGAGGGCAAGGCAGAGAGAGAGAGAGAGAGAGAGAGAGAGTGGGAGCGAGAGGAAGCAGAGCTAGGGCAAGATCGACAAAGAGGAGATCGAGATCGCGCTTTTATGGAGGTGAGGCGGTGGTTATTTTGTTACGTGCGCGCGGCGCCGATTGGAAGGTAAGATATTTCAAAGTTCTAACTCGAAGCTGTCATTTTTGGGGTACTTTCCATATGTGACGGATGCCACCATCTGCGAGTGGAGAGCGGAGGCAGGACGCGCACGTTCTTAGCACCAGACTGCTGGTTCTTCACTGTTGGCAATTCTTATTGTACGTAGTTACCAATTTTTTTTTACATTTATAGATAATGGGTTTACCATATGTTTTTCTTCGAGATGGGATTGACAATACGGTACCATCAAGTCCCGGTGTCAATGAACGCACCAAACTTTTCTCTTTATGGCAGGACACTCCGGATCTCGTTATGGCGACAAGATTGGCCATGATGATCATGGCGGCAACAAGTAGATTATCAATGATCTTAATAGATATGTACGTGAGACATTTGCCTTGATAGCGTGTTGCTCATCGGAAGAAAATCATAGGAGATTTATTTATGAGCTCTACCGTAAGCATCATTCTCATCGTCCTGGTGAGTTTGTCCGGTAAAATTTATCACGGGTTAAGATCTTCTGGTTTTTGGAGTGTCGGAGAATAACGAAAGCTAAAACAATTTTAATCATGAAAAATATAATGAACAAAATATTAATTATAGACATCATTAAGCTCTCCATCACTGTAAAAATAAAAAAAGGACCCACCGACCACTCAACAACCAACACTGAAGAAGACGAGAGATGAACAAACAATGAATAGAACAACAAAACCCCTTGGTTGTATGGAGGCGACGACATTGTTGTACTTTTCTTTTGGTCCAGCCAATCTAAACGCCACTCTCCGGCCAACTCCGCTACGGGTTGATCTGGTGGTCTACAGCAAGGGAGAGATTATTTCCATTTGGTGGTTCTCCAGATTGGTGGTGGCTTATGGGCTGAGGTAGCCTCACCTTCTTGTCAGAGCTAAGCTACCGCTCTGTCTACAGGGGTGCTTCTATGCATCTGGGTGGTCTGGCTCCCAATTGAAGGAACTCAGTGTGTTGCCATCCGTTGAAATGGAAGGTTTCACCTCTCTAGTGATGGCTTGTTCTTCCTCCGGTGATGAACTCCGATGTGCCTTCCTCCTCCTAATACCAATAAATCTCCCCTTGTGGCTCAGGTGTGAATCACCTTTCTGCCCAGTGTGCCGCCTCTCAGGCAGCTGTATATCTCTCCCCTTCCCCCACTCTGGATTCACCAAGGATTTACCACTGCACTATTCTTGCTCCACTGAAGAGACCTCTGGGACTACAGATCCAAAAACCCTTTGTTCCCAACAGCGTCACAGTGGATCTTAATGAGTGGATCGCTAGTGGCTCTGATAGAATTAATATAGTTGGCTTTAGGCCTGTGTCGGAACCCAGAGTAACGACTCCAGGATCCTCTGTGTAAATCGCACTAGTTCAGGATCAGCTAGTGCGCACAGTACAACAAAGATAAATACCAAGCTCAAATGACTAACTTCATTAAATAAAAGGTACGGCATTATGGCTAAGTCTTACATCAGCGCCCATTGGCAAAGATAAATAAAGGAAAGAACTGCGGAAGCAAACTAATAAATAGCGAAGCCCAAGCCTGCCCACAGGCAAACAACAGTAAGACGCAGCCTACTCGTCCAGATCTTCACCGTAGTCGACGACATCTTCGTCTGTGTAGGGGGGGGGGGGTGCAAGGTGAGTACAAATTTGTACTCCGCAAATCACACGGAGAAATGCAACATATTGATAAAGGCTTCAATGGAAGGTTTATAGGGTTAGTTTGTATAAAACGACATTTAATGAAATACAATAAGTAGATTGAAATTGCTGAATTTAATACAGTAAGTAAAAACGATACTTGTAATTGAAAATATTATCGTCAGTGCCGGCTCCGACCAAACACCAACCTATCCACGGGCATCCCACCCGGACAATCTTTTCCAAAAGACCACGTATGGATTCCATCCATCCACACATTTCCAAACACTCGCGGATTCCATCCATCCATAAGCTTCCAATCTCTCTCATGGGTTCTTTCCACCCACAAGGTTTTCATTCTTTCATGGATTCCATCCATCCATAAGGTTTTCGAAAATCATTTTTGAAATGCAAAGTCTAATCCATGAAAAACTTTTACTCAGCATGCCCATGACCGTGGGCACGGCTATCCAGGATAGATTATACACTCTACAGAGGTTGTACAGCTTTACCCACAAGACACGATCATCCTCTTGTGCCACGCGAGTTACACACTTCCTTAGGTGTACGGCAAGGAGTCGTGGCAAGGCCTTTACAATGCAAAGCCTTCAACCTGGTCGAGCCAACTCTAAGGTTTCACCCCAGTAAGGAATCCACCAGACCGGGACCCCCTCTTGAGCCTAGACGAGACTTCTCATGGCTTAACCACGCTCGCCCAAGTGAGACTTCACATGGCACCAACCACGCTCACTTTCAACCTACAACTTGACTCAGGTTGGGACTTCGCAAATTATTCAGCCAGGGTTGTCCCATGCCAGCCATGTGGTCGTACGATTAGGGCTTTACAACAGTAGCTCACAGACCGGTCCTTAATCTGACTTAGGCCCAACCACATACCCCCGTGCACGACAATCAACCACTGCGGCTCCAACCAACAGGGCATGCCTGCACCCTCCACTCTAACCAATTGCCTAAGTCTAAACCAATTTTTATATTTTATTTTGAAATAGTTTTATAAACCTCCTTGACTCTCCGAAGTCAAGAATACTATCCAAAAGCTTGTCATTTTATGTGAAAAGGTGTCCCCAAACCTAAGTTTCATCTATGCAGGGCTAAGCATTTACTATAAAGTTTTCTCTAGCCATTCTATTGAACTAACTAGACTTTTAATCTAGGGTTACAAGGTATTGAGATAAGTCAAGGTCAATGGAGATAATAACAAGTAGGCTATAGCTAAATTCAAAATTGAATTGGAATAATTGAATAAAAGTATGCATGCAGAATAATTTAAATCAACATAATTTTATTTTGAAAACTGGGATCAACATGATCAAGGAGTGTGACTTGCCTTGCTCTTCAACTTGGTTCAAACATTCGTCGTCGAATTTTCCCGTATCGTCGAAGTCTACACGTGAAAATAACCCACCAAATTCAAATAAATTCAAATTGACTTCAAAAATTTCAATTGAGGCTAGAAATGGATAGCGGAGAATTTTTGATGAATTATGAATTTGAATGGGCTAAATCGGAGTTAGGACGAAGGAGAACGGGCTCCGGGAAGTTTAAAAAGAGAGAAAATAGAAAAAGAGGATTTTTGGAATTATTTTTCTATTGAAAAAGGGATTTATGACATCAGCAGAGATTAAAGGAATTATTTCTCTAAAAGAAAATCAGGTTTATGGCGTCATCCTTGCCACAGAGGGACTGACAGGTGGGGTCCTGGTCCATGGACCAAGCCCACAGACCGGGGAGGGTGCTGAGGTGGCATGGAGAGGTGGGAGGCGCTGACTGGGCCGAGGGAGGCCAGGTGACGCTGGCGTGGCGCCAAGTCAGCGGCCACGGGGTGCTGACGTGGTCGGCCGGTCGGATGGCGCACGGGCACGGTAAGCTCGCCGGCGGTCAGCGGCACGGCGGTAGTCGGCGAAGGTTGGGACGGGGAAAGGAGGCCGTGGGGAGAGTGTTGGTAGGGGCAGGGATTACCCGGGGCGACCGGAGGCGCGTCGGCGACGAGGAGGAGCGGTGGCGCGGCTCGGGTGACGGCGGAGAGGGCACGCCGGCGGCGGAGGGGCTCAGCCAAGGGGTCGGGGAGCTTCGCTCGGGCGCGGTGAGGAGAGTGGTGGGGTCGGCGAGGTGAGGCGAGACACGGCCCGAGGCGACGGCGATTCCTCGCCGGAGAGCGGCCGAAGTTCGGGGAGGAGAGGAGCACGGTGGCGGCGGCGCTCGGGGCTTGGGGAGGGAGGAGGAGAGCGGGGAGCTGCGGTGCGGAAGAAGGCGGTGCCGATAGGGGGCTTTATAGGGGGCGGGGTGGCGTAGGCCAGCGGGAATTCCTCGCCGACAGTTAGCGGGGGCGGCGGCGGTTGTGGGGAGAAGGTGGGAGCGTGCGCGGGGAAGGCGGGGGAGGAGGTGGCGCGTGGGCGCGGGTCTTGCGGGGGAGATGGCGCACCGGGGGGGGGGGGGGTGTGGCGGCCGGGAGATGCGGGAGCAGCGCAACGGCCGGCGGCGTGGGGGAGGAGGACGGGGCCGCGCAGGGAAGGGATGACAGGTGGGCCCGTGCGGTCAGCGGGAGAGGAGGCACGGGTGGCTGCCATGCGGGCCTGGGGTGGCAGCGAGAGAAGGAGGGAGAGAGGGGTGGCGCCGACAGGTGGGGCTGAGGAGAGAGGAAGGGAGTGGGAAGGCACGGGCAGCTGACGGGTGGGGTCGGGCGGTCTGAGAGAGAGAAGGGCGGATGGTGCGGATTGGGCCGACGCGGGGAGAGGGGGAGATCCGGGCCGCACGCGTGGCGGCCGATGGGAGGGAGTAGGCGGGGTGGAGGCGGCGACGTGGGCGGCATCTGGCCGTCCACGTGGCAGCCGGAGGGGGAAGGTTTGATTTTTAATTATGTTTTCTGATTTCAGATTTTCCAGAAAAGCCTAATAAATTCAAATGAGCTCAGAAAAATATGAAATAAACTCCAAAAATTCCAGAAAAATTCAGAGAACCTCCTGGACACTTTTTCGACTTAATAAAATTATTTCCAACTAGTGTTGGCTCTGTAAGTTTTATATTGAAAATACTTTTTAATTTCAAAAATACATTTTTAAACTCCAGAAAATCCAGAAAACCAAATAAAATCCAATTAACTCCAAATATTTAATTTGACATACAATTTTTTTATAGAAAATCAAAATACAATTTTATTTAATAATATTTCTAGGTTTTTCTTAAAATGTTTTCAAATCCAGCTTTTTCAAAAATCGAAATTCAGGGCAAATCCAAAATTAACATTTAGGCACAAAAATACTTATTTTAATTAATTTTTATTTATTTATTCTTTTATTTTTATTTTACTAAAAATCTGGGCTGTTACAGCCTGGTCGAGTCCACGACCAATTCTATGACCACGACAGCCTTTACGACCAGTGTGTATGTTCGAGTACTACAGCAGTCGAAGTCATAAAAGCACTGCAGCAGTCATAATTGTGTAAAAGTATTGTAGCAGTTATAGTCGTAAAAGGTCAAGATTTAGGGTCCGCATAGGATTCAGAGTACTCAAAAAGGAAAGTCAAGATGTGTCCCACGTAGGACTCTCACTGTGGGATCTGGGAGCAATTTCTCGCATAAAACATCCGTGCTCACATTCAGCCTATAGTGAGGCTCAGGTTGGGATCTGCTAATTAGTCAGCTAGGACTGTCCCATATTAGCCTTATGGTAGTACGATAGGGTTTTATAACAATAACTCACAAACCGGTCCTTAATTAACTTAGACACCTCCCACATACCCCTTGTGCCTAGCATCCACGTTGAGCCACCGAGCAATAATGTATGCTAGGAAGCAACCACCTAACCATTTGTCTAAGTCTAAACCAAGTTTTATGTTTTATTTTAAAATATTCCATAGACTTTCTTTACTCACTGGAGTCAAGAATATATTTTTAAGACTTATCATTTTATGTGAAAAAGGTGTCCCAAGTCTAGAATTATATCTATGCAGGTCTAAGGATTTGCTACGAAATTCTCTAACCATACTAGTGTACTAACTAGAGTTTTATTTTAGGGTGACAAGGTATAGGAATTCGCAAAGCCAAAGGTGTAAATGTGTATTAACTAAAGTAAAATAGGAACTAAAATACTGTGAATAAAATTAAGCAATACAATATAATCTAAAACAACATAATTTTATTTGTAAACTAGGATCAACATAGTCAAGGTGTGTAACTTGCCTTGCTCCGCTGACTGGTGTGAATCGCCGTAGAAGAATTCATCAGAATCATCACAGTTTAAACGTGAAAACAACCCACCAAACTCAAATAAAATTCATATAAATTTTAAAAACTCCAAAAATTAAAACAGAGGGTAAAAATGGATAGATTGAGATTTTTGATGATTTTATAAATTTGAAAGAGTTCAATCAGAGCTAGGATGAAGGAGAACAAACTCCTAGAAGTTTAAATTCTAAAAAAAAGAAAAACTAGAATTTCTAGAATTATTTTTCTAAAGGAAAAATGATTTATGACGTCAGCAAAGGAATTTAGAATTTTGGCTAATATATTTTCTAAAGAAAATTCGGATTGTGACGTCATACTGACGCGAGCCCTGGCTTTTGAAATTTTGGGCCTAAGGCCGACAAGTAGGCCTAGTCTTTCATGGACCGAGTCCATGGACTAACGGTCGGCTGGGTGGCGAGGGAGATGGCATGGCGTCTATGTGGCTGGTGATTGGGCTCATTTGTTGACGTGGCATGTCAGGTAGCGGACACGTGGTGATTACATGGCACGGGTGGGGCCAGCTGCTGATGTGGCATGCCAGGTGGCATCCATGTGGCTGCTGACTCAGCGAATTTGCTAACATGGCTGCCATGTGGACAGGAAGCTGATGTGGCCGCCAGGCGCTAGTGTGGCTTGTCGTGTGGCGATGAGCGCTGATACGGCTTGATAGGTGGCCCTACATGGCATGCCACGTAGGCGTGCGCCGATCGGTGGTGCGCATGGGAACCGATGGTCACCGACGATCTTGTGTGTGGCAGCGGCCAGTGTTGTGGTCAAACGGAAGAGAAAAATATGGGGATTATTTGGTATGTGCGGGTGATCCGGAAGGTGGTTGGCGGCGAGTAGAAGATGACAGCAGCGAGGTGCTCTGGTGGGGGTGCTATTCTGGCGATGCTCGAGCTCGGTGGTGACTAGAGGAAAGTTTGGGAAGGCACAGCAATGCCGAAGGTGAAGTCAATGAGGGCGGGGTGGCTCCGGTGTGCCAGCGATAGCTCGCCGGAGTTGAGCCAAGGTTCAGGAGCGGGGTCGCACAGTGCAGCGGTTCCTTAGGGCTTGGGAGGGACAACCAGAGGTGGGAAGGGCTGGGGTGTGATTTGAAGTAGCTCAGGGTCTGATCTTATCTAGTCTTGAGCCAAATTATGCATGCATGTCAACAAGACAAACCAGAGATCACAGATATACTAACCAAGAGCCAATATTTTGTTTTTATTAAGAAAATCTTAATCAAAGTTCACAAGACCGAGACAAAACCACCCCTAAAAACTTTCGGCTAAAACTGATTCATGCAAGCAAAATCTAATTAGCACTAATCACTAATTACTTTAGATCCAAAGGATTCTACGTCCGGCCGGAGAAAAGCAATACATGCAGACCACGTTTTTAACCAACTAACAGATTCCAATCACTAATCAATTGCTATCCCCAAGCATGCATGAATCATAAATTTTAAGACTTAATGCTAAAAGCAAGAGAGAGAGAAAAACCTAAGAGCATGTACAATGGTATGAGCTAGTTACTAGCTCTAAGATAACTTCTTCAATGATATTAACTTTTAGCATATAGCTCATAACATGAATAGTCCCACATGACATTCTCATATAATCTTGGATTGTGTGTATGAGACTAGCTCTTGATCAAGAGCTAGCTTCTCTCTCTCTTCTATTAAAATATGAAATAATATGTTTAGAGCTAGCTCATAAATCATCATTGGACATGCCCAATTAGCTTTACCTAATCACTTTGCATTTATTACTTAGTCTTCTAATCATAGCCAATCACGAATAGAAATATGGCAATCTGAAGGACAACTCTTGGCTAGGCCTCAGTGCACATGAATGCAACTCGCGAATCTCTGTACACATGCATTAAGCTCATTGGTGAAAGCGATAGGACGAGAACTTACCGCTGCGTCGCCTGCGCACGGAACCAACGCGCTGAACACCCATGAAGACCTGTGCGCCTCCTTGAGAACGCCTCTGCACTGCACACACGCGAGACACGCGAGAAGACCGTGCGGTTGCTGCCAATTGATCACGGGCGTGTGGCCACCATTAGCGTGAGATCCAGAAGAGATCAAAAACGCCGTAGGAAGATAAAGCAGCGACGGCGTGGAGATCAATCAGATTTTTGTTTCTTTTTGCCACCGAAAACCGTACAGCATATGCTGCCGGCCCTAATCTTTTTATAGCATGTCCACAAATCCGAAATAAACTTACAAACGAACTCAAACTCTAATACAACTCGTTCAATTGGGCCTGAGCCTTTTTACCTCAAATAGACTTTTAGACCATTAATTTTCAAGGGATCCGAAACCCTTCCTAACACGGGTTTTCCAAAATTCCAACTTTTCTAACCCATCACGTGTTGAAGCCTCCAGAACCGCACCTCCCGTAGCTTCTCCACGCACCATCCACCTTTGGTCTCCTTGCACCCCAAGCATTAGCCCGATCATCCCATGACATCCTCGACCGTCTGAACCTCAGATCTACCCATCCTAGTCCCGGTCCTCCTCATCACCGACCATGATCGTCTCCATGCTCAACCTGCACAAGCAAAGACCAAATAACATTCTTCCGGAACAAGTTCGTCCAAACTTGACCAACGTCAATCCGCACACACGTAACACAACTCTTATAACGCCGCTAAACAAAATTACCAAATATTCAACATCACAAATTAACCATTGTCAATTATTCATCACCAAAATATTATAGACCTAACCACATAGTCTAACAATCTCCCCCTTGATGAATACATTGACAACACCACAAGGCGGCAGCAAACGAGGTAGTCAGCCGAGCGGAGGGAGGGGCGCGGAAGAGGCCGGGCTGGCGCTGGGCCATGCAGGCCTTTGGCCACATGGCACGAGGGAGGGTGTTGAGCCGGCTAGGTGTCGGCCCAAAGGATTTTTAGGGAGTTTTTAATGCCTTTTGATTTTTACAAATTCCAAAAAATAAATAGCAGCCTAGAAAATAGCAGGAAATTCCAAATAAATCTTAGAAAATTCTCAAAAATTCTATAAATTACAAGGAACCCAACAAAAAATAAAATCAACTTGATTTGGCTCCAATTAAACTTAGGTTTTAATAGACTCTTACTCTAGGCCAAAATAAAAGAAAAAAGAAAAGGGGAATTAAATTCTAGAAAAAAATCCAATTAAATCCAAATAAAATAAAAATTTATTGGGATATCACAGAGCAGCAAGCAGATTTTGCTAATATCTGCCACTTGGTCAATAGTCTGCTGAACCCTGTCAGGACCTAGAATTATCTTTTATCAACGGCATTCCAATATAGCGGTGACCTATACTTTTGTCCATACAAGACTTCAAACGGATAGCTTGAATACTAACTTGATAGTTGTTATTGTAAGTGAACTCTACCCATACAGTGCCTGAATCACAATAGAAAGATGCATAAAAACATTACAGATGAACAGAGTACTGCTGTTGCTGACTGTTCATGGAGTTTTAACTGACTGAAGATACAAGCTCCTGCATAATTCGTGTACAAACAATTTGATTTTCCATGTGTAGAATGCAGATAGATTCGCGGCAAAAAGGAAAAATTAGCACGCAGCAATGCAGCTTACAGGGCAACCATCCCAAGGTCAAGATTCCATGTGTATATACATCTTCCAGAGACCGACGCATGATTGGAGCATAGTTATCAACAAGCAGCATCACTGCAAGCACTACTCAAGCAAATGCAGTACAATATTTTTTTTGAAACTTAAATGCAGTATAATCGTTGCTAAACGCAAAAAGGATATAGTCAATATGCACGAGCCAGTTGGCCCAAAGGCTGCAAGCAAGTAGCCAAGCACAGATGAATACACCGCAAGCAAGCATAAAAAGATTCAACCATAAACATTTAAACTTTCAGATGTTACATACCGAAATACACATCCAGATTCTCCTAAAAAAAAACACATCCAGATTCTCCTAAAAAAAATACACATCCAGATCATTCCGCTGCAGGATAGGAGGGAATGCCGCCGGGGAGTCAAGAGCAGAGGACGTGCTGCACCTGTAGGGCGAATCTTGCGCGAATCCAGGGACTCTCCAGTATTCCTCGTCCGAGCGCAACAAACTTGCAAGAAACTCCACGTCGCTCGGACAAGGATCGGCGGTGTGGCCCCATGTCGAAGAACCAGGCGTCTCGGCGTCCGGCGCGCATGGGTGGGTTGTGCCGTAGAAGCTCATTGGGGAACGGGCGTGGTCGGCGATGAAGAGGCAGTGATCCAACGTTGATGTCTCGCCTTGGGACTCCTCTGCCTCTGCCCCTGCCTCTGGTTCGACGGACATCAAGAAGTCGTGGGGAGACTCCGATGTGGCGTACTTGTCCTGCGACGCGGCCGGTGGGGTTGGTGCAGGTGGAGAAGGAAACAGCCGCCGCCTCACGGGAGCTGATGAAGCTTGATCAGGGTGCTCCCCCGTCGCCTTCCTCTTGCGCGCTGACCCCAGTGATGACGAATTCGACGCGGATCGGCGCATACGAGGGCTCTGGTAGATCTTGCAAAGAACCGTCTCGGGTTCTCCGCGGCGGCCCTCGTCACCTTCTTGATCCACGCCAAACTCCGTCATAAGCCACTCCGACTTGTGGCCGTTCTTGGGCTTGTAGGAGAAGCTCTGACGATGCCCGACGAGGCGGCCCTCCCCGTCGAAGACGCCCTTCGGGGCCCGCTCGGAGTGCCAGGTTCCCTTGCCGTCCCCGACCGTTCGAGACTTGCGGCCGCCGCGGCTGTTCTTGGGCCTCACGTAGCTGAAGAAGAACCAGCTGTTGCTCTCGCCCTTTCTTGCCGGCGCAGGCAGGTAGTCCCCGGCGAGCGTCGCCGGTTCGGCGGCGTAGATGTCGGCGTCGTGAAAGAACTCGCCCGTGGCGCCGGGGAGCGGCTCACCGGCGATCCTGCGGCGGAGGTAGACGGAGAGCATCTTGTCGTCCTCGGGGGCGAAGGTGAAGCCGGCGGGTAGGTCAGGCGTGGGCTTGGGGGTAAGGAGGGCCATGGATGCGGAATGCTGAGGGCAAGGCAGAGAGAGAGAGAGTGGGAGCGAGAGGGAGCAGAGCTAGGGCAAGATCGACAAAGAGGAGATCGAGATCGCGCTTTTATGGAGGTGAGGCGGTGGTTATTTTGTTACGTGCGCGCGGCGCCGATTGGAAGGTAAGATACTTCGAAGTTCTAACTCGAAGCTGTCAGTTTTTTGGGTACTTTCCATATATATGACGGATGCTGCACGGGACAACGGGAGAGGAGAGCGGAGGCCGCACGCGCACGTTCTTAGCACCAGACTGCTGGTTCTTCACTGTTGGCACTTCTTATTGTACGTAGTTACCGATTTTTTTTTTTTTACATTTGTAGATAATGGGGTTACGATATATTTTTTGAGATGGGGTTGACAATATGGTACCATTAGTCCCTGTGTCAATGAACGCACCGGACTTTTCTCTTTATGGCAGGACACTCCGGATCTCGTTATGGTGACAAGATTGGCCATGATGATCATGGCAGCAACAAGTAGAAATGTAGAATGTCAATGATTTTAACAGATGTGTATGTAAGATCTTTGTTTTGATAGCGTGTTGCTCGTCAGAATAAAGTCATAGGAGATATATTTATGAGCTCTACCGTAAGCATCATTCTCATCATCCTAGTGAGTTTGTCCGACAAAATCTATCACGGGTTACGATCTTCTGGTTTTTGGAGTGCCGAAGAATAACGAAAGCTAAAACAATTTTAATCATGAAAAATATAATGAACAAAATATTTATTATAGACATTATTAAGCTCTCCATCACTGTAAAAATGAAAAAAAAGACCCACCGACCACTCAACAACCAACACCGAAGAAGATGAGAGATGGACAAACAATGAATAGAACAACAAAACCCCTTGCTTGTATGGAGGCGATGACATTGTTGTACTTTTCTTTTGGTCCAGCCAATCTAAACGCCACTCTCCAGCCAACTCCGCTACGGGTTGATCTGGTGGTCTACAGCAAGGGAGAGTTTATTTCCATCTGGTGGTTCTTCAGATCGGTGGTGGCCTATGGGCTGAGGTAGCCTCACCTTCTTGTCAGAGCTAAGCTACCGCTCTGTCTACAGGGGTGCTTCTATGCATCTGGGTGGTCTGGCTCCCAATTGAAGGAACTCAGTGTGTTGCCGTCCGTTGAAGCGGAGGGTTTCACCTCTCTAGCAGTGGCTTGTTCTTCATCCGGTGATGAACTCCGATGTGCCTTCCTCCTCCTAATACCAGTAAATCTCCCCTTGTGGCTTAGGTGTGAATCACCTTTTCTGGCCAGTGTGCCGCCTCTCCGGCAGCTGTATATCTCTCCCCTTCCCCCACTCTGGATTCACCAAGGATTTACCACTGCACTATTCTTGCTCCACTGAAGAGACCTCTGGGACTACAGATCCAAAAACCCTTTGTTCCCAACAGCGTCACAGTGGATCTTAATGAGTGGATCGCCAGTGGCTCTGATAGAGTTAATATAGTTGTCTTTAGGCCTGGTCGAGTCCACGATCAGTCATATGACCACGGCAGCCTTTACGACCAGTGTGTATGTTCAAGTACTACAACAGTCGAAGTCATAAAAGCACTGTAGCAGTCATAGTCGTAAAAGTACTATAGCAGTTATAGTCGTAAAAGGTCAAGATTTAGGGTCCGCATAGGATTCAAAGTACTCAGAAAGGAAAGTCAAGATGTGTCCCACGTAGGACTCTCACTATGGGATCTGGGAGCAATTTCTCGCGTTAAACATCCGTGCTCACATTCAACCTATAGTGAGGCTCAGGTTGGGATCCGCCAATTAGTCAACCAGGACTGTCCCATACTAGTCTTATGGTAGTACGATATGGTTTTATAACAATAGCTCACAAACCGGTCCTTAATTAACTTAGACACCTCCCACATACCCTTTGTGCCTAGCATCCACATTGAGCCACCGAGCAATAATGTATGCTAGCAAGCAACCACCTAACCATTTGTCTAAGTCTAAACCAAGTTTTATATTTTATTTTAAAATATTCCATAGACTTTCTTGACTCACTGGAGTCAAGAATACATTTTTAAGGCTTATCATTTTATGTGAAAAAGGTGTCCCAAGTCTAGAATTATATCTATGCAGGTCTAAGCATTTGCTACGAAATTCTCTAACCATACTAGTATACTAACTAAAGTTTTATTTTAGGGTGATAAGGTATAGGAATTCGCAAAGCCAAAGGTGTAAATGTGTATTAACTAAAGTAAAATAGGAACTAAAATACTGTGAATAAAATTAAGCAATACAATATAATCTAAAACGACATAATTTTATTTGTAAACTAGGATCAACATAATCAAGGTGTGTAACTTGCCTTGCTCCGCTGATTGGTGTGAATCGCCGTAGAAAAATTCATCAGAATCATCATAGTTTAAACGTGAAAACAACCCACCAAACTCAAATAAAATTCATATAAATTTAAAAACTCCAAAAAATTAAAACAGAGGATAAAAATGGATAGATTGAGATTTTTTATGAATTTATAAATTTGAAAGAGTTCAATCAGAGCTAGGATGAAGGAGAACAAAGTCCTAGAAGTTTAAATTCTAAAGAACAAAAACTAGAATTTCTAGAATTATTTTTCTAAAGGAAAAATGATTTATGATGTCAGCAAATGAATTTAGAATTTTGGCTAATATATTTTCTAAAGAAAATTCTGATTGTGACGTCATACTGACGCGAGCCCTGGCTTTTGAAATTTCGGTCCTAAGGCCGACAAGTAGGCCTAGTCTTTCATGGACCGAGTCCATGGACTAACGGTCGGCTCGGTGGCGAGGGAGATGGCATGGTGTCTATGTGGCTGGTGATTGGGCTCATTTGTTGACGTGGCATGTCAGGTAGCAGACACGTGGCGATGACATGGCACGGGTGGGGCCAGCTGTTGATGTAGCATGCCAGGTGGCATCCATGTGGCTGCTTACTCAGCGAATTTGCTGACATGGCTGCCATGTGGACGGGAAGCTGACGTGGCCGCCAGGCGCTAGTGTGGCTTGTCGTGTGGCGATGAGCGCTGATATGGCTTGACAGGTGGCCCTACGTGGCATGCCACGTAGGCGTGCGCCGATCGGTGGTGTGCATGGGAACTGAGGGTCACCGATGATCTTATGCGTGGCAGCGACCAGTGTTGTGTGCAAACGGAAGAGAAAAACATGGGGATTATTTGGTATGTGCGGGGTTTACTGCGAGCAGAAGATGACAGCAGCAAAGTGCTCTGGTGGAGGTGATGTTCTGGCGATGCTCGAGCTCGGTGGTGACTCGAGGAAAGTTCGGGAGGGCACAGCAATGCCGAAGGTGAAGTCAATGAGGGCGAGGTGGCTCTGGTGTGCCAGCGATAGCTCACCGGAGTTGAGCCAAGGTTCGGGAGCGGAGTCGCACAGTGCAGAGGTTCCTCAGGGCTTGGGAGGGACAACCAGAGGTGGGAAGGGCTGGGGTGTGGTTCAAAGTAGCTCAGGGTCCCTTTTACAGGGCCAAGGAGGGGGCCACGGAGGAGGATTGCTCGCTGGATCTCACGGCAGCGCAGATTCAGTTGGAGGAAGGAAGGAAAGGGGGCACAAAAAGGGAATGTCCTATCGAAAATCAAGCAATTAACGAACTCGGGAGGATAATTCCTTTTGGGCGAATGACCAGAAATGGAAGGGAAGGGCGACTTGGTCATAGACTCGGCGGTGGAAGTGGTGGCTCCACTTGAGGAAGAAAGGCAGGTAAGGGAAGGAAGAATGGAAAGCGTAGGGCGGTTGACAGGCTGACCCAAGGTGGCAGCAAACGAGGTGGTCAGCCGAGCGGAGGGAGGGGAGCGGAAGAGGTCGGGCTGGCACTGGGCCATGCAGGCCTTTGGCCACATGGCGCGAGGGAGGGTGTTGAGCCGGCTAGGTGTCGGCCCAAAGGATTTTTAGGGAGTTTTTAATGCCTTTTGATTTTTACAAATTCCAAAAAATAAATAGTAGCCTAGAAAATAGCAGGAAATTCCAAATAAATCTTAGAAAATTCTCAAAAATTCTATAAATTACAAGGAACCCAACAAAAAATAAAATCAACTTGATTTGGCTCCAATTAAACTTAGGTTTTAATAGACTCTTACTCTAGGCCAAAATAAAGGAAAAAAGAAAAGGGGAATTAAATTCTAGAAAAAACATCCAATTAAATCCAAATAAAATAAAAAGTTTTTGGGATATCACAGAGCAGCAAGCAGACTCTGCTAATATCTGCCACTTGGTCAATAGTCTGTTGAACCCTGTTAGGACCTAGAATTGTCTTTTATCAACGGCATTCCAACATAGCGGTGACCTATACCTTTGTCCATACAAGACCTCAAACGGATAGCTTGAATACTAACTTGATAGTTGTTATTGTAAGTGAACTCTACCCATACAGTACCTGAATCACAATAGAAAGATGCATAAAAACATTACAAATGAACAGAGTACTGCTGCTGCTGTTGCTGACTGTTCATGGAGTTTTAACTGGCTGAAGATACAAGCTCCTGCATAAACCGTGTACAAACAATCTGGTTTTCCATGTGTAAAATGCAGATAGATTCGCGGCAAAAAGGAAAAATTAGCACGCAGCAATGCAGCTTACAGGGCAACCATCCCAAGGTCAAGTTTACAGGGTTGGTGTATAACTGTATATACATCTTCCAGAGACCGACGCATGATTGGAGCTTAGTTATCAACGAGCTTACGAGCAGCATCACTGCAAGCACTACTCAAGCAAATGCAGTACAATATTTTTTTTTGAAACTTAAATGCAGTATAAGCATTGCTAAACGCAAAATGGTATAGTCAATATGCACGAGCCAGTTAGCTCAAAGGCAGCAAGCAAGTAGCCAAGCACAGATGAATACACCGCAAGCAAACATAAAAAGATTCAACCATAAACATTAAAACTTTCAGATGTTACATACTGAAATACACATCCAGATTTTCCTAAAAAAATACACATCCAGATCAATCAACCAATATATTAAGGTTTTGGACTCATGCTACAGAAAATCACGAATGCGATCCCTCCAGGAACTGAAAAAGACTAGCTAGCTCCGGTCATCAGTTATCAGCAGAGAGATGTCCATGCGCTACAGAAGTCCATTCCGCTGCAGGATAGGAGGGAATGCCGCCGGGGAGTCAAGAGCAGAGGACGTGCTGCACCTGTAGGGCGAATCTTGCGCGAATCCAGGGACTCTCCAGTATTCCTCGTCCGAGCGCAACAAACTTGCAAGAAACTCCACGTCGCTCGGACAAGGATCAGCGGTGTGGCCCCATGTCGAAGAACCAGGCGTCTCGGCGTCCGGCGCGCATGGGTTGGTTGTGCCGTAGAAGCTCATTGGGGAACGGGCGTGGTCGGCGATGAAGAGGCAGTTATCCATCGTTGATGTCTCGCCTTGGGACTCCTCTGCCCCTGCCCCTGCCTCTGGTTCGACGGACATCAAGAAGTCGTGGGGAGACTCCGATGTGGCGTACTTGTCCTGCGACGCGGCCGGTGGGGTTGGTGCAGGTGGAGAAGGAAACAGCCGCCGCCTCACGGGAGCTGATGAAGCTTGATCAGGGTGCTCCCCCGTCGCCTTCCTCTTGCGCGCTGACCCCAGTGATGACGAATTCGACGCGGATCGGCGCATACGAGGGCTCTGGTAGATCTTGCAAAGAACCGTCTCGGGTTCTCCGCGGCGGCCCTCGTCACCTTCTTGATCCACGCCAAACTCCGTCATAAGCCACTCCGACTTGTGGCCGTTCTTGGGCTTGTAGGAGAAGCTCTGACGATGCCCGACGAGGCGGCCCTCCCCGTCGAAGACGCCCTTCGGGGCCCGCTCGGAGTGCCAGGTTCCCTTGCCGCCCCCGACCGTCCGAGACTTGCGGCCGCCGCGGCTGTTCTTGGGCCTCACGGAGCTGAAGAAGAACCAGCTGTTGCTCTCGCCCTTTCTTGCCGGCGCAGGCAGGCAGTCCCCGGCGAGCGTCGCCGGTTCGGCGGCGTAGATGTCGGCGTCGTGAAAGAACTCGCCCGTGGCGCCGGGGAGAGGCTCACCGGCGATCCTGCGGCGGAGGTAGACGGAGAGCATCTTGTCGTCCTCGGGGGCGAAGGTGCAGCCGGCGGGTAGGTCAGGCGAGGGCTTGGGGGTAAGGAGGGCCATGGATGCGGAATGCTGAGGGCAAGGCAGAGAGAGAGAGAGCGTGGGAGCGAGAGGGAGCAGAGCTAGGGCAAGATCGACAAAGAGGAGATCGAGATCGCGCTTTTATGGAGGTGAGGCGGTGGTTATTTTGTTACGTGCGCGCGGCGCCGATTGGAAGGTAAGATATTTCAAAGTTCTAACTCGAAGCTGTCATTTTTGGGGTACTTACCATATGTGACGGATGCCACCATCTGCGAGTGGAGAGCGGAGGCCGCACGCGCACGTTCTTACCACCAGACTGCTGGTTCTTCACTGTTGGCACTTCTTATTGTACGTAGTTACCAATCTTTTTTACATTTATAGATAATGTGTTTACGATTTGTTTTTTTGAGATGGGGTTGACAATTCGGTACCATCAAGTCACTGTGTCAATGAACGCACCAGACTTTTCTCTTTATGGCAGGACACTCCGGATCTGGTTATGGCGAGCCATGATGATCATGGCAGCAACAAGTAGATTATCAATGATCTTAATAGATATATACGTGAGACCTTTGCTTTGATAGCGTGTTGCTCGTCGGGAGAAAATCATAAGAGATTTATTTATGAGCTCTACTGTAAGCATCATTGTCATCGTCCTGGTGAGTTTGTCCGGTAAAATCCATCACAGGTTAAGATCTTCTAGTTTTTGGAGCATCGGAGAATAACGAAAGCTAAAACAATTTTAATCATAAAAAATATATGGAACAAAATATTAATTACAGACATCATTAAGCTCTCCATCACTGTAAAAATGAAAAAAGATCCTCCGTCCACTCAACATCTAACACCGAAAAAGACAAGAGATGGACGGACAATGAATAGAACAACAAAACCCCTTGGTTGTATGGAGGCGACAACATTGTTGTACTTTTCTTTTGGTTGTACTGTTTTACACGGGGTGACATGACAAGATTCAGTCCTTAGTGGCATCTGGGCGGTCTTATCACTAGCCCACTTTGTGCATCCACTGCACCACACTGTGCATCCACTGCACCACTCATTCACATACACATACACACCCTCGAACCAATCCGCCCAGACATTCAAGCAAGTTGGGAATTTTTGGAAGCATAAAATAATCATATCAAAATATGCCAGTCATTCCCACTATGACTGCTCAAACTAGCTTCTTATGATAAAAACTGATAATGAGGTTTGGGGTATTTCAGCGACCCCGTGTGTATCTATGCAGTACTGAGCGTGGCATATTATTAGGGACTTATTTTCGAAATGCTACCATTATAATTTTACTAGGGCGACAAGGTTCATTTATCCAAACATTTCAACAGAGGGTGTAGTATTATTCAAAGTAACGGTGGCATATAACTATAGTATTAAATTTAGCATGTATTTGCATAAAATTTACAGCATGCAATTTGTTAATTTAAAACAAAGTAATTTGCAGGAAATATAGGTTCAACATGATCAAAGTATTGACTCGCCTTGGTCACAGTGGTCGGGATCCGGATTCTCTGGTGCTTCTAGAGTTGCTGCCTCGATCTCCTCTTCTTGTGCCTCGTAAGCTATTTTAGCGTGCGCCAAAATTTGTATAAAAAGAAAAAGCAGCAAATCAAACCAAATAACACCAGAAATTCAAATGGACTCTAAAAATTATGATTTTAGTTCCATTGGATAGATCTTGAATTTAGATGAATTTACAAATTTGTCTCACTCAATTTGGAGTTAAAATGAAAAGTTATGATTATTTGAAGTTCTCAGTTTAATTAATTCCATAAAATATGAAATTTCTAACAGTGGGTCCCATATATCATTTTCTTAATTTTTATCCTTTTCTTTAATATTTCTTCTCTGTCTCTATGGCCAGTGGGGCCCATATGTCAGCGTGTCCGGTCTCTGACATGTGGGACCCAGCTACTGTTCAATGGGGCCCATTTGTCAGCAGGGTCCGGTGCAGAGATGCCACTGATCGGTGGGGCCCAGCGGTCAGTGGGCCGCTCAGCTGCACAGGCTGACAGGTGGGGCCCACCTGTCAGTAAGGAAAAATGAAAGAAATGCTCGACCGCAGGCGCGGAGCGGGGCTCGAATGCGCGCCGCGGGAGCGGGGAAGGAAAGAGAGGTGCGCTGGTAACCAAGTGGGCGGGGAGGCTTTGCCTACCCCATAAGGGTGGCTTACCCTTTTGAGGTAGCTCGCGGAGGCGGCCGGGCAGAGGAGTTGGGGGCGACGGTGGCCGGCGGCGAGCGGTGGTCGGGAGGCTCGGGAGCTTCGTGATATGTAAACTCCACGTGAAGGTGAGTCTTCTGGTGTAGGCAGCCGGGGTGGAGGAGCACGGTGGCGGGCCGGCGGCGTGCAACGGCGGAGGCTCGGGGAAGCTGTCGTCGCCGGCGAAGCACAGGCTTCGGGAGATGCGGGGGAGACCGGGAACAGAGTCGAGATGCTCCGGGGATGGTTCCAGAGCAGGGAATGGAGCTCGGGTGGCTTGGTTCGGCCGATCGGCAGTCGCCGGAGTTGGGGAAGAAGGAGGGGGCGGCGATGGATTGAGGGCTTCTCGGTGCAATTGCAGCCGGGAGAGGGAATGAGAGAGGGTTGCGGCGCTTTTGCGACTCCCGGGACGGGCTTTTATAGCCGGAGAGAGGGGCGCGTGGCGAGGCAACGGTGGCCTCCGCCCTGCTCACGCCGACGAGGGGAGGCGAACCAAATCTTGCCGAGATCTTGCAGGAGAGAGGTGGCGGGAGAGGTGAGTCCCCCCTCCTGTAGCTGGTTTTTAAATTGCCTGCGAGGTGAGAGAGGGAGCGAAGGATTGGCTGTGCAGAGGAGCGAGCGCGAGAGAGAGGGCTGCGTCGCGGCCGCGTGGAGAAGAAGAGGGAGGAGGAAGAAAGAGAGCGGACGGGGGTCCACCAGCCAGGGAAAGAGGCGCGGGGGCGAGGCGGGCCACCGGTCGGGGAAGTGTCTGACGCGTGGGGGCGGGTGACAGCGAGGCGTGAGTCGCGGGCCCGCGCGGCAGAGGCGGAGCAGCGCGAGCGGGGCGCGGGCGCTGGCGCGCTGGGCCGCGCGTGCGCTGGCCCACGCGGGCGCGCTGGCCGCGTGCGGAGAGGAGGCTGGGCCGGGGTGATGGCCGGCCCGATTTTCCTTTTAAATTTCATTTTATTTTTGCCCTTTTTGCTCTATTCTCCTTAATGTCTTTATATATTATTTCTCCTTTGGTACTTCATGGATCATCTTTTCAGATTCTTTATTTGATGTGTATATTTTATCATTTTATGTGTGGATTTCTTCCCTCTTTTTATTTTCGAAATTCCTTTATATTTACAAAAAACCAATAAACTCCAAATTTAAATAAAAAGGCAAATAAAATAATCCAAAAACTCCATAACTTATTATTTATATTTTTCGGGATGTTACAGGTGTGAATCACCTTTTTGGCCAGTGTGCCGCCTCTCCGGCAGCTGTATATCTCTCCCCTTCCCCCACTCTGGATTCACCAAGGATTTACCACTTCACTATTCTTGCTCCACTGAAGAGACCTCTCGGACTACAGATCCAAAAACCCTTTGTTCCCAACAGCGTCACAGTGGATCTTAATGAGTGGATCGCCAGTGGCTCGGATAGAGTTAATATAGTTACCTTTAGGCCCGGTCGAGTCCACGACTAGTCCTATGACCACGGCAGCCTTTACGACCAGTGTGTATGTTCGAGTACTACATCAGTCGTAGTCATAAAAGCACTGTAGCTGTCATAGTCGTAAAAGTATTGTAGCAGTTATAGTCGTAAAAGGTCAAGATTTAGGGTCCGCATAGGATTCAGAGTACTCAAAAAGGAAAGTCAAGATGTGTCCACGTAGGACTCTCACTGTGGGATCCGAGAGCAATTTCTCGCGTCAAACATCCGTGCTCACATTCAGCCTATAGTGAGGCTCAGGTTGGGATCCGCTAATTAGTCAGCCAGGACTGTCCCATACTAGCCTTATGGTAGTACGATAGGACTTTGTAATAATAGCTCACAAACCTGTCCTTAATTAACTTAGACACCTCCCACATACCCCTTGTGCCCAGCATCCACGTTGAACCACCGAGCAATAATGTATGCTACCAAGCAACCACCTAACCATTTGTCTAAGTCTAAACCAAGTTTTATATTTTATTTTAAAATATTCCATAGACTTTCTTGACTAACTGGAGTCAAGAATACATTTTTAAGGCTTATCATTTTATGTGAAAAAGGTGTACCAAGTCTAGAATTATATCTATGCAGGTTTAAGCATTTGCTACGAAATTCTCTAACCATACTAGTGTACTAACTAGAGTTTTATTTTAGGGTGACAAGGTATAGGAATTCGCAAAGCCAAAGGTGTAAATGTGTATTAACTAAAGTAAAATAGGAACTAAAATACTGTGAATAAAATTAAGCAATACAATATAATCTAAAACAACATAATTTTATTTGTAAACTAGGATCAACATAGTCAAGGTGTGTAACTTGCCTTGCTCCGCTGACTGGTGTGAATCGCCGTAGAAGAATTCATCAGAATCATCACAGTTTAAACGTGAAAACAACCCACCAAACTCAAATAAAATTCGTATAAATTTTAAAAACTCCAAAAATTAAAACAGAGGGTAAAAATGGAGAGATTGGGATTTTTGATGAGTTTATAAATTTGAAAGAGTTCAATCAGAGCTAGGATGAAGGAAGAACAAACTCCTAGAAGTTTAAATTCTAAAGAAAAAGAAAAAACTAGAATTTCTAGAATTATTTTTCTAAAGGAAAAATGATTTATGATGTCAGCAAAGGAATTTAGAATTTTGGCTAATATATTTTCTAAAGAAAATTCTGATTGTGACGTCATACTGGCGCGAGCCCTGGCTTTTGAAATTTTGGGCCTAAGGCCGACAAGTAAGCCTAGTCTTTCATGGACCGAGTCCATGGACTAACGGTCGGCTGGGTGGCGAGGGAGATGGCATGGCATCTATGTGACAGGTGATTAGGCTCATTTGTTGACGTGGCATGTCAGGTAGTGGACACGTGGCGATGACATGGCATGGGTGGGGCCAGCTGCTGATGTGGCATGCCAGGTGGCATCCATGTGGCTGCTGACTCAGCGAATTTGCTGACATGGCTGCCATGTGGACGGGAAGCTGACGTGGCCGCCAGGTGCTAGTGTGGCTTGTCGTGTGGCGATGAGCGCTGATATGGCTTGACAGGTGGCCCTACGTGGCATGCCACGTAGGCGTGCGCCGATCGGTGGTGCGCATGGGAACTGAGGGTCACCGACGATCTTGTGCGTGGCAGTGGCCAGTGTTGTGTGCAAACGGAAGAGAAAAACATGGGGATTATTTGGTATGTGCGGGGTTTACTGTGAGCAGAAGATGACAGCAGCGAGGTGCTCTGGTGGGGGTGCTGTTCTGGTGATGCTCGAGCTCGGTGGTGACTCGAGGAAAGTTCAGGAGGGCGCAGCAATGCCGAAGGTGAAGTCAATGAGGGCGGGGTGGCTCCGGTGTGCCAGTGATAGCTCGCTGGAGTTGAGCCAAGGTTCGGGAGCGGGGTCGCACAGTGCAGAGGTTCCTCAAGGCTTGGGAGGGACAACCAGAGGTGGGAAGGGCTGGGGTGTGGTTCGAAGTATCTATAGCCGGATCACAAACAGTATCGGCAGCAGAGAGACCAAATACAGGATTGACTTCCCAATAGCATAGCCAGCTATTCTATCTATAGACCATTGTAATATTAACAGGCCTGACAGGCCAACGCGGCCACATGAACCTAAAATCACAAGCTCGTCATAGCCAACTTCATGCAAGTTCAGATATGCGATTTGTCATCTAGGTACACCTCGGAGTTCCGATCGAGGAGGCGTTTGAACTTTGAAGGTTGGGCTGATGGCCTCAACGATCCAATAACAGTTGACACCACAGATACCAGCGGCGATGTGAGTAGGTCGCACAAATTAAGTGAAACAGAGAGCATCAGTGAGACAGTGAACATGCATAAAAACATTACAGATGAACAGAGTACTGCTGCTGCTGACTGTTCATGGAGTTTTAACTGACTGAAGATACAAGCTCCTGCATAATCCGTGTACAAACAATTTGGTTTTCCATGTGTAAAATGCAGATAGATTCGCGGCAAAAAGGAAAAATTAGCACGCAGCAATGCAGCTTACAGGGCAACCATCTCAAGGTCATGTTTACAGGGTTGGTGTATAACTGTATATACATCTTCCAGAGACCGACGCATGATTGGAGCTTAGTTATCAACAAGCAGCATCACTTGAAGCACTACTCAAGCAAATGCAGTACAATATTTTTTTTTGAAACTTAAATGCAGTATAATCATTGCTAAACGCAAAATGGTATAGTCAATATGCACGAGCCAGTTAGCTCAAAGGCAGCAAGCAAGTAGCCAAGCACAGATGAATACATCGCAAGCAAGCATAAAAAGATTCAACCATAAACATTTAAACTTTCAGATGTCACATACTGAAATACACATCCAGATTAATCAACCAATATATTAAGGTTTTAGACTCTTGCTACAGCAAATCACGAATGCGATCCTTCCAGGAACTGAAAAAGACTAGCTAGCTCCGGTCATCAGTTATCAGCAGAGAGATGTCCATGCGCTACACAAGTCCATTCCGCTGCAGGATAGGAGGGAATGCCGCCGGGGAGTCAAGAGCAGAGGACGTGCTGCACCTGTAGGGCGAATCTTGCGCGAATCCAGGGACTCTCCAGTATTCCTCGTCCGAGCGCAACAAACTTGCAAGAAACTCCACGTCGCTCGGACAAGGATCAGCGGTGTGGCCCCATGTCGAAGAACCAGGCGTCTCGGCGTCCGGCGCGCATGGGTGGGTTGTGCCGTAGAAGCTCATTGGGGAACGGGAGTGGTCGGCGATGAAGAGGCAGTTATCCATCGTTGATGTCTCGCCTTGGGACTCCTCTGCCCCTGCCCCTGCCTCTGGTTCGACGGACATCAAGAAGTCGTGGGGAGACTCCGATGTGGCGTACTTGTCCTGCGACGCGGCCGGTGGGGTTGGTGCAGGTGGAGAAGGAAACAGCCGCCGCCTCACGGGAGCTGATGAAGCTTGATCAGGGTGCTCCCCCGTCGCCTTCCTCTTGCGCGCTGACCCCAGTGATGACGAATTCGACGCGGATCGGCGCATACGAGGGCTCTGGTAGATCTTGCAAAGAACCGTCTCGGGTTCTCCGCGGCGGCCCTCGTCACCTTCTTGATCCACGCCAAACTCCGTCATAAGCCACTCCGACTTGTGGCCGTTCTTGGGCTTGTAGGAGAAGCTCTGACGATGCCCAACGAGGCGGCCCTCCCCGTCGAAGACGCCCTTCGGGGCCCGCTCGGAGTGCCAGGTTCCCTTGCCGTCCCCGACCGTCCGAGACTTGCGGCCGCCGCGGCTGTTCTTGGGCCTCACTGTTGTAAATAATCTTGTTTAGGAGTCAGGAACAAAGTTTGGATGTAATCGAAGTCGAATTGCAGCCGCAATTCAAAGTCGAAGTTAGAAACCGAGTCAAAGTCGTAGTTGGAATCCGAGTCGAAGTCGTATGAGACTCGGAGTCAGAGTAGGTTGAGAACCCGTGTTGAAGTAGAACAGCCGGGTATAAAAAGAGGCTTAGAGCCATGTATTCGGTACACCAAGCAATTGAGAAAATACCAAAAAGAGGGAAAGACACAAAGCATTGTTTTGTTGTGTGATTGTGCAAGACGTGGTCGGAAGGACTCACGATCACGATCACCGCAAGCGTGATCGGGAGGAGTTACGACCACGGCAAAGTTCTAGCAGGCGTGATCGAGAGGTGGTTCGACCACGCAGAGAAGGCTACGACCGCGGTGAAGATGGTCGTAAGGAGCAGCGACTACGCCGAGAAGACCAATGCGTGATCGGAAGCAACTCCGATCACGTTGAAGGAAGTGAACGTAGTCGAAAGGGTGTTCGACTTCGGTGAACAGTGATCGCCAGCATCACTGCGTGATCGTAGAAGGCTTCGATCACGGTATCTCGAGCGGCTGAAGGAAGGCAGCGGCAGCGATATCGCAGAGCGGTCGTAAACTGCTACAGTGAAGGTACGACCTCGACTTAAAGTAATTGGTGGCGAGTTTGAGTGGTCGTACGGCATCGTAAGTGATCGGATCTGGTCGTAAACGACTCTAACCGGTCGTAAAAGGTCCTGGGAGTTCGTAAGACCCCTACAACAGTTGGTATCAGAGCCTGGTGAACCATGGCGGAGGCTTCAAAGGTGAAGGAAAGCGTGTCGCTGCAGTACCCGATCCTCAGTTCGGACAATTACCCGATCTGGGCGATGAAGATGAAGGTCAACATGATCGCACAGGGAGTCTGGGGTCCAGTTGAACCAAAGGAGAAAGACAAAGTCGTTGATGAACGACTCGACAAGATGGCGATGGCGGCGATCTATCAGGCCGTGCCCGACTCGATGATGCGGCAGCTGATCGGTAAGGAGACGGCGAGAGACGTCTGGACTACTCTGCAGATAATGCACCAAGGAGTAGATCGAGTGAAGGAAGTTCGACTTCAAACATTACGCAGTGAGTTTGAATCTTTGAAGATGGGAAGAGACCAGACTGTGGAAGAATTCTCTGGGAAGTTTAATGAAGTCGTAAACGAGATCAAATCTCTCGGCGACGACTTGAAAGATGAGGTGGCGGTAAAGAAGTATCTACGAGTACTGCCGGAGAAGTTTCTCCCGGTCGTAACTACGATCACGTACTCACAAGACCTCTCGAAGATGAAGGTCGAGGAGGTAACTGGGGCGCTCAGAGCACACGAGCAGCTTCTGAAGAGTTACCAAACCGACAATGAAGAAAAAGGGCCTTACAACCAACAAGCGTTGTTTGTAAAGGATGACACAAGGAACCAAGGAGAATCGTCATCAAGGGGCGGTCGTGGACGTGGTCGTGGCCGCGGCGTGTCTCATGGGCGAGGACAGGGACGAGGCTATGGCCAAGGTGGTCGTGGAAGAGGTGGTCGAGGAGGTCGTGGTGGTCGTGGAGACGGAAATCACCAGACAGACAAGTCTGATGTCCAGTGCTACACATGCGAGAAATTCGGACATTACGCTGCCGAATGTCGGAGCCACATCCAGTGCCATAACTGCAAGAAGTATGGTCACTATGCTGCGAATTGCCGGAGTAAGAAGAAAATAGAGGAAGCAAACCTGGCTCAAACGGATGAGCACAAAGAGCCAACATTGCTGTTGTCGCTCTGTACTGCAGACGAACCGACAATGGTTCTGTTAAACGAAGAGAAAGTATTTCCAAGTCTATTGAATGAAGGAGAGCCGACTCAAGAGCGGACGGCAGACTGGTATCTCGACAACGGAGCCAGCAACCACATGACGGGTACGTACTCGATGTTTCATGTTTTAAATAATAGTGTACTCGGAAGAGTACAGTTCGGGGACGGCTCGACTGTTCAGATAAAAGGGAGAGGCTCAATCCTGATGCAATGCAAAGATGGAAGTCAAAGAAAGCTCTCGGATGTATATTACATACCGAGTCTTCGGAGCAATATCATAAGTCTTGGACAATTGACCGAAGAAGATTGTCGGATCGAGCTCAAAGGCAACCATCTGATGGTGTTCGATCACAGCGAACGTTTGCTGATGAAGGTACAACGGACTGTGAACCGTTTGTACAAAATCAAGATTGAAGCTTGCAAGCCGAAGTGTATGAAGACTACAACCGATGACGCGGCCTGGCTATGGCACGCAAGATTCGGACATCTGAACTTCCAGAGTCTCAACACTATGGCCGAAAAGGAGATGGTGGTCGGATTACCGACAATCAACCACCCGGAGCAAGTCTGCGAAGGCTGTCTGGTGGCAAAACAAACTCGTAGCGGTTTTCCACAGCAGACGAGCTTCAGAGCTTCGCAACCACTCGAATTGGTTCACATAGATCTGTGCGGACCAATCACACCTCGCACAGATGCCGGGAATCAGTACTTCATGTTGATCGTAGACGACTACTCCAGAGCCATGTGGGTGTACATGCAGAAGAGCAAGGATGAGGCAAAGTCGAACTTTCAGAAGTTCATATTTCTTGTCGAAAACGAAGTCGATAAGAAGGTGAAGTCGGTCAGATCAGATCGAGGAGGAGAATTCCTCGCAAGAGAGTTCGACTCGATCTGTGAAGAGAAGGGTATTGTAAGATTCTTCACGGCTCCGTATTCACCTCAACAAAACGGAGTCGTAGAAAGAAGAAACCGGACCGTGGTCGAAACGGCACGAAGTCTGTTGAAGAGCCGATTCCTGCCCGGGAGGTTTTGGGCAGAAGCAGTACGACATGCTGTCTATCTGCTAAATCGTGCGACCACGCGATCACTGGATGGAGTCACTCCATATGAACAGTGGTCGGAAAAAAAACCCAATGTCGAGCATCTAAGGGTTTTCGGATGCTTAGCCCATGTGAAGCCATCCACTTATCTCAAGAAGCTAGACGACCGGAGCCGACGGATGATCTATCTTGGCTCGGAACCAGGCACCAAGGCGTACAGGTGCTATGATCCGGTCGAAAGGAAGATTCATGTGAGCAGAGACGTGGTCTTTGAAGAAAACAAACATTGGGAGTGGGAAGAACACGAGGACAGTGAGAAGGACATATCGAAGTGGGTAACATTCGAAGTCGAAGTCGAAAATACCGACAATACGGAAGAAGCTACGACCACATCTCAAAACTCAAGTATCGACCATGAAGTCTTACCTGATGTAGAAGACCTCGATGAGGAAGAGTCAAACGGTCGAGTACCGAAGATAAGGAGCATTAGCGAGATCTATGCATAGACTGAACCAATGCAGTCTGAAGAATTGTTGCTTTACACGACTGCAGAAGAACCCACGAGTTATGAAGAAGCAAAGGGAGATGCATGCTGGAGAGTTGCTATGCAGGAAGAGTTGAAGTCGATAGAAGACAATGACACATGGGAACTTACTGATCTACCAAAGGGTCAGCGAGCGATCGGCTTGAAGTGGGTCTACAAGGTGAAGAAGAACACCCAGGGAGAAGTCGTAAAACACAAAGCACGACTCGTTGCAAAAGGATATGTTCAGAAACATGGAGTCGACTATGAAGAAGTCTTTGCACCAGTAGCTCGGATGGAAACAATTCGAGTACTTCTTGCGCCGGCAGCAAACGGCGGATGGGAAATTCACCACATGGACGTGAAAACGGCGTTTTTGAATGGAGACATCGAGGAGGAGGTGTATGTCTCTCAACCGCCTGGTTTTCAGTTCAAGAAGCAAGGTGAGAAAGTCTTAAAGCTGAACAAAGCTCTCTACGGGCTTAAACAAGCACCACGTGCATGGAATTTGAAACTCGACAAAAGTTTGACGACACTCGGGTTCAGAAAAAGCAACTCTGAACACGCCGTATACACTCGAGGTGATGAGAAGACAAGACTAATCGTGGGCGTTTACGTGGACGATTTGATCATCACTGGGTCAAATCCAAAGGAGATTATGAAGTTTAAAGAAGAGATGAAGAAGCTATTCAAGATGACCGATTTGGGACTCCTGTGTTATTACCTCGGCATTGAAGTCAATCAAACCGACAACGACATAACACTTTGTCAGTCGGGATATGCTCGAAAGATTCTGGAGAAGTCAGGTATGGAAGAGTGCAATCCATGTCAAACCCCAATGGAGAATCATCTGAAATTGAGCAAGACAGGCCCAGGATCACCAATTGATGCCACGACTTATAGGAGCATTGTCGGAAGTCTACGGTATCTGATCCACACCCGACCAGACATCTCGTTTGCGGTCGGGTACGTAAGCCGTTTCATGGAGAAACCGACTCAGGAGCATATGAATGCCGTGAAGCACATCCTGAGATACATCAAAGGTACTCTGAATCTCGGGATTCAGTTCAAGAAAAGAGGAGCAAACGGTTTGTCGCTGACGGGCTACAGTGACAGCGACATGGCGGGAGATGTCGACGATCGGAAGAGCACGACAGGCGTAATGTTTGTGCTTGGGGAGAGTCCGATCAGCTGGCAATCTCAGAAGCAAAAGGTGGTTGCATTGTCTTCTTGTGAAGCCGAGTACATCGCAGCGAGCGCAGCATCTGGTCAGGGAGTTTGGCTCGCTCGACTGCTAAGTGAACTGTCGGACGAGACAATCCAGAAGGTGACGCTCAGGGTTGATAACAAATCTGCAATATCGCTGAGCAAGAATCCAGTTCTACATGATAGAAGCAAACACATAGACACAAGATATCATTATATCAGAGATTGTGTCGAAGTAGGGAAGATCGCTATCGACTATATCAGTACAGATGAACAAAAGGCTGATATTCTGACGAAGTCGCTGGGGCGGATAAAGTTCTCGGAGATGAGGAGAAAGATCGGCATGATTGAAGTGAAAAAACAAGATTAGGGAGAGAATGTTGTAAATAATCTTGTTTAGGAGTCAAGAACAAAGTTTGGATGTAATCGAAGTCGAATTGCAGCCGCAATTCAAAGTCGAAGTTAGAAACCGAGTCAAAGTCGTAGTTGGAATCCGAGTCGAAGTCGTATGAGACTCGGAGTCAGAGTAGGTTGAGAACCCGTGTTGAAGTAGAACAGTCGGGTATAAAAAGAGGCTTAGAGCCATGTATTCGGTACACCAAGCAATTGAGAAAATACCAAAAAGAGGGAAAGACACAAAGCATTGTTTTGTTGTGTGATTGTGCAAGACATGGTCGGAAGGACTCACGATCACCGCAAGCGTGATCGGGAGGAGTTACGACCACGGCAAAGTTCTAGCAGGCGTGATCGAGAGGTGGTTCGACCACGCAGAGAAGGCTACGACCGCGGTGAAGATGGTCGTAAGGAGCAGCGACAACGCCGAGAAGACCAATGCGTGATCGGAAGCAACTCCGATCACGTTGAAGGAAGTGAACGTAGTCGTACGGCATCGTAAGTGATCGGATCTAGTCGTAAACGACTCTAACCGGTCGTAAAAGGTCCTGGGAGGTCGTAAGACCCCTACAACACTCACGGAGCTGAAGAAGAACCAGCTGTTGCTCTCGCCCTTTCTTGCCGGCGCAGGCAGGTAGTCCCCGGCGAGCGTCGCCGGTTCGGCGGCGTAGATGTCGGCATCGTGAAAGAACTCGCCCGTGGCGCCGGGGAGCGGCTCACCGGCGATCCTGCGGCGGAGGTAGACGGAGAGCATCTTGTCGTCCTCGGGGGCGAAGGTGAAGCCGGCGGGTAGGTCAGGCGAGGGCTTGGGGGTAAGGAGGGCCATGGATGCGGAATGCTGAGGGCAAGGCAGAGAGAGAGAGAGCGTGGGAGCGAGAGGGAGCAGAGCTAGGGCAAGATCGACAAAGAGGAAATCGAGATCGCGCTTTTATGGAGGTGAGGCGGTGGTTATTTTGTTACGTGCGCGCGGCGCCGATTGGAAGGTAAGATACTTCAAAGTTCTAACTCGAAGCTGTCATTTTTTGGGTACTTTCCATATATGACGGATGCCACCATCTGCGAGTGGAGAGCGGAGGCCGCACGCGCACGTCCTTAGCACCAGACTGATGGTTCTTCACTGTTGGCACTTCATATTGTGCCTATCTTTTTTACATTTATAGATAATAGGTTTACGATATGTTTTACTTGGAGATGGGGTTGACAATACGGTACCATCAGGTCCCGGTGTCAATGAACGCACTAGACTTTTCTCTTTGTGGCAGGACACTCCGGATCTCGTTATGGCGACAAGATTGGCCTGATGATCGTAGCAGCAACAAGTAGAATGTCAATGATCCTAATAGATGTGTATGTAAGATCTTTGTTTTGATAGCGTGTTGCTCGTCAGAATAAAGTCATAGGATATATATTTATGAGCTCTACCGTAAGCATCGTTCTCATCGTCCTAGTGAGTTTGTCCGATGAATAACGAAAGCTAAAACAATTTTAATCAAGAAAAATATAATGAACAAAATATTTATTATAGACATCATTAAGCTCTCCATCATTGTAAAAATGAAAAAAAGGACCCACCGACCACTCAACAACCAACACCGAAGAAGACGAGAGATGGACGAACAATGAATAGAACAACAAAACCCCTTGCTTGTATGGAGGCGACAACATTGTTGTACTTTTCTTTTGGTCCAGCCAATCTAAACGCCACTCTTCGGCCAACTCCGCTACGGGTTGATCTGGTGGTCTACAGCAAGGGAGAGATTATTTCCATCTGGTGGTTCTTCAGATCGGTGGTGGCCTATGGGCTGAGGTAGCCTCACCTTCTTATCAAAGATAAGCTACCGCTCTGTATACAGGGGTGCTTCTATGCATCTGGGTGGTCTGGCTCCCAATTGAAGGAACTCAGTGTGTTGCCATCCGTTGAAGCGGAAGGTTTCACCTCTCTGGTGATGGCTTGTTCTTCCTCTGGTGATGAACTCCGATGTGCCTTCCTCCTCCTAATACCAGTAAATATCCCCTTGTGGCTTAGGTGTGAATCACCTTTCTGGCCAGTGTGCCGCCTCTCTGGCAGCTGTATATCTCTCCCCTTCCCCCACTCTGGATTCACCAAGGATTTTTCCACTGCACTGTTCTTGCTCCACTGAAGAGGCCTCTGGGACTACAGTTCCAAAAACCCTTTGTTCCCAACAGCGTCACAATGGATCTTAATGAGTGGATCGCCAGTGGCTCCGATAAAGTTAATATAGTTGTTTTCAGGCCTGATCAAGTCCACGACTAGTCCTATGACCACGACAACCTTTACGACCAGTGTGTATGTTCGAGTACTATAGTAGTCGTAGTCATAAAAGCATTGTAGCAGCCATAGTCGTAAAAGTACTGTAGCAATTATAGTCGTAAAAGGTCAAGATTTAGGGTTCGCATAGGATTCAGAGTACTCAAAAAGGAAAGTCAAGATGTGTACACGTAGGACTCTCACTGTGGGATCCGGGAGCAATTTCTCACATCAAATATCCGTGCTCACATTCAGCCTATAGTGAGGCTCAGGTTGGGATCCGCTAATTAGTCAGTTAGGACTGTCCCATACTAGCCTTATGGTAGTACGATAGGGCTTTGTAACAATAGCTCACAAACCGATCCTTAATTAACTTTGACACCTCCCACATACCCCTTGTGCCTAGCATCCACGTTGACCCACTGAGCAATAATGTTTGCTAGCAAGCAACCACCTAACCATTTGTCTAAGTCTAAACCAAGTTTTATATTTTATTTTAAAATATTCCATAGACTTTCTTGACTCACTGGAGTCACTGGAGTCAAGAATACATTTTTAAGGCTTATCATTTTATGTGAAAAAGGTGTCCCAAGTCTAGAATTATATCTATGCAGGTCTAAGCTTTTGCAACGAAATTCTCTAACCATACTAGTGTACTAACTAGAGTTTTATTTTAGGGTGACCAGGTATAGGAATTCGCAAAGCCAAAGGTGTAAATGTGTATTAACTAAAGTAAAATAGGAACTAAAATATTGTGAATAAAATTAAGCAATACAATATAATCTAAAACAGCATAATTTTATTTGTAAACTAGGATCAACATAGTCAAGGTGTGTAACTTGCCTTGCTCCGCTGATTGGTGTGAATCGCCGTAGAAGAATTCTTCAAAATCATCACAGTTTAAACGTGAAAACAACCCACCAAACTCAAATAAAATTCATATAAATTTAAAACTCTAAAAATTAAAACAGAGGGTAAAAATGGATAGATTGGGATTTTTGATGAATTTATAAATTTGAAAGAGTTTAATGAGAGCTAGGATGAAGGAGAACAAACTCCTAAAAGTTTAAATTCTAAAGAAAAAGAAAAAAAGAATTTCTAGAATTAGTTTTCTAAAGGAAAATGGATTTATGACGTCAACAAAGGAATTTAGAATTTTGGCTAATATATTTTCTAAAAAAATTTGGATTGTGACGTCATACTGACATGAGCCCTGGCTTTTGAAATTTTGGGCCTAAGGCCGACAAGTAGGCCTAGTCTTTCATGGATCGAGTCCATGGACTAACGGTCGGCTGGGTGGCGAGGGAGATGGCATGGCATCTATGTGGCTGGTGACTAGGCTCATTTGTTGATGTGGCAAGTCAGGTTGCGGACACGTGGCGATGACATGGCACGGGTGGGGCCAGCTACTGATGTGGCATGCCAGGTGGCATCCATGTGGCTGCTGACTCAGCGAATTTGCTGACATGGCTGCCATGTGGACGGGAAGCTGACGTGGCTACCATGTGCTAGTGTGGCTTGTCGTGTGGCGATGAGTGCTGATATGGCTTGACAGGTGGCCCTACGTGGCATGCCACGTAGGCATGCGCCGATCGGTGGTGTGCATGGGAACCGAGGGTCACCGACGATCTTGTGCGTGGCAGTGGCCAGTGTTGTGTGCAAACGGAAGAGAAAAACATGGGTCTTATTTGGTACGTGCGGGGTTTACTGAGGTGATCCGGAAGGTGGTTGGCGGCAAGCAAAAGATGACAGCAGTGAGGTGCTTTGGTGGGGGTGCTGTTATGGCGATGCTCGAGCTTGGTGGTGACTCGAGGAAAGTTCGGGAGGGCGCAACAATGACGAAGGTGAAGTCAATGAGGGCGGGGTGGCTCCGGTGTGCCAGCGATAGCTCGTCGGAGTTGAGCCAAGGTTCGGGAGCGGGGTCGCACAGTGCAGAGGTTCCTCGGGGCTTGGGAGGGACAACCAGAGGTGGGAAGGGCTGGGGTGTGGTTCGAAGTAGCTCAGGGTCCCTTTTACAGGGCCAAGGAGGGGGCCGCGGAGGAGGATTGCTCGCTGGATCTCACGGCAGCACAGATTCAGTTGGAGGAAGGAAGAAAAGGGGGCACGAGAAGGGAAGGTCCTATCGAAAATCAAGCAATTAACGAACTCGGGAGGATATTTCCTTTTGGGCGAAGGACCAGAAATGGAAGGGAAGGGCGACTTGGTCATAGACTCGGCGGTGGAAGGGGTGGCTCCACTTGAGGAAGAAAGGCAGGGAAGGGAAGGAAGAAAGGAAAGGGTAGGGCGGTTGACAGGCTGGCCCAAGGCAGCAGCAAACGAGGTAGTCAGCCGAGCGGAGGGAGGGGCGCGGAAGAGGCCGAGCTGTCGCTGGGCCATGCAGGCCTTTGGCCACATGGCACGAGGGAGGGTGCTGAGCCGGCTAGGTGTCGGCCCAAAGGATTTTTAGGGAGTTTTTAATGCCTTTTGATTTTTACAAATTCCAAAAAGTAAATATCAGCCTAGAAAATAGCAGGAAATTTCAAATAAATCTTAAAAAATTCTCAAAAATTCTATAAATTACAAGGAACCCAACAAAAAATAAAATCAACTTGATTTGGCTCCAATTAAACTTAGGTTTAAATAGACTCTTACTCTAGGCCAAAATAAAGGAAATAAGAAAAGGGGAATTAAATTCTAGAAAAAAATCCAATTAAATCCAAATAAAATAAAAAGTTTTTGGGATGTCACAGAGCAGCAAGCAGATTCTGCTAATATCTGCCACTTGGTCAATAGTCTGCTGGACCCTATCAGGACCTAGAATTGTCTTTTATCAACGGCATTCCAACATAGCGGTGACCTGTACCTTTGTCCATACAAGACCTCAAACGGATAGCTTGAATACTAACTTGATAGTTATTATTGTAGGTGAACTCTACCCATACAGTACCTGAATCACAATAGAAAGACGCATAAAAACATTACAAATGAACAGAGTACTGCTGCTGCTCCTGCATAATCCGTGTACAAACAATTTGGTTTTCCATGTGTAAAATGCAGATAGATTCGCGGCAAAAAGGAAAAATTAGCACGCAGCAATGCTGCTTACAGGGCAACCATCTCAAGGTCATGTTAACAGGGTTGGTGTATAAGTATAACTATACATATATACATCTTCCAGAGACCGACGCATCACTGCAAGCACTACTCAAGCAAATGCAGTACAATATTTTTTTTGAAACTTAAATGCAGTATAATCATTGCTAAACGCAAAATGATATAGTCAATATGCACGGGCCAGTTAGCTCAATGGCAGCAAGCAAGTAGCCAAGCACAGATGAATACACCGCAAGCAAGCATAAAAAGATTCAACCATAAACATTAAAACTTTCAGATGTTACATACTGAAATACGCATCCAGATTCTCCTAAAAAAATACACATCCAGATCAATCAGCCAATATATTAAGGTTTTGGACTCTTGCTACAGCAAAATCACGAATGCGATCCTCCGGTCATCAGTTATCAGCAGAGAGATGTCCATGCGCTACAGAAGCCCATTCCACTGCCGGATAGGAGGGAATGCCGCCGGGGAGTCAAGAGCAGAGGACGCGCTGCACCTGTAGGGCGAATCTTGCGCGAATCCAGGGACTCTCCAGTATTCCTCGACCGAACGCAACAAACTTGCAAGAAACTCCACGTCGCTCAGACAAGGATCAGTGGTGTGGCGGTTGTGGCCCCATGTCGAAGAACCAGGCGTCTCGGCTTCCGGCGCGCATGGGTGGGTTGTGCCGTAGAAGCTCATTGGGGAACGGGCGTGGTCGGCGATGAAGAGGCAGTGATCCATCGTAGATGTCTCGCCTTGGGACTCCTCTGCCCCTGCCCCTGCCTCTGGTTCGGCGGACATCAAGAAGTCGTGGGGAGACTCCGATGTGGCGTACTTGTCCTGCGACGCGGCCGGTGGGGTTGGTGCAGGTGGAGAAGGAAACAGCCGCCGCCTGACGGGAGCTGACGAAGCTTGATCAGGGTGCTCCCCCGTCGCGTTCCTCTTGCGCGCTGACCCCAGTGATGACGAATTCGACGCGGATCGGCGCATACGAGGGCTCTGGTAGATCTTGCAAAGAACCGTCTCGGGTTCTCCGCGGCGGCCCTCGTCACCTTCTTGATCCACGCCAAACTCCGTCATAAGCCACTCGGACTTGTGGCCGTTCTTGGGCTTGTAGGAGAAGCTCTGACGATGCCCGACGAGGCGGCCCTCCCCGTCGAAGACGCCCTTCGGGGCCCGCTCGGAGTGCCAGGTTGACAGGTTCCCTTGCCGTCCCCGACCGTCCGAGACTTGCGGCCGCCGCGGCTGTTCTTGGGCCTCACGGAGCTGAAGAAGAACCAGCTGTTGCTCTCGCCCTTTCTTGCCGGCGCAGGCTGGTAGTCCCCGGCGAGCGTCGCCGGTTCGGCGGCGTAGATGTCGGCGTCGTGAAAGAACTCGCCCGTGGCGCCGGGGAGCGGCTCACCGGCGATCCTGCGGCGGAGGTAGACGGAGAGCATCTTGTCGTCCTCGGGAGCGAAGGTGAAGCCGGCGGGTAGGTCAGGCGAGGACTTGGGGGTAAGGAGGGCCATGGATGCGGAATGCTGAGGGCAAGGCAGAGAGAGAGCGTGGGAGCGAGAGGGAGCAGAGCTAGGGCAAGATCGACAAAGAGGAGATCGAGATCGCGCTTTTATGGAGGTGAGGCGGTGGTTATTTTGTTACGTGCGCGCGGCGCCGATTGGAAGGTAAGATACTTCGAAGTTCTAACTCGGAGCTGTCATTTTTGGGGTACTTTCCATATATGACGGAAGCCACCATCTGCGAGTGGAGAGCGGAGGCCGCACGCGCACGTTCTTAGCACCAGACTGCTGGTTCTTCACTGTTGGCAATTCTTATTGTACGTAGTTACCAATATTTTTTTTACATTTATAGATAATGGGTTTACCACATGTTTTTCTTAGAGATGGGGTTGACAATACGGTACCATCAGGTCCCGGTGTCAATGAACACACCAGACTTTTCTCTTTATGGCAGGACACTCCGGATCTCGTTATGGCGACAAGATTGGCCATGATGATCATGGCGGCAACAAGTAGATTATCAATGATCTTAATAGAGGCGAGCGTACGGCTGGCGACGGGGCGGTGCGGGGTGCATGCGGGCGCGGTGGCGCCTGGCTGGTGGGGCAGCGCACCAAGGCAGCCGGTTGCGGCAGCTGCAGGCCGGTACAGTCCCGGTGGGGCGGCTGCGGACGGATCACCCTTGTGGTGTCCGAGTCGGCCGGCGGCTTCTCCAAGGCGGCCAAGGAGGCGGCTACAGGCCGGGGCGGACGGGACGACACGCATACGGCATGCATCCTGGTACTCCGCCTTCTCCGGCCGCGGAGGCTCAGTCGCCGGTGACGGTTTGGACGGAGCCGGTGGCGAGCGGAGGGGAGGTAGATGGGGAGGAGTGGGCTTGCTCAGTGTTGGCGCATAGGCGTCGCATAGTGGTTTCTACAGAGGTGAACTTTGCAGGAAGCGGCTCATCGTGGAGTTCAAGGGTGGCTATGCCATGGCCTTGAGGCGAGCAGGACCCCGGTGTGTTGGTGGCGGTCTAATTTGTGACTGGGTAGCGCGTGGGGTGCTGGCGAAAGCCTTGCCGGTGATCTTACCGGTCCCGGCAACGATAACGCCTTCGGGCGCCATTTTCCTTCCTGGAGGTGTTGTCATGGCACTCTATAGCCCTCATGTATACTGATCTCCAGGTGAAAACCTTGCCTCGGTGAGGCAGGCGGCGTCGGCGACCCTAGTCGCCTCCTTGGGGCGTCGCCTCGGAGGTTTTTAGTCACGCAAAGTAGACCGAAATTTGGATGGCATGGGGATAGAGACTTGATTGAAAGTAAGGATGGAGAAGAAGTTCTGAAGCTTAGTCTTTCTAGTTTTTTTTCATAGTCCTTAAGCTCTCTTCTTTGTTGTTTTTTTGCTCCTCAGTTTTGAGGCTTTGAGCTTAAGAGCTCGTGTAACCTTTGGCTGCGTATATCCCACGTGGATATAGAGGCCGGATTTTATATCCTTTATCTAAAAAAAGATATGTACGTGAGACATTTGCCTTGATAGCGTGTTGCTCGTCGGAAGAAAATCATAGGAGATTTATTTATGAGCTTTACCGTAAGCATTATTCTCATCGTCCTAGTGAGTTTGTCCGATAAATTCTATCACGGGTTAAGATCTTCTGGTTTTTGAAGCGTCGAAGAATAACGAAAGCTAAAACAATTTTAATCATGAAAAATATAATGAACAAAATATTAATTATAGACATCATTAAACTCTCCATCACTGTAAAAATGAAAAAAAGGACCCACCGACCACTCAACAACCAACACCGAAGAAGACGAAAGATGGATGAACAATGAATAGAACAACAAAACCCCTTGCTTTTATGGAGGCGGCGACATTGTTGTACTTTTCTTTTGGTCCAGCCAATCTAAATGCCACTCTTCGGCCAACTCCGCCACGGGTTGATCTGGTGGTCTACTGCAAGGGAGAGATCATTTCCATATGGTGGTTCTCCAGATCGGTGGTGGCATGTGGGCTGAGGTAGCCTCACCTTCTTGTCAAAGCTAAGCTACCGCTCTGTATACAAGGGTGCTTCTATGCATCTGGGTGGTCTGGCTCCCAATTGAAGGAACTCAGTGTGTTGCCATCCGTTGAAGCGGAAGGTTTCACCTCTCTGGTGATGGCTTGTTCTTCCTCCGGTGATGAACTCCGATGTGCCTTCCTCCTCCTAATACCAATAAATCTCCCCTTGTGGCTTAGGTGTGAATCACCTTTCTGGCCAGTGTGCCCCCTTTCCGGCAGTTGTATATCTCTCACCTTCTCCCACTCTGGATTCACCAAGGATTTACCACTGCACTATTCTTGATCCACTGAAGAGGCCTCTGGGAGTACATATCCAAAAAACCCTTTGTTCCCAACAACGTCACAGTGGATCTTAATGAGTGGATTGCCAGTGGCTCTGATAAAGTTAATATAGTTGTCTTTAGGCCTGGTCGAGTCCACGACCAGTCCTATGACCACGACAGCCTTTATTACCAGTGTGTATGTTCGAGTACTACATCAGTCGAAGTCATAAAAGCACTGTAGCAGTCATAGTCGTAAAAGTACTGTAGCAGTTATAGTCGTAAAAGGTTAAGATTTAGGGTCCGCATAGGATTCAGAGTACTCAAAAAGGAAAGTCAAGATGTGTCCCACGTAGGACTCTCACTGTGGGATCTGGGAGCAATTTCTCGCATCAAACATCCGTGCTCACATTCAGCCTATAGTGAGGCTCAGGTTGGTATCCACTAATTAGTCAGCCAGAACTGTCCCATACTACTCTTATGGTAGTACGATACGGTTTTATAACAATAGCTCACAAACCGGTCCTTAATTAACTTAGACACCTCCCACATACCCCTTGTGCCTAGCATCCACGTTGAGCCACCGAGCAATAATGTATGCTAGCAAGCAACCACCTAACTATTTGTCTAAGTCTAAACCAAGTTTTATATTTTATTTTAAAATATTCCATAGACTTTCTTGACTCACTGGAGTCAAGAATACATTTTTAAGGCTTATCATTTTATGTGAAACATGTGTCCCAAGTCTAGAATTATATCTATGCAGGTCTAAGCATTTGCTACGAAATTATCTAACCATACTAGTATACTAACTAGAGTTTTATTTTAGGGTGACAAGGTAAATAGCAATTAAATTTGTATATGAATTCCAACAAAAATAATTAAAATTCGGAATAAATAGTAAAATAAAATTAGTAATTTGATTCGATATGAATACCAAAGTAAAATATCTAAATAGCTATAAATTAGATAAAAATTAAATAAAAAATTGGCAAGTGGATTTGCATATGAATTCCAACTGAAAATTGAAATAGATAAAAAAAATTGTAACTTAATTTTCATACAATTTTGAAGTAAAATACTTAAATTTAAAAAATTTAAAATAAATTAAATAAAACAAGCAATTTGGTTTCCATACAAATTACTAAGTAAAATCCCAAAACAAACATAATTTAGAATAAAAATTAAATAAATATTCAAAATTTAGAAAATATAATAAAATTAGAAATTTGATTTCGATACGAATGCCAAAGTAAAAATCTGTAAATAATTATAATTACAAATAAAAATAAATCGACATTAGCAATTGGATTTGTATACAAATTTCAACAAAAATAATTAAAATTCAAAGTAAAAAAATAAAGAAAATTTTAATTTGATTTTCATACAACAGCAAAGTAAAATCCCTAAATAACTATAATTCAAAATAATTTAAATAAAATTAGCAATTTGATTTGTATACAACCTCCAAAAAATCAAATAAAAACTTTTTTAATAAAAATAAAAGTTGTAATAAAGATAGCATGAATAGTATCAGAGGAGACCACGATAGAGTGCAATGGTGTCGATTTATCTAATAAGAAGAAATTTACCTATTAGGAAGTGAAGAGCAGAGGCGATGGCGGGGGAGATGAGGACAACGTCGTGCTGTCCACTTAACAGTTCGACAAGCAAAATATCGTGTTACTAGCCGAAGTCGTTGAAGAAAAATGCTAGAGTCAAAAAAGCCAAGGGCCACGACGACTAGTGGTTAGCATCAGCATTATCGAAAAAGTCAGTGTTTACATAAGCTTACTAATGGGAAAGCTTCGGTAGAGAGGAGATGAAGCTTTGCATTAAAGATGAACTATAACGATATGAGATCATCAGGTAGCTACAAGCATGCCATAACTGGTGAGGAGGACGACGTCATCGACGATGGCAAGAAGATTCTCCATATTGTTATACAACGATTATAGTAGACATGCCAGCATCAGTGAAGATACGAAGCCACCATGGTTAGTGAGGAAGCCATAATGTTGAGATGGCCAATATCAAAGAAGAGAAGCGATCGACATAAGAGAAGAGTGACATTAAACACGTATAACATCATGCATGTTTGTATCGATACATCACTACTACAAAACAAGCTATACTGTACGCCTCACCACAGACGGTTCATGTGGAGCCATCTGTGTTTTGATTATTACAAACGGTTTATGGCTAAAACCGTCTCTGAACCTATCACAGATGGTTAGGTTTAAAAGCCGTCTATGATATACACATTATCACAGACGATTTTTAATTAGAACTGTCTATGAAACTATAACATATAGTTTTTATGTACAACTGTCTGTGTTTTGTCCTTTGTCGTATGAACTACAGAAGCTACTGAGACGAGAGACAAATTCAAGGCAAATTTATTACAAAAGTCTAAAAAAAAGAGATTCTTAGATCTTAGTCTTCTGGGCTTTATATGTTTCTTCTTCAATTTTTAAAGTTGGAGGATCAGCCACTGAGTTCTCGAATGCCGTGAAGATTGTCTTTGCCCTCTCCACTTCCTCCTCGAGTTTGGGCAAATCATTAGCATGGCCCATAATTTCAAAGAGAATGTCATGATAAACTTACTCAGAATTGGCCACTTCAGCTTGATCGGCAATGTTATCCATGTGTCTCTCCACTGCTGCAAGAGCTTCTTCCGCTTTATGCACATTGCAGAGAAGAACGAGGTTGAGGACACTTTCCCTTTCCTGAGCGGCTATGAGACACCTCCGTCGACGACAGATGATGAGGTCCAGCTGACAGATGGAAGCGAGTCGAGGAAGGAGAGCAGGGTGTGAGCGGAGGAGCTACTCCAGACGTAAATTGTTGGTCGTCTGTGAAAGGTTGTGGACGAATAACTCATTATGGATATATGAGAGGAAGGGGATCAAAAGAATATTAGATACCATTATTGAGAAATCTGGTTAAGAAGATGAGGGAGAGGACAATCTAGAAGAGCTGGATTAGGGCACATATATTTAAGCATTATCATAGATGATTCGTACACCAAACCGTCTTTGATATTAATATCATAGATAGTTCGTATAACAAAATTACTAAATGTTCTACAGAAAGATAACAAAATTCTTTACAGCTATCTAGTAGATGATATATCAAATTATACTAATATAATACCCGAAATCATAATAGAAAATTACCACAGATAAACTAATCTATTAATCGACCCCCCTAATCAGTGGCGGATCCAGGAAAAATTTTAGGAGGGGCTGAACAAAAGCGATACAGCGACATAACTCCACTATGCCCCTCCTACACCATACATTCATAGCTAAAAATTTATGGGGGGGCTTCAGGGGGCTCCAAGGGTCCGGTAGCGGTAGGGGGGCTCGAGCCCCCCGCCCCACCGCTGGATCCGCCCCGCCCTAATGAACACTTACCGTTCCCCCTCTCTAAGCCCGAGTCTAACCTCTACTAAAATTAGGAAAACAGAGAGGAATCATCCAGTTCGTTACCTCGGTGAAGAACATCAAAACCAGTCTCTTTCATACTTTTTCTTCCCTTCTTTCTGATCTTGCCCTGCCGCTGCACTTCTTCGCCTCTTTGTGCCTCCCCCTTGGCCGGCGCTGGCGTTGACTTGCGCACGGGCCAGATGCACGTTGGTGAGGATGGCATGTGCAGCGTGTGCGCCGGCTTATGCAGGCACGTGGTAGCACTAGTAAAAATCCCATGCGCGTGCTTACGAACAACACTCGCGAGCGGCAAGCGTGGGTGCGATGGCGATGCTATCGTGCAACTGGCGCATGGCGCGCACCGGTGCGCAGGCGAAGCGAAGGGCTACTGACAGCTAGCACGATGGAAAAATGGATGGCGGCGCTAGGAGAAAAAGAAAAGGATGGCTAGGGCTTTAAGATCTAGGTCTTCCTCTTTCTCACATTCTCTTTTATCACGGCACGAGTTCGACTCGAACTCGAACCTTTCCGTGCAACTAGTTCCAGAAAATCAATTTCTCATCTAAAAATCTAAGTATATCATTTTCATGTATCCCCTTTTCACTATTTACACATAAGTCTGCAAGAGGATTATTTTCATAATATTACAGTTACACATATATGTATGTTGATGTCACAATGGCTAGCATTAAGTAATAATTAAAGAGAAGTAAAAGATAGTTATGTAGTACAATATTGAATTGGAAGGATAGTAGCTGAGAGAGATAGATGAAGAATTGGGTTTGTTGTTGGAGGTTGAAGTAGAAAAGTTGTAGAGTGAGAAGAGATAGAAAACGCATGGTTCGGTGGGGCGACTGGCTTGTGAGGGAAGATAAGTTCCACGTAAGTCGCTTATGGTGCATTGGTATACGCGTGAGCAATGTACTCTAATACCATATAAACTAATAAGATAATTTATTGTACATATAATTAATATATTGTTTAAGATTAAACAGAGATATATGTGTATGCATATATTTTGGAAAAAGAGCTACTAATGGAGGAAGAATATGGTATGCACCTGCATGATTCATGCATTATGAATATTTGTTATGTTTCTAACAGCCTCAACAAGTTATTATGTTTAATGATTTTCTTCTATCAAAGCTTATACTTCAATTACATTTCTTAAGTTGTATTTTTCTTTAAGCTTCTGTTATCATTTCTAATGTTTATGATGTCTTAAAAATCTAAATAGCCTACAAGATACGTAATTATATTCTCAATCATATAAGTTATATCATTTAATACTATAAACTTTAAAATAAATTTAGCCGCGCAAAATACGCAGGCCACTCTGCTAGTTCCAGTGTTAAAGTAAAAAAAACTCTTGCCTTTGGTCCAATAGGCTTAAGGCATCAAAATTTGCCCGGCGCAGCAACCCAAAATTAGGCTATCAGTGATAGTGAGTGTGCGACCTATGAATCTATGCTTGTCCAGATGCCCTCTCTTTTTTAGGACAAGGAAAAACACGAAAGTATTGCAGACTAATCGTTTTCTCTTTTTGAACACTTTAATTAGGCGCTAGCCAGAATGAGTACGTTATACTCATGAGTCATCCTGAACCAACCTTCTACCATTTCGTCAGCTCATAAAATAACCAAGGACGAATTTGACTATAGACTCAAGAATTCTTCGATTAAGAACGTGATCCGATTATTCAAATGAAATGAAAGCACAGAGATGGGCAGAATTCGTGGAACTCCGATGTCGAAGGCGGCGGAAGAGCTGTGGGGAAAGACGCAATCAGACGAAGTCAGGCCTAGCCTTGTAAAGAAATCAAGGAGATTGATGTTTACCGATGGAAAAACGTTCGACGTCCAGGCTTCCAGTATATATGCAGTGTCGGGCGTTGTCGGATTACAAACAGTATCGGGAGCAGAGACTCTGTTCTAAGCCGAAACGAATACATCACGCGTGTTCTGAAACCAAATACAGGATTGACTTCCCAATAGCCAACTATTCTATCTATAGCCAGCTATTCTACCTATAGAGCATTGTAATATTAACAGGCCTGACAGGCCGACGCGGCCACATGAGCCTAAAATCAGAAGCTCGTCATAGCCAACTTCATGCAAGTTCAGATCTGCGATTTCTCATCTAGGTACACCTCGGAGTTCCGATCGAGGCGGCGTTTGAACTTTGAAGGTTGGGCTGATACCAGTTGACACCACAGATACCAGCGGCGATGTGAGTAGGTCGCACAAATTAAGTGAAACAGAGAGCATCAGTGAGACAGTGAACAAGCATAAAAAGAGTACAGATGAACAGAGTACTGCTGCTGCTGTTGCTGACTGTTCATGGAGTTTTAACTGACTGAAGATACAAGCTCCTGCATAATTCGTGTACAAACAATTTGGTTTTCCATGTGTAAAATGCAGATAGATTCGCGGCAAAAAGGAAAAATTAGCACGCAGCAATGCCGCTTACAGGGCAACCACCTCAAGGTCATGTTAACAGGGTTGGTGTATAACTGTACATACATCTTCCAGAGACCGACGCATGATTGGAGCTCAGTTATCAACAAGCAGCATCACTGCAAGCACTACTCAAGCAAATGCAGTACAAATTTTTTTTGAAACTTAAATGCAGTATAATCATAGCTAAACGCAAAATGATATAGTCAATATGCACGGGCCAGTTAGCTCAAAGGCAGCAAGCAAGTAGCCAAGCACAGATGAATACATCGCAAGCAAGCATAAAAAGATTCAACCATAAACATTTAAACTTTCAGATGTTACATACTGAAATACACATCCAGATTAATCAACCAATATATTAAGGTTTTGGACTCTTGCTACAGCAAATCACAAATGCGATCCTTCCAGGAACTGAAAAAGACTAGCTAGCTCCGGTCATCAGTTATCAGCAGAGAGATGTCCATGCGCTACACAAGTCCATTCCGCTGCAGGATAGGAGGGAATGCCGCCGGGGAGTCAAGAGCAGGTGGCATCCATGTGGCTGCTTACTCAGCGAATTTGCTGACATGGCTGCCATGTGGACGGGAAGCTGACGTGGCCGCCAGGCGCTAGTGTGGCTTGTCGTGTGGCGATGAGCGCTGATATGGCTTGACAGGTGGCCCTACGTGGCATGCCACGTAGGCGTGCGCCGATCGGTGGTGTGCATGGGAACTGAGGGTCACCGATGATCTTATGCGTGGCAGCGACCAGTGTTGTGTGCAAACGGAAGAGAAAAACATGGGGATTATTTGGTATGTGCGGGGTTTACTGCGAGCAGAAGATGACAGCAGCAAAGTGCTCTGGTGGAGGTGATGTTCTGGCGATGCTCGAGCTCGGTGGTGACTCGAGGAAAGTTCGGGAGGGCACAGCAATGCCGAAGGTGAAGTCAATGAGGGTGAGGTGGCTCTGGTGTGCCAGCGATAGCTCACCGGAGTTGAGCCAAGGTTCGGGAGCGGAGTCGCACAGTGCAGAGGTTCCTCAGGGCTTGGGAGGGACAACCAGAGGTGGGAAGGGCTGGGGTGTGGTTCAAAGTAGCTCAGGGTCCCTTTTACAGGGCCAAGGAGGGGGCCACGGAGGAGCATTGCTCGCTGGATCTCACGGCAGCGCAGATTCAGTTGGAGGAAGGAAGGAAAGGGGGCACAAAAAGGGAATGTCCTATCGAAAATCAAGCAATTAACGAACTCGGGAGGATAATTCCTTTTGGGCGAATGACCAGAAATGGAAGGGAAGGGCGACTTGGTCATAGACTCGGCGGTGGAAGTGGTGGCTCCACTTGAGGAAGAAAGGCAGGTAAGGGAAGGAAGAATGGAAAGCGTAGGGCGGTTGACAGGCTGACCCAAGGTGGCAGCAAACGAGGTGGTCAGCCGAGCGGAGGGAGGGGAGCGGAAGAGGTCGGGCTGGCACTGGGCCATGCAGGCCTTTGGCCACATGGCGCGAGGGAGGGTGTTGAGCCGGCTAGGTGTCGGCCCAAAGGATTTTTAGGGAGTTTTTAATGCCTTTTGATTTTTACAAATTCCAAAAAATAAATAGTAGCCTAGAAAATAGCAGGAAATTCCAAATAAATCTTAGAAAATTCTCAAAAATTCTATAAATTACAAGGAACCCAACAAAAAATAAAATCAACTTGATTTGGCTCCAATTAAACTTAGGTTTTAATAGACTCTTACTCTAGGCCAAAATAAAGGAAAAAAGAAAAGGGGAATTAAATTCTAGAAAAAACATCCAATTAAATCCAAATAAAATAAAAAGTTTTTGGGATATCACAGAGCAGCAAGCAGACTCTGCTAATATCTGCCACTTGGTCAATAGTCTGTTGAACCCTGTTAGGACCTAGAATTGTCTTTTATCAACGGCATTCCAACATAGCGGTGACCTATACCTTTGTCCATACAAGACCTCAAACGGATAGCTTGAATACTAACTTGATAGTTGTTATTGTAAGTGAACTCTACCCATACAGTACCTGAATCACAATAGAAAGATGCATAAAAACATTACAAATGAACAGAGTACTGCTGCTGCTGTTGCTGACTGTTCATGGAGTTTTAACTGGCTGAAGATACAAGCTCCTGCATAAACCGTGTACAAACAATCTGGTTTTCCATGTGTAAAATGCAGATAGATTCGCGGCAAAAAGGAAAAATTAGCACGCAGCAATGCAGCTTACAGGGCAACCATCCCAAGGTCAAGTTTACAGGGTTGGTGTATAACTGTATATACATCTTCCAGAGACCGACGCATGATTGGAGCTTAGTTATCAACGAGCTTACGAGCAGCATCACTGCAAGCACTACTCAAGCAAATGCAGTACAATATTTTTTTTTGAAACTTAAATGCAGTATAAGCATTGCTAAACGCAAAATGGTATAGTCAATATACACGAGCCAGTTAGCTCAAAGGCAGCAAGCAAGTAGCCAAGCACAGATGAATACACCGCAAGCAAACATAAAAAGATTCAACCATAAACATTAAAACTTTCAGATGTTACATACTGAAATACACATCCAGATTTTCCTAAAAAAATACACATCCAGATCAATCAACCAATATATTAAGGTTTTGGACTCATGCTACAGAAAATCACGAATGCGATCCCTCCAGGAACTGAAAAAGACTAGCTAGCTCCGGTCATCAGTTATCAGCAGAGAGATGTCCATGCGCTACAGAAGTCCATTCCGCTGCAGGATAGGAGGGAATGCCGCCGGGGAGTCAAGAGCAGAGGACGTGCTGCACCTGTAGGGCGAATCTTGCGCGAATCCAGGGACTCTCCAGTATTCCTCGTCCGAGCGCAACAAACTTGCAAGAAACTCCACGTCGCTCGGACAAGGATCAGCGGTGTGGCCCCATGTCGAAGAACCAGGCGTCTCGGCGTCCGGCGCGCATGGGTTGGTTGTGCCGTAGAAGCTCATTGGGGAACGGGCGTGGTCGGCGATGAAGAGGCAGTTATCCATCGTTGATGTCTCGCCTTGGGACTCCTCTGCCCCTGCCCCTGCCTCTGGTTCGACGGACATCAAGAAGTCGTGGGGAGACTCCGATGTGGCGTACTTGTCCTGCGACGCGGCCGGTGGGGTTGGTGCAGGTGGAGAAGGAAACAGCCGCCGCCTCACGGGAGCTGATGAAGCTTGATCAGGGTGCTCCCCCGTCGCCTTCCTCTTGCGCGCTGACCCCAGTGATGACGAATTCGACGCGGATCGGCGCATACGAGGGCTCTGGTAGATCTTGCAAAGAACCGTCTCGGGTTCTCCGCGGCGGCCCTCGTCACCTTCTTGATCCACGCCAAACTCCGTCATAAGCCACTCCGACTTGTGGCCGTTCTTGGGCTTGTAGGAGAAGCTCTGACGATGCCCGACGAGGCGGCTGTTGGCCAAACGTCTGCTAGCACCGCCCGGTGATCTTTCTGTTTCCTGCAAGTAACAGTACACACACACCCCTGGAATCTTCCCGTTGTATGTGCAAGCAAAAGAAGACACAGAACTCAATCACAGAACACAGGAACACAAATGAGGTTTTGGCGCTGCAGAACGTCGCAGCTTTTCTGGCTTTGCTTCTTCCTTTATATAGCAAGTAAACAAGAAACTGACCCACTAATTAGCTGTAGAAACTGATGAAAAACAGACCCACTAACTAGCTATAGAAACTGACCAAAACTGACCTGCTAAATAATAGTAACTGACATGCGAAAATGACTAGATTAACTAACAATACTCCCCCTAATCTAGTTGTTGATGATCTCGACGACGCCGAGCTTCGAGCGCAGGTGTAGAAAACGCACTCGGCCGAGTGATTTGGTCAATATGTCCGCTAGCTGATCGTCGGTGTGGATCTTCTGGATGGCAACTTGGCCACCCTCGACGCACTCTCGGATGAAGTGAAAGCGCGTCTCGATGTGCTTGCTCCGGCCATGGAAGACCGGATTCTTGCAGAGTTGTATCGCCGACTGGTTGTCGACATGAATGGTGACGATGCCCGGAGCTCGCCCGTAGAATCTGCCGAGCAGACGACCAAGCCAAAGCCCTTGGCATGCCGCCGCTGAGGCCGCGATGTACTCGGCCTCGCATGACGATAGCGCCACCACCGGCTGCTTTTGTGACTGCCACGACACAGGCGCATTGCCGAGGCAAAACAAAATGCCGGAGGTGCTCTTGCGATCATCCACGTCGCCGGCCATGTCCGCGTCGCTGTACCCCTTTAGCTCGATGTTGTTGTGCCCCTTGGTGTAGCAAAGGCCAAAGTGGAGCGTACCAGCGACATAACGAAGTAGATGCTTGACGGCACTCAGGTGCTCCGTCGTCGGGTTCGCCATGAACCTGCTCACGTACCCGACCGCGAAACTGATATCCGGCCGAGTGTGGACCAAGTACCGGAGGCTGCCAACCACACTACGGTAGAACGTAGGATCAACTGGTGGATTGGAGCTCTCCTTACTCAGTTTAAGACGTGCCTCCATGGGAACTTGCACGGCATTGCAGCCGACCATGCCCGCTTTGTCCAGCAGATTTGTCGCGTACGCCGCCTGGCACAATGTGATCTTCCCGGGTAGCTGCTTAATCTCGATCCCGAGGTAGTAGCTCAAGTGCCCGAGGTCGCTCATCTTGAATGAGCGCTGCATCTCTTTCTTGAACTGATCGATCTCACCCGGGTCGGCACCGGTGAGAATTAAGTCGTCGACGTACACGCCCAATAGTAGACGCCCGTTCCCTATGCCGCGAGTGTACACGCCGTGCTCTTCCTCACAGCGTGTGAACCCGAGCGCCACCAGCGTGCGGTCGAGCTTAGCATTCCACGCCCGAGGAGCTTGTCGTAGGCCGTAGAGTGCTTTGCGCAGCCGTAGTACTTGCCGCTCTCGCCCGGCGATCATGAATCCCGGCGGTTGAGCGACATAAACCTCCTCCGTGAGGTCGCCGTTCAGAAACGCAGACTTGACGTCGAGATGGTGGAGTGCCCAGCCCTCGTGCGCTGCCACCGCTACCAGTGCGCGTACAGAGTCGAGCCGTGCCACAGGTGCAAAAACCTCATCGAAGTCCACGCCAGCGCGTTGTACGTACCCCTTGGCCACCAGCCGCGCCTTGTGCCGAACCACCGCCCCCTGCGCATCCTTCTTGAGCTTGAACACCCATTTGAGGCCAATCGGGCGGTGTCCGGCCGGGAGGTCCACTGCCTCCCACGTGCCATTGTCCTCAATGGCCGCCATCTCTTCTTCCATCGCGTCGCGCCACGCCGGATCGGTGGCTGCCTCGTCATAGGAGGTGGGCTCCTCGATCGCAACGAGGAGCCACTCGTCGGGGTCCAGTACGCGTGGCTCGGCAGTGTTGATGCAATTGTCCACCGTGCGGAAACGCCGCGGCGCGCCATTGTCACTATGGTCGAGCCCCGACGGGATGTGCGACGGTGGAGTGCAGTGCTCGACTTGAGCACCACCGATGTCGTGAGTGACGTTCATGGGCGTTCGGGGTGATGCCACAGCTTCCTCACCTTCCTCCAGGGACGGGACCGCAGGGGATACAGGAGTGCTCGGCTCACCGCCGCCCAAGACGCCGCTGACCGTGTACTCCACGGTGAACGTCTCAGGGCTGGCGTCGCCGTTCGCCTCCCAATTCCACCCTTTGGTCTCGTCGAACACCACGTCGCGGGTCACATGGAGTCGGCCGCCCACCGGATCGTACACCCGGTAGCCTTTGGAGCCCGGCTCGTACCCGACGAAAACCATCTTCACGCTTCGGTCGTCAAGCTTCGCGGCGTGCGGGCGTGTAACCTTGACGTGAGCGAGGCAACCGAACGTGCGCATAAAATGCACAGCCGGTTTCTTGCCATGCCAAGCTTCATAAGGCGTCATCCCGGTGACGCTCTTCGTCGGCGAACGGTTCAAGATGAACACGGCAGTGCTCACCGCCTCCCCCCAAAAAGTGCTCGGCATCTGCTTCGCTTTGAGGAGACAGCGCGCCATGGCCATCACTGTTTGATTCCGGCGCTCCACGACGCCGTTTTGTTGCGGCGAGTACGGCGCTGTGAGCTGCCGGTGAATGCCCTTCTCCGCGCAATACTCGCCGAAGGTCACCGCCGTGAACTCGCCTCCACGGTCCGTGCGTAGCGCACGGAGTTTCCTGCCGGTCTCCACCTCAACGCCGGCTTGGAACTTCTTGATCGCGCCGACCGCCTCATCCTTGCTTGACAACAGCACCAACTACATATAGCGGCTAGCATCGTCAACGAGGAGGAGGAAGTAGCGCTTGCCGCCGTGTGTCGCTGGCGTGACAGGCCCGCACAAATCTCCATGTACGAGGTCCAGACGTCCCTTGGCGCGGTAGTTGGCCTCAACAGGGAACGGCGTGCGTCGCTGCTTGCCGACGAGGCACGCGTCGCAGAGCTGGTCGACATGATCCAGCAGCGGAAGCCCACGCACCATGCCGCCACGCCCAAGTTTCTTCAATCCCTCGAAGCTCAGGTGGCCGAACCGCTCATGCCAGCGCCACGCATTGTCATTCGCGTGCGCTAGGAGCGAGATCGGTCGAGCGAGTGTGAGGGAGATCTTGTACAGTCGATTCACCGATCGCCGTACCTTGGCAAGAAGCTCCCTCCTCGGATCACGTACCCGCAGTACGCCGTCCTCGATCAAAACTTGGCACCCGACCTCGTCGAGTTGTCCCAAGCTGATGATGTTGCTGCGCAGACGTGGGATGAAGTACACGTCTGACAGCATACGATGGCGTCCACCTCGTGCCGCGAACATGATCGTGCCGCGCCCGAGGATGTCCACCATTGATCCATCGCCGAACTTTACCGTGCCCGTGATGTCGCGGTTCAGCTCGGAGAAGGTCGCGTTGTTTCCCGTCATATGGTTCGACGCGCCTGTGTCGAGGTACCACACGCCGTCGTCCTGGTCGCCTGTGTGGTTGTCGGTGTCACCCAATTGCACCGTCGCGCGTTCTTCGTTGAGGAAGACCTGTCCGCCGACGTGCACAGGTGCGGCGCGCTCTGGGAGGCGCGCGGGCACCGGTGAAAGAGAGGCCACCTGGGCCATCAACAGGGATGGCTCGTCGTCGCCGCCCTCCTCCACCAGCAGCGCTGCGGCCGCCGCCTCGTCTCTTTTCTTCTTGCGGCACTCCCGGGCCCAATGCCCAGTTTTCCCGCAGTACTTGCACGTATCCTTGTCGATGACCTTGCCGCCACCACCCTTGCGTGCGTCGTCGATGCCGCGCTTGGGTGGCTGCGCGCCGCGCCGTGGCAAAACCGAGCCGCCGCTCGTACCACTTCTGCTGGCGCCAGCGCTGCCGAAGCGTGCACCCTCCTTGTCGCGCTTGCGTAGGCGACGTATGAGGTCCTCCTCCTTTGACGAGAGAAGCAGCCGGGAGCCCAGTTCTGCAGCCGCTGCCCGCGCGTCGAGCCGCTGCTCCACGGACCGAAGACGGCCCGTGACCTCCTCGATGGACAGGTCGTTGATGTTGAGCAGCGTCTCGATAGAGATCGCGACCTGCATGAACTTATCAGGGACCACCTGCAGCATCTTGCGCACGACCTCGCCTTCGGTGATGTGGTCGCCGAGAAGCCGCAGATTATTGGCGAGGCCCGTGATGCGCATCGAGAAGTCATCGATGGCCTCCCCTTCCTTGAATGCAATATTGTTGAAGTCGCGTCGGAGTTTCTGCGCGTTCGCCTCACGTACGCGCTCGACGCCCATCCGCATGATCTTGACAGCATCCCACGCCTCCTGCGCGGAGTCCTTATTGCCGATCGAGGCCAGCATCTCCGGCGGGACAGCTCGTGCAATCGCTGCTAACGCCAGACGATCCACGTTGTACTCTGCGCCGCCGGGTTCGATGGCTCCCCACAAGCCTTGCGCCTGCAGGTTGATGCGCATGAGCATCGCCCACTCCGGGTAGTTGGTCTTGGTCAGCATCGGATATTGTACCGACGCCGACGCTTCCTTGACCACGCGCTCGATGACGACCTCGCGCTCCCGACCATTTTGTTGTCGCGGACGGCGAGGACCCCGTGATGGCGACCGAAAGCGATCCCGCCGCGGAGGAGTGATCGACCCTCGTCCCACCGGAGCTGACATGGCCACCAGGATCCTGAACGAGGCTCTGATACCAAATGTTGGCCAAACGTCTGCTAGCACCGCCCGGTGATCTTTCTGTTTCCTGCAAGTAACAATACACACACACCCCTGGAATCTTCCCGTTGTATGTGCAAGCAAAAGAAGACACAGAACTCAATCACAGAACACAGGAACACAAATGAGGTTTTGGCGCTGCAGAATGTCGCAGCTTTTCTGGCTTTGCTTCTTCCTTTATATAGCAAGTAAACAAGAAACTGACCCACTAATTAGCTGTAGAAACTGATGAAAAACAGACCCACTAACTAGCTATAGAAACTGACCAAAACTGACCTGCTAAATAATAGTAACTGACATGCGAAAATGACTAGATTAACTAACAGCGGCCCTCCCCGTCGAAGACGCCCTTCGGGGCCCGCTCGGAGTGCCAGGTTCCCTTGCCGTCCCCGACCGTCCGAGACTTGCGGCCGCCGCGGCTGTTCTTGGGCCTCACGGAGCTGAAGAAGAACCAGCTGTTGCTCTCGCCCTTTCTTGCCGGCGCAGGCAGGTAGTCCCCGGCGAGCGTCGCCGGTTCGGCGGCGTAGATGTCGGCGTCGTGAAAGAACTCGCCCGTGGCGCCGGGGAGCGGCTCACCGGCGATCCTGCGGCGGAGGTAGACGGAGAGCATCTTGTCGTCCTCGGGGGCGAAGGTGAAGCCGGCGGGTAGGTCAGGCGAGGGCTTGGGGGTAAGGAGGGCCATGGATGCGGAATGCTGAGGGCAAGGCAGAGAGAGAGAGAGAGAGAGAGCGTGGGAGCGAGAGGGAGCAGAGCTAGGGCAAGATCGGCAAAGAGGAGATCGAGATCTGTGTGTTGAGAGGGTGGCGCTCGACGCGCTTTTATGGAGGTGAGGCGGTGGTTATTTTGTTACGTGCGCGCGGCGCCGATTGGAAGGTAAGATACTTCGAAGTTCTAACTTTCCATATATGACGGGTGCTGCCATCTGCGAGTGGAGAGCGGAGGCCGCACGCGCACGTTCTTACCACCAGACTGCTGGTTCTTCACTGTTGGCACTTCTTATTGTACATAGTTACATATCTTTTTTACATTTATAGATAATGGGTTTACGACATGTTTTACTTGGAGATGGGGTTGACAATACGGTACCATCAGATCCCGGTGTCAATGAACGCACCAGACTTTTCTCTTTATGGCAGGACACTCCGGATCTCGTTATGGCGACAAGATTGGCCATGATGATCATGGCAGCAACAAGTAGAATGTCAATGATCTTAATAGATGTGTATGTAAGATCTTTGTTTTGATAGCGTGTTGCTCGTCAGAATAAAATCATAGGAGATTTATTTATGAGCTCTACCGTAAGCATTATTCTCATCGTCCTAGTGAGTTTGTCCGATAAAAGCTATCACGGGTTAAGATCTTCTGGTTTTCGAAGCGTCGAAGGATAACGAAAGCTAAAACAATTTTAATCATGAAAAATATAATGAACAAAATATTAATTATAGACATCATTAAGCTCTCCATCACTGTAAAAATGAAAAAAAGGACCCACCGACCACTCAACAACCAACACCGAAGAAGACGAGAGATGGACGAACAATGAATAGAACAACAAAACCCCTTGCTTGTATGAAGGTGGCGACATTGTTGTACTTTTCTTTTGGTCCAGCCAATCTAAACGCCACTCTTCGGCCAACTCCGCTACGGGTTGATATGGTGGTTGTAATATCCTGAAAAATCTAAATTTGAAAATATGAATTTCTTGAATTATTTTTGCAATGTATTCTATTGGAATTTGGATTTTATGGTGTTTTCCTGAATTTGGTTGAGGTTCCAAATAGTTAAAAAGTTCAAGAGAGAAACCAACATGATCAAATAATAGAGAAATAAAATCTAAAAATTTGAATCTGAAAAGGTGATCCATAAGGGAGGGAGAGACTTGAATTAAAATATAAAATTTTTGATATTGACAAAAGAATTACAATGGGGCAACAAAAATAAATAAACAAATTATATGCAAAAAGGTTTAGTAAATGTGCTAAAGCCTAAAATATATATATACAAGCACAATATTGGCTAAGAAGGAAAGGTACATATGAAAATAAAGAAGTAAATTGGAATAGAAATATATATACAAATATATATACACACATAGAGTAATAAGAGCAAAAGTAAATAAATAAATTTTAGAGGAATGGGTCAGACCAGGCCAGTCGGCCCAGCCCAACCCCATTCCCCGCGCCATCCCACCAGCCAGCCTAGCTACTCCCCTTCGCACTGTGCTTCTTCTTCACAGAGCCATCTCCCCCGCTCTCTCTCACTCACAGGCCGCAGCCCCGGCCCCGCGCTCGCCCGTCCCCACAGCCCGGCCCGCACCGCGCCTGCGTTTGGACCAGCGGTCGGCCGCGTCCGGACCGGTGGTCGCCGCCGCCCCTGTCAGCGCCACCCTGGCCCTGCTGCCCGCCTCTTTTCCCGCTGCTCCGTCCCGTCTTATCACGCGCGCAGACCATCCCCCTCCGCTCAGCACGCGCGGCGCAAGCAATCGAACTAAATCCGCCCATAGGATCCTCTGCCCTGCAGCTGTCTGCACCCGCCGCCTGCTCCGCCGCTTGCCAATGCGACCGCACGGGCGGCTCCCCGAGGACAGCCCATCCCCGCCACCTATACAAGCCGATGAGGCTTGCAATCACACCGCCACCCTTCCCTCTACCTTCCCCGACGAGCAATCGAACTCCCGTAGCTTCCTTCCCGCCGGCCACCCCTTTCTTCTCCAAGGCCGGCCGCCATTGCCCTCTGCGCCGTCGCCGCCAGCGCCACCCGCTCCCTGGTGAACCCCGGCTCGATTGCTTCCTTGGGGAGCATCACCAAGGCGCCGCGAGTCTTCCCCGGGACTCGCACAAATTCAAGGATTAAGTTGAAAACTTGCACAAATTACAATATAAATAGTTCAAACAACATACTAATAGTCTCAAATATATATAAAAGAAACTTACAATACTACTAGTCTGACTTTTTTGGCGAGAGGGCGTGAGAAGGTGCGGCGTGGTGGCTAAGGGGGAAGTACCGGCTAGCATGTGCACGATACTGCGACGGTCAAAGGCGGTTTAAATTGAGGCTGTCGGCCGGGAGAGAAAAAGGGAGTAGAGGCGATGGCGGGAGGGACCAGCGGTGCTTGAAGCACGCACAGGGCGGTTAAGTGTGTCAGGGGTGGAGAAAGCAAGGCAGTACGGCCTCTGACACCTTGCAACAGAGTAGCAGTGACGGGATGGCACGGGAAGACGTGAGAGAGCTCAAACGGCAGCAAAAATCAGGGCGGCGGCAAAAATATCCAACGATGAACAGTGCCGGCGCGAGATTGAATTGAAAGGGGAAATCTAGCGGAGAATTTAGGGTTTGAATGGCTAAGATTGGAGCTAAAAAAGGCTAGGTATCAAAGGAAATCAAATTCAAAGGAAATTCAAATTTCTTTTGAAAATCCGGTTATTTCAATCTCCGGATCGCTACGCTTGCTGACGAAGACGAATGGCAACAAGTGGCATGCATGCATGCCTGCCTGCTGCATGTACGTATCCTTGCATGTATGCGTTAGTATACATGAATGGATACACCTCAGCCGCCAACACCTAGCTTTGTCAAATGCTAGGAAATGGCAGTGAGTAGGCCAGCTACATGCATGTACGTATCCATGCTTGTATGCATTAGTATGATGCTGCCACACAGGCCGAGAGGGAGAGCCTGCGCCGCGAGGTCACTCGGATGACCAGACGTCCAGACGACGATGCGATCTGCATGCATGCATGGTCCACCGCGCGGTAGATCTAAGGCCTCGCTTGCGGGTGACACGCGAAGACTGGAAGGCAAATAAGCAGACGAACCGGCTGGCCCCAGGGTATGCCAAGGTCCACTCGGCATACCCTGTGGATTCGCCCCTGATAGTTAGTCGTGTTAGATATGATCGTGCTCGAACGGACCATCTTGCATATGCAACTGTTTCAACAAAGCGATCATAGAAATGAGAGCAGATTTAACACTCAGACGTTTGACATGCATGGATTAATAGCCGTTTATATTAGGGGGAAACTCAAAACTGAAGCATGAAAAACTCAACCAACCATAGCAATCTACCTATCTATTATATTATTAAAGCAAAACCAAAAGAAGCCACCACGCTCGCTTTTAAGAGGTAGAAATTCTCATATTAATCGGAGAAAACAAGAGAAAGATCTACACTATTGATCGTGGTGGGTTCAGACTATAACAATTTACATTAAAATAAAGAGTTCATGTCAAGTTTAACCAAAATAATAACCGAAATTCGGAACAAAAAATAAATAAAACTAGCAATTTGATTTCCACACGAATTCCTAAGTAAAATATCTAAACAAAATAATTCAGAATAAAAATCAAACAAAAAATAGCAATTAAATTTGTATATAAATTCTAACAAAAATAACTAAAATTCGGATGAGTTCTGCTGGCCTCACCACCTAAATTAAGTATGTCCACTACAATAATCCTACTATTGTGTTGTCAGATGAGTCATGCTTGACGTGAATCATGTACACTTTTAACAACCTTAATTTGTTTTGTGTCATTTGATATCGACGAGGTCGAGCGGCATGGGCGGACACAGCCGGTCTAAAGGCTACGCTATCAACAGCCTCACGGCCCCATAGACCGACGAGGCTATGGATAATGCCAACGCCGTATGTACATCAACCATTCAACACATGCATTGAGAACGTGAAGCGGAGACTTAAGATGATGACCAATGTGCAACTTAATTGGAAGTATTCCATGGGTGCACCCCACGGATGTAATTGACCAAGAGCCTTCTGAGGCTCCAAGAACTGAGAGATCACATCGCCTAGGTCAAATTTTCTATGCAAAGCAGGCTATGGAGCGCATATACACAAAAGGAACTTATAATTTTGTTATTCTCAAATGAATGCATAAAATATATGTTTTTCCTATTTTTGTTGTGTTTATTTATTTTTATGTACTTTAGTACACTGGCACGCCTGCATATTATACACCGAGGCAAGAAATCCAAGAGCAATTTCTCGCGTCAAACATTCGTGCTCACATTTAGCCTATAGTGAGGCTCAGGTTGGGATCCACTAATTAGTCAGTCAGGATTGTCCCATACCAGCTTTGTGGTAGTATGATAGGGCATTGTAGCAATAACTCACAAACCAGTCTTTAATTAAATTAGACACCTGCCACATACCCCTTGTGCCTAGCATCCACGTTGATCCACCGAGCAATAATGTATGCTAGCAAGCAACAACATAACCATTTGTCTAAGTCTAAATCAAGCTTTATATTTTATTTTAAAATATTCTATAGACTTTCTTGACTCACCGGAGTCAAGAATACATTTTTAAGGCTTATCATTTTATGTGAAAAAAATGTGTCCCAAGTCTAGAATTATATTTATGCAGGTCTAAGTATTTGCTACGAAATTCTCTAACCATACTAGTGTACTAACTAGAGTTTTATTGTAGGGTGACAAGGTATAGGAATTCGCAAAGCCAAAGGTGTCATAACAAATGTGTATTAACTAAAGTAAAATAGGAATTAAAATACGGTGAATAAAATTAAGCAATAATGTATGCTAGCAAGCTTGAATACTGACTTGATAGTTGTTATTGTAGGTGAACTCTGCCCATACAGTACCTAAATCACAATAGAAAATTACTAAATGCTCTACGGAAATATAACCAAATTCTCTATAACTATCTAGTAGATGACATTATCAAATTACACTCATATAGTACCCGAAATCATAATAAAAAATTACCACAGATAAACTGATCTAGTAATCGACCCCCCTAATGAACACTTACCGTTCCCCTCTCTAAGCCCGAGTCTAACCTCTACTAAAATTAGGAAAACAGAGAGGAATCATCCAGTTCGTTACCTCGGTGAAGGACATCAAAACCACGATCTCATTCATACCTTTTCTTTCCTTATCCTTTCTGGTCTTGTGCTGCCGCTGCACTTCTCCACCTCTTTGTGCTTCCCCCTTGGCCGGCGCTGGCGTTGACTTGCGCACGGGCCAGATGCACGTTGGCGAGGATGGCATGTGCAGCGTGTGCGCCGGCTTATGCAGGCACGTGGTAGCACTAGTAAAAATCCCATGCGCGTGCTTACGAACAACACTCGCGAGCGGCAAGCGTGGGTGCGATGGCGATGCTATCGCGCAACCGGCGCATGGCGTGCACCGGTGCGCAGGCGAAGCGAAGGGCTACTGATGGCTAGCACGATGGAAAAATGGATGACGGCGCTAGGAACTCGAACTCGAACCTTCCCGTATAACTAGTTCTAGAAAATAAATTTCTCATCTAAAAATCTAAGCATATCATTTTCATGTATCCCCCTTTTACTATTTACACACAAGTCTTCAAGAGGGTTATTTTCATAATATTACAGTTACACATATATGCATGTTGATGTCACAACAGCTAGCATTAAGTAATAATTAGAGAGAAGTAAAAGATTGTTATGTGGTACAGTATTGCATTGGAAGGATAGTAGCTGAGAGAGTCGATGAAGAATTAGGCTTGTTGTTGGAGGTTGAAATAAAAAAGTTGTAGGGTGAGAAGAGATAGGAAACACATGATTCGGTGGGGCGACCAGCTTATGAGGGAAGATAAGTTCAAAGTAAGTCGCTTATGGTGCATTGGTATATGCGTGAGCAATATACTCTAATACCATATAAACAAATAGATAATTTATTGCACATATAATCAATATATTGCTTGAGATTAAATAGAGGTACATGTGTATGCATATATTTTGGAAAAAGAGCTACTAATGGAGGAAGAATATGGTGTGCACCTACATGATTCATGCATTATGAATATTTGTTATGTTTCTAAAAGCCCCAATAAGTTATTATGTTCAGTGATTTTCTTCCATCAAAACTCATACTTCAATTACATTTCTTAAGTTGTATTTTTCTTTAAGCTTCTGTTATTATTTCTAATGTTTAAGATGTCTTAAAAATCTAAATAGTCTATAAGATACATAATTATATTTTTAATTATATAAGTTATATCATTTAATACTATAAACTTTAAAATAAATTTAGCCGCACAAAATACGCAGGCCACTTGCTAGTTCCAGTGTTAATATTAAAAAAAACTCTTGTATTTGGTCCAATAGGCTTAAGGCATCAAAATTTGCCCGGCGCAGCAACCCAAAATTAGGCTATCGGTGAATAGTGAGTGTGCGACCTATGAATCTATGCTTGTCCAGATGCCCTCTCTTTTTTAGGACAAGGAAAAACACGAAAGTATTGCAGACTAATCGTTTTCTCTTTTTGAACACTTTAATTAGGCGCTAGCCAGAATGAGTACGTTATACTCACGAGTCATCCTGAACCAACCTTCTACCATGTCGTCAGCTCATAAAATAACCAAGGACGAATTTGACTATAGACTCAAGAATTCTTCGATTAATAACGTGATCCGATTATCCAAATGAAATGAAATGAAAGCACAGAGATGGGCAGAATTCGTGGAACTCTGATGTCGAAGGCGGCGGAAGAGCTGTGGGGAAAGACGCAATCAGACCAAGTCAGGCCTAGCCTTGTAAAGAAATCAAGGAGATTGATGTTTACCGATGGAAAAACGTTCCACGTCCAGGCTTCCAGTATATATGCAGTGTCGGGCGTTGCCGGATTACAAACAGTATCGGGAGCAGTGACTCTGTTCTCAGCCGAACCGAATACATCACGCGTGTTTGCTACAAAGACAGAAGTCTATCTCTGAAACCAAATACAGGATTGACTTCCCAATAGCCTAGCCAACTATTCTATCTATAGCCAGCTATTCTACCTATAGAGCATTGTAATATTAACAGGCCTGACAGGCCGACGCGGCCACATGAGCCTAAAATCACAAGCTCGTCATGGCCAACTTCATGCAAGTTCAGATATGCGATTTGTCATCTAGGTACACCTCGGAGTTCCGATCGAGGAGGCGTTTGAACTTTGAAGGTTGGGCTCATGGCCTCAACGATCCAATAACAGTCAACACCACAGATACCAGCGGCGATGTGAGTAGGTCGCACAAATTAAGTGAAACAGAGAGCATCAGTGAGACAGTGAACATGCATAAAAAGAGTACAGATGAACAGAGTACTGCTGCTGCTGTTGCTGACTGTTCATGGAGTTTTAACTGACTGAAGATACAAGCTCCGGCATAATTCGTGTACAAACAATTTGGTTTTCCATGTGTAAAATGCAGATAGATTCGCGGCAAAAAGGAAAAATTAGCACGCAGCAATGCCGCTTACAGGGCAACCACCTCAAGGTCATGTTAACAGGGTTGGTGTATAACTGTACATACATCTTCCAGAGACCGACGCATGATTGGAGCTCAGTTATCAACAAGCAGCATCACTGCAAGCACTACTCAAGCAAATGCAGTACAATTTTTTTTTTGAAACTTAAATGCAGTATAATCATTGCTAAACGCAAAATGATATAGTCAATATGCACGGGCCAGTTAGCTCAAAGGCAGAAAGCAAGTAGCCAAGCACAGATGAATACATCGCAAGCAAGCATAAAAAGATTCAACCATAAACATTTAAACTTTCAGATGTTACATACTGAAATACACATCCAGATTAATCAACCAATATACTAAGGTTTTGGACTCTTGCTACAGCAAATCACGAATGCGATCCTTCCAGGAACTGAAAAAGACTAGCTAGCTCCGGTCATCAGTTATCAGCAGAGAGATGTCCATGCGCTACAGAAGTCCATTCCGCTGCAGGATAGGAGGGAATGCCGCCGGGGAGTCAAGAGCAGAGGACGTGCTGCACCTGTAGGGCGAATCTTGCGCGAATCCAGGGACTCTCCAGTATTCCTCGTCCGAAGGCAACAAACTTGCAAGAAACTCCACGTCGCTCGGACAAGGATCAGCGGTGTGGCCCCATGTCGAAGAACCAGGCGTCTCGGCGTCCGGCGCGCATGGGTTGGTTGTGCCGTAGAAGCTCATTGGGGAACGGGCGTGGTCGGCGATGAAGAGGCAGTGATCCATCGTTGATGTCTCGCCTTGGGACTCCTCTGCCTCTGCCCCTGCCTCTGGTTCGGCGGACATCAAGAAGTCGTGGGGAGACTCCGATGTGGCGTACTTGTCCTGCGACGCGGCCGGTGGGGTTGGTGCAGGTGGAGAAGTTAACAGCCGCCGCCTCACGGGAGCTGATGAAGCTTGATCAGGGTGCTCCCCCGTCGCGTTCCTCTTGCGCGCTGACCCCAGTGATGACGAATTCGACGCGGATCGGCGCATACGAGGGCTCTGGTAGATCTTGCAAAGAACCATCTCGGGTTCTCCGCGGCGGCCCTCGTCACGTTCTTGATCCACGCCAAACTCCGTCATAAGCCACTCCGACTTGTGGCCGTTCTTGGGCTTGTAGGAGAAGCTCTGACGATGCCCGACAAGGCGTCCCTCCCCGTCGAAGACGCCCTTCGGGGCCCGCTCGGAGTGCCAGGTTCCCTTGCCGTCCCCGACCGTCCGAGACTTGCGGCCGCCGCGGCTGTTCTTTGGCCTTACGGAGCTGAAGAAGAACCAGCTGTTGCTCTCGCCCTTTCTTGCCGGCGCAGGCTGGTAGTCCCCGGCGAGCGTCGCCGGTTCGGCGGCGTAGATGTCGGCGTCGTGAAAGAACTCGCCAGTGGCGCCGGGGAGAGGCTCACCGGCGATCCTGCGGCGGAGGTAGACGGAGAGCATCTTGTCGTCCTCGGGGGCGAAGGTGAAGCCGGCGGGTAGGTCAGGCGAGGGCTTGGGGGTAAGGAGGGCCATGGATGCGGAATGCTGAGGGCAAGGCAGAGAGAGAGAGAGAGAGAGAGAGAGAGAGAGAGTGGGAGCGAGAGGAAGCAGAGCTAGGGCAAGATCGACAAAGAGGAGATCGAGATCGCGCTTTTATGGAGGTGAGGCGGTGGTTATTTTGTTACGTGCGCGCGGCGCCGATTGGAAGGTAAGATATTTCAAAGTTCTAACTCGAAGCTGTCATTTTTGGGGTACTTTCCATATGTGACGGATGCCACCATCTGCGAGTGGAGAGCGGAGGCCGGACGCGCACGTTCTTAGCAACCAGACTGCTGGTTCTTCACTGTTGGCAATTCTTATTGTACGTAGTTACCAATTTTTTTTTACATTTATAGATAATGGGTTTACGATATGTTTTTCTTGGAGATGGGATTGACAATACGGTACCATCAAGTCCCGGTGTCAATGAACGCACCAGACTTTTCTCTTTATGGCAAGACACTCCGGATCTCGTTATGGCGACAAGATTGGCCATGATGATCATGGCGGCAACAAGTAGATTATCAATGATCTTAATAGATATGTATGTGAGACATTTGCCTTGATAGCGTGTTGCTCGTCGGAAGAAAATCATAGGAGATTTATTTATGAGCTCTATCGTAAGCAGATTTATTTATGAGCTCTACCGTAAGCATCATTGTCATCGTCCTGGTGAGTTTGTCTGGTAAAATCTATCATGGGTTAAGATCTTCTAGTTTTTGGAGCGTCGGAGAATAACGAAAGCTAAAACAATTTTAATCATGAAAAATATAAGGAACAAAATATTAATTATAGACATCATTAAGCTCTCCATTACTGTAAAAATGAAAAAAGGATCCTCCGTCCACTCAACAACGAACACCGAAAAAGACAAGAGATGGGCGAACAATGAATGCAACAACAAATCCCCTTGGTTGTATGGAGGCGACGACATTGTTGTACTTTTCTTTTGGTCTAGCCAATCTAAACTTTAGCCTCCCCCACTTGCCACTCTCCAGCCAACTACGCTATGGGTTGATCTGGTGGTCTACTGCAAGGGAGAGATCATTTCCATATGGTGGTTCTCCAGATCGGTGGTGGCATGTGGGCTGAGGTAGCCTCACCTTCTTATCAGAGCTAAGCTAGGGCTCTATCTACAGGGGTGCTTCTATGCATCTGGGTGCCCTGGCTCCCAATTGAAGGAACTCAGTGTGTTGCCATCCGTTGAAGCGGAAGGTTTCACCTCTCTGGTGATGGCTTGTTCTTCCTCTGGTGATGAACTCCGATGTGCCTTCCTCCTCCTAATACCAATAAATCTCCCCTTGTGGCTTAGGTGTGAATCACCTTTCTGGCCAGTGTGCCGCCTCTCCGGCAGCTATATATCCCTCCCCTTCCCCCACTCTGGATTCGCCAAGGATTTACCACTGCACTATTCTTGCTCCACTGAAGAGACCTCTGGGACTACAGATCCAAAAACCCTTTGTTCCCAACAGCGTCACAGTGGATCTTAATGAGTGGATCGCCAGTGGCTCTGATAGAGTTAATATAGTTGTCTTTAGGCCCGGTCGATTGGGATTTTTTTATGAATTAATAAATTTGAAAGAGTTCAATCAGAGCTAGGATGAAGGAGAACAAAGTCCTAGAAGTTTAAATTCTAAAGAAAAGAAAAACTAGAATTATTTTTCGAAAGGAAAAAATGATTTACGATGTCAGCAAAGGAATTTAGAATTTTGGCTAATATATTTTCTAAAGAAAATTCTGATTGTGACGTCATACTGACGCGAGTCCATGGAGCCCTAGCTTTTGACATTTTGGGCCTAAGGCCGACAAGTAGGCCTAGTCTTTCATGGACCGAGTCCATGGACTAACGGTCGGCTGGGTGGCGAGGGAGATGGCATGGCGTCTATGTGGCTGGTGATTGGGCTCATTTGTTGACGTGGCATGTCAGGTAGCGGACACGTGGCGATGACATGGCACGGGTGGGGCCAGCTGCTGATGTGGCATGCCAGGTGGCATCCATGTGGCTGCTGACTCAGCGAATTTGCTGACATGGCTGCCATGTGGATGGGAAGCTGACGTGGCCGCCAGGCGCTAGTGTGGCTTGTCTTGTGGCGATGAGCGCTGATATGGCTTGACAGGTGGCCCTACGTGGCATGCCACGTAGGCGTGTGCTGATCGGTGGTGCGCATGGGAACTGAGGGTCACCGACGATCTTGTGCGTGGCAGCGGCCAGTGTTGTGTGCAAATGGAAGAGAAAAACATGGGGATTATTTGGTATGTGCGGGGTTTACTGCGAGCAGAAGATGACAGCAGCGAGGTGCTCTAGTGGGGGTGCTGTTCTGGCGATGCTCGAGCTCGGTGGTGACTCGAGGAAAGTTCGGGAGGGCGCAGCAATGCCGAAGGTGAAGTCAATGAGGGCGGGATGGCTCCGGTGTGCCAGCGATAGCTCACCGGAGTTGAGCCAAGGTTCGAGAGCGGGGTCGCACAGTGTAGAGGTTCCTCAGATCTTGGGAGGGACAACCAGAGGTGGGAAGGGCTGGGGTGTGGTTCGAAGTAGCTCAGGGTCCCTTTTACAGGGCCAAGGAGGGGGCCACGGAGGAGGATTGCTCGCTGGATCTGACGGCAGCGCAAATTCAGTTGGAGGAAGGAAGGAAAGGGGGCACAAGAAGGGAAGGTCCTATCGAAAATCAAGCAATTAACGAACTCGGAGGATATTTCCTTTTGGGCGAATGACCAGAAATGGAAGGGAAGGGCGACTTGGTCATAGACTCGACGGTGGAAGTGGTGGCTCCACTTGAGGAAGAAAGGCAGGGAAGGGAAGGAAGAAAGGAAAGGGTAGGGCGGCTGACAGGCTGGCCCAAGGTGGCAGCAAACGAGGTAGTCAGCCGAGCGGAGGGAGGGGTGCGGAAGAGGCCGGGCTGGCGCTGGGCCATGCAGGCCTTTGGCCACATGGCGCGAGGGAGGGTTTTGAGCCGGCTAGGTGTCGGCCCAAAGGATTTTTAGGGAGTTTTTAATGCCTTTTGATTTTTACAAATTCCAAAAAATAAATAGCAGCCTAGAAAATAGCAGGAAATTCCAAATAAATATTAGAAAATTCTCAAAAATTCTATAAATTACAAGGAACCCAACAAAAAATAAAATCAACTTGATTTGGCTCCAATTAAACTTAGGTTTTAATAGACTCTTACTCTACGCCAAAATAAAAGAAAAAAGAAAAGGGGAATTAAATTCTTAAAAAATCCAATTAAATCCAAATAAAATAAAAAGTTTTTGGGATATCAAAGAGCAACAAGCAGATTCTGCTAATATCTGCCACTTGGTCAATAGTCTGCTGAACCCTATCAGGACCTAGAATTGTCTCTTATCAACGGCATTCCAACATAGCGGTGACCAATACCTTTGTCCATACAAGACCTCAAACGGATAGCTTGAATACTAACTTGATAGTTGTTATTGTAAGTGAACTCTACCCATACAGTGCCTGAATCACAATAGAAAGATGCATAAAAACATTGCAGATGAACAGAGTACTGCTGCTGTTGCTGACTGTTCATGGAGTTTTAACTGACTGAAGATACAAGCTCCTGCATAATCTGTGTACAAACAATTTGGTTTTCCATGTGCAAAATGGGTGCGGCTCAGGTGCTGTGCCCCCTGCACTTAGCGCGGTGCAGGGGTGCGCCAGCACCCGCCACGTGGCGCCCAAAATTCAAATAAATTCCGAACAATTCAAAAAAAGACTTTAAAAAATCTGAAAAAAATGTAAAAAGTACTTTTTTGTAAAAATACTTTTATTAAAAAGTATTTTTAAGTACTAAAAAAATACTTTTTTAATAAAATTATAAATAAAAAAATTTAAGTACTTAACAAAATTCTTTTTATACTTAAAATAGTACTTTTTACAATTTTTCAGATTTTTAAAGTATTTTTTTGAATTGTTCGGAGTTTATTTGAATTTTGGGCGCCACGTGGCGGGTGCTGACTCACCCCTGCACCGCGCTAAGTGCAGGGGGCACAGCACCTGAGCCGCACCCGTGCAAAATGCAGATAGATTCGCGGCAAAAAGGAAAAATTAGCACGCAGCAATGCAGCTTACAGGGCAACCATCTCAAGGTCATGTTAACAGGGTTGGTGTATAACTATACATATATACATCTTCCAGAGACCGACGCATGATTGGAGCTTAGTTATCAACAAGCAGCATCACTGCAAGCATTACTCAAGCAAATGCAGTACAATATTTTTTTTGAAACTTAAATGCAGTATAATCATTGCTAAACGCAAAATGGTATAGTCAATATGCACGAGCCAGTTAGCTCAAAGGCAGCAAGCAAGTAGCCAAGCACAAATGAATACATCGCAAGCAAGCATAAAAAGATTCAACCATAAACATTTAAACTTTCAGATGTTACATACTGAAATACACATCCAGATTAATCAACCAATATATTAAGGTTTTGGACTCTTGCTACAGCAAATCACGAATGCGATCCTTCCAGGAACTGAAAAAGACTAGCTAGCTCCGGTCATCAGTTATCAGCAGAGAGATGTCCATGCGCTACAGAAGTCCATTCCGCTGCAGGATAGGAGGGAATGCCGCCGGGGAGTCAAGAGCAGAGGACGTGCTGCACCTGTAGGGCGAATCTTGCGCGAATCCAGGGACTCTCCAGTATTCCTCGTCCGAGCGCAACAAACTTGCAAGAAACTCCACGTCGCTCGGACAAGGATCAGCGGTGTGGCCCCATGTCGAAGAACCAGGCGTCTCGGCGTCCGGCGCGCATGGGTTGGTTGTGCCGTAGAAGCTCATTGGGGAACGGGCGTGGTCGGCGATGAAGAGGCAGTGAGCCATCGTTGATGTCTCGCCTTGGGACTCCTCTGCCTCTGCCCCTGCCTCTGGTTCGGCGGACATCAAGAAGTCGTGGGGAGACTCCGATGTGGCGTACTTGTCCTGCGACGCGGCCGGTGGGGTTGGTGCAGGTGGAGAAGGAAACAGCCGCCGCCTCACGGGAGCTGATGAAGCTTGATCAGGGTGCTCCCCCGTCGCGTTCCTCTTGCGCGCTGACCCCAGTGATGACGAATTCGACGCGGATCGGCGCATACGAGGGCTCTGGTAGATCTTGCAAAGAACCGTCTCGGGTACTCCGCGGTGGCCCTCGTCACGTTCTTGATCCACGCCAAACTCCGTCATAAGCCACTCCGACTTGTGGCCGTTCTTGGGCTTGTAGGAGAAGCTCTGACGATGCCCGACGAGGCGGCCCTCCCCGTCGAAGACGCCCTTCGGGGCCCGCTCGGAGTGCCAGGTTCCCTTGCCGTCCCCGACCGTCCGAGACTTGCGGCCGCCGCGGCTGTTCTTGGGCCTCACGGAGCTGAAGAAGAACCAGCTGTTGCTCTCGCCCTTTCTTGCCGGCGCAGGCAGGTAGTCCCCGGCGAGCGTCGCCGGTTCGGCGGCGTAGATGTCGGCGTTGTGAAAGAACTCGCCCGTGGCGCCGGGGAGCGGCTCACCGGCGATCCTGCGGCGGAGGTAGACGGAGAGCATCTTGTCGTCCTCGGGGGCGAAGGTGAAGCCGGCGGGTAGGTCAGGCGAGGGCTTGGGGGTATGGAGGGCCATGGATGCGGAATGTTGAGGGCAAGGCAGAGAGAGAGAGAGAGCGTGGGAGCGAGAGGGAGCAGAGCTAGGGCAAGATCGACAAAGAGGAGATCGAGATCTGTGTGTTGAGAGGGTGGCGCTCGACGAGCTTATATGGAGGTAAGGCGGCGGTTATTTTGTTACGTGCGCGCGGCGCCGATTGGAAGGTAAGATACTTCAAAGTTCTAACTCGAAGCTGTCATTTTTTGGGTACTTTCCATATATGACGGATGCTACCATCTGCGAGTGGGTGCACCAGACTGCTGGTTCTTCACTGTTGGCACTTCTTATTGTACATAGTTTCCAATATTTTTTACATTTATAGATAATGGGTTTACGATATAATTTTTGGAGATGGGGTTGACAATACGGTACCATTAGGCCCCTGTGTCAATGAACGCACCAGACTTTTCTCTTTATGGCAGGACACTCCGGATCTCGTTATGGCGACAAGATTGGCCATGATGATCATGGCAGCAACAAGTAGATTATCAATGATCTTAATACATGTGAATGTAAGATCTTTGTTTTGATGGCGTGTTGCTCGCCAGAATAAAAGCATAGGAGATTTATTTATGAGCTCTACCGTAAGCATCATTCTCATCATCTTAGTGAGTTTGTCCGATAAAATCTATCACAGGTTAAGATCTTCTGGTTTTTGGAGTGCCGAAGAATAACGAAAGCTAAAAAAATTTTAATCATGAAAAATATAATGAACAAAATATTTATTATAGACATCATTAAGCTCTCCATCACTGTAAAAATGAAAAAAAGGGCCCTCCGCCCACTCAATAGCCAACACCGAAGAAGACGAGAGATGGACGGACAATGAATAGAACAACAAAACCCCTTGGTTGTACGGAGGCGACGACATTGTTGTACTTTTCTTTTGGTCCAGCCAATCTAAATGCCACTCTCCGGCCAACTCCGCTACGGGTTGATCTGGTGGTCTACACCAAGGGAGAGATTATTTCCATCCGGTGGTTCTTCAGATCGGTGGTGGCCTATGGGCTGAGGTAGCCTCACCTTCTTGTCAGAGCTAAGCTACCGCTCTGTCTACAGGGGTGCTTCTATGCATCTGGGTGGTCTGGCTCCCAATTGAAGGAACTCAGTGTGTTGCCGTCCGTTGAAGCGGAGGGTTTCACCTCTCTAGCGGTGGCTTGTTCTTCATCCGGTGATGAACTCCGATGTGCCTTCCTCCTCCTAATACCAGTAAATCTCCCCTTGTGGCTTAGGTGTGAATCACCTTTTCTGGCCAGTGTGCCGCCTCTCCGGCAGCTGTATATCTCTCCCCTGCCCCTACTCTGGATTCACCAAGGATTTACCACTGCACTATTCTTGCTCCACTGAAGAGACCTCTGGGACTACAGATCCAAAACCCTTTGTTCCCAACAACGTCACAGTGGATCTTAATGAGTGGATCGCCAATGGCTCTGATACAGTTAATATAGTTGTCTTTAGGCCCGGTCGAGTCCACGACTAGTCCTATGACCACGACAGCCTTTACGACCAGTGTGTATGTTCGAGTACTACATCAGTCGTAGTCATAAAAACATTGTAGCAGTCATAGTCGTAAAAGTATTGTAGCAGTTATAGTCGTAAAAGGTCAAGATTTAGGGTCCGCATAGGATTCAGAGTACTCAAAAAGGAAAGTCAAGATGTGTCCACGTAGGACTCTCATTGTGGGATCTGGGAGCAATTTCTCGAGTCAAACATCCGTGCTCACATTCAGCCTATAGTGAGGCTCAGGATGGGATCTGCTAATTAGTGAGCCAGGACTGTCCCATACTAGCCTTATGATAGTACGATAGGGTTTTATAACAATAGCTCACAAACTGGTCCTTAATTAACTTAGACACCTCCCACATACCCCTTGTGCCTAGTATCCACGTTGAGCCACCGAGCAATAATGTATGCTAGCAAGCAACCACCTAACCATTTGTCTAAGTCTAAACCAAGTTTTATATTTTATTTTAAAATATTCCATAGACTTTCTTGACTCACTGGAGTCAAGAATACATTTTTAAGGCTTATCATTTTATGTGAAAAAGGTGTCCCAAGTCTACAATTATATCTATGCAGGTCTAAGCACTTGCTACGAAATTCTCTAACCATACTAGTGTACTAACTAGAGTTTTATTTTAGGGTGACAAGGTATAGGAATTCGCAAAGCCAAAGGTGTAAATGTGTATTAACTAAAGTAAAATAGGAACTAAAATACTGTGAATAAAATTAAGCAATACAATATAATCTAAAATAACATAATTTTATTTGTAAACTAGCATAAACATAGTCAAGGTGTGTAACTTGCCTTGCTCCGCTGACTGGTGTGAATCGCCGTAGAAGAATTCATCAGAATCATCACAGTTTAAACGTGAAAACAACCCACCAAACTCAAATAAAATTCATATAAATTTTAAAAACTCAAAAAATTAAAACAAAGGGTAAAAATGGATAGATTGGGATTTTTGATGAATTTATAAATTTGAAAGAGTTCAATCAGAGCTAGGATGAAGGAGAACAAACTCCTAGAAGTTTAAATTCTAAAGAAAAAGAAAAACTAGAATTTCTAGAATTATTTTTCTAAAGGAAAAATGATTTATGATGTCAGCAAAGGAATTTAGAATTTTGGCTAATATATTTTCTAAAGAAAATTCGGATTGTGATGTCATACTGACGCGAGCCCTGGCTTTTGAAATTTTGGGCCTAAGGCCGACAAGTAGGCCTAGTCTTTCATGGACCGAGTCCATGGACTAACGGTCGGCTGGGTGGCGAGGGAGATGGCATGGTGTCTATGTGGCTGGTGATTGGCTCATTTGTTGACGTGGCATGTCAGGTAGCGGACACGTGGCGATGACATGGCACGGGTGGGGCCAACTGCTGATGTGGCATGCCAGGTGGCATCCATGTGGCTGCTGACTCAGCGAATTTGCTAACATGGCTGCCATGTGGACAGGAAGCTGATGTGGCTTGTCGTGTGGCGATGAGCGCTGATATGGCTTGATAGGTGGCCCTACATGGCATGCCACGTAGGCGTGCGCCGATCGGTGGTGCGCATGGGAACCGATGGTCACCGACGATCTTGTGTGTGGCAGCGGCCAGTGTTGTGGGCAAACGGAAGAGAAAAACATGGGGATTATTTGGTATGTGCGGGGTTTACTAAGGTGATCCGGAAGGTGATTGGCGGCGAGCAAAAGATGACAGCAGCGAGGTGCTCTGGTGGGGGTGCTGTTCTGGCGATGCTCGAGCTCGGTGGTGACTCGAGGAAAGTTTGGGAAGGCACAGCAATGCCGAAGGTGAAGTCAATGAGGGCGGGGTGGCTCCGGTGTGCTAGCGATAGTCGCCGGAGTTGAGCCAAGGTTCGGGAGCGGGGTCGCACAGTGCAGCGGTTCCTTAGGGCTTGGGAGGGACAACCAGAGGTGGGAAGGGTTAGGGTGTGGTTTGAAGTAGCTCAGGGTCTGATCTTATCTAGTCTTGAGCCAAATTATGCATGCATGTCAACAAGACAAACCAGAGATCACAGATATACTAACCAAGAGCCAATATTTTGTTTTTATTGAGAAAATCTTAATCAAAGTTCACAAGACCGAGACAAAACCACCCCTAAAAACTTTCGGCTAAAACTGATTCATGCAAGCAAAATCTAATTAGCACTAATCACTAATTACTTTAGATCCAAAGGATTCTACGTCCGGCCGGAGAAAAGCAATACATGCAGACCACGTTTTTAACCAACAAACAGATTCCAATCACTAATCAATTGCTATCCCCAAGCATGCATGAATCATAAATTTTAAGACTTAATGCTAAAAGCAAGAGAGAGAGAAAAACCTAATCAGCTTTACCTAATCACTTTGCATTTATTACTTAGTCTTCTAATCATAGCCAATCACGAATAGAAATATGGCAATCTGAAGGACAACTCTTGGCTAGGCCTCAGTGCACATGAATGCAACTCGCGAATCTCTGTACACATGCATTAAGCTCATTGGTGAAAGCGATAGGACGAGAACTTACCGCTGCGTCGCCTGCGCACGGAACCAACGCGCTGAACACCCATGAAGACCTGTGCGCCTCCTTGAGAACGCCTCTGCACTGCACACACGCGAGACACGCGAGAAGACCGTGCGGTTGCTGCCAATTGATCACGGGCGTGTGGCCACCATTAGCGTGAGATCCAGAAGAGATCAAAAACGCCGTAGGAAGATAAAGCAGCGACGGCGTGGAGATCAATCAGATTTTTGTTTCTTTTTGCCACCGAAAACCGTACAGCATATGCTGCCGGCCCTAATCTTTTTATAGCATGTCCACAAATCCGAAATAAACTTACAAACGAACTCAAACTCTAATACAACTCGTTCAATTGGGCCTGAGCCTTTTTACCTCAAATAGACTTTTAGACCATTAATTTTCAAGGGATCCGAAACCCTTCCTAACACGGGTTTTCCAAAATTCCAACTTTTCTAACCCATCACGTGTTGAAGCCTCCAGAACCGCACCTCCCGTAGCTTCTCCACGCACCATCCACCTTTGGTCTCCTTGCACCCCAAGCATTAGCCCGATCATCCCATGACATCCTCGACCGTCTGAACCTCAGATCTACCCATCCTAGTCCCGGTCCTCCTCATCACCGACCATGATCGTCTCCATGCTCAACCTGCACAAGCAAAGACCAAATAACATTCTTCCGGAACAAGTTCGTCCAAACTTGACCAACGTCAATCCGCACACACGTAACACAACTCTTATAACGCCGCTAAACAAAATTACCAAATATTCAACATCACAAATTAACCATTGTCAATTATTCATCACCAAAATATTATAGACCTAACCACATAGTCTAACAATCTCCCCCTTGATGAATACATTGACAACACCACAAGGCGGCAGCAAACGAGGTAGTCAGCCGAGCGGAGGGAGGGGCGCGGAAGAGGCCGGGCTGGCGCTGGGCCATGCAGGCCTTTGGCCACATGGCACGAGGGAGGGTGTTGAGCCGGCTAGGTGTCGGCCCAAAGGATTTTTAGGGAGTTTTTAATGCCTTTTGATTTTTACAAATTCCAAAAAATAAATAGCAGCCTAGAAAATAGCAGGAAATTCCAAATAAATCTTAGAAAATTCTCAAAAATTCTATAAATTACAAGGAACCCAACAAAAAATAAAATCAACTTGATTTGGCTCCAATTAAACTTAGGTTTTAATAGACTCTTACTCTAGGCCAAAATAAAAGAAAAAAGAAAAGGGGAATTAAATTCTAGAAAAAAATCCAATTAAATCCAAATAAAATAAAATTTTATTGGGATATCACAGAGCAACAAGCAGATTTTGCTAATATCTGCCACTTGGTCAATAGTCTGCTGAACCCTGTTAGGACCTAGAATTGTCTTTTATCAACGGCATTCTAACATAGCGGTGACCTATACCTTTGTCCATACAAGACCTCAAACGGATAGCTTGAATACTAACTTGATAGTTGTTATTGTAGGTGAACTCTACCCATAGTGCCTGAATCACAATAGAAAGATGCATAAAAACATTACAGATGAACAGAGTACTGCTGCTGCTGACTGTTCATGGAGTTTTAACTGATTGAAGATACAAGCTCCTGCATAATCCATGTACAAACAATTTGGTTTTCCGTGTGTAAAATGCAGATAGATTCGCGGCAAAAAGGAAAAATTCGCACGCAGCAATGCCGCTTACAGGGCAACCATCTCAAGGGCATGTTAACAGGGTTGGTGTATAACTGTACATACATCTTCCAGAGACCGACGCATGATTGGAGCTTAGTTATCAACAAGCAGCATCACTGCAAGCACTACTCAAGCAAATGCAGTACAAATTATTATTTTTTGAAACTTAAATGCAGTATAATCATTGCTAAACGCAAAATGATATAGTCAATATGCACGAGCCAGTTGGCCCAAAGGCTGCAAGCAAGTAGCCAAGCACAGATGAATACACCGCAAGCAAGCATAAAAAGATTCAACCATAAACATTTAAACTTTCAGATGTTACATACCGAAATACACATCCAGATTCTCCTAAAAAAAATACACATCCAGATTCTCCTAAAAAAAATACACATCCAGATCATTCCGCTGCAGGATAGGAGGGAATGCCGCCGGGGAGTCAAGAGCAGAGGACGTGCTGCACCTGTAGGGCGAATCTTGCGCGAATCCAGGGACTCTCCAGTATTCCTCGTCCGAGCGCAACAAACTTGCAAGAAACTCCACGTCGCTCGGACAAGGATCGGCGGTGTGGCCCCATGTCGAAGAACCAGGCGTCTCGGCGTCCGGCGCGCATGGGTGGGTTGTGCCGTAGAAGCTCATTGGGGAACGGGCGTGGTCGGCGATGAAGAGGCAGTGATCCATCGGGCGGAGAGAAGGGGGGGCGGGCAGGGGCCTGGCCCCCCAATGGTCCACCAGATGTATTAATAGGACCCCTTAATCACCTTTAATTACAGTCAATTAGTCAATTAGGACCCTGCCAAAAGATGACTTTGACATTTCAAAGATAAGTACGCTGGTGGAAAAGTACTATCCCGCTGATTTTTCAAGTCAAGATCAAGCTCAATTGGAGTGTCAACTACCACATTTTCAACTTGATATATGCAACCATCCAGAGCTAAGTACATTGCCATCACTTGCTGATCTAACAAAGGGACTAGTGAGATTAGGTAAAAATTCTATTTATCCAATGGTCGATAGATTGCTAAGATTAGTCATAACTCTTCCAGTATCAACAGCGACTACTGAGAAGGTCTTTTTAACCGTGAAACTTGCCGAGACACGTACTAGGACTAAAATGGGAGATGGCTTTTTGCGAAGCTACATGATAGTTTATATTGAAAAGGAATTGGCAGCCAAGATTAGTTCCAATGATATTATCAAATCTTATGATCTAGTTGGTAATCGTCGTGCTAAATTCAAGTTAGTGGAGATGTAACAAATTCAAGTTTGTGGAGATGTAATGAAAGTACCTTTCTTTTGTGTTACTAGACGTATGCTACATTATTTTGCCATATGTGTTATGATTGAATTTATATGACAATATATATGCGTATGTTTAATTATATATGTGTATGTTTAATTTTGCCGACACACGACGCTCAGGGCCCATGACGCCGGCGCCTTGACGGGTCGGCCCCCCCTTTGTTTGGATCCTGGCTCCGCCCCTGTCCATCGTTGATGTCTCGCCTTGGGACTCCTCTGCCTCTGCCCCTGCCTCTGGTTCGACGGACATCAAGAAGTCGTGGGGAGACTCCGATGTGGCGTACTTGTCCTGCGACGCGGCCGGTGGGGTTGGTGCAGGTGGAGAAGGAAACAGCCGCCGCCTCACGGGAGCTGATGAAGCTTGATCAGGGTGCTCCCCCGTCGCGTTCCTCTTGCGCGCTGACCCCAGTGATGACGAATTCGACGCGGATCGGCGCATACGAGGGCTCTGGTAGATCTTGCAAAGAACCGTCTCGGGTTCTCCGCGGCGGCCCTCGTCACCTTCTTGATCCACGCCAAACTCCGTCATAAGCCACTCCGACTTGTGGCCATTCTTGGGCTTGTAGGAGAAGCTCTGACGATGCCCGACGAGGCGGCCCTCCCCGTCGAAGACGCCCTTCGGGGCCCGCTCGGAGTGCCAGGTTCCCTTGCCGTCCCCGACCGTCCGAGACTTGCGGCCGCCGCGGCTGTTCTTGGGCCTCACGGAGCTGAAGAAGAACCAGCTGTTGCTCTCGCCCTTTCTTGCCGGCGCAGGCAGGTAGTCCCCGGCGAGCGTCGCCGGTTCGGCGGCGTAGATGTCGGCGTCGTGAAAGAACTCGCCCGTGGCGCCGGGGAGCGGCTCACCGGCGATCCTGCGGCGGAGGTAGACGGAGAGCATCTTGTCGTCCTCGGGGGCGAAGGTGAAGCCGGCAGGTAGGTCAGGCGTGGGCTTGGGGGTAAGGAGGGCCATGGATGCGGAATGCTGAGGGCAAGGCAGAGAGAGAGAGAGAGCGTGGGAGCGAGAGGGAGCAGAGCTAGGGCAAGATCGACAAAGAGGAGATCGAGATCGCGCTTTTATGGAGGTGTGGCGGTGGTTATTTTGTTACGTGCGCGCGGCGCCGATTGGAAGGTAAGATACTTCGAAGGTTTAACTCCAAGCTGTCATTTTTTGGGTACTTTCCATATATGACGGATGCTACCATCTGCGAGTGGGTGCACGGGACAACGGGAGTGGAGAGCGGAGGCTGCTCTTAGCACCAGACTGCTGGTTCTTCACTGTTGGCACTTCTTATTGTACATAGTTACCAATCTTTTTTTACATTTATAGATAACGGGTTTACGATATGTTTTTTGTTGAGATGGGGTTGACAATACGGTACCATCAGATCCCTGTGTCAATGAACGCACCAGATTTTTCTCTTTATGGCAGGACACTCCGGATCTCGTTATGGCGACAAGATTGGCCACGATGATCATGGTAGCATCAAGTAGATTGTCAATGGCACATCAGGTCAGGGGCGAGGTCAGGAATTGGATATAGGGGGCAATATGGACAACAAGTAGAGTAGAACCAATGAACCATGCCGGATTTACCGATCCAATAGTCACATATCAGAGTAATATGTTTCGTAAATTACAATGCAAAGAAAATTACATATTATAATATGGCTCGGGTGTGCTCGGGAGAAGATGGGGATGAAGAATGGCTCGGTTGAGATGTGGAGGTGCGAGTGAACTGAGATAGAGACCGAAGGCAATTTGGTCCATACAAAAATATGAGGTGAAATACAGAGGCTGTATTTGGTGGAAATGGGCTTAAATCCCCTGTAATGGCACAATGAGAAACAAAAGTACAATGCAAATACAGCTCCGAAAACAAAAATAGGTAGGCGATCAGACCAGTTCTGATTGATATGTTACAATTAGTGACAAGTGGAGAGCTGGAGAGAGATTAAAGCCTAAGTTCTTAAACTTGCAAAGGTATTTTATTTTGGCCAAGGATCTTAATCTTAAAAGTTGATAATCTAAACAAAATTTTTTATCTTGGCTTTTGCATCCACCTACGTCCTTAAACTCTGTACAATCATAACGTGATTCAATCCAGTTAGCAAAAGTTTCTTTCGCTAAATGCTAGTGATGTTGAAACAGAGAAGAAATCAAGCCAATGGATACCAAGCAAACCCTGCACATAATGAAGGATTAGTAGAAGGTTGGGGGGTGCTAGGCCCCCCAGCCCCCCTCTCTCCGCCACTGCAGGTAAAATCATAGGAGACCCTGTGTTGCTCGTCAGAATAAAATCATAAGATCTTAATACCAAGCAAACCCTGTGTTGCTCGTCAGAATAAAATCATAGGAGATTTATTTATGAGCTCTACCGTAAGCATCATTCTCATCGTCCTAGTGAGTTTGTCCGGTAAAATCTATCACGGGTTAAGATCTTCTGGTTTTTGGAGCGTCAAAGAATAACGAAAGCTAAAACAATTTTAATCATGAAAAATATAATGAACAAAATATTAATTATAGACATCATTAAGCTCTCCATCACTGTAAAAATGAAAAAAGGACCCTCCACCCACTCAACAACCAACACCGAAGAAGACGAGAGATGGAGAAACAATGAATAGAACAACAAAACCCCTTGATTGTATGGAGGCGATAACATTGTTGTACTTTTCTTTTGGTCGAGCCAATCTAAACGCCACTCTCCGGCCAACTCCGCTACGCGTCACATCATCAAAGACCTATCTGTGTTTACTCGTGTTTGCGTGTATGATCTCAAAGTTCAAGTTTATCGCTCGTCTAGACCCTTGGTAAATTCCCCAACAGGCTTGTCCCCATTGTAGATCCCATGTCGACCCAATCAGCTGGTCTCTATATTGGGCATCAATGGCGAGGAGACCATGCGAGCAAGACTTCAAGGGCTTGTTTGTAATTTCTATCTCTTTAGGAGCCCTCAGAATTTGTATCAGGGACCTTTTTGTAATGTTCTATTTCCTAAGGGTCCTTTATGTAATCTTATTGGAGGTGGTAACATCCTTCATATTGGGGGGTGTTTGTATTGGTTTCTGTTGATGATTGTTCACTGAAAAATGAATAGTAAAGCTGAAAGAAGTGGTTTTTAAAAGGAGGGGATGAATGGTGAAAAAATTGAGAGATGTGTGTGCGATACGGGAGCAAGAGAAAAGGGGTACGTGATACGCCCCGTGACTCCTAACTTATCTTCGGAGTGAGAAAAGTAGAGAAACCGCTTCAAAAAGCTAAATATTCATATTGATTTCTGGCTTCTTCAAATATAAACTAAAAGCAGAAGCTACTATGAATAGAGCCGTAATCCAGAGGTAAGGCTCTTTGGGCCTGTTTCCTTTAAGAAAAACTATAGCCTGGCACAACTGCATTGCTTAAGTTGAACAAATAAACAAATGAACAAACAAAAAGTTGAATCCCAAAACCTGCATGGGCCTAAACACCGAGATGGGCCAACTAGGCCGGTGTGCTAATGTCATAGCAAGTAATCCCTCCTCCGCAATCCTGCGCTCACTTCCGACCGGGTCCCTTCCTCACCTTCTCTGACTTCCCTGTCTCCCCATCCTTCTTCCTCTTCCCACGCACGCACGCACGCACGCATCCGTGCACTGCACGCACCATGTCGTGGCTGGCACGCTCCATTGCGGCCACCCTCTCCTCGCCGCGCGGCGAGCCCGACTCCGACTCCGACGAATCCGATCCCGCCTCCGCCGATAGGCCGGCTCCAGAGGAGTCCTCGCCGCGCAAGCCCAATCCCAACCCCGATGCCGAGGAGCCCGAGCAGCCCAACACCCCGAGCCGCGGGGTCAAGGACGACATCTCCGAGCTCACCGAGACGCTCACCCGCCGGCTCTGGGGCGTCGCCTCCTTCCTCGCTCCGCCGCCCCTGGAGTCCTCGACCCCGCGAGCGGCGGCAGAGGCGGAAGGGGAAGAGGAGGGGAAGGAGGAGGAGGATAGGATTGGGGATGGGGAAGAGGCCGCGCAGTCGCCGCGGATCGCGAGGATACGGAGCGATCTGGCGGATATCGGGGGGAGGGTGAGGAGCGGCATCTCGATGCTGCAGAGCAACAAGGCCGTGGCGGGGATCACCAAGATCGCGTCCTCTCTCCTGCCGTTCGGGCAGGGGGAGACGGACGAGGGGGAGCTCGTGGCCGGCGTCACCGAGGAGGCGGTGGTGTTCGTGAGGCACATCTCCACGAGGCCCGAGACGTGGCTCGATTTCCCCCTGTTCATCAGCGAGCGCTATGCAGATGGTAAGATTTAGTGCCTTAGTGGCGCGTCAGATAATGTGCGATTTGGTGCAATGGGATGAAATGAATTGCTTTTGTGGTCTCAATTTGAGCGCATTTGGTTGATATTTGCGGGGAAGAGAAGTAATTGGAGCGGTGAAACCTTTGTTGTGAATTTATGATTGCTTAAGCCGTGTCGTGTTAACTCCAGCAAGTTTGCTTCAAGTGGTATGCATTGACTTCCTCCCACTATATTAGACTAGTGAAAAAGAGTAGATGTTGGGGGGATATGATGTCCTTACGTTTTGTTGGAAATTGGGCGAGTTATGCTTAATTGAATTGTGTTGGTCTTGTGTTTACATTTGTGAATATTGGTTGATAAAGAGTACTCCCTCCATTTCGAAATTTAAGTCATATAGTTTTTGCCGTTTTGTTTCAAAATATAAGGCGTACATGCAAATTTATTGATGTTTTCCCTTGCTGCCCTTATTTATCACACCTTCTCCCTCATGCATTTATAAGTGTTTCCTCTCACAAACCATTCTCTCTGACATTTCCAATGTATTTATAGCATGGATAGCATGGTCATTTCCTCTAGTCTTTCTCTTGATTTTGCAACCTCCTTATTCACCGTGCCTAGCCAAAATATGACTTATAAAAAGAAACGGAGGGAGTACTGATTGGTGCCGAAATTTTTGTCCTAACTTGGTTAAATTACATCCCAAAGTTAATACCTCTATTTGATTTATGTTGCTTGGTTGCATTTTGGATGTTTCTGGGAAAGATTTGATGTTGAGTGGTGTCTGCTTCAGTCTTACAGGGCCTTTAGTTTAAGTTCAACATTTATCAGTGTATGTGCACTGATGTTTGGACATCAGTAGGAGTGAATTATGGAAATTCTGAAGTATTCCGAATCTCAACGGCCAAAAATTGATTGGGGCGATACCAAAACCATTATAACTTGGGGATTCTGGAGCATCCACTTTATAATTGTTCGTTTTAATGAAAGTTTAATGGTTTTTCTAATAGGTAGTTCCTAAACTGGTGGGCACCCTTATAGTTTGTTATTTATTGGAACTTGGAAGGCTCAGTGACAGCACATCACTTTTCTAATAATATATTTTTTTTGGTCAGAGAGCACGCATGTTTAATGTATATTTGTTACTAATACTGTTGAGGGAGTTTTGGTATAATTATTTATTGTCAGATTTGTGGTTATTATTAGGCTACAACATTGAGTTTTGTATGCTTGAGGTTATTTGCTTTAACGTAGCAAGCATTGCTTGGCAATATATCATGTAATTCTCACTTTTAAGGATGGCCTGGTTTACTCGACTAGTTTAGTTCCAGCAATTAGTGAAATAGATTAAGGTTACTCTGGAATCTGGAATTTCGTTATATTTCCTTGCAATGCTACATACACTGGTAATAGGCTCATCAATGTTAGTCTATATTTTGCTAGTGTGGCTTGTACTTGAAACCAAATCCTACTTTTGGACAATGTCGATCTGGTGATCTTCATTTTTCTCGTATAATGAATTTTCATTGTGGTGGTGATAATTTGATTAGTCAAATCAAGCTAACACCTTAAGCATCTTCACTTGTTTGTAATGAACAGAGTGCCACACTCCTTTGATTCATATAGTTTTAAACAACATATTTCCAGAATGCTCTGTATCCTTATGGGAAGTTCAGCTTTGTTTCAGTTTCAGAATAAAGCCTGCAAATGATATCATCATAGATTGAAAATAATCAAAATGTAACCGATAAAAAATGATCAAACTATGATTTTACATCTAGCAGTATAATCTGTAATATTGTATACTATGATTATGATCCAACAAATATGTTGGTTGGTTTGTGTTTTATTTATGTGCAAATTTCACAAAACACCATGTAAATAGCCACGTGTAACACAAAACACCACCTTTTGTATTTCTTTGCACAAAACAACACGGAAATCGACATTATAACAAAAAAAACACCGGGTTTTGACATTGCCTTGCCCACCCGAGCATCTCTGGCCCAGCTGGCATACACTCAGGCGGCAGGTGGCACTAACATGGCTACTCCTTGCCAACTCGGCTGGGCCCACCTGTCAGGAACCTTGGCATTCAGGCCCCCATCTACTTCCTAAAATTCCCATGACATATTGTTTGCTATTTTTTTTTCTAGTGCTTTTTATGACCAAGTTGTAACGTTTTCCCCTCTGTACAAAATGCACAGCTTTTAGGTAATTATTTTTGGTCCATTTTTGTCTTCACATAGTAGTTAGCCAACGATTAGTGCTGGAATAACTAGATAATGTTCAACCTGTTACACATACCCTCCTTACATCTGTAACCCTTAAATGTTTACTAGAGGCTTTGTCTGCATCTAGTTATATGACATTAAGTTTGCTTGTCTTTTCAAATGGAATCATGCTATATGTAATGTACCTGAATGATTTTTATTATTCTGTTGCTTATATCTTACATGGTTTCTCATATTTTTGTAGATTTTGAACTGTCGGATGCTCAATATGTGCATGCATTAGCTATAGAACACTTTGTGCCAAACCTATCAGATTTAAGGACTGCGCTTTGCTCTACTGATATGAGTGAAGCTTGCTTCTGGAAGATTTATTTTGTGCTTCTGCACTCAAAACTCAATAAGCAAGATGTTGAACTTCTTTCAACACCACAGGTTATTTTCTTATTATACCCAGTACTTTCTGTTTTGACACAATCTTTTTCATTCATTATGGATTGTTTTGTTATGTTCGTTGCATTGCATCACACACTTAGATGGTAATCCAGCAACTCCAGTTTATAGCACCACAAGCTGGTTTTAGTTATGAGGTTTATTTTCTTAAGAACTGTTTGCTCCCTTTACAATTTTACATATGAGTCTGTGAGACTGTGACACACCTTATTTGATGTACTGTAGTTAACACATACAAATAAAGGACTGAATCCCCCATCGTGGCTGTAGCAATTTCAGATTGCACCTAGCATGGATATGGTTTACTTGAAACGGTTCGGTCTCAAGTAATATTATCAAAACAAACAAATCGAGGGGAGTGCTAATATGCACTTTAAGGGTGGCACAGGACAGGACCAAGAAAGAATGCGACATTCTCATAAATGATGTTGCACCAGCTACTTACAGTTTCGGATGCATGTTGCATACTACTAACATAGGCCGCTTCTTTCCTTAGTTTTCACTTGGAAATAAAAATATCGGGCCATGGTTTAAGTCTAGTTTCATATTAAAATCTTCCCTTTTGACCAGATCCTGGAAGCGAGGGAGGAATTGTTGCGAAGTTTACAGGCTAAGGATAAGCGAGGATCTGGGGTTCCTGTGGAATCATCAAATGTGAATGTGTCCCTTGCCCCTGCTGAAGAGAAAGTGATACAGCCTTCAAGCATTCAGAACAAAGCTGGCATATTGGAAGTTCCATCTTTCGAAGAACCCACTTCTGATATCACGCCGGATGTTGAGGCTGAAAAGTTCCCAATTGCAATAACTGAGGTGGAAATAATCGACAAGTCAGTGATTGAAGAAGAGTTGTCAGTGAAAAACGAAAGCAAGAGTTTACCCATTGAGTCCAAACTTCATGTTGACACTGATGAAGAAGATGATGAATGGCCCGATGATGACACAGCTGAGGTGGTTGGCACAGCAGGCAACATAACTTCGCTAGGGAAGGAGGAAGACGTATCATTCAGTGATCTGGAGGATGACGATGACAATGAGCGGATCTATAATCATCTCGACCCGACAGTCTCCCACAAGCACACGCTGGCTTCATTAGAGTAACGCCAGATACGCAGTGAAAGATCACTACTCTGTTATTATTAGAGACATGAAGTAATGAATCCCAAAGCTAGCTGGATCTCGGGTACCCTGAATTAGAACCGTAATGATAAACATGTCTCCTCTGGCCGGATACGCAATGAAGGATCATTACTCTGTTATTATTAGAGACTTGAAGTAATGAACCCCAAACTAGCTGGATCTCGGGTACCCTGACTTAGAACCGTAATGATAAGCATGTCTCCGCAGCTCGTGTCGTGTTGATGGCAAGTACATCAGTATTAGCCCTGTTCTTTTGGAGCTTTTGGCTTCTGCTTTTGACTTTTTTACAATAACTAGTTTTTAAACGGAGTGTCTTTTCAAAATAGGGTCTACTAGTTAATTGTAGTACGTACTGTACCGACTTTATTTATATCAGCAAAAACCGTATGTAAGTTTTTGTTACTCTATGATCTCTCGTACGAATAGCTCAAAAGCCACAAGCTGCAGTTAAAAGCCTATGGGCCTGTTCTTTTTGGCTGCGGCTTGTGGCTTTTGGCTGCGGCTTGTGACTTTTGGGCTGTTTGTATGAGAGATTACAGAGTAACAGAAACTCAAGAGTGATTTTTGCCGATATAAATGAAGTCAGTAAAGTATGTACTATAATTAACTAGTAAACCATATCTTGAAAAAAATATTCCGTTTAAAAGCTAGTTACTGTAGAAAAGCCGAAAAGCAGTTTTTAGAAGCTGAAAAGAACAGGACCATAAGCTTTAGCCAATAAAACAGGCCCATTGGCCTCTTTCTGTACGTAGAGCCCTCCAGGCCTGCTGTATAACCAACATACCAGAAATTTCATGGGGCTATTGGCTTTTAGCTTTAACTTTGTCTTATAAATAGTAACAGTTTGTAAAGAAGCTTGTAGAGATAGAGACACTCACGTGTAATTCTGATCGATATAAATAAAGGCACTACAGTGCGAATTATAATAGATTAGTAGACCTTATTTTAAAAAGACATTATGTTTAAAAATTAGATACTATAGAAACTAATACAAATAAAACTTAAAACTAGCTTCTGCTCTCAAAAAACCGGAAACCTCTCTGGACGGGTCAGCTTCAAAGTCACTTTTGGGAATAAGCTAAAGGCCATGTTCTTTTTTAACTTTTAGCTTCTGTCGGCACAGGTGGCAAACGCCCCCGCACCACTTAGCTGATAGGCTCATGGGTGAATGACGTGCACACGGGATCGCGATCTTTTCCATAGCTCGTGACAACGAAACAGCACGGCTAGGAGCAGAGCTGGGCCTCGGGCCGCTAGGACAATGCCCCGAGGTCCAAACCAAAATTTCTCACTAACGTACAGTGTAGCTAACAAGAGACTAGATTGGACCAGTGGGCTGGGCTGGACCAAGGCCTGGTCCTTGGTTGGCTATGCCGGCGGTCAGGTGGGCGCAACCGCACGAGGCGTGCGGAACGACGAGACGACACGCGCTGTTGTTTTCCGCCTTTCGGCGAAGGCTAGCTGTTTCGCTTCGGCCGTCCCCTGCCGCCGCTTGCCGGGCCGGTTCCGGTAATGAGCGTCTTCGCGTACCATCACTCGTATCCTCGTGCATATGCATGTAGGCAGTCACAGACTCACACAGTCAAAAGTGGAGCGACGGAAATAAACCGGAGAGATTCGAGCATCTGCATCTCTCACGCACGCACGCATGTTGCCACGGCTGTTCGGTGCCTAATGGATGGCGTGTGAGCATCTCTCTCGGTAAGCATCGTGATATGGAGGCCACGTGAGCACGCTGCGCATCTGCATGGACCTTAGCGGCGCGAGGCGAGGGGGTTTGTGACGTCCTCCTTTCTGATAACAGGGCCATGTACTTCACAAATATTTAAAAAGATTAATTTGATTAAAATATAGATCTAATTGTCAACTTTAGTAATTTTAACAAACGTCCAAATCTAAAGTTTAACTTATAATAAAATTTTTTAAAGAAAACTCCCATAGGAACCGTACTCAACAAGTTACATTGGAAAACACTATTTAATTACATGTTACGATTTCTAAGAAATGTAGAGATATAGGTTTTAATATTTTATATTGATGCAGTTATATTTGTAAATATTTTTGAATTTAAACAACATAACAAATCATATACTTCTTAAGAAATTTGGGGTTTCAACATCTTGATTACTAAACTACTATATTTCCAAATCATTTTCAAATCTATTTATGCCTCGCTATTGGAATCACTCATTAAACACAGCTTCATTTACCAGAAGCACGGCGTATTCAAATATCACATATTATGACTCTGGAGAGTTGCCCAACTTTACCCACAAGATTTCTTAACCCCCGCGTTTGAATTAAGAAAACAAGATTGTTCCACTACTCATCTCTTTATATAACCTCTACCAGATAGACTAGGTACCTCCTGTCATGGAGTACAGGCATGACAAGGCAGAGCCTACTGTTGTGAAAGTATGGTTTTACCGTTTCTATACCACATTCTTCGCTAGCTATTCGCCTTTCTGGAACAGTATATTATATCCATATAGTAGATATTCAATCGATTTGAGTAGCTACTAAACCAGATTTGACAAATCAATGCCTGCGGTTGAGCGATTACTATGTTCTTTACTTAGTATAAGATTTTATTCCTTACTTTTCATCAACTAGGTAACCATTTACAAATAAATAACCCAGTGGACTACACCACTATCACTACTAGTGTAAAGCAGTTAAATTTCCTAAACTATCATGGTATATTTTATAGTAATTTATTATTACTAGGGCTTGTCAAGGTGAATATGACCATCAAATAAAACATGACTTTTTTTGTAGTAGGACATAACTAATATCATGCCATTTTAAACATTTATTATACAAGAAATAACAGTGCATAAATAACATATTGAAAATACAGATAAATAAATAATTAAAGAAATATAGGTTCAACATGATAAAAAAACATGTGATTTACCTTACGAATCAATGTATTCTTCTAATTCTTGAGCTCGAACTTGAGTTTCTCCTTCTTGGACTGGCTGGACTACGATGTCGTGTGCTAGTGCAAAGCAAAAGAAACAAATCAATTCCATGCTCGAAGGATTAAGTTGGGAATAAAAAGACAAAAAATAAAGAAGTAAAACTAAATAAAATATGTTTAAGGATTACAGGAGGGCTGGTATGAGAAAACGGAGTTGAGAAATGTGTAGATGGGTTCGAAATGATTAAAATGGACACACACACACACACACACACATATATATATATATACATATGTATTTTAGGGTTTTGTGAACAGTAACGGGTTTGTTACTATTTATCGCTGGTTTTACTGGTCACAATGGGTTTAGTCCTTATCGGGTTGTCACTGCGTACTCAAAGAACAGAAGAGTTACGAGCACTCGGGTGGTCTTGAGTACGACTACGAAGTCAGGTGGACGGTTGAGGTTCGACTTCGAGCGTGAAGTCAGTGGAGATTGGATGGTGAACGAGTTGCTACGAAGATCGGACAACGTTTGAGTGGCTGTGGATATTGGGCGGCGTCTGAGTGGCTTAAAAGATTAGACGACATTCGAGCAGTTTAAGAGCATCGGACGGCGTTCGAGTGGTTTAAGAGCATCGGACAACGTATGAGTGGTGTTTGCTCAGGACTCAAAGCGGAGCGGTCATAGCTCCTCTCAATTACAAGGTGGTCGGAGAGTTCAAGCGGTGGAGCGGTCAGAAAATCCGTGGTCGAAACAACAATTGGCGACCATAGGTGGGTTCCTGCGGCCACAAGGATTCCATTTCTGGTCTCGGGAGCTGTTGGAAGTTAAGCGAGCGTCGGCGGTGAGGTCTTCTCTCTTCAGGATTTTTGAATGGCACAGGGGTCAATGGAGGGTTAAAGGACAATAGCATTTGCAAGTGAGCATCTCTAGGAGTAGGGGAAGCTTAGGGGTGTGGTGGTTTGGGTCGGGATGGCTGAGTCGAGCTGCTCACAGTGGCGTCCCATGGCCGCGCGGCGGTGCTAATCGCCAGCGCATTAGGGGGCTCGGGAAGCTAGGGCCTTGTTTCGGGAGTATTGCTAGGGGCTTGAGGAAGCTATGAGCAAGGGCAATCGAAATGTAATAGGCCAAATCGATAGAAGCTTTAGTCGCCGGAGCAATTGAGAGTAGGTGGCTCACCTCGGGTACCGTTGCTTTCGAATGGATGGGTTCGGAGGTTTAAATAGCATGAGGAAGGTGGTTTGGCACAGAACACGAGTCATGGCGGCGACGGTGCGTGGCAGGGGTCAGGAAGGCATGGGAGGGTGCAACATAGCTAGCGATGCAGATATTTGGCACTTCCTTGGGCACGACATTGCGGTGGTCAAAAGCCAAGGGGAATGTCAGGTTGGCTGTGAGAGGGTGGGAGCAGAGAGGGAGCAGAGAGGTCGGTGAGACGGTGAGCGGCATGGAGGTGAGGTGGCCACGGTGCTTGTTCAAGAGAGATGGCGAGTGTGTACAGAGGCTAAAAGCGTTAGGAGCAGTGGTCAAATATTGCTGCTTGGGGTGGTCGGCTGTGAGAGGAAACAGTGGGGCGACGGTGGCAAAATCCAGCCCGGGAGCTCGGTGCAAGCCAAGGGAAATTAATGAGGTATCAAAGGCTCAGGGAAAGAGGATACGATCGACTGACCAGGTTGCTACGATGATTGGTTGAGGATCAAGAGAGAGGTGGTGGCAAAAATCGCGGCAATACATCGTCCTCCGATATTTGTCAAACGGTGAATAGTGATGATAACCAGGACTTGGCACAAGTGGACTAAGGAAGGGTAGGACCAGTGAGGGGAGGGGCCAAGGAGTGAAGAAAATATGGAATTGAGTAAAGATTCATATGAAATCAAAGATTCGATGGAATTCAAATTGTTTCTAAAATTTGGGTTGTTTCAGGGTTGTTGCGTCGCACGCACCGAATCCGCACCTGACGACGGTGCATCCATGCGCGGTCAGGCAAACGGCCAAAGCAGGTAAGGAGGGGCGAGCCAAGGTGAGACAAAAAAGCGTAACCGGCTGATAGCATGTCATTGTAATGGAAACATGTATTGCGAATTTGACAAAGCAAGTAGCGTTAGTCGGAAAAAGTGTGCTTGATTATGTCCTAGATCTCGAGAGTGATGGAGGAGAGGGTCTCTTTCCTCATTAAAATTGGAACCATGTGCGTCGTCTGCACTCGGCATTGATGAACATTTTCATATCATATCTTCAGGAAACAAAGTGCTTCTAAAAGCTGGCCTAATACGAAATGGATGTAATTTTTTTTTTCAAGTTTGGACCAGTAGAAGCTGGATGTAATCACTGCAGTGCTCGAAGTGCGAGTTCAGTCAGACTAGGACCTATGTTAATATAAGAAGAATCTTCATAAGCAGAGGGACCCTCTATTCTTTCAGTGTGCATAGGTCCAGAGAACCATGCCACGTAGGAGAGGACGAAGGCAAATACAAGAACTGGTCCGCACAAGTTGTCCGTAGAATCCAATAGGTGCATTTTTTTCACTTGAGAAACTAGTTAGTTTCTGATATCAAATCACCAATTGGAAGATAAGGAGAACATGCACCATCAGGCAACAGGCCAAACGAACTTTACTAGTAACTAGTATTTCCTATTTGCCTCCACATGGACTGTTGCACATGAAGGAACACGCTTGGGCTCAGTTGTCCTTTTCAGTGATGGGGACACAAATCAAACAACCAGGCCCTGCCAATGCACATGACAAAGCCAAAGACGCATGGAACAAGGCCCCTTCAAGAGGCTCCATTTGTGGAGTAATGGTTCTTTGAGAAGTCAGACTAGTATCATTCACAAAATACAGGCATATAGCACAAGTGGTTGATTTGAACAAGTATGTGGATAATCATGATAGTCGATTAAAGTACATGGTAAAAGCAGGTATTATCTTCATTTGAAGGTAAATTTTTTGTTAAGAAGGAATAACCAATCTAGGCACCAAAGATTCTTACAAAAGAATTGAGACCTGAAAGAATAAAAGCATCTCGCAGGCTGAATCCAAACTATACTATCTACACCTCCACAATTCAGTATCTCTGACGAATCTCAACCCCTACAATAGGGGATCAAAGCTTCCTCGTGTAAGCATCAAACAGTGCATTACTCTTCCCTTTACAAAGTACCCTTTGATGCTTGCGAAGTTTTCTTCAAACAAAAAAAAAAAGAACCCATTATACTATTTATTTTCTATCACTCCACTTGCTCGCCAATCAGGTCAAGACCAACAACCAAGAATGAGATCCCTTGGAACAGAAGGAAGTAGAAATGGATGCCCTGGGCAGACAGTAAACTGCGAGCTGCTGCTGTTAACAGGAGGAAGGAAAGTGCCAGTTCCTTCCTGTAGATCCTATTGTGTTTCTTCTTCTTCGAATCCTTTTTAGGATTTGACTCCTCCTTTGTTAGTGCATCAAGGTTGGGCGCAGACCCTACTCTTTGCGGCTTAGAGTGTTTTTCAACAAGAGCAACGAGATCGCCCTCGGAAGAGCGACCTGATTTCTTGGTGACAACCCACTCATAGGCACTACCGAGCTGGAACAAGCCAGAAATCATGGCATTGAACTTTGTTACTGACATTGTGTTCTCAAAGAGAAGGTATGGAACAATGAATGGGAAGGATTTTGGGGCTGGGAGGATGTTCAGGATGGACATTGTTGCTGGAATGTAGCATACAACCCATGCAGGAAGTTCAGCTTCAGGAACAAACATCGTCATGGGAAGGATGACACAGAAAAGGGTGAATGAATAGAAGGGTAAGATGAGCTTGCGGAGGAGGAAGAAAAGGAATATGAGGTTGCACTTCTTCCAGAACCCAATCTGCATCAGAAAGTAAGCAGCATTATTAGGCTAGTTATCCAAATATGTCTAAACTGTGCAGTAAACAAATAGCTCTCAAAGATAAAGAAAAAGGCAATGAAAAGAAAATGATAGACGTGTTGTCATAAATTGTGGTTGGTTATCTCAATCATTCTAGACACGTGAACAGAAAAAAAAAGAGAATTTATTGAATGAACTGTCAGCTTCTTGTAATATTGTTCAATGTCATTCCCTAGTGCTTCATTATAAGTGAACAAAAGTAAATTGACTAAATTTTGCCAAGCAAGTATATAAAAAAGCATTATACTTGATGCTTCCTGACAGTTAGTCTTCCTTGTAAATTATCCTATTAAACTAAAAACATGTGGCGAAGTGACTCTGGGAAAGAAACTACATTTTACTGAATACGCTACATATGGTGCGGACATTTTAGCTTTCAGAATGTGCCTACAGCATAAGTCCTGTACCTTAGATTTTATAATGTCCACAAAGCAGAGTCTAAACAATTGCATGGGACCTGAGTGCCACCGGTGTTGCTGCTTTCTGTATGCTTCATATGATTCTGGCAACTCACATTGACACTGAAAGAAAAGTTACACAAGTTAAATTATTACTGTTTAGTCTTTACACAAGGCAGATTCTGCATAAGCCACAAGGAAATTTGTGCCAGTACCTCAACATCATTGAGGAAGAGAAACTTCCATCCCTTGAGATGTGCTCGGACAGCAATGTCCATATCCTCCACTGTTGTCCTCTCCATCCATCCTCCAGAATCCTCAAGCGCCTTAATTCTCCACACTCCCGCAGTCCCATTGAACCCAAAGAAGTTGAGGAACTCCCCATTCACTTGCTGCTCCACCTCAAAGTGGAAGCACAGATTTATGTTCTGCAATCTAGTCAACAAGTTCTCATCCTTGTTTACAAAAGACCATCTTGCCTGAACCAACCCGACATCCTCCTTTCCCTGGAAGTTCAACACTAAACTTGGTCAGAAAACATAACTAATAGGACAAGTAGTCAAAATGTCAGATAAGTGAAATAACAATACATTTACAGCAGCCAGAGAAGTTCAGTTCAGTCAAACCTTGAAATGGGGCACAGTTCGCTTCAGAAAATCCGGTTGTGGTTGGAAATCGGCATCAAAGATGACAACAAATTCATAATCTTTCACATAACTGCAGTTCATGGCTGATTTCAGGTTTCCAGCCTTGTAGCCGTCCCGGATCACCCGGTGCCGGTATATTATGCGCACACCCTCCCGCTGCCATTTCTCCACCTCCTCCTTGATAAGCGCCGAAGTGGTAGCATCATCAGAATCGTCCAGCACTTGCACCAAGAAGTTTGACTTTGGCCAGTGCAGGTTGCAAACTGCACCAATGGATTGCTGGTACACCTGCAAAGTGCAAACATCCAAATCAAAGAAGTTAATTGAATTGGACTAGTCTTTGAAAGAATTACACGCGAGATTTCCCAAATTAAGTGTAGTAGTACTTGAATTTAACCTTTTTCTAGCTTCTTTTGATGCTCTAGATTAATGGAAGGTCTTTGCTAGGGTATGATATACTACTAGTTTGACATTCAATCACACGCCTTCTCAATTATTATCTGGTGTCGACAACGTCCAGACCGAGATTTGGGATAAAGTGTGCTTTAGAATTACGATTCCCAACCGCAAAATTCAACCTTTTGTAGCGTAAAACCAAATACTGTGCTGTTCTAAGATGCAAATTAAGTAAGAGCACGACAACTTTAACTTCAGAAAGCGCCAATTGTGATTACAGAACACAGGTCAAAGATCCAAAACCAAAGCAGCATACACTCAACTCAAATCCCAAAATGGCAGCCTCTCCCCCACTCTATTTGGAACTTAGACTATCCTACCCGCAAAATGAAGCCCCAATTGCAGCTCAAAAATCGAATCTTTCGATCCCGGCAGACACGAATGCGACGGAGAACGAACACTCGATACAAAGATTCCAACTTGAGCATACGGCATACCCCACCACAAGCAAGAAGCAACTAAGCAGATGATTGGAGTTTGCTTTGGGCTTACCTCCCTCTCGTTGCACATGGGAATCTGCACGAGCACCATGGGGAAGTCCTCGGCGCCGGCCTCGACGTCCGCCTTGCCGCTGGCCTGCGGCACGGGCTTGATGTCCTTGAGCCTGATCCAGAAGCAGCCGAGGCAAAGGACGAGCCGGTCGACGCTCTGGATCAAGAAGAGCACGACGCACGCGTTGGTCAGGAACTGCAGCGGCGGCGCAAGGTACTCGAGGCGGACGCGCATCCACCCAGCGTAGGCGGCGGCGAAGAGCCCGTCCACAGCGAGGAGCCCCGGCAACTCGAGGTGCCACCCCTGGAGGTAGGCAGACACCTCGACGGCGAGCAGCAGCAGGGACAGCACCAGGAAGACCCGGATGCAGCCGTAGAAGCGCGTGCGCAGCGCCGTGCTCTCCCCCGGCGCGGCGTCGGAGTCCGTCCGCCCCGCCGCCACCCGCCGGTGTGCCGTGGCGGCGACGGCGAGCGCGGCGGACGCGGCGCCCGTGAGCCGCCCAGCCGCACGGTGCGCCTTAAGCAGCAGCACCCACGTGATCTGCCGCGCGTTCTTGCCGCGCCCAGCCTTGCCGCTCGCAGCCGGCGACCCCGGCGCCACCTCCGCCGACACCTCGGAAACGGACCAGTTCGGGTTCTCCATCTTCACCACCACCGGCGTGCCGCCCCCATTGCCCACGCCACCGCCCCTCGCCTCCCTCCCCCACCACGACTGCGCCATTGCCACGCAACCACAGACAAGAACCCACACAACCAACCAACTCCTCTCCGCCCCTCACCTACTCATCAAGAACGGCAGCCTTAATAATAGCCGGAGGAACGCACCACCGCGGCAGAGCAGCAGGCCACGAAGGGGCGGAGCATATGGGCGCACAAGACAGCACAGCTGCACAGGGAGCAGAAGAGCAGCTCACCACGTCGGTCTAGCCGCGGAGCTCCCCCGCCTTGTTTATTTGTAGGCTCGCCGTCTCGTCGACTACTGAATAAAAAAGCCTTCTTTTGGCGCTCTCCCTCCGAGACACCGCACACAGATAACCAGATAACCGAGTGAGCGGTTAGGGAAAGGGACGATTCCTTATTTACCATCAAAAACTTGTATTACTAATATCCTTTATATGTCATTCCTTTATCATATGGCTTCGTTTATAATATAATTAGAGATTTTAGAAATTTTAAGTTGTATATAAGAAATTAATATGTCTTTTCTTTCCAACTTTTAAAATTACTTTTTGCTTCTCGCCTGAAATATTGGAACGGCGTGTTTTTTAACGAGATCAACGGAGCTGGGAGGGGAGGCAGCCGCGGTTTCGTCGGTTCGTTCGTGCCCGCGCGTGGCACCGGACGGGCTCGCACGTCGGTCTATTCGTTGCGTGCGGTTGCGGCTGCAGCCCGGCGCGCTGTCGGTGGCGCGCGGGGCCGCTCTCGCACAGCTGGCTAGCTCAGAGGATTATCCGCCCGGACAGCCGCCTTGACGTCCGTCTCATGCCGATCAGAGCGGCCAGGCAGTCGAATCACTGATGTGAGTACATTGTTAATCTCTATTTATTTCGATTTGAACCTCTAGCTTCTAGTTTATATTTTATTATTTCTAAATTTTATCTTTTTTAGTTTTTTAACATTTTTAAAGCTTTTTTGCCGGTTCTTTTTGTATTCGTAATTGGCTAACCTATTTTTTCTATTTTTTAAAATTTTAAAATTTAATTACACCAAATAAGTCACTATTAACTACAGTGCAATTTCAGTTAACTATAGTACAATTTTAGTCATAAACCACTAGTCGGGCTGAAAATGATGCGAACATAGATCGAATCCGTTTCTGTCAGTACCGGGCCAGCACGTTATGGAAAAAGAAAGCACAAGTGAACCAAAGCAAGATCAGATCTACGGTGCTCCACAACCGCTAGGCTCGGGCGGAGAGGCAAACGTTGTTTTGGTTCCATTAAAAATATCCATGGTAACAAAGCAAAAGGAGTACCGATTGATCGAATCTGAATGCCGGGAAACAAATTAGTATCTGCAAGCAAAGGCAGCTTGAGAGCTTGTGAGACTAAGATTATTATTGGACATATAATTAGTAGCTTGCAGTTGATAAATCTCGAATCCCTTCCCCTTTTCATCAAACCGGTGGAGCATGGCGAACACATTCTAAGCTATTACCAGTCAGTATGGGATTGTTGTGACCCATTTGAAAACCCTAATTAAGCCCTTATTTGGAATGCATGAATCGTACAGAATTTGACGTAGGGTTACACAACAAATAGAGTTTAAACACGCCCTAATTACACCTTGGTGACACAGTTTCACCAAAATCCTAAACCAAACTGCCCATTAGTCACCCAGCTAATTTCAAAGCCACAGACACCATCATATCTGCCACTCCTAATTAGGAGCTTGCTTGGGGGAGTTATTATTGGAGACAGGCTATGGGCAGCAGCGTCTCCTCGGGGGTCAGGCTGAAGATCCCAATCGTGCATGAGCCCATCATACAGTGGCAATGGCGTTGCCAACTACGCAGTGGATATGCTCACGTTTAATGTGGTACCTTGCTTGCCTGCACCCAGGGCCAGCTATTAAAACTACTGCCTGCTAGCTTTACCAGTGGTGCACTGCACACCCAGGGCCAGATCGGTTTGTGTTGCTGCTCTTGTTTGCTCCATGGAAGGAAGGAATGGAGGAGGAGGAATCATTCTATCTGCTGATCGATCTGCGGCTCCTTGTTCCTGATTCCGTTTCAGTAGGGCATTGCGGGAAATTTAACTTTTTGCCACTCTTAACATTGTCACCTACTCAAATGCTATCCTCTACATTGCAATTAATATTTTGTCACTCTCCAGCCTACGTGGCGCCTAGTCACTGCCATGTCACGCCCGCGCCTCCCCGCGCCCGTGCCGCCCGCGCCCGCGCCGCCGCCCGGCCTCCGCCGTCCTCCCCGCGCCGCCGCCCGGCCTCCCCACGTCTCCCCGCGCCGCCGTCCGGCCTCCCCGCGCCTCCCCGCTCGCCCGCGCCTCCCCTTCCCCGAGTCCGACGCCGGGATCCCGCCGGCGGCTCAGGCGGTGGGAGCCCGATTCCTCGACGGTGAAGCATCTACGGGCATCCCGGAGCTCACCTGGGGCGTCGGTCGAGGCCGAGATGGAGCAAGGCGGGCCGGCGGCGAGAGGGAGCTTGGCGGCGAGGATGAAGACGGCGGCGGCTCGCTGGGGAGGGCGGCGGGGTCCGGCGAGGTGGGGGATGTGCTTGGGGTGCCCTGGAGATGCCCCACGCGCGATGAATTGGCCTGAGACGCAGCGCTTCACCGGCGGGATCCCGGCGCCGGACTCGGGGAAGGGGAGGCGCGGGCGAGCGGGGAGGCGCGGGGAGGCCGGGCGGCGGCGCGGGCGCGGGGAGGCGCGGGCGTGACATGGCAGTGACTAGGCGCCACGTAGGCTGTAGAGTGGCAAAATGTTAATTGCAATGTAGAGGATGGCATTTGAGTAGGTGGCAATGTTAAGAGTGGCAAAAAGTTAAATTCCCCGGGCATTGCCGGGTTCCCTAATGTTTGTTTAAGCTAGCTCCTGAAAGGAGGACATGTCTAGGGTTAATCTGGGGCCGAATTCTAACTGTGTTTTCCATGGTAAACTTGATTGCGTGGTCGGAGTCCGTCGTCGTCGAAGTTGGACGTGGTCGTAAAGCCGAGCTCTACTACGGTACTTTTCCGAGTACCAGCTGAATCACTGTTCACCTACGAGTACTGTTCATTCGATCGTACAGTTTTTGACCAGATCACTGTAGCTTTAGTCATACAAAAAACTGTAGTTTTGACCAGTCCGTCATCTGAAACTTTGATCGCACCACTTGAAGGTCGTTCGATCTTTCAGTAGTACTCAAATGGTGTTCGATCCTCCTGGTCCACTTGAACACCATCCGATCCTCTGGTGGCACTTGAACATCGTCTGATCCTCTATTGCTTACTCGAAAACCATCCGATGTTACTTGGACCCGATCGGACTGGTCTGAAACTACTCAAAGATGTTGGTCTGCTCGCACGTGCTCGTTGAATGCTTCGATCGTCCGACCGCTCCCTTCAATCGCTCGCTATGACCACTTGCTATGATCACCGACGCACGTAGTCGTAATCTCCCTCCGCTCGAAGACTTCAACCGCTCGAACGAGTACACGCCGGAGACAGAAGAAGAATGATGGTTAGAAAACATGTCGCCGATGCTAGTAAACTTTTCTTGGAATAGATCTGATCTATTATTTCTGTATCATGGATGTGGTTATAAAGTGCCCCCACGGTACCCCTAAAAGCTCTACCGACGAAAGCCCTCTAAAAACCCACACAAGCTTTCTCCCTGAAAGCCCTACCAAAAACCACACATTAGCCCTTAGCTTTTCCCTACTTTTATAGGCTAATATCCAAGCCATATCCACCTCAAATACAAACACACAACTTTATCTCTTCCTCAAATCAACGGATCCAAAACCCTTCCTAACACGGGTTTTACCATATCTCTAAATCTTCCGTTACGGACTCCTTTCATAACGTCTCCAATCTCTCCACATGACGAAGTCTCTAGGATGCACATCCTGTATCTCCATCACGCATCACCAACTCCCATATTGAAGCCTCCACGACCGCATCTCCTGTAACTTCTTCACGCATCATCATGTGCTCTAGCATGAGTCAGATCACCTTGCGTGACATCTCGACCACTTGGACTTTAGATTACCTCCTCTTATTCCTGGTTCTTCTCGTCACCGACTATGATCGTTTTCACGCTCACTTGCACATGCAAAGACCAAATAAACTTTCTCCCGGCACAAGTTCTCCACAACTTAACCGTCATCAACACACACAACCCACACTCTTAACCAACCATCAATACCAACCGGTTCGTCCACGACCACAAACTCCATCACTATCTAGAAATGTCTCAGATCACTTATTACGACCACTAGCTCATGCAGTACTCGAAGACCACAAGTACTTGGGATATATCATCGCTCTGCTTGAAACACTCAGGAATAACAAGCATTGCTACCGATCAGAGTCATCGAGTACCGACTACCGAAGATAGAGATGGCGAATAACAAATTTGGCGCAGATCGAGACGACCGACAGGGATGGAGAGAGCTCGATCCGGCAAGATTTGAGGCCAGTGCCAACGGGGGCGAGCGGATTCGGCACAAATCGACCTCGACGACGAGTCGATTTTGTAGGGATCAAGTAGGCCAGTGACGATGAGCCACAAGCGAAGGGACGCAGGGGAGGGGAGCAACGGAGGGGCACTGGGGATGGGGTGTAGGGGAGAGGGAGCATAAGGAAGGCATCGCAAACTGGAGAACAGAGGAGAGGAGAGGAAGAAATAGATTGATAGGATAAATTAGGAAAACACAACAATAGTGACCACATGCCTGGGTTTGATAATGACAGGGAGTAGCGTGGTTGTTAAGGAGCTGTTTCTATCTTGGGACTCCTCATAAAAATTGTTTAACGACTAAAAGTTTGTCATGATCATTATTTTTTGGTTGTTAATACTTTGTATTGTAGTAGTGTGGAGCCTTTGAGCCAACGTCTTCCTCCTGCCATCATTGCATGAACCTTTGACTGAATGTTCACCTTCAGTAGCACGCGCCAACGCTGCATGTAAGATAGAGATTTGTACAAAACATCAATCAGCTGCTTGGGAAAAGATATTCTCAATGGCCATCTTGTTCCTAGTCTGCCAGATCGACCATTCAACAGCTGCAAAACTAAACATTAGCAATTTTGGTGATCATTTGGGCTTATTTTTCGTGGCTTATGACTGAAAAGCACTATAACTAACTGAAAAAACACTGTAGCTGACAGAGCCTTATTTAGCATAATTAAATGTAAAAAATTAAAAAAATATGTTAGCCCATTACGTATAATACAAACAAATATGGGAAAAAAAGAACCGGCAAAAAAGCTCAACAAAAAGCCAAAAATTTAGAAAAAGACGAAATTTATGAATAGTGAAAAATAAGCCGGAAACTAAAAGCTGAAGTCAAAACAATCACATCCAGGTAGCACCCCTAGATGTCAACAACCAGTTTTGCCTGAAAGTCCTGTAGAGATTCAGGACAACGATCCCATCGTAACATCTCCGTTATACAACACCAGATAAACTTTGCCAGCACAGAACTAAACAAAATATGATTAGAACTTTCTGTTTTCTTGCAAAGGACACACTCTGCTTCCCCCTTTCCAGCATCTTTTCTTCAATTGCTCTGCTGAAGGGATTTTTGTGTTGATAGACTTACCACAGGGAAATTTAACTTTTAAAGGAGTGCAACATTTCCACAATTTCTGCATATTCCTACTCCTAACACCCCTGAAAGCTAGAAATTTGTAAAGTGGTCTCACTGGTATCAAGGGAAAATTTGGAAAACTGACATTTAACATAACAATTTCTCTTTCAAAAAGGTAATAACCCTGCTAGAACAAAGGAATACCCGTTCCACAGGAATTGCATTATTCACAGAAAAATTATTGTCTTCCAAACAAGCATCGGTTAATCATGTTTATCTGTAGTATGGTAAGGCACACGTCTCTATATAAAGAGATACTACATCATCTGGTCATAAATACATATCGTTTTGTAAGTTGACACAGTCTCTAAAACACAACTTTAACCACTAATCATTATTATAATATATTTGTAAAATAAAATAAATTTACTTTTTGAGATAAATATATACATATATTTTTTATATATCTACTTTAAATATTTAAAAGCTATGGTGGTCAAAGTTTCAAAATTTTAGCTGTATTTATATTTAAAATGATATATATTTGTGATTGGAAAGAGTAATATATTTAGAATTAGGAGGAAACTTAGCACAGTTCACGCCCACGGTGACGGCTGAAGCGACGGTGGAAATTGAAGATCGAGAAATTTCTGGTCGAAATCTTGAATACCGGAGCATTCAGATCTCGATGATTGTAGTAAACGAGGCCCGCGGCAGCATGAAATTTTCTCGAAATGAGAAACTAGTAGGCAGTAGCACTGTCAATTAAGAGATTCTAACCGGAAGCGTGCGTCGGAAACTTCCTTCTGGTCTAACTTGTAAATTATTCCATCCAAGAACAGGAAATGCTAGTTCTACTCGTCACCAAGCCCAATAACATTCTCGTGTTAGCTCCGTAATTTTTCTTCAGTACATATGCTAACTTTCAAGTAACCAACATGTGGGCATACCATAGGTGGGTTCGGCCGAGCTTAGAGTTTGCTTTATCGTTTTCTGCTATAGTAACTAACTTTTAAACTATATTTTTTAGGGTAAGATCTATAGATATATTGTAGTAGATATTGTACTGAGTTCAGCTATACCGATTAAAATTATATGTAACTATTTTCCTCTATATACTGTCTTTCGCAAACAGCCAGAATTCAAAAACCAAAAACCAAAGTCATAGCCTAAAAGAACACACTCGTTTACTCCATTTACAATTCCTCCTGTCAACATGTGGGCATAGCACGTTACCCCATTTACGATCCCTCCCGTCAGAAAAGAATGGTGTCATATGATCTCGAACTAAACTTTGACAAAATACTATCCGTGAGTTACAATGTAACTCATTGAATGTATAGAGAATCGTGCTATAGAAGAGAGTTGCTCTGATCGGTTGGAAAGTAGAAAATGGTGAGAAGTTGAGGGAATAAAGCGGTTGGAGGAGAAGGGACGTACGACCACCAACTCATTCTTTTATAATAGTACAAAATATATTGTTGTAAAATTTAGACTAAACTACCCTAAAGTGATTCAAGTAAATTTACAATAAAAATACTTTCATAATATTATTTTTACGACTATATTTAAAATATGAAGAGTGCTAAGGAGCACTTGAGTGTTTTTTTTAATTAAGAGCATTTAGATTTTAGGGTGTTGAATCATCATCTAACGGATTCTACATACCCCTCCAAAAAAACGAACCTGAGCTGTTGGATTTCCATCCAACGGATCCCCTCATACCACCCTCCTTCAAAAAAATATGAGTGCTCCGAATCTAGGGTGTTAGATACAGATATAGCGTCTAAAAAATCCAAGTGCTCTCGACCCAAAAAATACGCGAGTGCTCCCTAAATACCACCTTAACATATATGCAGTAAAATCCAATGGTCAAAGATATGGGCTTTGAAAAGTAAAAAAACTCCAATATTCTTTTTCGAGTAGAGTAAGGGCATGTTTGTATTGACTTTAGCTTTTATCTTCTACTTACATAGCCCAAAGCCAGTATAAATGTCTTAGTTTCTATAAGCCGCTTCTATCGACGACTAATATTCATCGGCCATTACTTTACATTTTTGCACGTTGTAACGTAATTTGTATTTTATTATATCACAATTCTGTATGTTGTATAGTAGTCCGAATATTGTAGTGTCTTTTATTGCACCGTTATTTGCTCTCTTTTTCACATGATACACTTAGCCACTACTATTCATCTATCATAACAAAAAACTACTTTTATTATCCACTATTATTTATCAATTACAGCTAAAAATTATCAACAAAAATCAATACGAATGGCCTAACTAACAAACTACAGTCTTGCCTATCAAACTAAACTACAGATTGAAGACTGTCGTACGAGGTCGATGGCATGTTTACATCTGAACATGGGAGAAGCTAATCTCAACCGCCTAATCTCTCCTCTCTTTTTTTGAGACGGTACATGTCAGACACACATATATATAACTCATACCTTTCTCACACCATCACACGTATATATCCGTATGCATGTTTCCTAACACCCGTTTGAAAATTTTACGAAGGCACCAAAGTAGCAAAGACTTATGCAGTATAAACATATACTTTTCTACTGAACACTTACATATGTGTACCTATTTATTCAATGAGCGGGCTATGTTCAAAATGGCTTATTTTTGGTGGCTTATGGCTGAAAAGCACTGTAGCTGGCTGAAAAAACACTGTAGCTGACAGAGGCTTATTTAGCATAATTAAATTTAAAAAAATTAAAAATAAAAAACATATTAGCCCATCACGTATAATGCAAACAAATACGGGAAAAAAAGAACCGGCAAAAAAGCTCAAAAAAGTCAAAAGTTCAGAAAAAGATAAAATTTATAAATAGTAAAAAATAAGCCAGAAACTGAAACTAAAACAAACGGGCCTAAAATCAGGCTTCGAACGTTGATGGATAAGAGAGAACCATAGCACACTCACCAACTGAGCCAGGCTCTGTCCTCTAATCTCACTATTCTAATCGCACGTCCAGCGACAGATTCCCCGGATCATGCTTGCCGGGTAGGCCATTAGCTGTACATCAATGCGATCAATTTGTGCGACGGGATTAGCGAGATTAATTTTGTCTAAACAATTTGCACAAAGTGGACTTTGGAGACCGGGCAAAGCTTAGCTACCTAGCTCCGTTCTCGTTGGCAGTTTGACTATATATACCTGAATGAAAAATCTTATTGGTGCTAATATAATTAGGAAAAAGTTCATATTTGATACTTGTACTTTGAAGTTGATTCCATTTACCCATATACTATAAAACCAAGTATTTAACCCACTGTAGTTTCAAAATCAGATCAAATAAGATCAAAAACCGATGGGAGAGTGGTTTGAGGGATGACGTGGTGCCCTACAGTGGTTTTACGCTTACGTGGCTTCAAACTAATTACTTGGGCCCATAGGTAAGTGACAGTTTAATATCTCTACTATTATATAAAGAGCAGTTGGTGGTCGTCGGTGCATTCTCCTCTTCCCTCTTTACAGCCATCCGATTTGATATGGACCATTCGTCTCTCTCCTCCTCTCTCACTCATGATACAACCGTCCACCCCCTCCACTTTTTCCATCTCGCGCATTCTGGCCATCCTTCTCTCTCTGTCCATTGCTCTCCAATGTTTGATGTATAAAGTTGGCCAAGCAGTAAGTTTCATCTCACTATTTTTATGACTCTGTTGCAACGCACAGGTCTCTAACTAGTTAACCATGATTAATTAGCGCTAAACTATTCCTAATGATGTGGGCTCGCTGTCAATGACCTAGAAACAAGGCACAACTCGGGCGAAGCTTCCTGGCGGTGAATGACAGTGGGGCTTGTGGGTAGGGCTCAATGAATGGATTAGATTAGTGCTAAGTAAACTTGTGGTTTAAGTTAAATAGACACTAACATGTGGACCTATTAGATAAGTTAATCAAGTTTCTAATTAAAACCAAGTTTAAACATTGACTCACGGATAGTCCCTGTGACTCACCGAACGCGGCTTCCCTATTCCGCTTTCCATGTTCCTTTAGGCCAGTCTCAGTGGAGGTTTCATGTCCCAGTTTTCAACACACCCATATTTTAGAAACAGTGCAGAAGAGTTTTATCCCCATGAAACTCTCTCTACTCCTATGAAACTTTTATCATATCTCTCTTCATCAATACAGTGTCATGTCAGCGTATTAAATGCCCATAAAACTCCATGAAACCCCCACTGAGACTGGTCTTAGTGGCATACATCTGTTTCTTCATTGTTTGTGTTGTGGGACCCACGTATTTAACCGATGTATGCCACGTCTTAGGAACACTAATCGGAACACAAAAGGCAGAACAGGGAAGCCGTGTTTTGACTCACCGAACTGCAGGGTCCACGAGATGATTGGAAGCCATTTCAGTGCAAAACCACCATCGGACACCACGTCACCCCTAAAACCACTCTTAGGCCAGTTTTGGATTTTATTTCATCTGGTTTTGAAACTACAGAGGTTAAATACCCGATTTTTATAATACATGGGGTGAATCAAACCAACTTCAAAATACAGGTACTAAATATAGACTTTTTCCATATAATTACAATAAACTCCATACACATCTCTTAATCTCATGGACTGCACTAAACATTTCGTATAGGAAATGCTGTGAGCACTCGGAGAGAAATTCTTGTGTAACAATTAGAAGTATCCTGACGAGTCACTGACAACTGGCCCTAATGGATTGCCTTTGTCAACAGGGTCCCCTGCCAGTGACTTATCAAACATGTTTTCGCGTATATCCGGTACGCGTTTAGTATGTACACATATCAGATCTCACAATCTACATCATGTATCCTGTATACCTAAACAAATGGTTCCTACTTGCTACAATTAGTGCTGGTTTGCTTGTCTCCGGTGCAGCCACATCATCACAAATTCTTATAGAAACTGGATCAACATTTATTATCATTATAAACAGTGTTAATTTTCAGTAGATACCTGTGTCCTCGAGCACAAAACCCAGGAAGGCAGGAACGGAAGAGAAGGTCAGAGTTCAGAAGGCCTCGGAGGTTGACACCTGGCGTGTCTGTTCTTCCTCTCCTCAACTTCCGCAGGAAAAGGTCCACTCTACGACCGCGATCATGCGTCGCACGACGGGAGGCGATGACAAACGTCGGGCACGAACTCTGTCATTGAGCTCTGGTTTTTTAATTGGGAGAGAGAAGAAGTCGTCTTCTTGGAGAAAGGAAGGCTAGAAAAGGTGAAAGGCAACCAGCGAGTGAGCGAGCGACGTTTGTTTTGTTTCAGTTTTGAATGACTTTTTTTTTGGTATTCTTTGTATTGTCCGTGATAAGATAATTTTTTCTATTTTTAAATTTTTTAAGTTTAATTATATTAAATAAACTACCATCAGTTACAATACAAAATAAGCCTTAAACAATGAAAAAAAGTCATAAGCTATAGAAAAAAAAAACCCAACAAAAGTCACAAGTTTGCTGCACTTGTCAGGATTCAGAAACCTACCGTGACGGCAAAGCATGCACGCACGAGATTCTTGACTTTACACCGTTGGTTGGTTGATCTCAAGACGAGTTGCCGACTATAATATGAGCTACGCTTATAGTCGGCAACTCCTTTTCTACTGCAAAGTTGTGGTACACGAGTAACAGTCTTAACAGATGGATCAAAGCATGAGTAAATGTTGCAGACAATGGCACAATGCGATGTTACAGCAAACGGTAGCTCCTGCATTTCTTTTGATCTTTTCCTGAACACAAGATGAATAACCCAAATATCGCCCAAGGCTTCAGATACCCCAAATTTCTTCTGTCCATACAGATGTAGTCCGTAAGAAAGGTAAAAAAGGAACATGGATTTTTCTCCCCTGAAGCAATGAAAGCTACAGACTAACAACATCATCACACAAGGCTAAAAGAATCAGCAGTAGCCTATGACACTAGGAGGAAATTGAGTGAGACCACTGCAACCAGATACGACGAGAGACGATGCAGCATTTGTCCCAAGGTGAAAAAAACAACCAAGAGCAACACGGGTTTCAGCGAAGAAGACGAGAGTGGGGGCCAAAAAAGACGAAATCCCACTATCATATCGAGCAACGCGAAGCTAAGGTGGTGATCAAAAGAGCTTTAGCTTCTGACTTCTGGTTTATTTTTTACTATTAATAAATTTCGTTTGTTTTCGAACTTTTGGCTTTTTTGTTGATCTTTTATGCCGGTTCTTTTTCCCCGTATTTGTTTGTATTATACGTAATAGGCTAACATATTTTTTTATATTTTTTAAATTTAATTATGCTAAATAAGTCTCTGTCAGCTACAGTGTTTTTTTCAGTCAGCTGCAGTACTTTTCAGTCATAAGCCATAAAAAAAAGCCTAAATGATCGCGCTCGAATTTTTTCTATTTTAGCTTTTTTTTTGAAAAATATTCACATTTAGACCACTGGTAGTTTTAATTCCGTTTTTGGACCCAGGGGGTCGGAGCCGTGACCTACGGCGCCGAGGTATCACGTCTCGGCGCCGTGGTCCACGGCGCCGAGGTGGCACGCCCGCACCAGCGTGGCGGCCCGCGTGGCGCCAACGTGGCAGGCACCTCGGAGCCGTGGATCACGGCGCCGAGCACCTGCCACGTGGCGCCTAGCTGCCTGCCACGTCTGCAGACATTCGGCTGTTTAGGGTTTGCACCGATCAGCCTTTTTTCGCAAAATGAATTACTAGTTGTATTTTTTATTTGGATTATTTAATTATAGTAATATTATGTAATATATTTATTTATTTATAGAGAGCAAAAAATACGACATATGTTTTAAAAATTCGTTATGTATTGCAGATGATACATGTTGGAAATTTTTTGTAGATTGACATAGTTTTGTAGATTATTTAATTATAGCGGGATTTAATCCCGAACCGATGCTCGGATGGAATGAGATCGACGGCGGAGCGTCGTCGTCTTCCTCCCGACCCCCGACCGTGGCGGCAGAACAGAGTTCTTCACCGGTGGTGGCGCGGCGAGGACATGGACGCTCACAGGGGATAGCTTTTACCAAAAGGTGCGATTGTAAGTAAAGTTTCCATTTTGGCTTTTTGGGAAATGAGTGGAGAAATGGCCATGGCTGGCGGTGGCCGGAAAGGAGGTGGTGTTCGCGGTGGCGCCATTAACACCTAGAGGCTCATCGGCTAAATTGAAGGCATTTTCACCATCTACGGATTCTAAGGAGTGTACTGGAGAAGGCGATTGACCTCGGGGACAGCTCGACTGGGCTGACCACGGTGAGGGCTCTTCGGCCGACGGCGACCTCCGTTGCCCCGAGCCTAGGAAGACGCTCGAGCTCCGGCGGGTGCGCCATTGTGTTCCAGAGATAACGAGGATTATGTCAGTGCATTGAATTAGAAAATAATCGATTAAATCGGGAGAATGGCTCTAGGGCTCACCGACGCAGGAATGGCGATTGCCGGCGACTCGGGCGACGGAAGCTCGATTAACTGGAGGAGGGGATTTGTGAGGATGCCAGAAGTTGCTGGGAGGTGGAATTAGGCTCTTATAGCCAGCGCAAGGTGGGTTCCCCGGGAGATATTTCCCCGGCTGCGTTCGGCTCACGCGAAGCAGGGAGAGAGGAGATGCACTGAAGAGGTGCAGAGGCTGTGAGAGGGAGCTGGCATCTCCCCTCTGCCCCATGGTACGGTTGGTGGACTCCCCGAGAAGAGAGGTCGCGAGAAGGAGGTGAGCTGTAGCGGTGGCGGAGCTGCGCGCAGGCGCCGGCGCGCTGAGCGAGGGGAGGAGCGCAGGCGACATTGTCAAACTATGTCAATCTACAAAAAATTTCCAACATATATCATTTGCAATACATAACGAATTTTCAAAACATATGTCGTATTTTTTGCTCTCTATAAATAAATAAATAAATTACATAATATTACTATAATTAAATAATCCAAATAAAAAATACAACTAGTAATTCATTTTGCGAAAAAAGGCTGATCGGTGCAAACCCTAAACAGCCGAGTGTCTGCAGACGTGGCAGGCAGCTAGGCGCCACGTGGCAGGCAGCTCGGAGCCGTGATCCACGGCTCCGAGCTCGGCGCCGTGATCCACGGCTCCGAGGTGCCTGCCACGTCGGCGCCACGCGGGCCGCCACGCTGGTGCGGGCGTGCCACCTCGGCGCCGTGGACCACGGCGCCGTGGACCACGGCGCCGAGACGTGATACCTCGGCGCCGTGGGTCACGGCTCCGACCCCCTGGGTCCAAAAACGGAATTAAAACTATCAGGGGTCTAAATGTGAATGTTTTTTTTTTAAAAAAAGGCTAAAATAGAAAAAATTCGGTGATCACCCCACACCTGTCGGGCGATCTACGGACAGACAAAAGCATGAGGCCATGAAGTTTCCTTACATTACATGGCTACATCGCATCATAGCATTACACATCTTGCTTGCCCATAGAGAGTAACCCACTTTACGTGTTGAATTCATGGGGCTAACAATTGGTACAAAACTCAAGAACAAAGAGTACAGGGCATCACATGGAAGGTTTTTGTCCTCTCTTCTTTCTTCAGTGTGATCTGCATCATGGTAAGCAGTAATCAGCATAATAACATCCTTATAAGTAACAGCTAGTTGTCCTGTACTAGCTCTGCGTATATCATGGTAGTGGCAAGGCAATCATGGGATGTGAAAAATGGTACTTCTTGCTCACTGTCACCTTGGCTCGTCTTCAACTTCGTCATGGGTACCGTCATTTATATTCATCTTTGTCCTCAAGTTCTTCATCTTCAGAGAGTTAGTTGCACAGTGGAAAAAGGCAAAACAAAATGAAAAAAAAAAGATATAGGATCCTAGCAAACGTCACTGCATCAGATCCAAAGATACAAGATATTGGATTAGGAGTATTTCATTGAAAAGTTTTAGGGTCTAGTTCAAATTTGAACTAAATCCCAGAGCCTCCCAAGGAATTACTCCTCATCCAAACAGGGCCTTAAATATGAACTATTTACTTCCTTGTCCTAGCACAAGTCATCATATGAAGGTAGGCTTTCTGTTACCTGGCAAGTAATTAGTCTACTATTTTCACATTTGTCATCTTTGCAGCTGCTAGAGTACTAGACAAGCAAAGGGCTTGCACCATGGATATCATGGTCATCTTCTGGGGTTTTTTTTTCAGTATTTCTCTTCCTAAATAAGTGGACTGGCAACATAGGATGTGTCAATAAAACCATATGAACAATTTCCAAATTATATGTGGCATTCTGTCAAAATAGGACTGCAATGGTACATGAAGATAATTATAATTAGCTGGGGATAATGTTTCCCGGTTCCTCCCCTGTTGTTTTTCTTGGCTCTAGAAAATCAAATAACTTATGATCATGAGAGACTTCTCCTAGCTCCCAAGCTTTGAATCGCAAATGTGTCTTGTAGAACCTGTTCCGTAGAGGGCTCCTCGCGACCCGGGTACCAGTTGCAGCTGCACACCACGCACAGTCTTATCTGATCTGAAATCGACGGCCAAAATAGTCAGTATGGAAAAAAAGGGCAACTATATATAAAGCAGATGAACCAAAATGAGCGGCTAGTGGATCAAATATATGTTATTTACTTTGGGGAAATTGCTATGATAGCACAGCAGGTTAGTGAGATACTATTTGTGACAACGATAACGGAAAAGTAAAACCATATACATATGGATCTTCATGCACTATCACAACCGTTTAAACGTCTTCGAGATTCGTGCGTAAACCTGACCATTTTGCATAAAGGCCTAACACTTCTCTTCCTTCCCCCTCCCACCCCTCTCCCTCTCTTCATGCCACTCCGCCATCGTGAGCTGTGTCGTGGGTGTCCTCCACCATCTGCAAGCCATGCTGTCGCCATCCTCCATCGGACCCACGCCATCCGTGAGACGTGCCACCACCATCCTCTGTCGGAGCTGCACCCTGAGATCCACGCTGGAGAAGCAAGGCCACGCCGTTGTGCCGGAGTCTCACTGGAGAGAACATAGAAGGGAAGAGAGGGGGAAGAAAGAGAGAGGGAAAGGAGGAGAAGAAGGTAGAAGGCGGGGGTGTTTTATCAAAATGGATAAGGGTAGAACCTAACCATTGTGCACCAATCTCAAAGCAATGTGTGTGGTGTAGATAGTATGGAGCTCCATATGGTTGTGGAAAAGCCACCCTTTGAGATTTGATCCCATAAGTTGTTGGGGAGCGCATGCAGAACGGTATACCGTTGCAACGGTGTAATAACAAGTTTCATATAGTTTCAATAAGTTTGAAGAGAAAGTTTAAAAGTTTTATGTTTTAGTGAGTTTCATGTATTTCTAGAAGTTTATAGAATATTCCAAGCCAAAGTTTTAACGAGATTCAAAATTTAGAACTCAAGGTTCACCAAGTTTCAATTGATGAGTTTCAACCAAATGTTTCAACAAATTTTAATAGGTTTCAAACAAGTTTCAAAAAATTTTGGTTAGTTTCGGTAAGCTCATCTAGCTATGATGGTACTAACACATATCCAAAGGAGGGAGCGGTTAAGTGGGGATGGGACAATATGGACAAACTGACATTTTTGTAGGCAAGAAGGTAGCACCAAGGGAAGACATCCCTCCTCGCATATCACTAATTACGATTAAATTATCATTAATTAATATGACAAATTCAGAACATATAAAATTCCTAAAAATTATACAATTAGGTTGACTATGTCGAGAGGATTCACATAAAATTTTGTAATTTTTAGAGCTCGTTTGCTATATGTAACGACTCCTACAAATATCGAAATCGTACGAATTTTTGAGCAGCATTCAAAGTGGATAAAATTGTTAAAAATTACACAATGAATTATGTTATATCAGGAAACCGCACATAAAATTTTATAATTTTTTGAACTCATTTATTATATCTAAAAGTTCAAATAAATGTGATATAAAATTATAAATTTAAGTAGATAATTAATCGACTTAATTATTTACCGTTCTGTTTTATGGGAGGATAGCAGCCGCCCTACGGTCCGGTGGCTTCTGCTCCAATCCAACCCAGTCCGGTGGCTTCTGCTCCAATCCAGGTATCCAACCCCAATCCAATCCAGTCCAGTTGCTTCTGCTCCAATCCATCCCCAGGCGCTCCCGCAATCGCACCACGAGCAGGTAGTGATGCCTTCTTGTCCCTTCCTTCCCATCTCCCCTTTCCCGACTTCTTCTCCGCTTGTTCATACGTCTGCAGGATTGGGCGCCCCGATTTTGTCTGATCCGGTATTTGTGGAGATTAGGAGAGACCCGATCCTGGTGTCCTGGGGTGTTTTTCCGTGGTGGGTTTCGGCTGTGGATTGGGAGTTCAGCAAACCTTTTTATTGGGAAGCGGGTTGGATGAGAGAGATGTTCCTTTGTGTTATTGCGTTTGATCTTAGTTGTATGTCTCGTGTATATTAGTTTACCATTTTTGCGTTGCATGGAATAGTGTGCGCAGTTGTTTTGGGCTAGTTGCAATGGTCTACTCACTGGCCTCTTTGCTCGCACCATTTCTTAGAAATTAAACGAAATACAGATGTTTCGCAGGCACCAGTTAGGACTTTGGAGCAGTGCATTTGTGCCGCTACTGGTTTTGACGAATATGGTGCTTTCGGTGCTTATTTTTATATATGGAACTTGGTTGGAACATGTTTTCTTTTTTTTTCTCTTGGTAAATTATTGCAATTGATAGCGCTTTGTCTTGTGAAATCATTGATCCATCACGCATGTAACGGGCAGGTGGTTATTGCACCTCATGGAAGATAATTTGAGAGCGCTATAATCATAGATAATGCGAGACGCTCATTAATCTTCTTAGTATTCATGCTTGTACATTGTTCATTCATTATTATCGCACTTATATATATAGTTGCTTCAGTACACCTCTTTTAGAAAAGTTTACGAATTTTAAAGCAAAATAGTTTATATTTGGTGATGGCAAATCTATACCACTTATAAAAAAAATAAATCAAATTGAAGATTAACTGTGGATATAGACTTGAAGATTAACTGTGGATATTTTTTAGGTTTTATTACAAGGTTTTCATTTCTTTGATCTTGAGGAGATTCTATTCCTAACCTACCCCAACTTGTTTGGGATAAAAGGTTTTGTTGTTGTTGTTGCATATTTGCCCCCATCTAATATTAACTATTATGTTTTTGAGATTTGTAAACCTTTTTAAAAAGAGGTGTACCGAAGCATACCCAGTACACACACATGTACCTCTATTTGGCTGCTTCATCAGGCTGTTGTGTTGTCAGATATCTGATTATGGATCTTCGCGTGACTCCTGTCATGGCAGCTAAAGCCTATAAGTACAAAGCAGAGCTACTTGTTAAGGATTACCTGCTAGCAGATTTGTATGTCCCATACACTGCTGTGCTGGGGGGAATCCTGATGTGCAAGTTGGTACATTCATTGATTCATTACCACTTTCTCTGTTAAGTTTTATCATAAGTCTACCTGTGCAATAACATGTTCATATTATGTGTATAGTATGTAGATAGGAGCAAAATATATGGTAAACTTGACAGACCTGTTCATGTAGTTTTACTATTTTGAGTTTCATGCGGGGCCTTAGCTTCACTACATGAATTACAGAATTAGCGAAAGGTGTCCACTGGATTTTAAGCCCTTCCTTTTTCTATGTTGCAACAACTTGCACTGGTTTTATTTTTTCCAGCCTAAAATTAATTTATAATTTACAACGATGGCGCACTGGTAAGTGTAGTTGAGGCACAAGCAGTTATTTTCAAATTGTGAAAAGAAGCCTTAAACAAAGAAAGTGGCTTAACAGTGCATATTTGCTTATTAGGGACTCGATTTAATCTCAGTTATTCGTTCCTGGGTTGATCTCAGTTCATGATAAGTTGAGCTCAAATGAGAATGGGCTTCTAAATGAGAATAGGCTAGAAGGCCAGCATGTAATGGTTGAGCTGACTTAAATGAATCGTGGTTGAGCTAACTCAATATAAAATGATTCTTTAAATAGCACACTGCAACATAACTATGAGATGCTAGTAATGGCATAGTTTCCAATATTGCATTTGCTGTGGAACTTCCTATGATTCATATATTGTAACTGAACTCCAATCATTGTAACGGTATCTTGACTATTGTTTGTTTTTGCTAGCTCAGTCCTATGATATCACACGCTTTATCAGTTCATTCTACTTCAAGGGTTACACTTCTCTTACGAAGATGCAAAAGATCGAATGGAACAACAGGTGAGTGTAATTTTACAACTTAATTTCTTGCATCCTCCTCTGTTATATTTAAGTTTCTCATGGTACGTATTCTAACCCTTTTTCTGTTCTAGGGGCATGTCCACAGTCCATGCAATATTCATTACAATTTTGTCAGCATACCTAGTCTTCTTCTCGGGTTTATTCTCTGATCAGCTGGATGGACCAGTAACATTTCGAAGTTCAAGCCTATCCAATTTTACATTAGGGGTATTCTATTACTTTATTGTAATGTGACAATGCACTATGATAATTTCCTTTTTGACATATCTTTTGTTCCCTTGCCTCATACGAGCTGAATCTCATGTTTGCCAGGTCTCTGTTGGGTACTTCATTGCAGACCTTGCCATGCTATTTTGGTTTTACCCTTCTCTTGGTGGAATGGAGTATGTAAGTTAACATGTTTCATTTTACCTTCCCCTTCTCTCCCTCCCATTTCCATTCTAGCTGGCTAACTTTGGCCCACTTCTCGCATTCAACTCCTGTAAACTGCATTATCTGTCTCTACTCTACCATTTACTCTCGATATTCTTTGTCAGGTTATCCACCACATACTGTCACTTATTTGTGTAGCCTACACTATGCTTTCTGAGGAAGGACAGTTATACACATACATAACTCTCATCTCTGAGACTACCACACCAGGAATCAACCTAAGATGGTAACTGAACAAATGAACAAGTTACACAAAATGTTATTCGGATGTTGTCATCTTTCAATCCATCTAAGCTATTCTCTCCCTCCTTGTCATCAAGGTTCCTTGATATTGCTGGAATGAAAAGATCCAAAGCATATCTTGTCAATGGAGTAGCAATGTTTGTTACTTGGCTGGTAAGGACAAAATACTTCACTAACTTTAATTGGATGGAAATTCTGTGATCTGATGCGTTCATGTTTGGGAAAAGCATTGAGCTTGAATAACCACATCCAAGTTTATTAAATGCAGTATTCAAGTCTAGTTTTTTATTATTCTCATGTTCTTTCAGCCTTGGAGGTGGTATATTTGATTCGGTACTTATCTTGAACCGATATCTTTTCCATTGTGGGTAATATTGGTACATACGTGTATTTGTGGTAACCATTGTGTTTCATCTATCTTGTCCTACATTAGAAACTGGACTTGGCTGTTATACATTGCAATGGATTTTATGGATTTCTCCTTGTGATTTGGTAGCATTCGTCAAATTAGTTTTGACAGAGTATTGAATTGTTGTAAAGAGAAATGGACCTTTTCCTAACGCAAGCCTTGAGATTAAGTTATCAAAATTACAGCTGCAATGTGACTAACTAATGCAAATCCGTACTCAGTTTATAAATGAAAAAAATCATTACTCAAGTTCAATAAAATCTGTTGGCCTAAGAGATATGATGGATTTTTGTTCCGACTAGATGTTAGAGCTTTTCTTTGTGTAGCTTGGTCTGCTAACATTGAAAATAAATGCCTTCACGCAGGTGGCAAGGATAATTCTGTTCATGTATTTGTTTTATCATATCATTTTACATTATGATCAGGTACATGATGGCCCTTCTGAATTCAATATCCATCACAAGTTAACAGCTATCACACAGATGTTTCTGAGTTGATACTTGTTTATTGACAGATTAAGCAGATGGACACCTTTGGTTGTCTTCTGGTATGTGTTGTTCCAGTGATACTATTCGTGATGAATATGATGTGGTTTTCCAAGATTTTAAGGGGTCTCAAGAAGACGCTGGCCAAAAGGCATTGAGTCGAGCAATGTGTGTCCTTGTACAGCTTCAATCAATCAATCATCTGTAGATTCACTTGGAGCTACGTAAGTATATAAAGCTTCTCAGTAGTCGCTACCGCAGCTTACACTGGTAATTTCAGCCTGGTTGTAATAATCCAGATTTACGTCTGACTGCCCAACCTTTTCTGGATGCTCTATTAATTTGTATATATGTTTTTCTATGGCTGTGTGTATGTAATATCCGTTAAAGCTTTTTTACTTTTGTATATACACTTTATCTTGATTTTGTCTGAGAACATTAGTTTCCCCCTGTTTTAGTCACATTTGTGACATTTTCTACCAATTTTGACCATCATCCCCTAAGTTTTTTTTTTGAATTTGTTTTTGGAAAAAATAGCAATGATGATACTATATAGACTTCTAACCTTAATAATAAGGGTATTTTTATCAAATACTTTTAGCCTACTTGTTACTCAGAATTGGTCAAAACTCAATTCAAATTAAACTGCTATTATGTTTGGCAGTGAGCCAGTGAGGCTATTTTTAAACATGTGTAAGCTAGACAAAGTTGAAATTTGAAACCAAAGAAAATATCTGCAAAAGTTGTCAGTGTAGATATGTTTCATGTAGTTTACTCTTTAAATTCCAGAGATCATTTGTGGGTTCCAACAACTAAAAGGAAAAAGGAAGAATGAAAAGCTGGAGCACCAAATTTCTAGTACACTCAACAAAAGCAAGTGCCTGTAGGATTGGCATTCCTCCTCTTTAAATAAGGCAAATGGATGGAGTAATCGGTGCATGTGTCACAGTGAATCAAAAATACTATAATCCCTCTGAGATACCAGCTAATGGGACGCTTTGGGAAGTGCTGCGTAGGACAAAGAATACCCTGCCAAAAACGCTGAAATAGTTAATCTAGATCCATTTTTAATGTCATCATATGTGTGCAGTAGCTCATATGCACCTCCTCGTTTTATTTGGCACCATCAGCACGATATTAATATTTCAATCATGAGCACCATTAGGTGCCTTTCATCAAATAGCATATGGAATGCCATTAAATATCGCTTGAATTATTAGTGCTTAACTAATTTTTTACCACCTTTTCAAAGCTTATAACTAGTCCAAAATTTTATCTTCTGCATCTTTCCATTCACCTGTCTTAGCAAGGTAATTTAAGCAAGTGACAACGAACCCAAAATCATAAGCAAAACATAACAAGAATCAAACAAGAACATGATTGAGGAGGAGTTTTGATCTATTTCAGTAGAGGATGATGTTTATATACTCATAGATGATTATAAGGTGTAGTCAAAACACCATCATTACCTCTCAAGTTTTCTCTTACAATCATGTAAGAAGATAAGGTACCAGCACAATCTTAATGGGTCCAACCCATTAAGCTTACTGATTAAACCCGTTAACATCACTAATACGGGTTTTACACTTACACTCGTTTCTCAAAGCGTTTACAAGACAACCCGCTAACACTTTAGTGATTGATCCACTTGTCAATTTTAGCACTTCTTGACCTAAATTACTTCTCCTTTACGCCTTTCTGTGATTTGGTTTTGATCAAGGCACCAATTTGGTATTTGGCCAACTTTTCCTTGACTCTGTCTTTATCTTCACCTCAAAACATCTTCACATGCTTTGATACACAACTCGTAGTGCCCAATGACTAATTGTCACGTCTTCACGCATTTGGACTCCTTCGAACCATCTCTACGTGTATCAGCCTCATCACTTGGCGTACCACATACGCTAACTCGTCTCTTCACGATCCTTATCTTCTCTGTGCGTTCCACTTGGGCTATGTAGTCTTACCCGGATTTACAAGACCGCTTGGACCTCAACTCCCCCGCCTAATCCTTGTCTATTGCTTTTGGCCACTATGTCCTCCAACCCACCTGTATATTCAAAGATCAAGCAACCATATCGAGCATAAGTTCCATGCATTTGACTCACATTAGTTAAAACCATGTTTCGTGTGCAATGCAACACAAACCCTAATGGCTTTTAAGCTATGAACCGACCTCAAACTAACTCAGCTTAACTCACCCTAATCTCTGGTCGCAGCCATCGATCTAACCGCTCTTCCTATGCCGGTCGGACCACCCCGGTTAGACCGCTAACCATTGGCCGGTTAAACTGGCCACCTAATGTGACCGTATTTTCATTGCCGGTCATACTGGCCAACTCATCTCGGTCCGACCACCAACCATGGTCTGTTTGACCGCACGTGACCAACACCGAAATCCACTCTCTGGAAAAAGTAGCTGCCAACTAGAAATTGGTCATACTGCCCAACGGTCTGACCACCACCCAATATCCTATCACACCGAACCGTCATTCACAGGCCGACCCGACCGCTTCCTCCCAACGGTTCGATCGGTCCAACCGGGAACACTGGTAGCAAATATGAATTTTCTGAACCTAGTGTAAAATTCAAACTCAACTCAACTAAAATGCCAATTGTTCATCACAAACATATATTAGACCTAGTGCATGGTCTCTCACTAAGCCAACTCCAACCTTCTCCCCATCTCAATGCTTTTCAAACACTAGGGACCTATGCGGCAGCCACTTCTGTGTCGATGTTCATAGCTCCGACAACTCCTACAATCCATGTGAGATGGCAGGGTGCTCCATTCTTGCCTTCATCAGTGATCTGTGCACTAGACCTTGCCCTCCCTTCTCCTACACTTATGGTGGTCGAGCGTTGGTCCTTTGCTCCCTTGCAAGGGACACTATAACACTCCATGGAAGCATATATGGCATTGGTGTCCCCATAGACTTCTCTAGCTTTTGCTTTGGTTGTGGGGGTAGCCTGTTGGCATGGCAGGGTTTGGCAAGGGCACACTCTCTCTGCCATCCCAGCTAGGGTTTCTGGACAAGGGCTTCTCCCATTGCTTCCTAGGATTCCGGTTCACGAGGAACCCTAACATCACCAGCCCTCTGGTCATGGGGGATCTCGCACTGTCCACGAAGGATGACTTCCTCTTCACCCCCAATGTTGAAGAGCTTCACTTACCCAAATGTCTACTACAGTGGCCTAGAGGGTGTCAGCATAGGAGCCACCGCTGCCATAGCTGCTCCTCCCATCTTGGGTAGTATTGATTCTGGAGGCAATGATGGGGTGTTTGTCGACACTGGGATGACATACGCTCACCTCCCTGATCCATTCTACGCGACCATCCTACCATCCATCTGCTCGACTGTACCATATGACAGATCTTACGAGCTTGAAATGAGGACGAGGTTTGATCTTTGCTTTGTCAGCCTCGAGCTTTCTATGTGGACTCACTCACTCAAGCGAATACCAGGAGGTAGAAGATGGAAGTATAATAGAGAACAAATGCACCTTTCTTTTTGTGACGCAGCAACTGCCGTGAGTCTTTTCTTTTGTAGATTGTTATTCATATGAAAGCAATGATGCAAATGCAAAGTAATGCGATCCTAAACTGGCGGTGAGTGCTACCTCGATCCGTATATTGTGCCATGCCTCCCAGAGGAGCTGGTCACACTCTAATAGAAACACATGCAAAGCCAATACAACTAGAAATGGTTCATCAACAGTATGATGCAGTTACATGCATAAATAAAAACTAAAAGCAAATATACTTTAGAATAACAAGATTAACTTAACAATCACCCCCTTAATCTTGTTGTGGCTTCTTAATGTCCCTGAGGTTGATCCTCTCATGCAGCTCGCAGAACCTCTGTCTCCTAAGTGGCTTCGTGAGAATATCTGCCAGCTGCACGTCGATCTTGACATAATCCACTTCAATCTCCTTCTGAATGCAATCTCGGATGAAATGGAACTTTGCATCAATATGTTTGCTTCGCTCACGATGAACTGGACCTTTTGTGAGTGCTATTGCAGGCTTGTTGTCTATCATGAGCTTTGCCTTATCAGGTTTGCCACCCTTCAGCTCACCTAGCAGCCGTCCGAGCTATATACCCTGACATGCTCTAGCGCTAGCTGCTACATATTCAGCTTCACTCGAAGACAATGCCACAACTCTTTGCTTCTGTGACAGCCGTGTAACTGGCTTCCACTAAAGAAAAGCAGGATTCCGGTGGTGCTCTTCTGATCATCAATGTCCCCGTCTAGGTCATTGTCACTGTATCCCGAGCAGGCTTGCCTCCAAACTTCACTTTTTCAAATAACAGCAACCATGGTTAAGGTTACCATGCAAATACCTCAGAATTTGTTTTACTACAACCATGTGATCCGTTGTGAGGAATTCCATGTATCAGCTCATCACTCCAACCGAAAAAGCCAAGTCAGGCCTGTGTTAACTAAGTACCTCAAGCTTCCTAAGACGCTTCTATACAGGAAAGCATCAATAGGAGGACGATACTCAGTTTGCTCATCTTCAGTCTTGGTTCCATTGGGATTTGACATCCGTATGGTGCACTTTCCAGCTCTCTTGAGCTGCCAAGGCAATCAACAAACGTACAGTTTCTAGTCTTGCTGCAGGGGCAAAGACTTCATTAAAATCAACTCCTTGTCTTTGCATATAGCCTTTTGCAACAAGATGAGCTTTGTGTTTCACTATTTCTCCTTCAGGATTCTTCTTTACCTTGTAAACCCACTTTGGGCCAATTCGCCTCCAATCCTCCAAAGTTCTCTCCCTCCTCACGAGCTTTCCATTCTGCACGAGTGAGGAGGACATGCTCGTCCGCCATTAACCCATGGCCATAGTAGCGCTCCTCGTGAGCTTTAAGTGATCCAATCAGCTCTTCCATTGTCGTCATTTTCAGATCACCAAACTCTTCTATTGATGAGGCTATTTGGATGAACTTTCTAGAGACGGACCGAAGCATCTTTTTGACAACATACTCCTCCACGGTCTCCCCTAGATCGTGAAGTCAGTTGGCAAGAGTGCTTACTTTTTCGGCAAATTCATCAATGTCTTCATTCTCCTCCATGCGCAGGCCCATCTGTCTGTTGAATGTTAGTTTCAAACTGTTCACGAAAGTCATGACCAACCGTATATCTCTAGTAGCTCAGAAAGTAATTAAACCTTCTCAAACCGCCTTTTTGTCAGGAAGGAATATTTTGGAAGGGGTGGTCATTTTGCATGAAACTACTCATGAGATGCATAGGAAAAAGTTAGATGGGGTAATTTTGAAGCTAGACTTCGAAAAGGCCTATGATAAGGTAAAGTGGTCTTTCCTTCAGCAAACAATGAGAATGAAAGGTTTTTCGCCCATATGGTGCAAGTGGATTGATCAAATTATTAGAGGAGGTAGTGTCGGCATTAAGGTAAATGATGACTTGGGTCATTATTTTCAAACAAAAAAGGGACTTAGACAGGGAGACCCCTTATCACCTATTCTCTTTAACTTAGTGGCTGATATGTTGGCCACGTTAATTGAGAGGGCCAAGTCCAAAGGAAGGTTTCGTGGGGTTGTCCCACACCTTGTGGAGGATGGCCTATCGATCCTCCAATATGCAGATGACACTATTCTCTTTTTGGACCATAACACGCTCCAAGCCAAAGATCTTAAACTAGTGTTAAGTACATTCGAGCAACTCTCGGGGTTGAAAATTAACTTCCATAAAAGTGAATTGTTCTGCTTTGGCAAAGCCAAAGATTGCGAACATGAATATGCACAACTTTTTGGATGTAGTACCGGGGGTTTGCCTTTCAAATACCTTGGGTTTCCTATGCATCACCGGAAGATTTCTAATAAAGATTGGCTCATCATAGAGGAAAAGTTCCAGAAAAAACTAAGCAGTTGGAAAGGAAAGCTTCTCTCTGTCGGGGGTAGACTAGTGCTGATTAATTCAGTTTTAACTAGCTTAGCCATGTTCATTCTATCCTTTTTTGAGGTTCCTCGGGGTGTCCTCCAGAAGTTGGATTACTACCGATCAAGATTCTTTTGGCAGTGTGATGAACACAAAAAAAGTATAGACTCACTAGATGGAGCGTACTTTGTAGACCAAAGGATTTTGGTGGCCTTGGTATTCAAAACTTAGACATTCAAAACAGGTGTCTCTTGAGCAAATGGTTGTTTAAACTCATTAATGAGGATGGTGTTTGGCAAAGCCTTCTAAAGAAGAAATATTTGAACAACAAAATCTTAACCCAAGTTCGTAAACAACCGGGAGATTCACAGTTTTGGTCGGGACTCATGAAGGTCAAGGATGATTTCTTGGCCGGCGGCTCCTTCCATATCCAAAGCGGGACACAAATCAGATTTTGAGAGGATGTTTGGCTAAAGGACAAACCTCTTCGGATTGCTTACCCTTTTCTTTATAGAATTGTAAGGAAAAAAGATGATACGGTGGCAAAGGTACTTAGTACTATACCACTTAATGTATCATTTAGAAGGGCTTTGGTGGGCACAAATTTGCTTGCTTGGGAAGACTTAGTTTCCAAGATAGTGTCGATTAATCTAACTAATGGCAGAGATTTGTTTGTGTGGAATTTACATAGGAGTGGATCCTTCACAGTTCGGTCTATGTATATGAGTTTGATACAAGAAGGGATCGTACCATACAAAAGCCCACTCTGGTCATTAAGAGTGCCTTTGAAAATTAAAATCTTCCTTTGGTACCTCCAGAAGGGTGTCACTCTTACTAAGGACAACCTAGCAAAAAGGAATTGGCAAGGAAGCATTAAGTGTTGTTTTTGTAGCTCTATGGAGACTATACAACATCTTTTCTTTGATTGTCATTTTGCTAGATTTATCTGGAACACCGTGCATATCACCTTTGGAATTCAACCGCCAGCTAGCATAGCTAATATGTTTGGTTCTTGGCTTTTGGGTTTTCAGCCTAAGTCTAAAAATCAAATTTTATTAGGAGCAGCAGCTATATGTTGGGCTATGTGGTTGAATAGAAATGATATGGTATTCAACAAAGCTAAACCAAACACCTTTTTGCAGGTAATTTTCAGAGCAACATATTGGATCCGACTTTGGTCGCTGCTACATAAAGAAGATGAAAGATCAAACATCAAGAGCGGTTGCCAGATCTTGGAAACAGTCATTATGGAGGTCTTTGCAAAGTTTGGATGGAAGTTCCGGAATAGAATTGAAGCTTAGGCTTGGTTCTTTTCCTTTTGTTTGAATCTTGTGTTTTGTCTTTTGTTGTTCCTCTCTTTTGAGAGAGCTAAGCTTGAGTGCTCCTGGATGTATTGAACTAGCTGTGTACACCTCTTCGGAGTGTAGAGGCTGGAACTCTGTTCCATTATCTAAAAAATGCGCAGGCCCATAAGCTCCCATCGGAGAGCCTGAGCCTTCACCTCCTTGACTCTTGCCGCCCCGAGATGCATGGTTTTCAATGCGTTCCATGCATCTGTAGCTGTTTTCTTCTCCCCAAGTTGCAGCAAGGTACTTTCGGAGATACCTTGATAGATGGAAGCCAGTGCCATCTTGTCTTTGTGGGCATCCACCAGTTATTTGGACTCGACACCCTCTCACACGCCCTGAGCTTCCATGTATAGGGCATGTTCTTTTCGGCTGCGGCTTATGGTTTTTGGCTGAAATTTTTGAATTTTGGCTATTTGTGGTACAGATTACGGAGAGATATATACTCACTTGCAATTTTGACTGGTACAGATGTTGGGCTTTTAACGTGTAGATCGTTTAACTTGTAGACTCCGTCTTGAGAAAATACTCCGTTTGAAAGTTAGGTACTGTAACAAAAGTCGTCAACTTTTGACTTAAAGAACATGCCCATACTTCAATCTTGATTGTCCATGCTGAGTAGTTGCTCTTCGTGAGCAATGGGTACCAGAGGGATACACTTCCTTCTCGCAATGCCGCCGTATCTGTCAGTTTGCCGCTGCTGCCATGTGCAGAGCTTCCTGGCGAACTACCGTTCCTCGGCAATCGGCATGACCTTTGGCATGCATGGAAGAAGGCTCTGATACCAAATGTCGGCCTCGAGCTTTCTATGTGGACTCAACTCACTCAAGCGAATACCAGGAGGTAGAAGATGGAAGTGCAGTAGAGAACAAATGCACCTTTCTTTTTGTGACGCAGCAGCTGCCATGCGTCTTTTCTGTTGTAGACAGTTATTCATATGAAAGCAGTGATTCAAATACAATGTAATTAATGCGATCCTAAACTGAAACTCAAAACTAATACAACTAGAAATGCTTCGTCAGCAGTACCATGCAGTTACATGCATCAATAAAAACTGAAAGCAAATAAACTTTAGAATAACAAGATTAATTTAACATGCTTCAGGATCCCATGCACACACGCTCCATGTACAGGAGATGAGCTGCCTCTGATAACCGTCCACTTCATTGGAGAAGTGAAGCTCACGCTGCCTAAGGAGTGCTGCTCGCCCATGAACTCGGAGGTCGTGAAGTGCCTGCTGTTTCAGAGGACGGACGACGACGACGTCGAGGGCGGCAAACGACGCCGGCGATGAGGCGAATGGGCCAGGGGCAGTCTCTGGGAGCTTCCAAGTGCAGAGCGTTGAGGTTGTCTACGATCTGGAGATGGGGAGGATTGGGTTCAAGCCAAGGGATTGTGGCCTTCACGCATAGTTGAGGATGGCATGCAGGCTGCAGCAATTTGTAGGTGCGATGTATATTTTATGATCTTTGGTGCACGATCGAACGAGGTGTCAGCCTGTCAGGTGTTCTTTGCCATTTTTATCTTTTTTTTTAAAAAAAAAGTGCTCTGTCATTTTTATGTGAGTCGAGCCACTATATTGTTGAAAGGTACAAATGCCCGTACGAAGTCACTAGCAGAAAAGAAATCTCCAGTGGGGAGTAGTTTCATGGCGAGAAAGCAGCGGATCACATGTAATGCAAAACCAGCACTTTTGTTTCAGTTGCATGCAAATAAAGGTACTTTATGTAATGGAGTAATGGAAAGAGCGTACTGATAATGTTTATACTGTACGTGCTGTCGACTTTTGATGGTGATTCACATTTCTCGTATCATCAAGTACTGTGTGCACCATCTGATTAAACTTTTTCCGCGCCATGTTCTTCACAAGACATTGGGTAAGAACTGTACGGTCTCAAGCAAGTCGTTGTAGTATAGTGGTGAGTATTCCCGCCTGTCACGCGGGTGACCCGGGTTCGATCCCCGGCAACGGCGAGATTGATCTTTTTTTTGCCTTCCTCTACGCATCCATTCGATCCCAAGTAGAAAGGGCCGGCCGGCCGGGCACCCTGATCGGCTGATCGGGCCATATGTGGCAATGAGAAATTTCGATATTTGACATTGAATACATGCGCTTCTCAACTTTTAACCCCCAATTCGCACACCTTTAGAAATTTAACCCTGTCAATGCGAATTCTTTTGATTCAAGGGATTCTCCTCATTTTCTCTCCTTTTCTATTTTTTGTGCCACCGGAAATGACCGTAGTGCCCTCTGCCTATTCTCAGCTCATCCCCACGGATGGCGGCAGCCCGGACCGGTCGCCGCGGACTCCGCCATCGGACGTGCCGTGCGCCGCCCAGAGCAAGGCCCCTCCAACAAAATATACTCGGCAAAAATAAGGATCCGTAGACAATATATCACCAAAATCAAAGGTCGTGTTGATTTCCCTCCAACAACGCGTGCTTAACTAATCATGAATACCGATCCAGGGAATGTTCTTCCTGACGCTGACGGCCGGCGCGGACAGCCTGCACCCGCCGGAGTGCGGCGTGGGCGAGACCTGCGAGAAGGCGACCTCCTCCCAGTTCGCCGTGCTCTTCATCTCCTTCGCCTTCCTGGTGATCGGTTCGGCGGGGATCCGCCCCTGCAGCATGCCGTTCGGGGCGGACCAGTTCGACCCGCACACGGAGTCCGGCAAGCGCGGGATCAACAGCTTCTTCAACTGGTACTACTTCACCCGCACACGACCTTTGATTTTGGTGATATATTGTCTACGGATCTTTATTTTTGCCGAGTATATTTTGTTGGAGGGGCCTTGCTCTGGACGGCGCACGGCACGTCCGATGGCGGAGTCCGCGGCGACCGGTCCGGGCTGCCGCCATCCGTGGGGATGAGCTGAGAATAGGCAGAGGGCACTACAGTCATTTCCGGTGGCACAAAAAAAGAAAATGAGAGAAAATGAGGAGAATCACTTGAATCAAAAGAATTCGCAGTGACAGGGTTAAATTTCCAAAGGCATGCGAATTGGGGGTTAAAAGTTGAGAGGCGCACGTATTCAGTGTCAAATATCGAAATTTCTCTGTGGCAATCATGTACCAGTTTCTGTTGCTATTGCTCTTTTTTTTTCTCCTGAAAATTCAGTGCGTCGAATAAGGAATTCAGTATCATAACTGAACTGAAGTATTTGTTGTACTGCCATTGCTGGGAGCTGATTAGCTCTGTAGAACATGTTAACATATACTATTGTGGCTAATGATGTAATTAGATTTCAGAACTATGTACTGCCATTGCAATCTCAAGTACTTTACCTGTCGAAACCTTTTGAACTTTTTTTAGTGTAGCACACTTCATGTTCTGCTTAGTACTACTGCAGTGCAGTGATGATTCCGTTCTTGGCTCTCAAGTCTTGACAAATCAAAATGGTAGGCAAAAGTGCTAACCAATGGAATATTAAGCATGCATGTTAATTTGAAATAAGGCAGTCATGATTTGAAAATAAATATTTGATATATTATAGTTTGATGTACTAGTTTTATAAAAAAAACTCTCCACTTCAAATATTACAGGTTTACAGAAGGAAAGCGATGCGAAGATTCATGAGATTATTGTTAGCGCTAATCAAATATGCGTAACGCAACGCTGCATAGCACAGCAGTGAAGCCACGCGTAGCTAACCGGTGGGCGGAGCACACATGCGTCAGCGTGAGGGGAATTCAATTCCACATGAATGCAAGCTTGGCCAGAGTCCGGCAATCCCAACTAGCGATTTAATTAACTCTTAATGATTATGTTAGTGCTAATTATTACTGTTAGCTGCATAGGGAGCATATGGGCTGGCCGAGCACGCGATAACTGGATCTGAAGGCCGCGGCCCACTAACCACTTGCTAGGAGCACTTAGGCTTAATGCGATACACGCGTTCGCTGACGAGCAAACAAGAATGACGTGGATCGAAGTAGAGGCCAGAGACTCCCCCATCTTTAATATACGGAGTATTTGCCCCTTTTGGTAAAAAAAATCATATCTTTTTAGGATGCATACAGTTATACTTTTAAAATTTTGGCTATTGTAAGATTAGGTATAGTGAGTTAGAGTGAATGTGAATGACTCTTAAAATATTCCTCTAAATATCAATAACAACACGTAGCAGAAAACCAATTCACAAGCTCACAAAACCAATAACCAAAATCCACTGAAGCTACCTATCCTAGACCGGTCTAATCACAGTCAACAAGTTGATTTGACCGCTTGACAGTTGAACTGCTAGCGCCACTGGTCTAACCATCCGGTTCAACCGCACCTTGATCTGACCACTCGAGTCCTCGCGGTTTGATCGTTCAATGAAGAACAGTGCAATCAACACTACACATGATCCATAGCATTTTTAGTACATCCTTTACCTAAATCATCTAGGGCAATGTTGTGGTTTTGCATATCATCAATTTTTCGGTATTGGACAATTTACCAAAATGTCACTCTACCATCTTCCACAAACCTTCCTGTTTTCTTTGCCATGAAGCATTGCATATGCTTCACCATCTTCCATATAGCCTCAATGACTTACCGCCAAGTCTCACGCGTCTAGATCCCATTAAACCATCATCGATTGCAAACGACTCAAGTCACTTGACGCACACATATGCTTTCCTCGCACCATGATGGCACTCGGTTTTTCTGACTGTTCTAGACCTTAGCTCCTTCCTGAGTTTAGTCTTGATCCACCTTGTCGCTACCCGTCATGTCCACCACTGGTAACTCTTACTCCAGTTTCTCTTTTATTCTGGTTTGTAACTACTCCGCTAGCATTGGTCATCTTTTGATGGCTCTCTGATTGTGTAAACCTCGGCTCTTCCTAAGAGTAGTTCCAATTCCTTGATTACTTTAAACTTAAGCTCTCTTAACTTAGTTCCAGTCCCGTCCATCTTACTATGACATAACTCTGGAGTCCTATAACCAGCAACAATAAATTAAACCGTAGTAGCACCACATAATACACAAAATCATCAATTGACACAATTAATCCATATAATATACTATGCAAAATGTATACACCTAAGCAACGTCACCCATGGTGTGCCCACACCCAACCAACTCAGTTAAAACCAACAAGGCCGCCAGCAACCGATCGAGACCGCCAAGCCCAGGTTGGTCTGACCACCCCATTCCACCCCAGGAACAAGGGAGCGGTCCGATCGTGACCAGTAAGTCAGTCAGACCGCTGGCACCTCCGCTGATATAACCACCAACCAAGGGCCGATCACACCACCGCCTCCCCTCAGCACATCACTCGACAACACATTCACTAAAAAATAGCTACCGTCGGCTATTTCTCGGTCACACCGCAAATCCGATATGACCACCGCCATGGCCAGTCACATGGGCGGCTGACTACCGATCTAACCGTCGTTGGCTAGTCAGATCGTGTCTTCCATACTAGTCTAACCATCACTTGGCTTGTCTAATCGCGGCCCCGATGTCGGTCAGACCGCTAATAGAAGAAAGCAACCGATAAATTATAAACTCTCAAAAACCAAAATTAAACTCCGCTAACTCTCATAATAAAAGGTCAATCAGAGCATCTCCAAGAATGTCCTCTAAATCTCATCCCCTAAATCACTTTTAGAGGACATAATCTAGAATATAGAAGACTAAAAATATATAACCTCCAACAGGTCCTCTAAATATGGTCCTCTAAATTAAAATCTGGGTCCACAAAAACTATCAACCAAAGAATTTAGGGGATCGGACGGCGCAGGAGCGTTGGGACAGATTTAGGGGATGGTGTGCGTCCTCCATATATGGGGGACGAAAAATCAGGGATGGAGTCCTCTATATTTTTGGGTACCACTTAGGGGATCTGTTGGAGCCCCTTTTTTACCTTTTCTTCTAAAATATAGAGGATATGAGCACTTTAGAAGATTTGTTGGAGATGCTCTCACTTACTGCCATCATAAAATGATCTTCGGATATCTCTCTCTTTTATAGTAGCAGAGATAGGCTTACTTCGTGGAGACGGGTTACACTTACACAGGGAAAGTAGAAATGACGGTGACTGACAGGGGGTATTTGTACTTTCCTCAACGGCGAAAGCCCACCAGTCCCATCTAAAAAAACTCTCAAAAAAGACATTCCATCGCAAAAATTTGCTTCACCTCGCCGCCGCCTGGGCAGATGGCCGAACGGCGATACACCGAACAGGAGGAGGCGCTCGAGATCAAATCCCTCCGCCGCATCATCGCCGCCTACGCCAAGTACGCCAACCCTAATCCCCATCACCCCCTTCCCCCCTCTCCTTCCTCTGCCCCGAGCTAACCCCTCCCCGTTCCATCCTCACCACTTGGGCTCGCCAGCCCCCCGACGCCATCCCTTGCTTTGAGATTGATTGGTCGTATAGAAGTGGAGCTCCGTTCTAGCAGCAGTTCCGCGAGCTGTGGCCCGATTGGGTGGACTGGAGTTCGGAGTGGAGCTTGCACCGAGTTGATGGTGATTTTGAGTTGTAGGGTTTAGGAGCGGTTGCCGACACATGCTGACCGGAGTTGAATTGGTGGTTACTCGGAATTAGCTGGTGTCGAGGGCGGGAGACTACGCTGGAATTTTGGCCGGGGTTTAAACCGTTTGGGAGTTTGCAATTAACATAGCTCAATGCTTCCCTGTATGGGTGGATAGAGAGATACGGCAGTTGTGCGTGGAGGTGTTTGGGTGGATAGTGAGTCGGGTTTGCGAGTATAGCCATGTTTGCTCTGAAGGTTATGGATGGAGTGGTCATTTCTGTTATCTTTCCTTAACCTTTTATGATCATCTTATAGAGCAAAAATGAATAGATAGGTGCTTGTAATGTGGATTTTCCTTGCATTGTGCTTGCTTTTGATTGTTCTTGATTGAGGCTATGGAGGGTGTGTAAGATGGTGGACTGGTATTTTGATCTCAAAAGTATTACCATATGAATTGCAGGATCCACATGGTAAATTGCCTACACTGATGTGAATATCAGGGGATGTAGTTGGCTTATTTGTCCCTACTTTTAAAGTATTATTGTATTGATGACAGGTGCATTTCTGTCAGGTCTTGGCTTCTTTTGAATTTTCATCATTGATGTTACACAAGTACAATGATTTCATTGAGTCTCAAAAAAAGTACAATGGTTTCTGATTTTGAATGGTTGGTAGCATAGAGAAGCTATATGCTTGTAATTGGAACATGAAATAATATCTATGCAACACAACTACATGGGAACAGTTTAGCTTTATTTAAAAATACTTGTTGTGTTGTTGTTGTTGTAATAGCTACCAAGATGCAGCAGAAAGGGATGTCAAGAGATATGAACGATCATTCAAAATGCTTCCTCCTGCCCACAAGGTTTATATTTATAGTCATCACACATTTACCTTCTTTTTTCATCCAGTAGTACCTCTTTTCTTATCTATTTTATATTTCATTTCGATTTAACTAGGTCATCTAATGCTATCTGCCTCCCCACTTATCTTATGTATTTATCTGTGTAGGAACTTCTTTTTCACCTTGGTCTAAAGTACCAAAGGCTGAGATGGTAAGTACAGTTCTATGCTTAATGTGTGTGCAATGTAGACTTGTAGCACTGATCAATAGTTCCACTTGCTTGTGTTGAAGTATTGTGAGATAAACCTCTGCCGTCAATCTATTCGTCATGTTCTACATCATCTAAAAGTCTAAAACAGTGTACATATCTTATTAACTGTAACTTACTGATTAATTTGTTCCATATGGCGTCACCAAAGCTCTTTTCCAAAAAAATTGAGATTTGTTGATGATGCTCTGTTCCTCTATCTTCATGAGTCAGGACTCATTGGCTCGTTATGAAAAAACAACCTATGCATTTTTAGATTAGTTCTAGCCATGCTTGTTTAACACCTGGCCTTTGTTTTGATACTCTTTTGCATGTTAGGTATGTTTGAAACATGTGCTCTAAATGGGTACCAGATGTGGTAATTCCATGTAGTAATTTATGTATAGAAGCCTTTGTGCTTACTGCTTAGTTCTGATAAATATGACTACTGTTATTTGATACATTGTTACTTGACAGGTGTATATCCATGAATGCATCTTTTATCATGAACATGCTTGAGGTATGATCTTTTGGGGACCATATATTTGGTGAAAACTGCAATGTACACCGTCATATACTTAAAAAAAAGAAAAAACTGCAGGCGTTTGAACCTCCTTTCGACATGAGTCAGTATGTAGATGTTGATGGTCATGATTGTCCAGAGAACATGCATGGACATTATCATGTGGATTGTGCTCATTCCGGCGAGGGGGGTGATTACACGAGAAGTTCTATCACCGCGAGCAATTCCTCATTGCATTATTTGCATGAACAGCATGATTGCCCCAGGGAAGATGCCAAGACTGATGAATCCTCAAGAGAAACTGACAATAAGGTAGGCCTTTTTTCTGAATCATTTTGTCATTAAAAAATAATGGGTGCTTTCATGTAGAAGTCACTTTTAGATTACAACAGTGGCGATATGTTGTTGAAGAGTCCTTTATGTTGTGTGTAGAATTTGGCTGATTTTAAATATCAAACAGGATGAGGTAGTTCACATGGCAGGTTGCGCTCATCCTTTCCAAGGTGTAGATAAATCATGTAATGGTGATAAAGATGCAAGTGCAGCAGCTAACTGTCAAGATACAAATTGCTTTGCATCTTCTGCTGATGAAAATGTAAGCTCCCCCGGCAAGATGTAAGCTGCTGTTTATTCTCGTAATTCACAATTGCATGATGCAAAACATAGCTTTGCTATCATGCTTGAATTTTATTATCGTGACTCATGAGTCTCATGGAGTAGTGCACGAACATAGAGTTCTTGTTATGTTCTGGTTGAAATATATCGCAGAAACGTCAGTCAATATAATGCAACTAACATTACTGTTAAAAGCCCAATTTGTCTGATTATGATATATGTTCTACTAGCTGTTCATTCAGCTATTGTATTACTAGTCCAAAAGTTTGGGACAGCATATCAAACAACATTTTACACACCATTTTCAGTTTATCAAGCACTGATTTTTCTGTTTATCAAGCACTGATTCCTCTTCTGTAATCTATTCTTCTGGTACCTTCTAATTGTAGATACTAGAGAGTAATATGTTTAAATAACTGTGAACTGTGAATTCCTGTTTTGTTATTTTAGGTAACACGGCAGCACTGCATGTCTTCATCTTTGCAGTTGAACGTTCCTCCAATTGATGTTGACAAGGTAAGGCTTCTCATTTGATACATTTCCCAGATAGCGATACTATATGTTGGTTCATCGCGAAAGAAGTTGTTACCAAAGCTGGCGTCTTTCATGAGATGCAATGTTACTGCTTTTCAATCATGTGTTGATTTTCCTTTTTTTTTCTCTGGCATTGAAATCTTAATTGCTGAATCATGCTATATTTTTGTTTTTTGCTGATGTTGTCTGTGTGCATGTGTGCGGTTGCTTGCCCCTTTGCCTAAATTTGCATTTGTTCTTCAGTTTGCACAGTTCTTATTTTTGACAGTGTACGCTTTGCATCTTCTATCATTCATTCTATTCTGATTTATGTAGGTAAGATGCATCATAAGAAATATCGTGAGAGATTGGGCTCAGGAGGTAATTTTCTGTGCTATTTTAAATTGGATTACAATATACTTGATGTAGAACATTTGTTTCAATTTAATGATCTAATGTTGAAAAATATTGCCATTTTAATTATTTAAATTGTTTCAGGGTCAAAAGGAACGTGATGAGTGCTATAAGCCCATTCTTGAGGAGCTTAATCGTCTTTTTCCTAACCGAAGCAAGCAGAGGTAAACTTGCATTGTCCCGTGTTGCTTCAATAATTTAGACCTGCTGTACTTTTTTAATCTTGTGCTGTAAGTTAATATAAATGATCTAACTTTCAACAGTGGATACTAACAAGGACTTCTTGTCGAGTTGTGGGTGCGCATGTGGTTTTCGTGTTTGCATTCGCAAGTATGCTTGCATGGATATGCGTGTTACTGCATGTATGCATTGTTACTCTTTTTTATACAGGTGGGTGTGCTTGTGTGTGTATGTGGGTGGGTGGGTGGGATAGGGCCTTATATTGGAAGCTGGCCAGCCTTTTGTGGTGGAACTGCTTTATCAGTAGTGATAGAAAAGAAGTGTTTTTGACACTGCTCAGGGCTCCCAGAACAAGTCAGCTGTGAGGTTGTATCTACGTTGTTTCAAATTGTCCATCTACTCATCTTCAATGGATATACTAGCTGTAAGGAACAAGTCAACAAAATTCTCCTTGCAGACTATGCTTTTCTTCATATACATGTATGTTTGATTATTCACATGTTAATGCTATTATTTATAGGCACATTTCCTTCGGCTTAATTAGCATATCACCTCTTCTTGTAGCCACTATGGATGATTGATGAAAATATTTCTTTCGACATCAGAAATAAACAGAAATTACTTCGTGATACACCTCTTGTCTTGCATCATTGACTTGTATATTAATATTTGTTAAACTTTATAGGCCTCCTTCATGTTTAGTGCCTGGTGCTGGGCTTGGGAGATTGGCTCTGGAGATCTCTTCATTGGGTACTGTAAAAAAATGTTCAATTGAAAATGAGCTGATGCTATATATATTTTTTTTGAAATTGTCTAATTTTTTGGGCCCCTGAACAGGTTTTGTAAGCCAGGGAAATGAGTTCTCATATTACATGATGATTTGTTCAAGTTTCATTCTAAACCAGTATGTCAATCTATTAACCCTTAAGCTACATATATTTAAAACTTAAAAGCATTCAGTCTACATATATTTAAAACTTAAAAGCATTCAGCATCTTACTTGAACAAGTTGATGTTCATAATGCTAATAATATTACCTATTCTTACCAGAACTCAAGAGACCAATGAATGGACTATATATCCTTGGATACACAGCAACTGCAATTCTCTTTCAGACAATGATCAACTTCGGTCTGTTTCATTTCCTGATATTCATCCCTCAAGGTACTTGGTATGCCATGTTTTCTTATAAGTGTACCCCTGCAAAATTGTGTTTCCATTCAGCATTCTGTGTACACTTGGTGCAAGTTATATATACCCTTGGATGCATTTAGGATCATAATATTTCCATTGATCAGAGTACAATTATGTTGATTACATTAGCAGGTAAGTTACGTTATGGTATTATGTATATTAAACACAAATCAGCATACGGAATATTTAAAATTTTGGGAATGCAAGGATCTGAGACTTGAACTTCATAAATTGAATTAGCCTATTTGAAATTCGAGTTTTTACAGAACCTACAAATGTTTGATCTTTGGATGTTAAAATATTTGCATTTGTTAATTAAATGTGTGGTTGCTTTTGAGTGCCTAATCTGGACTTCATTTTATTCTAGAATTCGAGTTTGATGCTTGAGCTTGTTTCAGTCATTTGGCATTATTTGTACTGTAGTAAAAAGTGATAAATTGTTTCATTGAATGTTTACTTATATTTCTTGCGAACAGAGGTACACTGGTTGTTATCTTTTGTATGTTTTACTTTGGCATATTTGGCTTACTTATGCTGGGTCTTCTTTTCCATCAACAGTGCAGGGATCACAGAAGGATTTTCAATGTGTGCTGGGGATTTTGTAGAGGTCTACAATGAGGAAAGCCAAGAATGTAAGATGACCCAGTCCTCTTAGAATAGGGATATTAAACAGGGATATTAAACAAAGCAGGAGTCCAAAATGATTTATTAAATAGTCCAAAATGATTTATTAACATAGTGTTATAGGAGCACTCATGGGCAAATAATTAATTCCAACCTAGCTTTCTTAAGTAAAGGGTTATGTGTCAGAATTAGCTTAACTCTGCTTCTGCATGCGACAATCTTAATGTAGTGCCATTTGCCTATTGAAACGATTGTTGCCCAATGAAGGTATGCCAGAAGCTGACGACAGGTGGTTGGAAGCAGTGTGGTTAAATAATTATTCAAACGACATTCCTGCATTTTTAAACAGATTTTTTTTTTTGCATTGCGGTTAGTCTATCATGTTTAAGCATATAAATGTGTCAACGGTTGCACATCAGCAACATACTAACAACCAGAACAAATGTGGAGGGTTAGTCTGTGCTGATTTTATTTGTCAGGTTGTCTCAATTTCAAGTTATGGTCAACAGGGGAAAGGAGGGTTTCTTCTGGTGGGTGAAAGAATATAAAATCATAATGTGTCATGCTCTTGTTTCTTGCCGTACATATGAAGTATTGTTTTTTATGGGAGAGATATTAAGTATTATTGTTATTCATTTGTTAACTTGTTTGATTTTATTTTGTGGCTACACAGTAATTAGTAAATAAATTGTAATTAGTGCTTCTAAGTTCTTACAAAAACTAAATTGCACAAATCCCAAAGCGGTTTTTTAGTACTGGAGTAGTGGGAGGTTGCAAATCAGGCCCCCAATCTGTTTTATCTTAATTTTTTTAAACTTTTATGGAAAGCACTGAAGCACCTCCATTGAGTCAACCGTGTAGGCCATTGAAGCATGCAATAACTTTGCTCATGGATGAATAATAGTATTAAGTCTTTTTGAAGTTTAATATTTTGATTTTAGCCTTTATTTGTTCACTTGTTTCACTTTTTAGTTCAGACGTGTATGATGGAGAAATGCTGTTTATGATATTCTTACAAAGTTACAATACTTATCTGCTGTTTCAGCTGCATGGGATGCTGTTGTAACTTGCTTCTTCCTGGATACGGCGCACAATATTGTTGAATATATTGAGGTCATATCAAAAGTTCTCAAGGATGGTGGGGTGGGTTATCTTGTTCTTAGCATTGCATTCTGATTAGCTGTTCTTTAAGAGAATCAGTATTACCTATTTTATTTTTGTGGGGTGATTTACAAAAATGCAAAACAACATGTACATGTGGGTCCAAGGTTCCAAATACTGCTACCGGGATAAATCCCGCCAGGCGGCCGGTACCGGTTACCGGCCGGTAACCGGGAAAAACCCGGTCAAATTTCACGCGCCAAAATTTGAATTTGAAATCGGTAACCGGAAAAACCGGCCGGTAACCGCCCAAAAAACCGGAGAAAAACCGCTAAAAACCGGAAAAATCGCTAAAACCCGGTTTTTCAAATTTGAAATTGAAAATTCTTAACATATTCATGGCAAAAAGTATGATGTTAAGCACGGGAGATGCATGGATCTTCCTAATACATCATATTAGTGTTAAACAATGTAAATATCATTCGGGAAACTAACATTTACATTCAAAATTTGAAAATTCCTAATACATTTACGGCAAAAAGTATGAAATCAAGCACGGGAAATATATGCATCTTCTTAATACATTCTATTAGTGTTAAACAATGTAAATATCATTAGAGAAACTAATTTTTACATTCAAAAGTTTAAATTTGAATTAAATAAAAAACCGGCGATTTTTTTCTCCCGGTCGGCACCGGTAAGACCGGTTACCGGCGGTAACCGGCCGGTTACCGCCGGTATTTGGATCCCTGTGTGGGTCCATATGTTATCTTAGCCTTCCAAAGTGTCTCAAGATTCGTGCAAGGGATTGCAATGAGTAGAAGATGGGATGGTGGTTTGAATTTCGAATGTTTATATCAAATCTCGAGTCACATTTATGATAGTACATGTATCCAGGGGAAACAAACCGGCGATTACCAGAAAAACCTATGGGAACTAGGAGAAAAACTGCCCGAATTTTTCAAATTGAAATTTAAATTTGTGACTGCATAATGCATGGTCGCCTAGGCGACGCCAAAGTGTCCGGGCAGCCAGAAGGGGATGCCGAGGCTGTTCGCCTAAGACTGAGGAGTTAGGCGGGCGCACCAACGACACAACCCAAGTGCAGAGCTTGCACAGAGGAGATAGAAGATGAAGAAGCGCATCAAGAAGCCGAGAAATTGATGTCCTCTACTCCGATTTTGCCGCTGCTGTCGGAGTAGAGGGTCCCTATGGTGCCGCAGTTGGCAGAAAACGTAGGGGGGGGGGGAGGAGGGGGCGCCAGGGGGACGCGCGGGAGCGTGGCCGGCATCTTGCCGAGCATCCTCATCATCATCGCCATCATCATGGTGGTGCTCCTGGCTTCCATCTTCATCCAGGACATCATCCGCCACCTCTGTCGGTAGACGACGGCCTCGTCCAACTCCTCCGTGCCACCATTGCTGCTCGTTGTCCATCTCGTGGCGCCAACGTTCGTGGCGCCCGCCATCGACCAAGGCAAGGCATCAGCCGAGGTGGCCACTGAGATGATGCAGCTCATCTCGCGGCTATCGCTCTTCAGCCTCGCGCTGTCGCTCGCCATGCTCCCCAAGTCATCTAGGGACTGTGGTGTGTGCCAGAGTGTGTTTTGCGATGACGACGATATCCGCCTCCTCCCCACCTGCCGCCACACCGTACACTTACACTGCGTCAACCCCTGGGTCCGCGCCAACCTCTCCTGCCCACTCTACCGTCTAACTCTCGCTATGGCGGGCGCCTAAGCATCTAGGCACTCATGCTCGTTGCGACTTGTTTGAGCGCCGTCACAACCTTGGCATAATGCACTTCATATGTTGGTTTAAGTCTTTTTTGTGTTAGATTACGCATTGTATGAGCCAAATATATTTCAATTATTGCACTCCCAAGTCCCAATATTTTTTTAAACAAACTAGGCTAGCTAGTACATGCTAATTGGAATCTTGGGAAGGACCTTAGGCTTGTTATTCTAACTAGACATCAAGCTCCTTATGTATCAGGCTTGTTACTTCATTAAACACTTTCTAATTAATATTTGTATTATTTCAATTGCTAAATGCCCATAACTGGTTTTCTCTAGCTCTGCTTGGTTTTGGTAGCGGTTTTTTCGATTTTTCTACCAGTTTTTGCATGGTAATCGTTCCGGTTACCGGTTTTAAAATAGTCCAAATTCAAATTTCAATACTCAAAATTCATCCCCTTTTTTCCAATTACCGACCGGTAACCAGCTAGTTACCGTTACTAGTCGTCGGGCGGGTTTTTCTTCAGTTCTGAGATTTGTATCCTGCATATATCCACATGTGTTAAGGGTATTTGTGGTGTTTCCTCTTGGCCTAGGGTTTACAGTTGTGTCCATGCATTCACATATATATGCCCCTTTGGGCCTCAATACAAACTACCATTCATCCATCCTCCATTCCTCTTCTCGTATTGACATGGTATCAAAGCTCTAGGTGTTTTCTAGCTCTCGACCATCTTCCGTTGCCACTGCCCCGGGTGGATCAATCTCCACTCCCGGGGGCAGCCACTTCTTAGCGAGTAGTTTAGTATCAAGCAGTAGTTGTAGCAGTCATCGCATCTCCAGGTCAGATTCTGCGTCGTTTATGAGTCCCCGACGTCGTCGGTCGCCATCATCGCCTGGATCTGGAGCTGGCCAAGCTTGCGATCGGTATGGCCTCCCTGATGTCCATTTCTGGGAGGTCATTGTCGTCCCTGAGCGCGGCCCCGACGTAGGCCGCCCAAGCTCGCATTGCCCCCCTGGTGGATCCAGCCCGAGGCACCCACCTCTTCCTCTAGCCTGGATCTGAGTGGATCAACTCCAGCCGTCGCCACCGGTCATCGTCTTCATCACCGTGTGACATCTTCCTCCGCCCCAAATCCGGTCGTCTTCGCCTCGCCCTGCCTCTGTCGTCACATTGACCGGAGGCGGAGGAGGCCGTGTTCGAGCTTGTTGCACAGGATCAGTGCGGCTCCTAGCTCGATCTGCGCCGCCCCGAGCTAGGCTGCTCTGGGACGCTGCCGCCCCACTTAGATCCAGCCACCACTGGCCTCACCCTGTTCGGATCCGGTTGTCTCCGTGCCGGATGGCTGGATCCGACTCTGCCTCTTCCTGCCCGGATGTGATGCCGGCCACCACTTGTCTCTTCTCGGACGCTCGGGCTCTCATCGCGCCGCCGTCGCCGTCCTCTTCTTTGATCGACGCCGCCGTTCAGCTCTCTTGACGCCAGCTGCTGCTGGTGAGATCTTGAGCTGCCACTGCTCACCTCTTGGACCGTTGACGCTGCTCGTCTCTTGACTGCCTCAAGCCCATTCCAGCTTCCTCTCTTTGGAGCATCGCCGCTGCCCTCCTATCTTGGAGTGTCGCTACCCCAAAAGGCAAGGTGAGGCGGGAGGCGCCGTAGTGGCCGTCGGCGAGCGTGAGGAGGGCCTCCTTGAGGTAAGAGGCAGAGCGAAGGAAGGGCTTCCCGAGTGGGGGAAGATGGTGGTTGAGCCCCTTCTTAACGTGGTGTGTTGTTGGGCTGCACGTGTGGGCTAAACTGAGGTGCCGCTGTCTTGGCCTGGCTGGCACTGCTTGTTGTTTGGCCGTCCTTGCTTGCTACAGCTAGCTATCCTTCGAGTCTTTTATTGTTAAGAGTCTATCCTTCCGTTGTGTCCATCCAAGTCCGCTCTCTCTATCTCTTTAAGTTTGTTTAAGTTGTGCTGGTGCATCAATCTTTTGTCAGTCAGCGATTGCTTTTCTAGCTCTCCTTCCCTTTCACATGCCAGCAGCCGCCGCTCTTCTCTTTGAGCCGTCGTAGATTGTAGAAGACTTTATGATGCCGCCGCTTCTCTTTGAGTCACTGCGCTTCCTTTTCGCACCGCCGCCATCTCGGGCTTTGATCTATGTGCCATGCTTCTATCTATCCTTCTTCGGCTTGATTTGGTAGCTCTCTCTTTGTGTCAGCTTCATCATCTTCTTTATCGTGTTGACGCGGTTGACTTTGCTCTTGCTTGTTTCTGCTTTCTCTGTCGCTGTACTTTGTGCTTTATGGTCTACCGCATGACCCTGCATGGGAGATCATGTGAAACTCAATATATTTTCCAAGAGCTGCATACTACGACGACGTTATCAAGACCCGGACTTTGAATTTTCGCTATGTTAGTGTCAAACTTTTCAAATACAATACTATTGCATATGCCTTAATTTGAGGGTTGGTGTTAAGAGTATTTGTGGTATTCTCTTGTCCTAGGGTTTAGAGTTGTGTGACTTGTGTCCATGTATTCACTATATATATGCCCCTTTGGGTCTCAATACAAACTAGCATTCATCCATCCTCCATTCCTCTTCTCATATTGACAACATGTACATGTGGAAAAATCACATTCGCCAATATATAGGAATGTTCATAATTCAGTATATGTTGGGCATATTCTTTGCGGCTTCTAAAAGCGGCTTTTGGCTTTTATTATAGTACCTAACTTTTAAACGGAGTATTTTCTCAAGACGGGGTCTACAAGTTAATTGTAGTACACGTTAAAGCCCAACATCTGTACCAGCTAAAATCGCAAGCGAGTATATCTCTTTCTGTAATCTCTGTCGCGAATAGCCAAAAATTCAAAAATTTCAGCCAAAACCCATAAGCCACAGTTATAAACCAAAAAAGAACAGGCCCGTTATATATTTCCTGTTGTTATACCCGCTCTTCTTATCATTTGTTGCAAGTAATTGCCTCAATTTCAATCGACAGGTCTGGATCAACTTGGGACCGCTTCTGTATCACTTTGCTGATTCCTATGGGCCAGATGATGTAATTAGTTAACTTCCATTATTTACAGTAATTGACAGTGTTATCATCTTTCAAGGGACCTAATTTATCTCCTTGAACTCAGGATATGTCTATTGAACTAAGTCTGGAAGATGTGAAAAGGGTTGCTTGCCATTATGGATTTGTGATGGAGGTGAGGGTTTATGCACTTAATTTGTTTTGGACTATAAATGATGGACTATTGTTGTTTTTATGGATTACTGTGACATTGGATTTGCAGGTGGAGAAAATGATAGATACCACTTACACTGCAAATATGAAATCAATGATGCAGGTAACTTTTTATTTTTAGGGCACTTGACTTAATTTGTTCTTCCAATGGAGTATCTCCGAATAGCTTGGTGATGATTGAATATAAGGCAGGCATTTATAATTTTGCATTGAAAGCTTAAGGTGATTAAATACAATCCTGCTTGCCTTGGTTGAAAGGTTGGCCATTTGGATTTTTAGATGTTCACTTGCCCCTCATTCCCTTGTAGACTCATATACTGTTAGATAGAATACATTCAGCATGTGTGTCAGGAGTCGTACAGATTCATTTGTTGTTATGTTGATTCGTATTCTCAGTGGCTGGGTGTCCCAGGGTTAACAGGGTTAATATAGCTTCTTTTTTTCCAAAGCTCCCAGCTTGGAATACTTGGGATTACTAGTGTACTGAAAGTCTGTTAGTTAACATATGACATTTCAGTCCCATCAATTTATTGTGCATTTTATCAGCCTTCTTATATTTAATGTCTTATTTATACTTGTGGTTGAGTTGCAGAATCGATACCGTGCAGCATTTTGGACGATGAGGAAGGATTCATCTCGATCAAAAGCTCAAACGCGTCAGTGAGGTTAAGATCATCTGTTCGGTGTGATTAGCATACAAGCTATTAGACCGAATTTTGGTCAGTCCAGGGTGATGTTTATGCTGGCCTTAGACAACATGGATGATCGGTTCTTGCCACCATTTTTCACCATGATGTTCAAACCTTACAACAAACCGTGATATGATCAATTTATATAACCAAATCAATTGCCCGATTTGGATAGAATATGCCTAGCATTTCTTAGCAAATGGTGGTGTCTGTGCACTCAAACCATCGGAGTGGCATAAGGAAAAAAAAATTGAGCTAGTTTAAGGTATTTTAGTTGGTTATTAAGAGTACAAGGAGATGCATCATGTTGTTGGTAGAACCAAGTTTTAAAAACCCGAAAACGGAGGAAATCTCGTCGGACCACCGGTAATGATAACCGGCTGGTTACCGCAAAACCCAAAAAAAAATAGCCAAATTCAAATATCAATTTTTAAATTTGGACTGTTTTTTAAACAGGTAACTGGAAAAACCGGACAGTTACCATCCAAAAAACTGAAGATAAACTGTTAAAACTGGTTATGGATAATTAACAATTAAAAATTCTTGATACATTCATGGTAAAAAGCATCAAATCAAGTATGGGAGGTTCTAAGTCATTGGATTAGTGTTAAATAATATAAACATCATTAGGAAATTTAACTTTTACGTTTAAAAATTCATAGCAAAAAGCATAAGTTAAGCATGGAAAGTCCTAATACATTAGATTAGTATTAGACAATGGAAACATCATAAGAAAATTTAACTTTTATGTTCAAAAATTCAAATTTGAAGTTAAATAAACCAGGCTGGTAAATGTTTCCTGGCATCCACTGGTAAATCGGGTCGGTTACTGGTAGGATTTCGAACCCTGGGTAGAACCGTACTGGAATCTGTAAACGATAAATCTAAAGAGGTATAATTTTGGAACGAACTGTGCTGTGCTGTTAATTTCTTGTGTGGTTGCCGCCATCCGCTTTGCGCTGCTGAAGCTAAGAGTTTGAGACTTCACTTTTGTGATGTTACGGAGGTGTTTTTTTGGCTACTACTGATGACTTTTGTTTATATTTTTTAAGACGATATTGGATGATGAAGATGCTGACGTAAAGGTGCATACGGTTTTAGATTCAAAAAATCATTTAAAAATTCGTTTTAAAAAGTTGCTCCATTTAGATGTTTATTTTTTTTGACTTCCAAAGAAGCCAAAAATAAAAAAAAAGAAAGCTATAAGGCTCTACTTACTTTTAAGAACAGAACCACGTGCGTGCATGAGAGGATGGTACGTGCGCATCTACATGGAACTTGTGCGCATGCATCTACCAGCTAGGAAAAGATGACATACGGCTTTCTCGGTTGTGAATGGCTTTTTTCTAATGCGAATGTTTATGTAAACGAATTAAATATTAAAAATTGCTTTGAAAAAGTTGTTCCTATAAGTAGCTTATGCATGCATCTACGAGCTGGGAAAAGATAATAGCTATGGTTCTTCTCTGCTGCTTGAATGGCTTTTGTTCTAGCGCGAGCGCTTGTGTGAACGAATCAAATAATAAAAATGGTTTCAAAAAAGTTGTTTCGATAAATAGTTTTGAAAAGATGGTAGAGAAGCCGTTTCGTTTGTTTGTTTAAGAAAAGTTATAATTCATAAGTTGAAACGAAAGAACCCATACACAAGCCTGAGGATGGAGTGGACTGAAGTTTTTAGATAAAAAAGAAGAAGTCAAAGAGGCGCGGTCACAAAGTAGCCATTGCGTGTGGCAAGTTGGGGGAGGTACAAGAAGATCAAAGAAGAGTTGAACCAGCCCGGTTTAGTAGCATGGAAGTAGTTGATCTTCACGAACCAATAGTCTCCTCATGATCGTCTCAATCAACACCGCACTCACAACAACACTTATACCGAAGTTCACATGTCCAGAGATGAAATATCGTGTATCAATGTGCTAGCACCAACACACATAGCAGGGTCTTTGGAAGGAAGTGACTAGAATTTTGGTGGGTGATACATTCTCTTTCTTAAAATAGCTAAGAAACCTAATTATCAGATGAACTCTCTTCTTAATGGATATAACGTTGATTTAGAAAAGAAAGGTACGCTACTTAATTCAAGTACTTTATTTATTCTCAGGTTCAACGAGGAGAATGTGGACAATGCCTGCACCTGCTCTCGATAGGCTCAGTTCTCTCCGCACTGAATACCACCCAATGCTGTTCCAGGTTCAGCAGATTTCTCACTGCGGCGTGCTTGAGTTCGTCGCCGAGGAAGGTTACGTCTAATATTCCAAGCTGGATGATGGCGCATCTAGGTCTCCAAGAAAACGAACTCATGTTGATGAAAAAGAACACATCCCTTCCCATGGGCACGTTCGTCAGACTGCAGCCTCACACGATGGACTTCCACAGCGTCTCAGGGGCTCGGCTGTCATTTTTGGCTGCATGCCGTTCGGATTGGAAAGAAGGGATTCCGAGTTGATTGCCTATTCGGTCGAGCCAGGAGGAAGAAAGGCCGTGCGTGGCTGAGATCTTTGAGACGACCAGAAAAGTTGGTGCCCAGGTTTAACGCATGACTAGAGAAGTTCATGCACTCGGGTGCAGCATGAATTCAGCGCACGGTGCAAGAAGGGCAACCCATCCACAGAAACCGAAGTAGCATTGTGAGTCCGGCTGATTAGGAAGTTTGAGAATAGACCAGCTCTGTTTCGTTTGTTCTGACCAATAGGACATGAGTTGGATTTTGCTTCTGTTGCTTTGGCCGGGTGGATCTTTCCAGCCGACCCTAGCCGTGAGCCTCGTGTGGAGGGGAACGCCATAAATACTTTGCGTTAGAATTTTTTGCTTTTATGATTTATGCTACAACATTTCTAATAGAATAGAGAGTTTTCATCTAAATATTATAGCCGTTCTTCTTGTGATTTTCTCGTGCTTTTGTAGGAAGAACATATTTACTTTTGTGTGGTCGAGTAGACGACGATTGAAGCGTGTGGTTGGGTAAGTTTTTTTTGTCACAAGTTGTTGTATTGAGACAGTTGTTGGCGTCATCAGTTCGTTAGGTTTCACAGATCTAAAATTATCCTTGATTCTACGTCGTAAAAATCAGACACCCCGTATCACTCTCTCATCTTTTCCATAGCCCAATACACCCTTGTATACAGAATCTCTGATCGGATCCTTATCCAATACAAAAAGAGATCGTATCCCACTCGAAGTCTGACCAAATCCTTATGTAACACAAGTAGGATCTATCCCATTCGAATTCTGTCACCTAGACTTTTATTGCTCTAATCCATTAAGTATGTGACCCCCTATATACGTATATACATTTTCTCCGATCCAGCCCATCCAACAGGGAAGATCCCTCTGGAATAGCACTCCAAAAAGTTCTCCATTTTCCCTCCAATTAAAACGGGGCCAAAACTTGCTCTTTTGGATGCCCGTGTTGGAATGATTTTGTAATTGAACCAGTGACGGTAAACTACATTAAGTTGTAGAACTTGCATTGCACACAGAAGCGTAGAACCAGGTTGTGAAAACATGATTAATATGAAGTCCGGTAAGGCAATGGCACAACAAAATGTGAACAATGAATTATTGGTTGTGATCAAAATGGCTGAAAAGCCCGTGGCTTATGGCTGAAAACACTGTAGCTGGCTGAAAAAAGCACTGTAGCTGACAGAGGCTTATTTACCATAATTAAATTTAAAAAAATTTAAAAATAGAAAAAACATATTAGCCCATCACGTATAATGTAAACAAATACGAGGAAAAAAAGAACCGGTAAAAAAACTCAAAAAAAGCCAAAAGTTCAGAAAAAGACGAAATTTATAAATAGTGCAAAAATAAGCTGAAGCCAAAAGCTCAAGCCATATTGATCACACTTGTTACTTGCCGGAGTCATGATGACCATTTCAGTCAGGTCTTGTTGAATTAAGCAAAGGTGAATTTATTTGTAATACACATGCTCGTCAGAGCTGGTAGCAAGTATACACTATAGCTGTAGCCAGTAAGCCTGAGACACATCTCACCGAGACTGTAAAACAAACATACAGCGAACCAAACAAATATCGCTGCGTACATCCGGCAACATACTATTTGGACACAGGCGGGATTTTTGTTTTAAGCATTTGACTAAAGAAACCATCGGTTAGAATTTACAAAACTTGCACAGATAACAAGATCAAAAGGCAGCATTTTTTTTTTCTCATCTTACTTTTCTGTGGTTTACATTTTAAAACCTCAATATCCTATTTACGTCGAGGTTGGTATTGTTCAGGTGGAATGCTCGAGTGGGATGAAGGTTGTCCCTCCTTATGGGGCAACATATTTAAGAAACTTCCTTGAACAGGTTCATCTTCATCCATGCTCTCTGTTCGAATATGAATAAAGTAAGGTAAATAGATCGTGCATATCATTTAACGGTGAGGGAGAAACCAATGTAAAATAACTAAATTAAATACTGGCTAGTGCTCATTACCAAACAATGTCTTGATTGTTGGCCGCTTTGATTTTGAACTCTTTTTCTTCAATTCGGCTGTTGCATAAAGCACAAAATAATTCTGTCAAACTAAATATACATAATCCCTAAACAAGGCGTAATAGTGCACAGCCTGAACATGGTAGAGAGAGAGCTAACCAATTCCTGCAACTTCATCATCATTCACAATTTCAAAGTTCTTGTACGTATATCCAACAAAGTTTGCATCCTTGGATGGAAGCATCTGTAAAAGAATGGTTTTCTTCAATTAATTGACTAAATGGAAGTACTAAAATGAAGCCCAACATGAGGAATCTTCCTTATAAGCTCCCTAAATATCTGCCCCCTCAAAATCAATAGTGAGAAAATTTTGGAAATGTTCCCAAATCCCAATACATTATTTTGTATATTGTATGGCTAAAGATGCATGCTAGAAGCACAGGCGTGCGTTTTCAAGTCCACATTCCACCACTGGTCAAGGTATAGATTTGCTCTCTCTTTGGATGGGGAGAAAACTGAGGCACATTAAGAATTGAGTATGCATGCATGCCAATGCCATATAAAAGGCACACCTCACGGATATTTATACAACATTTCGCTTGACCAGCAGATATATAGCTGTCTATAACTAGGAATGTCCTGTATAATTTCTAACTACCCAGAAATTAGCATTTCATGGTGAATTCAGGCATACCTTTCTCCATGGGCCCGACTTAGATGAACTTTGAATTTGTGCTCCAGTCTGCAAAATAGTAATGAAAGATAAGTGGAAGCTAAAAACTTCACCTTTCTATACAATTCAGTAAAATAACCTATCCATAATTCAAGCCTCAGCAAATCAAAACCAAACAGTGTTTTATCATGGAAAATCATAAAACTAAAAGTAACAGTGTTGAGCCAAATTAATTAGTAAGAGTAAATTGCACCAGACATCTTTCAATTTGCTTAGTTGTATCACTTAAGAGCGCACAGAATTTGTTCATTTGTCTGATTAGATCACTGAATTATTTAATGGTACCACCTGAGAGATACTAACCTGGCCAGTTTGAGTACCTCTGGTGCAATTTAGTCAAATAGGGAAGCACGGAGAACCAACACACCCCCAGCCTCTTCCATTGAAGAAGACAAAGAAAGAAAACTAGGGAAAAGCATTCATGCATATAGTGACAGGTGCACCAGGTGGGGACATGAGGAAGGTCTCGAAAAATTAATGGATGTTAAACGTGCAAGGTCATGCATGCACGCAAATTATTGGACAAATTTGGACGTATGTGTGTGCCTTATACATTCCGTTAACCTTCTTTTTTTCCCTCCAAAATGAGGTCACTTAGGAACATGTAGGAACTTTTAGTACGTCCCTATCCCAACCAAAAAATGGGTGCACCCACCATTATGTACATTAACCCGCTTTAAGAATAGCTAAGCATATTTAAAAATAAAAATACATATGATAGAGCGTGGTGGATAGAGGGGATTCCGCAGGGAAGCCTGCAACCAAACGTTGCTCTGCTTGATTATAATAGCATGCGGTAGCCCTCTTATATAGATGGCTCCCCCTAACAGATGTAATCTAACTCCAATCATATCTCTAACTATATCTCTAATACAAGGAAATCAATCCCTAACTCAAATAGAAATCAATCTCTAATTCCTAATAATAACCCGTCTGGGCTCCCAGGCGCAGGGGCTCGGGTGGCGGCCGGCGTCGGTGGTGGCGGATCTGGGCGGAGGCGGAACCGGCGACGGCGGCTACGACACGGGTGACGACGGAGCGGTCGGCGGAGCAGCCAGAGGAGCGACCGTCCGGAGGAGCGGCAGTCGACGTGGCGACCGGCGGAGCGGCCGTCCGGAGGAGAGCGACGGTGGCGCGGGAAGCGGCGACGTCGGCAGCTACCGGATCCCGGGTGACGGCGGCGCAGTGGCAGCACGAGGCGGCGGGGACTGGGCCCGATGGCAGGTGTCGGCGGCTGTGGCTGCAGAGGGGGCGCGGTGGAGTCGCCGTTGGTGGAGATGGCGATGCTTCCTGCTCTTTTTCTGTGATTTCCTCCCCACCATCTGTTGTGCTCTCCTGCACTGTTTCTTGTTGCATCTTCCTCCAATTCTCCAACCTCTCAAGGATGGCATGAACGTTGAAGGTGTCCGACATCTCTTTGTTCGTGCTGGCCATCTTGATGGCGTTAGCCTTTATCGTGGCCAACGACTCGGCAATAGAACTAGTCGCAGAAGCCATGGTAGCAGAAGTCGTGGGAAGGGATCGACAGCTCTGATACCAAATTGATAGAGCGCGGTGGATAGAGGGGATTCCGCAGGGAAGCCTGCAACCAAACGTTGCTCTGCTTGATTATAATAGCATGCGGTAGCCCTCTTATATAGATGGCTCCCCCTAACAGATGTAATCTAACTCCAATCATATCTCTAACTATATCTCTAATACAAGGAAACCAATCTCTAACTCAAATAGAAACCAATCTCTAATTCCTAATAATAACCCGTCTGGGCCCAAGGCCCACGCCTATAACAACATACTTCTAAACAGAAAAGATAAAAAACAAGTAAAACAGGTTAGCGGCTTCCTTTCAAAATTTCAAACAGTAATTGTCAAATGGTGAATATTTCACTAGTCTAAAATATACAACGCTCAACATTCTGGAAGACCCCTTATGTTAGCCATTGTATTACTCCTATGTATTTATGTGTCAGCCCTGCTAACAGCTGGTGTGTGGCAGTCAAAAGAACACAGGTGAGCATGGAAACAAGTGGGAAAAGGATGTTCTCATTTACATACATTGTACCAGTAGTTCACGCCAGTTTGATCACTGTCACGTGTCACGCCAACCATCCAAGTTTATAGAGTAGGCAAATACTATTAATGCATATTATCTACAGAACTAAGCCAACTGGAAAAACAGAAGATTACCTCCTCAAATTTCTCAAAGTTCTGAGTATCCAACTCGCCATTAACTTCTGGTATGAAAGCAGCTTTCATCTGATATAATTTTTCCCATTGGAGACCTCTAAACCATGGGTGTACCTAAAGTGCAAGATATGATGATATTAGTTAAGCAAGTGGGTGAGAGCAATAAGGGTGTATGCGTAATACATGTGGGCAAGAGCACACTTTTATTTCATGGGCTCCTTTTGTTCCAAGTCTCTGCTCAACATTACACAGAAGTTTGCTGATGAGATCCTTCGCTTCAGGAGAAAGCTTCGCCTCTTCAGGAAATTTCAAGTGACTTCTCCAGTTCACAATCTGCATGAACACAGAATAGTTTAAAATGGATTGAAATGCATACTCATAAAGCTGCATGCCTACACGTGTATTTTGTGTACTGGAGTAAAGAAAAAGTTAGCTGAAACCGCTGGCAAATACAGCTTTCCATAACACTTCCCACTAACAGGACACTTCACAAGTAAATCCAAGGTTGTGCTTGGATTATTATAATCTAAAGTCCATGTTAGATATATAGTAGGGAACTAGGGATGAGCTCTAGTGACCAGCTGCAACCATCAGAATCCAGCCACAAAATAGTTTAATCACAGGCAAGTCACACTACCACAATGCATTTGGGTCTGTTGTCTGTGTTATGAATTTAACACAAGGCTGTCTCAAGCAAGTGCAGTGAGGATTGCTTAGGCCTAACATAGCAAATCTATATATATTAAACAAGTAATCCCCACTAACTACAATCAATACTATTTCTCTCCTCTCATGCAGCCACATCTTCTTTGATGAAAATTGAGTGTCATAGATGTCCCCTCATTTGCAATTTTGCATTGTCTTCTAATTCTTTTAGGCTCTACCATGTTTCACTTTGATTTGTTCAAACATTACAACCAACATATTGATTTCTACAAATTCCCGCTGCAACACGCGGAGTATCCTTCTAGTTTCATATAAATATCCTCTAGATGACAAATGAAGTCTATGGGAGTAACACATATACCTTTCTGCAGGTTGACATTGGATCCTCCGAATAAAATGGAGGATAACCAACAAGCATTTCATACATGATAGCACCAAGAGACCACCTATGAAAGAAACAAATGTGATATCAAGAATTCATTAATACACAGCACACGGAATGAGAAAAATTACAAAGTTTAACAACTAAAGACAAAATTAAAAGATGAGAAACCTAACCAGTCACACTCCATTCCGTATCCTTTCTTCAGTAGAACCTCTGGGGCAATGTAATCAGGAGTACCAACTGTTGAATATGCCTGCATGCCAGAAGTATAAACAAACATCTTAGACATACTCGTGTGCATATTCACCTGTTAACATGGCAATATGGCACATCAAGTTGTCACGAAGGGAACAACTAATCAATCTTATCCCTAACAGATTTATTCTTATCTCCTAATGACTTCCTTGTGCCACCTAATGGGCCTACCGGATGAGCCCACGTCCACGACAAACATAATTATCATTCACACAATCCACTAGAAGTTCAAAGCTTAGAATATGAGCTATTTGATTTCCTCCAAATAGTACATTGCCCCTGTTGTAGGTGTAAAACCCAAACACGATGGTGAAATCCCATGTAGGGAAAGTGTCTTGAGAGCTCAAACGAGAGCAATGAGATTTGTAGGTCTGGATCATCCCTTAACAGTAGCGCGTTAGGGGGCAACTCTCGTAGCTGGTCTTCATCGCCTCGCAGTTTGTGACGTCATACATCCCAGAGGTGATGGTTGGCTCCACAACCCTTAACCTTCTGGCTGCGAGGGCGCCTTAAGCTTCCCTCTCTTGGCTGGACCTCGCGTCGGCCAGCACAAGGAGGGAGGACACGCTTGGAAGCCATTGCCCACAAGAGTAAAAATGACATGAGGATTTATATAAGTTCGGGGGGTCCGAGAGGACCGCCCTACTCCTGCCAGTGAGCCAATGGAGGGTTCCCACTGGGGAGGGAGCCCCCGAGGGCTCACCAGTTTGAATATACTTCTTTATTACTCAAGAGAGTTCTCCTTATAAATGAGAGATATATATAGTGTATTTATAGCCTCTTGGGCCGTACAAATGACTAGAATACCCCTTATGGAGAGAACTAGCTTGTAAGTACAAGGAGTATAGTTGTCCTTTCTAAGCATGACTGCAATTCTCCGATCTGTACATAGGTGTCTTTCGTAAAACAGGCCTCGTTAGTGGAGGGATGAATTATTCCTTCAACAACCCCACTGAACAATCCAAGTAACTGATTTCCTTGATCTGAGCAAGCTCCATTCAACTTACGGTATCCCTCCCATCAAACATTGACTTCACTTCATTCTATTAAATTTGACTAGGTTCAATATCATGAAGGTTGGCATATTGCACCAAAATTGTGTATCCTTCTAACCGAAAATGAATTTCATTTATGTTTCTAAATTCTAATAGTTCTTCATTCAAAAAGATTCATGTTCCATGTATCTACAACTTGTCGGTGGAAACACAGTTGAAAACTTCAAAATCCGAAGGAGCAAAATAGGTTTGGTATGATTATATGTAGGTAAGAAGCCAAAAAATGGATATAGTGTAGGTGGCAAGCTAGCACACATGTCCAAACGAAAGATCACATCTAGTGTGGATTCATTACAACAAATGAAAAGATGTACTACATAACATTAACATATCAACTTAAAAACGTATGGCATCATAACATTGATAATGTTGTTTCCCAACCATCAATAACTTGATTCAACTCAGATATGACACTTACCAACATTCGTCGGTTCTTTTGCCAATGTGACAATTGTTCCTGTTGTGTACGCTTTGGTGTAGAAGAGTTGCTTAACCGACTGGTATTATCAGGCAGAGGCTTGGCACCTTTTCCAGATGTATAATCTGGCTCATTCAAATTCGGAAAATTACTACTATCCAAAGGTTTACACAAACCAAAATCAGAAAGCTTCAAGTGACCACTGTGATCTAACAATAGATTATCTGGCTTGATATCCCTAGCAAAAAGAACACAAAGATACATCTTGTGAATTATCGAATCATCAAATTTCTTCACAAAACATGGGAACACTTATATGATACCGATGAATGTAGTTGTGCTTGTGAATGGACTCTATTGCTAGGACAGTTTCCGCAATGTAAAATCTGGCTTCATCCTCTGTCAGTGTGTCCTTGCGCATAAGCAAAGTCATCATGTCACCACCAGGAAGGTACTCCATGATGAGATACAAGTACTCTTCATCTTGGAAAGAATAGAAGAGCTTGACTATGAAAGCGCTATCAACTTCTGCAAGAAGGTTTCTTTCGGCTTTGACATGTTCTACCTGAAATATGTACAAACATGTCAGAGGATAGGATGTAAATTAGAAATGGAAAATACAAAACAATGCAGATAGACCATACATGGTACCTGGCCCCTACGAAGCATTTCAGATTTCTTAAGCTTTTTCATTGCATATACATTTCTAGAGGTCTTCTCTCTACAAAGACGGACCTGCATGATTACAATTTACAGTGACATTAGATGTGATGCACATGGCAATGGCCTCAAAATTACATAGAATTGGTGATGATTACTTATCTAAACTGTAGAGAGATGAAGTTGGGGCAATAGGCCACACTCTCAATGGGAGAGGGGCGCCTATATTTATAGGGCAGCTGCTGCTGCTATATATGGCAGATTACAAATACAAGGACAGGAATAAATCTCTGATCCTAATTGATCGTACTGCCTAATATACAATATACATTCCTATTGCCTAATACCCGCCCGCAGCCGAAGCGGGAGGCTCGCGGACGCACAGGCTGGTTCTGAAATCTGTAAACAGTGGCGTTGGGAGCCCTTTCGTCATAATGTCAGCGAACTGATGAGACGAAGGAACATGAAGGACCCGAATTGCGCCAAGGGCCACCTTCTCGCGCACAAAGTGAATGTCAATCTCAATATGCTTCGTGCGCCTGTGGTGGACCGGATTGGCCGTCATGTAGACGGCGCTGACGTTGTCGCAGAAGATCACCATAGCCTGGGGCAGCTGAATATGGAGCTCCTGAAGGAGTTGCCGCAGCCAACAGCACTCGGCCACAACGTGAGCCACAGCACGGTATTCTGCCTCAGCACTAGAGCGGGAGACCGTTGCTTGGCGTTTGGAGGACCAGGAGACCAGGTTGTCGCCGAGATAGACGCAGAAGCCAGAAGTGGACCGCCTGGAGTCAGGGCAGCCAGCCCAGTCAGCATCAGAGTATGCAGTCAGTGTCTTGATGGAGCCGGCGCCAATGTGAAGACCAGAGGATAGCGTGCCCTTCACATAGCGCAGAATGCGCTTGATCAGCGCACGGTGGGGCTCCCTCGGGGCGTGCATGAAGAGACACACCTGTTGAACTGCATAAGCCAGATCAGGACGCGTCAGAGTCAGGTACTGAAGAGCCCCTGCTATGCACCTGTACTCTGAGCTGTCCTTGTCTGACAGTTTGTCGCCTTCATGGGCGGAGAGCTTGGCCTGAGTGTCAACAGGGGTTGCCGTAGGATGACACTCAGCCATGCCCGCTCGCTGGAGGAGATCAACGGCGTACTGTCGCTGTGACAGGAACAGGCCGTCGGAGGTGCGGGTGACGGCGATGCCGAGGAAGTGGTGAAGAGCACCCAAGTCGGTCATGGCGAACTCAGACTGGAGTTGGGCCATGAGGCGCTGCAGAAGAGCGGGAGTTGAGGCGGTGAGGATGATGTCGTCGACGTAGAGTAGCAAGTAGGCGAGACTCGTCCCCTCGATAAGAACAAAGAGGGACGTGTCGGAGGTGGAGGCGACGAAACCGAGCTGTCGAAGGAAGGCCGCGAACCGCTGGTACCAAGCTCGCGGGGCCTGCTTCAGTCCGTACAGGGACTTCTGCAGGAGACAGACGTGATCTGCAGCGGCGGGGTCGACGAAACCTGGTGGCTGCTGGCAATAGACCGTCTCGTCGAGGTGGCCGTGAAGAAAGGCATTCTTCACGTCCAGTTGGTGGATCGGCCAGGCGCGGGAGGCGGCAATGCTGAGAACGGTCCGAATGGTGGCCTGTTTGACCACCGGACTGAAGGTTTCGTCGTAGTCAATGCCTTCTCGCTGAGAAAAACCGCGGACCACCCAGCGGGCCTTGTGACGAGCAAGGGACCCATCGGCATGGAATTTGTGCCGGAAAATCCACTTGCCCGTCACGACGTTCGCGCCAGGAGGGCACGGAACAAGACGCCAGGTGGTGTTGTCGACGAGGGCCTGGAACTCATCCATCATCGCAGCCCGCCAGTTGGCATCGGCCAGGGCGCTGCGGTAGTTCGCCGGTAGAGGCGATGGTGAGGGCGAGGAGGTGGCAGCAAGCCCCTCGTAGCTCACACGCGGAAGGGCGCCGGTCCTGGTGCACGTGAGCGGCGGAGATGGGGTTGCGCCCGCGGACTCAGCCTGGGGCGCTGGTGCTGCAGGGGCAGCCGATGGCGCAGGCACCGGCTGGGGTCGTCGACTGTAGGTCCGTGGGAACGGAGCCACAGGAGGGCCAGGCGGGGGCACGTGACCACACCCGCCCGGGGTTGGAGAAGCCGAACTGGGGCTAGGGGACACAGGGCCGCGCCCCCCAGGCAGGAGAAAAGCCGGATCCAGCTCATCATCAGGAGGCGGCTGCACAGCGTCCAAGGTGGACGGAGCAACTGCGGTCGTGGAGGAGGGACCTCCACCTGCAGGAACAGTAGAGCAAGGCACCGAAACCGAATCGTTGTCTAGAAGAAAATCCAGGGAGCGAGGGAAAGGGATGACGCTGGTGGTGGAAAAGGGAAAAACAAGCTCATCGAACACAACATGACGAGAAATAATGATGCGTTGAGTTGTCAGGTTAAGACACCGATAACCCTTATGAGAGGATGGATAACCAAGGAAAACGCATGCCGCGGAGCGAGGTGCGAGCTTATGTGGGGAGGTGGCCTGTAGGTTTGGGTAGCATAGGCACCCAAAAACGCGAAGGTGGCTGTAGGTGGGTGGCTGTCCATGGAGGCGAGTGAAGGGAACCTCATGGGCTATGGAGGAGGAAGGGCGCCTGTTGAGTAAGTAGCAGGCGGCAGCAAGAGCCTCAGCCCAGTATGCAGGCGGCATGGAAGCGTGGAGCAGCATGGTGCGAATTGAGTTGTTGAGGGTGCGGATGGTGCGTTCCGCCTTGCCATTTTGAGAAGAAGTGTATGGGCAGGAGAGACGGAGAAGTGTTCCCTGAGCAGCGAAGAAAGTGGTGGTGGCTGTGTTGACGAATTCGGTGCCATTGTCGGTTTGGAAGCATTTTACAGGGAGGTTAAATTGGGTTTGTGCAAGAGCTGTGAGTTCAACTAAGTGTTGGCGTACCTCGGATTTGCGTCGGAGAGGAAAAACCCAACAATAGTGACTGTAATCATCCAGGCAGACTAAATAGTATGAAAAACCAGATATACTAGGGATGGGAGAGGTCCAAACATCACAATGAAGTAGTTCAAACGGTGCATGAGTACAAGACTGAGAGGCACTGAAGGGTAGACGCGTATGCTTGCCTAGCTGACAGGAATGGCAGAGGGAGCGGTCTACTTTATTACAGGAAACAGCATGTGTTTTATTTAACTGGTCTAATGCAGCAGGGGCTGGATGGCCGAGACGCTGGTGCCACAGGGTTGACGAAACAGCCAGGAGAGCATGTGAGGAGGTGCCAGCGGTCGGAGGGATAGCAGGTATGGTGTAGAGGTCGCCGGGACTATTGCAGCGATGAATCATGCGTCCCGTCTGTGTATCCTTAACAGAAAAACCAAGAGCATCAAATTCAAGAGAGCAGCGATTGTCACGGGTGAATTGACGAACGGATAAAAGATTACGAACGAGGGACGGAGCGACGAGAATGTTGTTGAGGGAGAAGTTTGCTGTGGCGGTGGGTAGGATGGAGTGACCTCTAGACGTGACCGGAATGCTAGTGCCATTGCCTACTGTTATAGAGGAGGTGGAGGGGGGAAGGCGCTGGAGGAGCATACCATCGGAAGACGTCATGTGGGACGAAGCGCCGGAGTCAACAACCCACGAGGGGCTGCCCTGGACAGCCAGGTGCTGCAGGGCAGCAATGAGGCCGGCCGAGTCCCATGTCGGTGCACCAGTGTTGGTGGAGGAGACCTGGACAGGGGCGAACGCCGTGTGCGCCTGAGGAGGGGCACCGAGCACCCCCTGTTGGCGTGGGGGCTGCCATGAGTGGCTGCCAGGGGCGCCGGAACGGCTCTGGTCGCGCTCCCAGGGAGGTATGACGCGCTCGCCGGGGTTGACACGTGCGCCAGTCCAAGGATCAAAACCCCAGGGCTGGCGCTTGTTGTCGCGCCGAGTGTTGTCGCGGCGGCCGCCGTTGCCGCGCTGCGGCTGCTGCTGCTGTACTCCGGCCGGTGGGACGCCAGCAGAGGCGCCGTTGAAGGCAGCGAAAAGGGCTGAAGCGGCGCGGACCTTGTCCTCGTTCTGGAGACGCAGCTCCTTGAGGAGTTGGTTCCTGGCGACAGCAAATGTGAGAGGTTCCTGGGCGGCGATGTTGTCGGCGACGGATTGGTACTTCTCGTTGAGGCCGCGGAGCAGGTTGAGGACGAGGTTGGGCTCGGTGATGGTCTGCCCGACGTCGCGAAGATTGTCGGCAGCCTCCTTCATGCGTACGCAGTACTCGTCGATGGAGGAGGCGCCCTGGGTCATCGAGTGGAACTCGTGACTCAGGAAGACGGCGCGGGGCGCCTTGTTAGCTTGGTACAGGTCGGCGATGGCCGTCCAGAGCTGGCCGGCGGTTTGCTGGGCGCCGGTCATAGCGAGGTTGAGGATGGAGTCGGAGACGGTGCCGAAGATCCAGCTGCGGATGCAAAAGTCAGCCTGCACCCATGCATCATCAGTGGGCGCAGGGGAGATGACAGCAAGGTGCGAGAGCAGCCCAAATTTGCCACACATGGCGTGGAAGGCTGTGGACCACTTGGTGTAGTTGGAGGGTCGCAGCTCGAGGGTCATGGGGATGTGGGTCTTCACGTTTACCAGAGCATAGGGGCAAACGGCTGAGTTGATGGCGTCAGCCATGGCTGGAGAGGTGGCGGCGGTGGTGGAGGATTCTGTAGACATGTTGGCTTGGCTGATGGGCGGCGCAGCAAGGTTGGGGCGGCGCTCAGGAGAGAGCGGCGCAGGTTTGGGAAGGAGAGGGAGGGCAAAGATCAGATTGCTCTGATACCATGTAGAGAGATGAAGTTGGGGCAATAGGCCACACTCTCAATGGGAGAGGGGCGCCTATATTTATAGGGCAGCTGCTGCTGCTATATATGGCAGATTACAAATACAAGGACAGGAATAAATCTCTGATCCTAATTGATCGTACTGCCTAATATACAATATACATTCCTATTGCCTAATATAAACTTGTACTTTTGTAAGAGATTATCAGGGCATACTCTTTTAGGGGTTTAACAGAGCAGGGAAAAGAACAACACAGTAATAAAAGAATAGAAATAGGTCGCAAATAACTAAAGAAGACAAAAAAAGAATAGAGTACACCAGCCCAGTATATAAGAATTGTTTAAAACCACATGGATTAACTGCATTATGCAAGGAACATTTTTATCCTATTCACTTGTTAAAAGGAAGAAAGGTAAGAACCTTGTACAAAAAACTGTTGATCCAGATATTGACTAAATATAGAAATAAATAATAAATAATAAATAACAGATGGTAAAGCAGCAGATATATGGATTAATTTTAAAAAACAAAGTCCATAGTGGACATCAAGGGCCAGGGATAGAAATCTTGGAACCAGTGCAAAACCCGGCCGGCGGACGGTAACGGTAACCAGCCGGTTACCAGAAAATCGGGGGGGAACCGGATGAAAATCACATTTCAAATTTTGAATTTTGGCGGTTTGAAAACCAATAACCGGAACTAGGGCTATAAACGAGCCGAACTCGAGCGAGCTTGGGCTTCCAGGCTCGAGCTCGGTAGAAGCTCGAGCCGAGCTCGAGTTGGGGTCCGAGCCTGGACCTGGGCTCGAGCTCGGCTCGGCCTAAGCTCGAGTAGGCTCGAGCTCGGCTCGTTGAAGCTCGGTAACAATTAAAATAATTTATTATGCACTATTTTTCAATAATAAGAAAATTTTAAGCTCGAGCTCAGCTCTAATAAGCTCGATAACAGTTAAAATAATTCAAATATACACTAATTTTCAACAATAAGAAAAGCTCGAGCTCGAGTTCAGCTCGAGTAAGCTCGGTAAGAATTAATATGTATTACTATTTGAGCTCGAATTGGGGCTCGCGAACTATTCGAGCTCGGCTCGGTGAAGCTCGCAAGCTCGAGTTCGGCTCGTTTAAAGTTCGAACCGAGCTCGAACCGAGCCTAGAACGAGCCGAACTCGAGTAGCTCGCGAGCTTCGAGCTTTTTTTACAACCCTAACCGGAACACCGGGAAAAGCCAAAGAAAACCTAGCACAAAATGTTAAGACTAGCATATTTATGCATACTTAGTTCATACAATAGATAATCTAGTACCAAAAAGGCCTAAACCAACCTAGAAAGTGCATTTGTAACCACCGGGATTTCGGCCGGTATTTCCCTCCCGGTACCCACCGGGATTTCCGACAAACGCCGGTTAACGGCCGGTAACCACCGGTTTTTTTACCCCTGTCAAGGATAACCCCTTTTTTGGTCTTAAAAGTTTCAATGGTAGATCATGGACATAATGGACAGGACCCTTTTTCTGTCTCAAGTAATTTTCAGTGGCAGCTCGTAGCATTGCAGGAGGTTTGCAAGTTATAAAAGCAGGTGGATCTGTTTTTTCTTTGTAAAATATGCAAGTTCAATGTAGACTTGAGTAACTGATTGTAGCCTTCAAGCTATGATAAAGTGGTCGTAAGTCGGAACATAGAACAGTGAAATGGGAAAATTCAGAGTTCCTCATGCACATATGCATGAGGTGAATCATGGAAATTCAACAGAAGCATGCAACAAGGGACCACATGACAAGTTGAATGCAATCATTATGGGGGGCCAGAGCTTGGATGGAACATCAAAAACCAAAATACCAACGAAATCTAATGCGTCAAATAAATGTAAGGGCACCTTTTTTGGACAAGCAGAATATTTGCTTTTTCCCACTATTCTTACAGGCAGAACAGTTCCATGTTAAGTGGCAAATATACATGAGGGAGCACAGAGCAGCACAATTTTCCAATCGGATAAGAGAATAAGAGATACAAGTTTATAGTGAAAAAGGCTGTATGAGCAATAATGTCAAACCCAACATTGGTCTGTCTGAACCTACCATTGACGGGATCGAATAAAAAAGGCTAAAAATAAATCATGTCATGTATAGCATTGCTCTGCTCTGCACCAATTGTTAAGGTCCTGTAATTAGGATGTTAAACAATGGATACTGAAATGAGCAGTACCTCTCCAAATGCACCTCTTCCAATAATTGTCAAAAGTTCAAAATCTTCAACCCCCATCTTGTGTCTCTGCAAACGCATATATTCAGTCTCCTTTTTCTCCAAATGTTTTAGAATGTTATTTTGCTCTTCTACAGAAACTTCAGCATCCTGTAGTTTCCTCTCCAACATCCAGCGCCTAAAAGTAAACCAACATATCAGACAGGTATGATCACAAAATCGTAGGCAGTGAACGGGCATCAAATAGAAGTGAATTACACAGCAAAGAATGAAGTAGATTGAAATGAATTACTAGTGATGAAAAAGAAGCCTTAGTGAGTAATGCTGATTAGAAGTACAAATTGAGTAGGAAAGAATCAGCTCATCGCAGGTTATCAAAATTGTGCTTTCAGAATTTCAGAACATTAAAATCCACAGCGATGGTGTCAAAATCAAAAGCTCCGACAGGGACTTGGTCTCCTTTGGCAAATTGTTTGTATTTTAATGCATCAAACCTGAAAAGCAATTCACGAATCATATATGGTATTGAGTTAGAAGTGTTGCTAAGCAACTTGTGTAACCCTAGAAATATACTATTCAAGCTACCTACCAAACTTGGAGTTAGTGCCTTAATCTTATGGACTTTCTATTTTTGGTAGTGTCAAGGCCCCAACACTCTTTGTAAGGACTTCATCTTAATAGCTGAACCCGTGTTAACCATTCCAATCCCAACATGACATGTGATCTGTATCGTTAAGCATTCTGCTCAATAACAGCAAGAAGGGGGTGTTTGCTGTTTTTTCTATTCTACAGTGCAATGGTAATTTTGATGTTTGCTACCTGTATGTAAAACTTGATGGAGTCACCCCGAGCACAGCTTACAGCTAAAGCAGGCAAAGTGCCGAAGAATTTAAGTCTATTGGCCATTGGCCTACCTCTCTTTCCTATCCTGCAGGGACTTCATCTGGGTCTTGTAGTGGTTCTCAATGTACTGTTTTGCTGCAGCAACCCTCTGTTTCGTCGCACTAGAAGGCACGTCATCGATTGGGGGCTTCCCTGGATCCTTTCCATGGCTGGCGGCTGCCGCTGGACTCTTTGATTTGTCCCTCGGCTGGAACTTCTGGAACCAACTTCTCGCAGAATCCATCTCTGCTCACAATGGCATCATCGCTGGAAGCAGCGAGCCTCTTATATTGACCAATCCAGCAGCCGTCCACAGGAACTCTGAAACGGTCAATCCGCTCCAATTGGATCAGATAGACAGATACCCAAATCAACACTTCTCCGTGGAACCCGATGCTGGGAACGGTGCCTCTATCTGAGAAAATAGAGAGAAAAATTTATTCACAACCAGAATCGTTCGACCAAGTTGCCATCCATCGCATGACTAGACGGAACAGTCAACAAAATGCTTCCAAGTTAGAAATTTCTGCATTTTTTACCACGGCATACATAAACCTACTCCAAATTTCAAAATCTACCCACGCTGAGCTCGAATTATCCACCAAAAGGAGCAGCTAAGGCATCGGTTACGAAGCAGGAAGAGCAGTTAAGATCTCAGTTTCCAGCCGGGGAAAAACCCCAAAAAAACTCTCAAACAACCACATTCCAGCACCACGAGTCGCAGAATTCGATCCAGAAATCGCATTGCCGCCTCGCGAGACCCCAAAATCACCAGCGAAAAGCAGCACCCAAAACCCATCAGCCAACAGAAACGCCCAGCCCACTGCTAAGCTCAAAACCACGCGCCGCAGACGCGTAACACCAATTCGCCACGAGCAGAAGCCCACCAAGCAAAAAAACAGCAAGCGCCGCGCACGCACTCCCCTCCTCCCAAGCCGCAGCTCACCCACGGCCGCGGCCGCAAAACCACAGCAAAAGAGGAAGGGGGAGGGGGGAACCGAAACCACTGGCCAAATAACCCGGCACGTATCGCGTGGCCGGGGGGGGGGGGGTGGCGCTCACCTCGGCCAGGGCGGCGGCGCGGGACGCGAGCGGATCTCGGGGGGCGGGCGAGGCGGCGACTGGAGCAAAAAAGAAAAGGGCTTTTTCCCTCTGGCCCCTCCGGGTTGGTTGTCTTTTTCGTGGGCAAAGGCAAAGCAAACTTAGCAAGGCGTGTGAGCAAGAGGGAGAAGGAGATGAGAGAGACAGGGTGAGAGAAGCGTAGGCGTAGGAGGGCAGTAGACCCGGCTTGCCTTTGACTCGCCGAAACTACTTAAGAGCAAAGTGTACTGAATTTAAAAGTCATGTTATACATGAATTTAAAAATTAAGTTTATTTTTTTAATATGAACCGATATTTATTAATAATTAGGACCCACGTTACATTAAAAAACTATAAAATAGTAATATTCTCTCTCAACTGTACTCTCTCCTACGTAGTTATTTAATGCTCATATGAATTGTTTAATGCTTTGAATCGACTGAGTCCGGTTCCATGTATTTTTTTGTTGGAATCGGCCATTCCAATTTATTGAATCGATTCCATGTCTTTTCTCTCCTCATTTAAACCAACTAAAACACAACATTGGAGATGGTCTTATCCCGTTCTAAACGTATTGAGATTCAAGTTTATGTTAGTTTTTAACTTATTTAAATCAGAAATTATTTAAAATATATTAGTTCTTAATTTGATTTATTTTGTTTTTTAGCTTGTTTGTCTTTTATTTTTCTCTTATTTTTTTATTGTCTATGACGACATAAAGGTTTTATTTTTATTTTTTATTTTAAAAAGGCTAACAATCGATACAGTGTAATTTCAGCTATAAACTTAAGTCATAAGTCAATTGGAGCACCACCTTCATGTTTTGGCTTTTGAACTTTGATTTTTTCGAAAGTTAACATAAATAGAGTGTCTTTTTTATTCTCTTAATGGTTTTTCGAATTTAAAACCGTGTATCGTTTATGTCAACGTCTCAATCATTCCTTACCGTCTTAAAAACGCAAGTAAAAACCATCAGCCACAGGAAAAAAAGGCCTAAACTTTTATAGTGCCTTTGCCTTCTCCAATTCTCTTCCTCCTCCAGTCCCCACCTGCCGCGCACAACATGACTTCCCGACTATAAAACTAAAGGTAGGTTCTTTTTAACTATGGCTTATAGTTTTTTATCATAACGCGAACGCTTATGTGAATGAACCGAATGCCGATAAGCTGATAAACCACTTGAAAAAGCTGTCCCGATAAACTACTTCAAAATGGCGATGAAGAAAACGTCTCATTTATTTGTTCAAAGTAAGGCATAAGTCATAAGCTAAAATGAGCTAGGCCTAACTCCTTCATTCCGCTGCATGTTTTGTTTTATTTTGAATTGAATAGGGGAGGAAATTAAATGGAGCACGTTTAGCTTTGCTTGTTCAGACGCGATGCCTAACGCCTACGGGAGGGCGAGCGGCTATTAGTGAAGTGAAACTGTCACCGAAATTGACAATTCTTTTATGGACGAAATTGGCATTTGATAGTATGTTCTTTTTGGCTGTGGCTTACTCCTTCATTCTGCTACATGTTTTATTTTATTTTGAATTGAATAGGGGAGGAAATTAAATGGAGCACGTTTAGCTTTGCTTGTTCAGACACGATGCCTAACGCCTACGGGAGGGCGAGCGGCTATTAGTGAAGTGAAACTGTCACCGAAATTGACAATTCTTTTATGGACGAAATTGGCATTTGATAGTATGTTCTTTTTGGTTGTGGCTTACTCCTTCATTCCGCTGCATGTTTTATTTTATTTTGAATTGAATAGGGGAGGAAATTAAATGGAGCACGTTTAGCTTTGCTTGTTCAGACACGATGCCTAACGCCTACGGGAGGGCGAGCGGCTATTAGTGAAGTGAAACTGTCACCGAAATTGACAATTCTTTTATGGACGAAATTGGCATTTGATAGTATGTTCTTTTTGGCTGTGGCTTATTGCTTATATCTTAATTTTTTGAATTATGTTTATTCACGAGAGGCAGTACACAGAGGAAAATAGTCGCATGTAATTTTGGTCGATACAGCTCGACTTAGTACATTTGTTACTATAATCTTTCTGTTGACATCGCCTTAAAAAATGCACCGTTCGAAAGCTAGTTACCGTAGCATAAGGGCGTGTATAATGGTATAGACAACTGTTGGCTATAATATTTTCCATATCATCTATAGACAGCAGTAAAGATGGCTCATACAATATGTTGTCTTTTTGTATGTCTTTATAGATATATTCTCTATGACACAATCTGTCTTGTTTACCGTGTTACAGTTGACTAGTGCATAATAGATGGCTCAGTTCTCTATGCTTCTTCTCTCTCCTCTACATCATCTCGTGTCTTATATGGTAAAATTTATAAATAGTTGATATCAGACTATTATACATGACTTAAATCATAAATCACAAGTTATAAGAGAAAAAGAAGACACGAGAGTGTTTGACACGAGTACTTTTTTAATTGTATAACTTAAGGCGCGTAAGTACAAATCTTGGTCTTCTTACTCCATCTAACTCTCATTTAATACTGGCCTGATCGTGTACCCCGAAAGAGCACGTACTGGAACGAGGAATTTTTTGTACGGATAATCCATTTTTTATTCGAAATTACATAAATATACCCGCGGGAAAATTTTTTACAAAAATAGGCTCCAGTCGCCTAATGGTTGGGCGACTGAAGCCTTTCGCCCAACCAGACCGCAACATTTAATAAATCTACCAACCGTTCAGCGATTAAATACAGTCGCTGCACCGTTGGGCGATTTGAATGCAGTCGCCCCACCGTTGGGCGACTACAATCAAGTCGCCCAACGGTGCGGCGACTTTGGGCGATGTAAAACCCTCGGCCGGCAGCGATTGCGGTTTTCATTCGGTGTTTTCGTTCGCTTCGGCCGCGCAGAGGAAGAAGAGAAGAAAAGAGGAAGAAGGGAAGAAGAGAAGGGGAAGAGAAAGAGAAAGAGAGGAGAAGAAGAGAGGAAGAACGTGATTTTCAGGTATTTGTTGTGTTATATTTTTTGTTAGTGTTAGAAAAAGAGTTTACAAATTTAGTTTACAAATTTAGTGTAGAAAATATAGTTTAGAAATTTAGTGTAGAAAAATTAGTTTAGAAATTTAGTTTAGAAAATTTAGTTTATAAATTTACTTTAGAAATTTTAGTTTTCAAATTTTGATTAGAAAATATAGATTAGAATTTTAGTTTACAAAAATTAGTTTAGAAAATTTAGTTTAGAAATGTAGATGTACTGTAGAAATTTAGTTTAGAATATTTAGTTGTAATTTAGAAATTTAGTTTAGAAATTTTAGTTGTAATTTAGAAATTTAGTTTAGAAAATTTAGTTGTAATTTAGAAATTTAGTTTAGAAAATGTAGTTGTAATTTAGAAATTTTGTTTACAAAATTTAGTTTAGAAATTTAGTGTCGAAATTTTGTATAGTTTGTTATGTATTATTGTAGAAAATTCAATGTACAAATTTAGATGTAGAAAAATTTGTATAACATTTTTAATGCATTATTGTAGAAAATATAGTTTACCAATTTACATGTAGAAAATTTATAGTGTACAAATTTAGATGTACAAAATTTAGTGTACAAGTTTAGTGTAGAAATTTAGATGTACAAAATTTAGTGTCCAAATTTTGCATAATAATTTTGATATGTTATTGTAGAAAATTAAGTGTACAAAATTTGCAGGTATGACTCGTGGTGGACGTGACTCTGACTGGCGGTACCCGTTGTTGGACGAGCACTTGGACCGCGGGCACCGTGCTTCCCGACGTGTGCCGCCATCGGGGAGCACGGACGAGCCAGTTGAGGTGGGAGTGGTCCGGACACGCACACCTCGAGTGGCCTGGGGACTGGACCCTCGTTGGACTGCCAGGTTTGCACTACGCCAGCGTTTAAGTGGTACTGTAAGAACGTTTCGTGCTGAGCTTCAATTTGTTTGCAGGCTGCGGGATGCCGGGCTACTCCCTCTTGCCCGGATGGTGCAGGCCACGGAGGAGGATGCAGCCGCCTTGGCCGCGGGCGGGGACGAGGAGCGATCACGACGCTTCCCGTTCGACCGCTCCCTGTTGACGGCTTTGGTGGACCGTTGGCGGCCCGAGACACACACTTTCCACCTCCCATTCGGGGAGATGACGCCGACCCTGCAGGATGTGTCCCTGCTTCTTGGCCTTCCGATCGTGGGAGACGCTGCCTTCCTACCGGAGGCCCCGGCCGAGTGGCGCGCCGACATGATCGGCAGATTCGAGGGGGTACTTCCGCCGGCCGATAACCACCACATCTTCGATCAGCTGACTCCACCAGCGCAGGGGCGGGATAGACACCCTCCTGCTCGTTTTACTTTTTCGGATCGTCCTAACCCGTTGCACCGGAGGAGGGCCAAGCGAGGCCATATGGGAGGACGCGGGCACGGTGACGGGGCACACCAGGGTGGTGAGTGAGGCGTACTGCAGATGCTATATATGTTATGCATGTAATGAAAAAATATGCGGCATGTTACTCACAGTTATATTATGAAGTTTATTTAAATTTAAATAAGTCTATCATCTCTTCTCCGCACATAAACTATCTCACTTAACAGTGTATGTATCGATCGTTCTCTACTCAATCTTTCATAAAAAAAAAGTTTCACAAACTTTTTACGCATCTACAATATACAATGAACATAAACTTTATTACAACTTCACCATATTTTTTAACCAGTTGAACATTACAAAATTCACAAAATCTAAAACAATCATGGGGGCTACATGCAGTAGCCTAACGGGATGGCGACTGCATGTTAGTCGCCTAATGGAGCGGCGACAATATGTAAGTCGCCGTACGGAAGAGCGACTAAATGCAGTCGCTTCACTGTGCAGCGACAGATATTGTGTCGCGGTCTGGTTGGGCGAAAGGCTTCAGTCGCCCAACCATTAGGCGACTGGAGCCTATTTTTGTAAAAAAAATTCCACAGGTATATTTATGTAATTTCGAATAAAAAATGGATTATGTAATTATCCGTACAAAAAATTCCTGGAACGAGAGGGTTTAGTAGAAATCGGTTTATTTCCTACGAAATTCATGCGGTCCAAACTTCAAACAGGGCCTAGATCAATGGGCCCGGCTACGGCTAGTATCACGGTGGAAACACATACACGAGGCTAATATAACACTTTCGGTTAAGCCTGCCTGAGAAAAGTATGTGGCCAAACTACGCGCCCCGCCTAATCGAAGTACCAACGCTCCCACGTTGTCCTTCCACGGATGCGAAAGAAGATACCTTGTGGTTGAAGCAGCAACCTCACTTGCAAGGCCGAGCTACATATCCCGAAAGCGGCTTCTATTCTCGCCACCATTGGCTTAAAACCTATGCAACCTCACAACAGCGACACACACATGTTCTGAATCTTAACAACCCAATGCGTGAAATGGAATGTACATGCAAACAGATGGGGAGTTGCAGTTGCTTCCAAGTTCATGTTTTCCCATGCCGTACGTCACCAGCTTCACAATGAGCCTAAGAAGTATGTTCTTTAACGGTTTCTAAAAGTGGTTTTTACCTTTTACTATAATATATAACTTTCAAACGGAGTATTTTCTCAAGATGGGTCTACAAGTTAATTGTAGTACACGTTAAAAGCACAACATCTGTATCAACCAAAATCATAAGCGAGTATCTCTCTGTAATCTCTATCCCAAATAGCTGAAATTCAAAATTTTTAATTAAAAATCATAAACCACAATCATATCCAATAGATCCAGAGTCTAGCTCCACACCCACCACCGTATGTACCTTCTGTGCTCTGAGCTTGAAGAAGAAGCGGCAAATTTCTTCAAGCCAAATGCAATAAACCCACGTTGGATGACCCAAAAGTCAAAACATGATCCTGTCAGACGGTCCGGACTTGGTTCTAGACCAAGAAACATGGGTCCATAATTTCAGCCTTCTAGCATGTGGTTATGGTCCTAATATGATCAAACAAACACTAATATGAAGTAGTTCTTTAGTCCAGTGAAATAGCAATGCCTTACAATATATATTCTCCTAACAATCACGAATATCTCGCCCATGTGTCATGTGTGCTCTTACTCCTATACTAGTCCATTGTAGGGCTTCATTTCATCCCTTAGCATATAGTTTTAGTCCCCACGCACATGGCACATCCATTTATGTGAAGTGTAAAATTGCCCATGCTGATTGAAAAAGATACGCTTGCAATTTAGCCTTAACACGCAAAATTGAAATTCCTACACAATTAGTCAAGCAAAAGCCTAACCACGCCCATGTGAAACAGTGATGGCTAGTGGGTGTGACTGTGGTCAAAACCACCTCACCAGCCTGAATGCTCTTTTCACTTCAAATAATTTTTGACACCCATAAATTAACCTGTTAATTCTCAACGAAACAGTGATGGCTAGTGGGTGTGACTGTGGTCAAAATTGTTTTTATAAATTATACATCATGGAGTGTATAGGGAATATATGAGTTTTTTTTGTTAAAGGGTACTCGAATTTTGAGCCGTTAGATCCAGACGTAAAGGATCTCGCCCCCCCCCCCCCCCCCAAAATATATATGTTCCTCCTCTTCCGTGGGACCCTGGATTTACCAGGAATCTCTGTATTCACTCAACTGTCCAAGATTTCAATTGCGCATAGATTGATAAATAACATGCTTTCAATTATAATACCATAATAGAGTTTTTTACATAAGATACAACATAGCAGTCGATTATATAGTTTTAAATCTTTCAAGCTAAACTTACTTATATTACAAATGAAAGATGACAAATGACATCCACATCACATGCAACGCTTGAGTGTAAGATCAACCTAAAACATATGATATTCACCATTGTACTACTCATCATTTGCTGGCATATCTCCATAAAGATCATTGTCTGAGCCAAAATATGTAAGAATGAGTACATTCATACTCAACAAACCACGATGGTAAAGTTTCATACTGCAATTATGGATTTCAAGGAGAATGTCTATCAATAGGGATTTGTTTTGGACATATTATCACTAGTACCCATACAATTTTATTTATAAACATTTGACTTAAATCAAAACAAGTTCTCATTTGACTTAAATCAAAACAAGTTCTCAAAGAATGTTTTATCAAGGGATTGTATACCAACTAGTTATCTTATTTTCAAGTTATCACAATTTTAACTACTAATGGTTTTGTGGCTTGATTTAGGAATCACCCCTTTTGACACAGCTTTATTAACCGAAAGCATGACACATTCGAATAATTTGGTTTAATCGCTACAAAGAATGGCAACTTTACCACACGATATCCATGACTTGTATGAAGCCGGAATAAACAAGATTCAATACTAATTTACAATGTTAGTACTACTCAGTATAGAAAAGGTCCCTCTCAGCAGTAAGTCCCTTACTATGCCTAGGTACGGTTCCCTTACAAAGCCAAATAAATCTATTGCAAAGATATAATACTTGCAAATAAACACTATTAAAAGAAAGGGAAAACAAAGCCGGAAAGCAATTAGAAGGGAAAACCACTGAAGAGAGGGGCGTTGTGGATGGCGGCGTGGCTCCAAGGCAGTATGGCTGTCTTCAAGGAGTAAAGGGGAAGTAAAAGAGCTGGCTGGCACAGTTGCTTTGGCTTTATAGCCACTCAGAAATGATTGCACACAGAGAGCAGCGCGTGACGAAGGTGGCACGTGATGACGACGTGGGCGAGTGAATGCATCTCGCGAGCGAGCTGGCGAGTGATAGCACGAAAGTAGTCACACGAAGTTAATGTGGCGCTAGCGCGGTTGCGATGTGGCTAGGCGGCGAGACTTTAGCGAGGCTTTTGACCCAGCGAACGGGCAACGCAGGAGTAGCAAAGGTGCAGGTGACGCGCTCGCATGGCGCTGGGCTGAGAGAGATGGGCCGCAGTTGAAGATGGGCTGGTACGAGGCTAGAGAGCAAATTGGGTCCATAGTTGTTGTTGCAAGCCATACAACTCGGAGGAGGGGAGCCCTTAAATACACCAAAACTTCCTCGTGTAAGGTTGACCACCTTTTGATAATAGATTAAAAACAACATATTGCTTTGTCCTTTCCATGATGGTTGAACCATCTTGAGGGGAACCATCTTGAAGGATAATCGAGATCGTTCAACCTTTTCGCTGGAAATTGAGAGTGTGATAGGGCCTCACTTGGTGGTCGTGAAATCCGACACGTGTGTTCTCGTGAATTAAGGAGTGTTCATTCTTGCATTGGCAATGGAAGATCGCTACGATTCGAGAGGCTATACATAAATATCTTGATCCTATGTCGAGAAGATCGAATGACCCCATATCATTTTGGTATTAGAGCGTGGTTGACTTAATAGGATTACTTATCCCTAGTTTAGATTAATCTTTATTTGTTGTTCTTTATACCTAGAGTCCATAAACCAAAAATTGCAACACACGAATTCCAAAACCCTAGTTTCAATCTGTTATTTTTGTGAGTTTTGTTAGGTTTTAATCCATTAGAATTTTTGTTTAGTATTGATCTTAGTGTTCCTTTTGTGTAGCTTAATCTTTGTGTTTAATTTAAACCCTAAAATTTGTTGGCTTTAAACTTCTCAAATCCACAAAAATAGAAATTCCTGATCTGCTATGGTGCTGCTACTGTAGTGTGTAGTGAAAAGTGCTACAGTAGTCGTTGCGAACGTCGCTACAACCGCACGCATTAAAAATAGTGCATGCTACAGTAGACAAGGGTGTGCATGAAGCTAAAATACCAGTACGTGAGAAAAAACTCTTCACTTATATCTTTTGTGAGCCAGTTCAGCCCTTTGCGAATACTTCGATTCTATTGAGACTAGCTATTTGATATTGCTCTAAGGTTGTTCTTAAGTTATTTACATCTAGCTGAATTTATTGTGGATTGTGAAAACAAGGGAGAAGAACAAACCCTAATTTTGCCGAACTTAGAATAAAAAAAATAAGAGGTTGTCGTATGAAACAAAAGTCACGACAAGAATAGAAAGAAAGTTAAAAAAAGAAAAGTAAGTTTCAACCACTTCAGAAGTTTGTGAAATTCCCTAGTCAATAAATTTTAGATTGTGTAACTAATCTCTTCGAGCAATATTGTGCCTTTACATTTATATTTTGCAATTGGCTAGCGTCTCTCCTAGTACTTGGTGCAAAACGATCTATTTTAAACTTCATACTGCTTCTATTTAGCTCAGTCCATTGTTTGGATTAAACCACATTGATCTTTGTGTGTGCATTCATAAGGATACGCAATAGACAAGTAAAACAAGCATTGCATTAAGGACAAGACATAGTTCATTACAAAGCATCAGAAATTAAAATACTAAATGACCACAGAGTTTAAACCACGCCATAAGCATTACATGGTTCATTTCACCATACATTATTACAGCGATAGATAAGACTTAAAACTAAAACTTCTTCTCCTAACTATTTCTCCCCCTTTGGCATCGAAATACCAAAAAGAGGAGCTAGTCCTGAGCTGCACTGGGAGAAGGAGGAGGAGGAGGCCCGCGACGAGGACGAGTGCGACGACCATAACGAACTGGAGAAGGTGGCTGAACTGCACTCTCCAAGGCTGATACGCGATCACCAAGGGAAGACACAGTGGAGATCAAGACATCCTGGCGCTCCTCCAGCCTGAGTATGGCAGAGTAAATCTGGGAAAGCGACACGTCGCCCTCGTCCTGGGGAGGAGGATCAGCAGCTGCCTGATGCTGAGGCTGAGGCTGAGGCTGAGCCTGAGCACGGGTGCGAACAGGAGCAGGAACAGGAGGCTCTGCACGCGGCTTGTATGGCTTGTGCGGGGTGCAGAGTGCTCCTCGGTATCCAGTCTTCCTAATGATCACCGCCATTATGAATGGTGCAAAGTTAATCCTTTTCTGTTTGTCATTCTTATTGGCGTCGATCCCCCTGATGATAAGATCCACCACATCAAACTTTTGGCCGCGCATAATGTAATCAATTACATTCCACGCGTGGCCACGAATAGCATCATAATTCCCGCTCTTGGGAAGAATGGTGTGGTTGATGATCCTGTTGACAAGGCTGGGAATAGGAAGTAAGCCATTTGTCGTCCCCAGTGTCCGTTCAGCAGTTTGGTCATAATACTCTGAATATGCAGCAATAGGAAGAGCTCGCTTGCTGAACACCTTCTCATATGCACTGGTTTCCGTCCCAAGTGCTAGCTCAAACTCGTGCCTGGTGCACTCAATGAACTGGGTCCCTGTCATCCAACTCAGATGCTCAAAGTTGGGAGAGACGTACAGGGTAGCATAGAACTGTCTGATCATGTTGTCCATATAGTTGCATTTGAATGCAACAAGTTGATGGATATCGGCTTGCTGGAAGAGCTGATAAGCACCACTGAACTTGTCGATCTGCGACAAGTGATCCCAGTCTACATACTTATGTGCAGCAAATTTGCGAGCTGGACCATACATCTCCTGGTACACATTCTCTTGAAACTTTGAATGAAATTGGGGGTTCATTGAGTCTCGAGGGCGTACATACTGACTTCGGCGACGAAGAATGGCATAATCTTCATTAGTGATCTTGTCGAGGTCCACTTCGTGGTCTGCAGTTACCTCAGGCATCTCCTCATCTGGGACTGCATATTCCTCGCTCTCATGCGAGGCCTCAGATTCGCTCTCATGCGAATCCTCTGAGTCACTCTCAGGGTCGGAGGCGGGACCCTTGCCCTTGTGCGCCGCTGACTGGGATGCAAGAGTCGAGGAGGATTGACCAGCTGTGCCCCCATAGGACTTGTGCGAGACATTCTTCATCCTCGGCATCTTCAATGACACAGTAGGATAATCAAGGTAAGAAGTAGAGCAAGCGAAAGAAGGTTTGAAATTGAAAGCAATGAATTTCTGCTGTTTCAGGAAAAACGGAAGTACCGGCGGCAAAACTGTGGTACTTCCGGGAAATCCGGTAGTTCCGGCATTAAACATGCGGTACTACTGGGACCCCGGAAGTTCCGGCCACTTCGACCGGTAGTTCCGGTTTTTCTGGACATTTCTAGGGCATGACAAAAATTGAATCTTTTGGGGTATTTCTTGGATTTGAATCCAGTGCATGTTTGTATAAACATTCTAATACCCTAAATAAACTACTTTGCCCAAGAAAAAATCAGCAAAAATCATCACATTTCAATTTTAACCTAAACTCTACCTAGGGTTCTAAGAACAAGATAAAAAGTGGATTTTGATCCGATTTACCTTGTGAAGTTGAAGGAGGAGAACCCTGGGAGTGCAAGGAATCACCCAAAAACGAAGAACTCTCCTCGGATTCAAAGATCGGAAGAGGAGGTAGGTTCTTGGGAGAGAAAGAGAGGTTGGAGGAGAGGAAGAGGAGAGGAGTGGGCGGCTGCGGTTTGGGAGGAGTGAAGATGAGAGAGAGAGGAGTTAAAGGGGTAAGGAGTAACGGTTGGAGGAGTTGGCGATTTTTTGGAAACCGCATTGAATCCCGCAGAACGCGGTAGTACCGCGCGTAACACGCCGGTAGTACCATGGTCACAGAAATTCCGGAAGTTCCGCGGATTACACTGCGGTAGTTCCGGTTTTTCTGTCAGGTGCGGAAGTACCGCACAATGAACTGCGGTAGTTCCGGATTTTCTGGAACTTTTCAAAATTTTAGATTTAGAACTTGAAATTTTGCAAATGATCCCTAGTTTTGCATCCAACTAAAGTCATTCAGGATCATTATGCATCAATTGAGCTAGTGCTATATTTTGAAACTAATTTTTATGAAATTAAACGAATTTTTTTGACCAAAATAGGGGAAAAACCAACAAAAGTCCATATGAGCACAACAAATGAGCAGAAATAGATGAAGTGAGATTTCAAGCTACATTTGAGTAGTCTATGACATTTAATTCATTCCTCAATTTGCAAAAACGGCTTTCATCTAATGGTTTGGTGAAAATGTCCGCTAGTTGATTTTCGGTTCGGATGTGGCTAATTTCAATATCTCCCTTGCTCACATGATCTCTCAAGAAATGGTGGCGTATATCTATATGCTTGGTTCTTGAGTGTTGAACGGGATTATTGGATATTTTGATAGCACTATCATTATCGCACAAAAGAGGCACTTTATCAAAATTGATCCCATAATCCAACAATGTTTGCCTCATCCAAAGCAATTGAGCACAACAACTTCCCGCTGAAATATATTCGGCTTCGGCGGTTGAAAGTGCTACGGAATTTTGTTTCTTGGATGACCAACAAACTAGAGATCTTCCTAGAAATTGGCAACTACCCGAGGTGCTTTTTCTATCCACTTTGCATCCCGCATAATCAGAATCCGAATATCCAATTAATTCAAATTTTGCACCTTTGGGATACCAAAGCCCTATGCTTGAGGAATGCTTTAAATATCTTAGAATCCTCTTTACGGCCACTAAATGACACTCTTTTGGAGAAGCTTGAAAACGTGCACACATGCATACACTAAACATAATGTCGGGCCTAGATGCGGTAAGATAAAGCAAACTACCAATCATGGATCTATAAAGCTTTAAATCTACCGACTTACCTTCTTCGTTGAGGTCTAGATGCCCGTTTGTTGCCATGGGTGTTTTGATGGGTTTGGCTTCTTCCATTCCGAATCTTTTGAGTAGATCCTTCACATACTTTGTTTGGCTTATAAACGTCCCATCTTTAAGTTGTTTGATTTGAAGTCCAAGGAAGTAGCTTAGCTCACCAATCATCGACATCTCGAATTCCCTAGACATCATCTCACCAAATTCTTTGCAAAAGTCTTGATTAGTAGAACCAAATATAATATCATCAACATATATTTGACATACAAAGAAATCATCTCCAATAATTTTTGTGAATAGAGTTGTATCTACTTTACCAATTTTAAAGCCTTTTGATACTAGAAAGTTACGAAGGCGCTCATACCAAGCTCTAGGAGCTTGCTTTAAACCATATAGTGCCTTTGACAATCTATACACATGATTAGAGTATTTAGCATCTTCAAATCCCGGGGGTTGTTCCACATATACTAATTCGGAAATTGTACCATTAAGAAATGCACTTTTGACATCCATTTGAAACAATTTAATGTCAAAGCATGATGCAAAAGCAAGCAAGATTCTAATTGATTCAAGTCTAGCAACGGGCGCAAAAGTCTCATCATAATCTAAGCCCTCGACTTGAGTATAACCTTGAGCTACTAACCTTGCTTTATTTCTTACCACAATTCCGTTCTCATCTTGTTTGTTCCGGAAGACCCATTTTGTGTCAATGACATTGTGCTCCTTGGGTCTCTCCACCAAAGTCCAAACATCGTTTTGGGCAAAGTTATTCATCTCTTCATGCATCGTATTTATCCAATCCGGGTCATCTAATGCTTCTTCTACACGCTTAGGTTCAAGTGAAGATACAAAAGAATAGTGTTCACAAAATGAAGCTACTCTAGAGCGAGTTTGAACACCCTTACTTACGTCACCCAATATTTGGTCAATTGGGTGATCCTTGGCTGTTGCATTGTGAATCTTGAACATATTTTGCGGTTGATCCTTTTCTTCATCTTCAATAACTTGAACATCGTTTATTGTGGAAGAAGAGGGTGGTTCCACTTGTCTAGATGAGCTTGGTGATGTTGGATCCTCTTTTGGCTTGATGTCTCCGATTTGCATGTTCTCCATTGCCTTGCGAAGACTTTCATCTCCTACATCATCCAAGTTCTCATGCTCTTCTTGAGAGCCGTTAGTTTCATCAAATTGAACATCACATGATTCTTCCACTAAACCCGAATTTTTATTAAAGACCCTATAGACTTTACTATTTGAGGAATACCCTAAAAGGAAGCCTTCATCACATCGACTTTGAAGTTTTGAGAGCCGAACACCTTTTCTTAGAATATAGCATTTGCAACCAAATACTCTAAAATAAGAGATGTTCGGTCTCCTTCCAACAAGAAGCTCATAGGAAGTCTTTTTCAAGAGTCGATGTAAATAGAGGCGATTTATGGCATGACATGCGGTGTTAATAGCTTCCGCCCAAAACTTGTCGGAAGTATCATATTCATCAAGCATTGTCCTAGCCATTTCAATTAATGTTCGATTTTTCCTCTCTACAACTCCATTTTGCTCCGGAGTGTAGGTTGTGGAAAGTTCGTGCTTTATTCCAAGTTCATCACAAAAGTCTTCAACTTTTGTATTTTTGAACTCGGAACCATTGTCACTCCTAATTTTCTTTATTTTAAAATCAAATTCATTTTGAGCCCTTTTTGAAAAACTTTTGAAAATCCCGGAGGTTTCACTTTTGTCATTTAGGAAGAAGACCCATGTATATCTAGAGTAATCATCCACAATGACTAAACAATAGCTATTACCTCCAATGCTCTTATAGGTTGTTGGCCCGAACAAATCCATATGTAAGAGCGCTAATGGCCTAGAGGTTGACATGATACTTTTGGAAGGATGAGAATTAGCGACTTGTTTTCCGGCTTGACAAGCACTACAAAGTCGATTTTTCTCAAACTTTACATCCTTCAAGCCAACCACTAAGTCATGCTTAAAAAGCTTTTTAAGTTGAATCATTCCCACATGACCTAGCCTTGTATGCCACAACCAACCCAAAGAAGTTTTTGCAATTAAACAAGTTTTCAAACAAGACTCATTTGAAGAAAAATCTACCAAATAGAGATTCCCAAATCTAAAGCCTTTGAAGACTAGTTCATTATTATTACCTTTTGAGATTACAACATTTTCTTTTGAGAATGAGCATGTTAAGCCTAGATCACATATTTGAGCAACGGATAGCAAGTTGAAATTTAATGATTCAACTAAAAATACATTAGAAATTGAAAGGTCGTTTGAGATAGCGATTTTACCCAATCCTAATACCTTTCCTTTGCTATTGTCTCCAAATGTGATTTTGTCATTGCTTCCATTCTCAAATGTAGTGAACATCTTCCGGTCTCCGGTCATATGTTGAGTGCAACCGCTATCCAACACCCAATGCCTTCCACCGGTTTTGTAGTTCACCTACAAAAGAAGATCAAGTTCTTTTAGGTACCCAAATTTGTTTGGGTCCTTGGAGGTTAGTGACCAAGGTCTTGGGTACCCAAATGGATTTCTTTTTAGCACCCAAAATTGAGGTGCCAATGAAATGAGCAATAACATTTCCATTTGTGGATTTTCTAAGCATATAACATGAATCATATAAACCAATGGAATGCATGTTATTCTTAGAGCAATCACTTGGCATATGTCCAATACACCGGCATTTTGTGCAATACTTACCATTTTCCTTTACAAACCTTGGAGGCTTGTATACCGGCTTTTTACCCTTTTGGGGGACATATCCAAGTCCCTCTTTGTTGAAAGAGCATCTTTGATCGCTTAGTAACTTATCAAGAGTTTCCTTTCCCTTGTAAGCCCTCTCTAAGGTTTTGTTTAATTTAAGCACTTGTTCTTTTAAATTTTTGTTTTCATTAGCAATGATATCATCATGAACAAGATTTAGAGCATTTCTAGAATCTACTCTTGATGAACAAGGTATGGCAAGTAAATCATCACAACAAGTAGATATGCTAGTCTTTGAAATTTCTATATTAGACATTTCATTCAAGATATTGCAAGTAACTCCAATGCTAGTACTAGATTTGTGATTTTCTTGGAGAAGCAAATCATGAGCTTCCTTTAGCTCCTCATAAGAGTCTTTGAGAGAGGTGTGTTCTCTCTTTAAGACCTTAAACTTTGATTTTTCTTTTCCAAGAAATTCATTCAATTCGACTAGCATATTCATCAAGTCATCATATGAAGGCTCATCATCATCAAGCAAGTTTACCTTTTCTCCTTTAGCCATAAGGCATGTAGGAGTGGAGAATAGTGATGGAGCCTCCTTGATTGCAATGCCCACAAGCCCTTTCTTCTTGGGAGATTCGTCCTCGCTTGAGTCGGAGTCCGAATACTCCTCTTCGGAGTTCCACTCACCAATATGGGTTTCATTCTTGCCATCCTTGTGAAGCTTCTTGAAAAGCTTCTTCTTGCCGTTGTAGTTCTTCTTCTTTGATGACTTCTCCTTGTTATCCTTCTTTGTTGGACATTGAGAGGCAATGTGCCCCTTCTCATCACATTCATAGCAACGAATGTTGCTAAACTTCTTGTTGGAGGAAGAATGTCATTTCTTGGTCTTCTCATGGCTTGTACTCCGAAATGGGCGTCTTCTCATGAACTTCTTCATTTTCCTTACTAGAAGCGCAAATTCTTCTTCGGAGTCCTCCTCCTCATCTTCTTCGGATTCTTCACTCATTACCGCTTTAGCCTTGAAGGCGGTGATCTTCTTATTCTTGGAAGAAGATTGCTCCAAGAGCTCTTCCTTGTCTTTCTTGTAGAGCTCGTTGGTGATGAGGTTGCCCAACAATTGCGTTGGTGTCATTCTTGCCAACTCCGGTGAGTTGAGGAAGAGAGTCACCAACACTTCATATTTCTCCGGCAAGGCCCTAAGCATCTTTCGAACAATATCAAGATCGGAAAGGTTAGTTCCAAGGCCCTTAAGCTCATTCACAATGTTGTTGAGCCTTGAGTACATCTCATTAATGTCTTCATGGGGCAACATTGTGAATGTCTCATATTTGATCCTAAGCCGATGCAATTTGGCCTCCTTGACCTTGGATGTCCCTTCGTGTATTTCCGAAAGGGTAGTCCAAATAGCATGAGCCGTCTCAAGATTGCTCACCCTATTGAACTCATCCGCGTTCAAGGCTCCAAATAGAGCATTCATAGCTTGGGCGTCTAAATGAGCATTACGCCCGTCTTGATCCGTTGGGTGATCCGGATCAAGAGTCATAACGTAACCCTCATTTACGACTTTCCAAATTTGAGGACTCATGGCCTTTAAATAAATAGACATTCTAATTTTCCAATAAGCATAATTTGAACCATCAAATAGAGGTGCCTTTCCTATTGCTATACCCTCACTAGCCATCCTTTTCTCTCTAGACGGTTAAGTCTAAATTTGAGAGACCAAGCTCTGATACCACTTGTAAGATCGAGGAGGCCGATTAGAGGGGGGGTGAATAGGAGGTTTTAAAATTTTCGTCTAATTCTAATTAGCAATTTTAAACTTGATGGATTGATAGAGCAAGATAACACTAACACTAGCACAAGTAATCGACTAAGAGCAATAACGAAAGGTAGAGAACAACAAATGCTACTCTAACTAAGCAAGCAATCAAATGATATGAATAAAGAGCGTTGCTTGGAAGAATATGATCACAAGAGAGCAAACCACAATTTGACACGATTACTTTTTACCGTGGTGATCGGAGACTTACCGGTCTCCCCTAGTCCACGTTGAGGTAAGCCCGAACGAATCGGACCGGCTCCACGAATGAGCCTAAGCACCTCGATCACTATTGGATGCCCTTTCCCTCTCCGGGTAGGCGAGCTCCAAGCCTTCACAATCTTCCGGGCCTTCTCACAATCTTCTTGAGAAGATCACCGAAGCTTCGCCAAGCCGTCTAGGTGCCGGCAAGCACCAAGAGAATAGACCACTGCGGCTTGATCTCACTCAAGTGCTCAATGGATCAACTAGAATGCAATGCACTTGAATTTTGGGTCAACTACCTCAAATGAATGCACAAGAGAGTGAATGAGGTGTGAGAGGTTGCTCTAGGCTCAAATGTATTCAATGGATGTTCAACAACAACGTCCTAGTTCTGGTGGGGGTGTATTTATACCCTCACCCACCTCAAATAGCCGTTACAATAAACAATCCTGAAAAATCAGGAAATCCGGTACTACCGCAGGCAAAACCGCGGTACTACCGGACCCTAGCTGACCGGTCAGAACGGCTATGTCAGAGAGTCAGAAGTAACCGTTGGTCAATGAGTGCGGTACTACCGCCGTTAAAACCGCGGTACTTCCGGACGTCCGGAAGTTCCGCCCCAAGCCCGGTACTTCCGATCTCAACGAGACTAAGTCTTATTCCCGGCGCTCTCTGGAAAAAACGTTCCGCTCGGGCGTCCGGAACTTCCGCACATGCGGTAGTTCCGCAGGTAAAACCGCGGTACTTCCGTTTTCCGAGAGGCTAAGTTAAAGTCCGGGCGTTCTCTGGAAATAAAGTTCCGCTCAGGTGCCCGGTACTACCGGCAGTCCGGTAGTTCCGCAGGTCAAACTGCGGTACTTCCGTTTTCCGAGAGACTAAGTCTCAGTCCGGGCGCTCTCTGGAAAAAACGTTCCGCCCGGGCGCCCAGTACTACCGGACCTGCGGTAGTTCCGCCCAATACACGCCGGAACTACCGGATTTTCTGACAATGCACAGATTTGGTTTAATTTTAATTTCTAAGTGCATGCATGATCCTAAATTGATCCAAAGGGCACATTTGAACATGATCAAGCAATCACCATGATCCCTCTTAATAGTACGGCGTCTATCCTATAATCCGGTCTTCCAACCTAACTCCAAGACCGGTAAAAACAAAATAGATACCTAAACTATTTACCTTGTCGCCCTAGAGATCTTGAATCTTCATGGGATATTTTGTGAGCCTCTTTCTTTGCTATTTGAACATATCCTTTCAAACACTTAATGCACACATTAGTCCCATATTCACATAAATTCATTAATTACCAAAACTAACATTTTTAGGGGCCTAGATGCTTTCAACGCGCTCGCATGGCGCTGGGTTGAGAGAGATGGGCCGCAGTTGAAGATGGGCTGGTACGAGGCTAGAGAGCAAATTGGGTCCATAGTTGTTGTTGCAAGCCATACAACTCGGAGGAGGGGAGCCCTTAAATACACCAAAACTTCCTCGTGTAAGGTTGACCACCTTTTGATAATAGATTAAAAACAACATATTGCTTTGTCCTTTCCATGATGGTTGAACCATCTTGAGGGGAACCATCTTGAAGGATAATCGAGATCGTTCAACCTTTTCGCTGGAAATTGAGAGTGTGATAGGGCCTCACTTGGTGGTCGTGAAATCCGACACGTGTGTTCTCGTGAATTAAGGAGTGTTCATTCTTGCATTGGCAATGGAAGATCGCTACGATTCGAGAGGCTATACATAAATATCTTGATCCTATGTCGAGAAGATCGAATGACCCCATATCATTTTGGTATTAGAGCGTGGTTGACTTAATAGGATTACTTATCCCTAGTTTAGATTAATCTTTATTTGTTGTTCTTTATACCTAGAGTCCATAAACCAAAAATTGCAACACACGAATTCCAAAACCCTAGTTTCAATCTGTTATTTTTGTGAGTTTTGTTAGGTTTTAATCCATTAGAATTTTTGTTTAGTATTGATCTTAGTGTTCCTTTTGTGTAGCTTAATCTTTGTGTTTAATTTAAACCCTAAAATTTGTTGGCTTTAAACTTCTCAAATCCACAAAAATAGAAATTCCTGATCTACTATGGTGCTGCTACTGTAGTGTGTAGTGAAAAGTGCTACAGTAGTCGTTGCGAACGTCGCTACAACCGCACGCATTAAAAATAGTGCATGCTACAGTAGACAAGGGTGTGCATGAAGCTAAAATACCAGTACGTGAGAAAAAACTCTTCACTTATATCTTTTGTGAGCCAGTTCAGCCCTTTGCGAATACTTCGATTCTATTGAGACTAGCTATTTGATATTGCTCTAAGGTTGTTCTTAAGTTATTTACATCTAGCTGAATTTATTGTGGATTGTGAAAACAAGGGAGAAGAACAAACCCTAATTTTGCCGAACTTAGAATAAAAAAAATAAGAGGTTGTCGTATGAAACAAAAGTCACGACAAGAATAGAAAGAAAGTTAAAAAAAGAAAAGTAAGTTTCAACCACTTCAGAAGTTTGTGAAATTCCCTAGTCAATAAATTTTAGATTGTGTAACTAATCTCTTCGAGCAATATTGTGCCTTTACATTTATATTTTGCAATTGGCTAGCGTCTCTCCTAGTACTTGGTGCAAAACGATCTATTTTAAACTTCATACTGCTTCTATTTAGCTCAGTCCATTGTTTGGATTAAACCACATTGATCTTTGTGTGTGTGTTCATACACTTTACTTACATTTTTTGGATCAGAACTTAAACAAAGTATTCAGTTTGGATTATTACTTAACTTTACAATAACTATAATTTCAGACTGCATAGGATTGTGAATACTCTTAAATTCGCTTGAACATTACTTTGCTATTGTAACTTCTACTAAGTGTAAGCTTTTATTGGTCTTAATTTACTTCGAAAAGGTAAAAACTTTACTTATGAGAGAAAAGAGGGAGATTAAGTGAAATTCTATGGATTATCTATATACATTGTTATTGTCTTGTGTTTCTTTTGCATAATTTAACCATGTCAGGTGGAGAAGATAACTATGGTGAGGAGCATAATATCAATCTCAATGCCCTGGTGACTCGTTTCCAACACCAGGCATTGAGAAGTACTTTGCAACAAAAATTTGTGGCTAGTACCACTGCAATGGAGGAACAAGTTAAGGGGGAGATGAGCAACTCATTGCACAATATTTAGATTGATTTGAATTAACAACTGAACATGCTACGTGCAAACATTGTGATTGATATTGTGAGAGCTCTTTGACCTTAAGAAGATCGAGTAAATTATGAGTTGGTGGAACTTCCTTTCTATGGAAGTAATGATCCAATTGAGTATCTTGAGTGGGAAAGAAAAATGGATATTGTGTTTACATTTTGGTAATTTCCCAAAGCCCAAGAGGTGGTGGCAACAACTATTTGAAAAATGATTCATTAAATCTTGGGTAGATTGAAGGCGTTCATAATAAGTGAGTTTGTGCCATCGTATTATGCACGGGAATTTATTCACCATGTGGAGAGCATCACACAAGGGAGTAATACTATTCAAGATTACTATTTTGAGCTGCAAAGTGCATTGTATCGTGTCGGTGTCACTAGTGCATTATGGAACGAGGCATACTTCAAAGGTGGTTTGAATTCTAAGATCATCGCTGCACTTTCACATAAATATTTTATTAGTATACATGATCTTATGAATCGTGATATTGAGGCAGAGAATAAAATTAAGAAGAGTCATACACCACGGTTCAATCCAAGTTCATACTTCAGTTCTTATGTCTTTACTAGTGTGGTACATGAGAAGATGACCGAGCATGCGACTTTCACTTTGGTTAGGGAGACATGTAGTGTTGCCCCAATGCTACATATAACACTTGAGATACATTAAAACCCATGTGAGAATGAGAGACACATAACCAAATTGAGTGAGAGTGATAAAAAGAGTGGGATGTGTGATTCCACCATATGTGAGGTTGATAGCATCCAAATTGAGAGTTTAAGAGATACAACAAAAGAAAAGAAAGAAGAAAAAGATAGAGAAAGTAAGGTTTATTATGAAACTAACACATTAATATCTACTTCTAGTGTTGTTTCTCATATTGTGCAGGTTGACATTGAAGACAAGGAGCTAAATGTTCAACAACAGACACCATTAAAGTAAAAGGATGAGGAAATCACCATGGCTGGAGAAGAAGTGATTGCTTCCCCATGGTCAAATCATGATGAATTGATTTCTCTAGCACCTACATCATCTAAGGAGGATATTAAAGGTGACAATATTAGTGCTTATTTGTTAGTTCATCACGAAAAGGTTAGTAATTGTGAGAACTCTTTGAATCAAATGGAACATGTTTTGAATTTTCTATGCTCAATTTACATAATGTGGAATTGATTACTTATAAAAATTTCTTACAAGAATAACTTCTGATGATTCTTCATACTATATTATGTTCGATGATTCTAGATATCCATCTAGTGTGATTGAGAACCTTACTAAAATTTTATGTTTAAATACTAGTTAGTACATATGCCTACACTTTTAAGTTTAACTTGATTGAAAATTATGGTATAGATGACATGTTTTGTATTTACCGAATATGTATTACATGTAATAAGTTTGCTGAATTGAAATTGCGTGTTTTAGATAAACAATCTTTTGTGTCATGTCATGATCACAATGAGATGAGTTTCAATAATAGTGCTTGCCATTTTAAAAGATTTTTTAAGCCTACTTGTTTACCCTTTGATATGCAATCATGTACAAGTAATCAGAGTAGCGTATTTAAAGCATAGAAGACACTAAAACTTTTCTCCCTTATAATTGAACAACTTGATCTGGTTTCTATATACTTAGCAAAGTTGAGTATGACTTTTTTTTATGGGAGGGAGAATGATGTGAATGATGGTATTATTGCAATGCATACATCTTATGGCTGTTGTTGTGTTAATTAGTTTGTGAAAAACAACAAGAATAACACAATTATTGATTCATATATATACCATGCATATATATTGTCCTTTTGTTTACTACGCCTTCAGATATTCATGATGTGCTAAACAGAAGGTGGATGGATGACAAATACACACACACCCAAGCATATTCGTTGTTATCTTTTTTTTAGTACATTTTCATATACACACACACACACACACCAAGCATATTACTTATTCTCTTTGTTTAGTACATTTTCATATTATCAAAAGCCAATGATGGCTTTTCGTAAATAAGGGGAGGATGATGAGGACATCGTTACTACTTCTACTACATCTTATGCAAGTGTGCATAAGGATAATCATCATGTACCTCACGGTCCTTTGACAAGAGCACGAGTCAGGAAGCTGCAACAACAGGTGAACTTGTTCTTTAAAGATCTTATCTTTGATAAGAATTTGCTACTACCTAATGCTAGTGTTTTGTGCATAATTAGGTATGAGGAGGGAACCGAGACCATCTAGCGAGCCTTCCACTCCGCCTCTCTCGCCTCCCTTCCTCGTGTGTCACCCTTTTTCCTCTTCTCCGGTGAGCCACCCCGTACCCCCACCTTCTTCTTCCTCTTTGGCGAAATCCTCCACGTCACCCATCTTCCTCGTCTCGAGCGCTGTCGTGCCTCCTAACCACTCGTCCTTGTTGCGCCTGCCGATCTCCATCGCCCTCTTCTGGCTTACGGCCTCGTCGCCCTACCGCCACCGGCCTCTCTCTCTAAATCTATGGGGCTCTGATGAATCTAACCTGAAACTAAGCCCTAACTCGCTGGAGCCGCCGTCGGAGCTAGAGATTGAGGTGGAGTATGAATCTCAAGAAAAATCCTATAGTAAAAAATTCAAACGCTCAATTTAAAAAATACTCGAGTACTAGTTAGCAATTGCCATATACCATATGCTTAGCAAGACAATTTTCCACAAATAAATTAGTTTTGAGGGGCAGAAGTATGCTATTTTCCACAAATAAATTAGTTTTGAGGGGCAGAAGTATGATCGTCGGGCGGCCAGTTGTTGAAGGCGCCATTAGTGTGAGAAATGATCATAGAAGAGGGAGGAAGCAAGCTAAAGAAAACTAATAAAAAGTCCATCAGCGAACAAAAAAGAGTGAGGAAGAAATAGATAGAGTAACACACAAGCCAAGCCAAAGTCTTCTCCAATCAAGCTTTGCAAGTGTGCGTTCAAGCTTTCCCTAAAATCCTCACAAAAAAATATTTTGCCTCCTTTTCTGTCTTTCACTTTCAGTTTATATTTTTTTATTATTATCACTTTGGTGTCATAATTTCGGTCGCTGTTTCTGTTTTCTCTATTTTTTTTGGTTTTAAGTCCAAAGAAAGAAGAGAAGGGAAGTAAGCAAGACAGAGAGAGCTCCCCCCCCCCCCCCCCCCCCCTTCAGCGATCAGATCCAAAACCCAAGCACACCCCCCGAAATCCAAGCCCTAGCACCCAATTCGCGCCGCCTCTGGGGTTTTGCTGGGATGAGGGGCGTAAGGGCGGATGGCGGCGGCGGCGGCGGCGCCTCCTCCTCGTCTTCCACCGCAGGTGATTCCTTTCGCTGGCTAGTTTTGGTGTATTTTTTGGTAGGCTGCGGTTGGCTTTGATCTGGTTCGCTGTACTTGGGTTTAGTGGTGTTATTGTTGATTTGGTGCTAAAAACGATGGGTTTTTTTTTTCTGTTTGCGGTGCGCATCTTCACGTGTTTCCGGAGAATCATTCGGGTTATTGAACTCGAGTGGCTAAATTTCTTGTTTCTCGCATGCAGTTTGGGTAAACATTTTGTTCTTGCGCCGTATCGATGGAATTTGTGGCCTTTTTCTTCTGCAGAGAACAAGCGCTTCGATGCGGCGCAGTATGCCTTCTTTGGCCAGGCGCCCATGGAGGGGTTGGAGCTCGGCGGTCTGTTGGAGGATGGAGGTGTGGACGGCGATGGCGGCGGATTTGGTGGGCCTGATGATGGGGGTTACCAGTTCTCTTCTGTGGGAGAAGAGGTGCGGTTCTCGGCAACTTCGTATCCGGCAAAGCCGGCTTCGTCTTTGCTATGAATTGTGTGCATTGCATGCTTCTTTGAGTTTTGATTTCGTTGGTGCTTGCTACTGTTGGAACGCGTGGTCGCTTAGTGATCTTTTCTGCAGTAGGAGTCATAGCTTGTAGTTTTGACCTGCCCACAGGGATAGCGGATACTTTTGGTCTTTCGCTGCAGTGAATCAAGTATCGGATTGTGTGGCCTAACTAGACGTTGTGGGGTCAATATTTTGCGCAACTTCATCCCTCTAGTTTTAGAGAGGCAATGTATTTGGTCTAATATGATTGGAAAATCATTATGCCCAATCGTGTCCCGTGTAATTTTAAAGGAGAATTTTGTATGCTGGTTGGGTAAGAAAATCTAGAAATTTTGCTGCTGCTAGCTGGTTAGGACTTAATTGAACAAGATTGAATTACCTGATTAGTGTCAAGAACGTTTTTATTTTTCAGGATAAAAAGCAGTAGTGAGAAATGGAAAGTAGTTTTTGGAATAGCTTCGTAATTAGCCTTCTCACAGCCCCAATCGATTAGGGCACTCCAATTTTGATTCTTTTGGTTACCCAAGGGTAAGTGAAGTCACAATAGGCTTAGGCTGTTGTCAGCAGGAAATGAGGTGATGGTAGGTGTCTTTGGATTCAATAAAATTCCTTGCTTAAGGCAGTCTGATGCTACAACATCAGCCTTCCTATAGCTTATGGCGTGTTTGGTTGCCTGCATCCGGTTGAACCAGGCTGGCCGGATGCAGGATCTCCTTGTTTGGTTGCCTGGTCGCTGGGTTCAGCCTGGCTCTGCTCATGCAAGATTCCCCCCGCAGCCAGGCTCTGGAGAAACGTGGAAATCGGGCGTTTCTGGGGAGCCAGGCTCGCGGGATGCAGGTGATTAGTCAGCTGATGATGTTATTAGTGTAGATTAGTAAATATCAAGTATTATTAACGTGTTTTGAAGAAGTTTAAGATATAATAAGATACAAGCATCTCATATAACATATCTTCATAATCATAATCATAATCTTATATTATTTTTATCTCATGCAACATATCTTCGTACAGGCAACCAAACAATATCTCTTCTCAGCCAGGCTCTACTCATACGTGAACCAAACATGACAGCGTTGCATGCGCTCAACCTGTCCCACGAGAGCCTGGCTCTCAGATGCGAGCCAGGCTCTACTTATACGTGAACCAAATAGGCCCTTAGGAGACGTTTGGTTCCCTGTATAGAGTGTAGCCAGGCTCGTTTCCTTGGCTCCCGCCAGCCAGGCCAGGGAGAAACGAAAATCATTTTCGTTTCCGCGCGGCCAGCGTAGAACGTGCCTTTTGCATCGCTGCAGCCTGGGCTGCTTTTGTATCCAAGCAACCAAACGTTGGTGTCTTGTATGCATTCAGCCAGGCCGAGGCTGGTGCAGGCTACCAAACGCGTCGTTAGTGTCTTAGTCTCCAGCTTTCATGGCTCTACAGCTCAAACATGTTTCACATGGAATTAGGGATTAGTAGCCAAATGTTTCAATTGTAAGTTCTTGTTCATTAGAAAATTCAAAATTACAAAGCTAGGCCTTAGATGGATGTCAGTACTCAAGCTTTCTCTTTCTTCCGCGCTATTAAATGCCAATTCTCAATCACTTCAGTGACTTATGCCTTCTCTTACGGCCACACCACACACACAAGCACCCTCCTAGTTGTTGCTATCAGGGCTGAGATTTGAGTACCCACATCCATCTAGTGATCAGATCTGATCATCAGGTGCAATGTAATGCAGTTGCTTTTTGATATAGGACTGTGAGTTTATTCTGCTTAACAAGATTTACTTAATTACTTTAAATCAGTGGATATAATTGTTTCAGATAGATTGTAATTGTAGGCCTATAACAATTATATTTGTCTGGAGAACCTGTAGCCATTATACTTGTCTGGCGAACAACATGCTTTCAGTAATCAATACATTTTCTCTTAATGCAGTTTGATCGCCCTAGTATAGCTGTAGTACAGTGATATAGGAATTAGCCACCACCTTCAACATCACTTTCTTGAACAGCTAAAATTCCACCAATTTTATGTTATATGTTACCAATTTATTTCATAGGTCATTCCAAGATTTAATTATTCAGGAAATTTCTTCCTACCTACTTTGTAACTTCGGTCACTTTTCTTTCAGCACTGCTTTCTTGTTGACTCATGTAGTCCTGTTCGTTCTATATTTCGTCATGAACATTTGTCTTACTCAGTTACCCTTATATTCCTGCAGATTGATTGCATGAGTAACTTGTCTGAAATCGATGATCTTGCAAGCACTTTTGCTAAGGTTAGCAACTTCTATCACTAAGTTGACTACTTCAATTGGTGCCTTCTATTTCAAATGCTTCATAACTATACTTTTAAGATATCTAATTATCTAGCTTAGTCTTAAATGAGTTAGTATGCCCAAGGTGGCGAATGATCCTTAGAGTAGCATGTTTTTGAAGGCTTATTACTATATGTTCAGTGCAGTTGTTTTCCTGAATTGTTTTTTTGATTCTTTCTAGGTCATACTAGCTCATATTATATTGAACTAATGTGTTCTGAACACAATGGCCGATTGTGTCAAATTTAGCAATCCTGGAAATAACTTTCTAAAGATTGTTGGAGTACCATGTGATACATTAGGGCACTCCCCTCATTTTTCAGTTTTGGCCATTCGCATAAATGAGGGTGAACCACACCATACCTCCCCCCCCCCCCCCCCCAACCACCACCACCACACACACACAAGTCACACAAGTTGAATGATCTTTGTAGTGCTCCTGAGCAATTTGGCCTATTTGTTTTTTGTCATTTATTTTGTGGATCAATATTTTCATCTTATCCATCATTTTCCCTTTTATTTATCACGATGCTTATTTTGTGCTTCCTTACACTGCATATTGAAAAATTACCTCATCTATCTTCAGTTGAACCGAAGTATTAGCGGAACAAGGAATCCTGGTGTTATTGGTGATAGACGATCAATTTCTAGGGAAGGTAAGTAACATTTCTTCCCTCTATTACTACTGATGCTTAATATTGGAAAAGGTCATCTATGCTCTGTGCAATCTAAAACATAGGTAAACTTGATATTGTACTGAGAACCATATTCCCTCATGTTTAATAGAGAAGAATGGTAATCAAACCTGTAAACATATTCCAAATAGATGTCTACATTTTCAAATCTTAATTTGTAAACATAGCTGTGTTCCTGAGCTAAATGTTGTGTTTCTTCAGGTTCTTTGACCACTGATTGGGTTCAGGATGCAGACTTCCCCAATTGGGTAGATCAGGACACACTAGATACTGGTGAATTTCAGGACAGCAAACAATGGTGTTCACAGCTGCAGTCTTTGCCTCAGATTGGACAGTTGAAACCACTGTACCGAACATCTTCCTATCCCCAGGAACCGCTACAGCACCACTCAAGTGAACCTATTCTTGTAAACAGATCCTCTTCATTTACATCCTATCCACCACCAGGTGGTGATGGTGGATTATCTTATCCTGCCCGAGGTCTTACACGGCACTCGAGCATTCCATCACCTGGTACTGGTCACCAAATGGGTTCTCCATGTTCGTCGCTTTCTGGTTCTCCATATCATATGACTGGTCTACCACATGGATTGCGTTACGGACGAAGCATGTCTGACACTGCTGCAGATCTGTCATCAGTGAACAACTTCCTGCAAAATGACTGGCCAAACCAAGCTGGTCCGCTTGCTTTTGAGCATCTTAATCTACGGCCCAGTTTATTGCAGCAACAATTATCTTTTCCAAGTAGTTCAATGTCTTCATTGCTATTTCCTCAGCAGCAGCAGAGATTGCCACCAGTCCAGCCATCCTTTCACAATTACCTACACTTGCAGCCTCACCTATCCCATCACCATCATTCTCCAGATATAATAGGTAAGTTTGATCCTGTTCCTAATGTGCCTTCACCAAGAGACAAGAGATCAAGGCCAGGAAGAGGAAAACACAGTATACGCTTGTCTCAACAACCTTCTGATACAGGTACCCAGAATATTGATAATGGGGGGATAAAGTTCAGATCCAAGTATATGTCATCTGAAGAGATAGAAAGTATTTTCAAAATGCAGCACTCTGCAAGTCACAACAGTGATCCTTACATTGATGACTACTACCACCAAGCTTGTATAGCCAAAAGATCTGTCAATTCTCAGCAGAAGACCAATTTCTCCCCTATGTCAATAAAAGACTTCCCCTCAAAGTCCCGGTCTGGTGGTGATCAATATTCATATCTACAGGTTGATGCTCTTGGAAGAGTCTCATTCTCTTCCATACGTAGGCCTCGTCCTCTTCTTGAAGTTGATACTCCTGCGTCTGGTGATGGTTTATATGATCACAAGTCATCTATGAGGCCACTGGAGAAAGAGCCAATGCTGGCAGCCAGAATAACTGTCGAAGATGGTATATGTCTTCTTCTAGATGTGGATGATATTGACCGGTTGTTACAGTCTAGCCAGGCACAGGACAGCAGCTTCCAACTGAGGCGAAGGCGACAGGTCCTCCTTGAAGGCTTAGCTGCATCACTTCAGCTTGTTGACCCTTTTGGCCCCAACAAACCTGGTCATTCATCTGGATTGGCCCCTAAGGATGACCTTGTTTTTCTTCGCATTGTTTCTCTCCCTAAAGGGCGTAAGCTTTTGGCACGTTATCTTCGACTCCTTGTCCCTGGAAGTGAGCTGGCCCGCATTGTGTGCATGGCTATTTTTCGACATCTTAGGAGCTTGTTTGGGGGTTTACCGTCAGATTCTGGTGCTGCAGAAACAACAATTAGTCTTGCCAAGACTGTTTCCTCTTGTGTGCACCACATGGAACTAAGTGCTCTCAGTGCCTGCCTTGCTGCTGTTGTCTGCTCATCACAACAGGCACCTCTCCGCCCTCTTGGTAGCTCTGCTGGTGATGGGGCTTCTCTCATCATCAAATCAGTACTGGATAGAGCAACTGAGCTACTGGGTGATCCTCATTCTGCAGCCAACTACACCAGATCAACCCGTTCTCTTTGGCAGGCATCATTTGATGCTTTCTTTGGACTTCTGACAAAATACTGTGACAGCAAATATGAAAGTATTCTGCAGATGTTCGCCATGCAGGGTTCTGATTCTACGGTTGGGTCTGAAGCCTCCAAAGCAGTTAGCAGGGAGATGCCTGTTGAGCTGCTTCGTGCAAGCCTTCCTCATACTAATGAACAGCAACGCCAGATGCTGCTAGATTTGGCTCGGAAATCTATGCCTGTAACTGGTTTTAATTATCCTGGTGCTAGCTAGCAGTGGACATATTACTTCCGAATCTGTTCCCGGTTAACACTACTGAAGAGACTCTGGTGGTCATTTCTTAAATTATATGTGCAGCTTGTCTTCAGATGGTAATTATAATATTTGGAGACATGCTTTGCTTTGTCATAAGATATGAGCTTGGAAAAGTTCCATTGGCTCGATGAAGTTAGCATTCCTCAGACTCTGACCATGTTTTGTATTGGGATTAATTTATAGAACCAACAATCTCCTTCATGTGGGTCATTTCACATAGCACCCACCTGATGGTTATAAGCCTATAATAGATTATGCATGTATGTATCCTGTTTTAACTCCGTGCGGTGATGAACCAGACGCCTCTTTGGAGGAGCTTAGTTTAACCTTTATTCTCCCAATGAAGTCCGTACAAGTTCAATCTTTACGACCATCCACATCCTGTTTCTTTCTTGATGTGGGGTAAAAGATGTCATCTGGTGAGTGGTGACAGTGTAAAAGCGCAATTTACCCTTACTTCTAGGCATTTGGGAAGATATTCTGGTTTCGTGGCTTTATATGCTTCATGTAGTTTCGGTTGCTCCAGAAACCAACACTGTGGTGGAAATGGATGTAGTTAATTTCCTTTTTTTTTGTGCGCTATATCTGGTGCATGGTGATGTTACCTGCTGATATTTTAATCCATTGCTGAGTGCATTGTACGAGTTCATTCATTTCTCTTTCACGAGATGGACGCAAAGAACGATACTTGGTAAGTATTGTTTTTGTGCATCAAGAAAGTTATGGGAAATATTGTTTTACTTCTCTGATTATTGGTTGCAAGATATTTGCACACTTGTTTCGTTTCACCCTTTCACCTTTGGTTTCTGGAAATTTGTATATGTGATGCATTATGCATAAGTAATTTGTCAATTGTCATGCAATTCCCTTCACCATCATCCATCAAGCTAGCGTTGTACTATAGGTACTGTTCATTGCCATTGGACCCATCCGGAAAAAAAGGGATTGTGCTCAAGGTGGTATATATGCTAAATGAACTTAATCTTTGCAACTAGTAGTTTGCATTAATTTCTTTCCTAAGCATGCGCATGATGTTGGAGTGTAAACATTGCTGTGCTTGCGCCTACTGCCACTGCACCGAGTTTTCGGCCTTCGAAGTTAAACTCGGAGATGTACGGCTTGCGGCAACAACTATGGAGCCAGATGGTCTTTTCCCATCTAATTCCATCCCGCGAAATAACGGAATACTAGTACTATGCAAAACCACAAGGAAAAATGGTCTATTGCATGATTTTCATGAATGGAGAACAAAACTAAGCATAGAGTTCATTTGTAATAGCTTTGACTTTTGGCTTTTGTTTAGAGATATCAAAGCCGATACAAATGCCCCAGTTTCGATAAATAGTTTCTATCAGTCGTTACTTTGCGCTTTCACATATTGTAATATATTTTATATTTTATTGTCACAATTTCATAAGTCGTATGATGGTACGAATTTTGTAGTACCTTTTGTTACACTGTCTTTCTTACATAATACACTTAGCAAAAAATAAGAAGCTATAAGCCAATATGAACACCTTAATTTCTATCAGCCTTACTATTCATCAGTCACAGTCAAAAGCCATCAGTAAAACCCAATACGAATGGGCCATAATTATATGCAAGCAAAACACAACAGAAAAAATGCTATGGAATTTGATAAAAATAAGCAAGCTGTAATATAATCTTAAAAAATGAATCCTTAGTTGTTGTCGACTGAGGATAAATTTTAATACTATATACGTAGAACAAATCATAAGTCCGATCAAACAGAACTTCAAACTATTTTAAAAAAACTTAAATTATCAGACCGCGGCGGCCGCAACCTCCACACCAGCGGTCCCCAACAGCATCACCATTCCTCCCCAGACCTACCAGCCCACCTCCCTCGTCCTACACGGCACACGCTAGGCCCCATCAGCAACCACCACAACAGATCAAAACCACTTCAAAAAACCGGCGGGGCTTTGGTGCCATCGCCGTCTCTATCGCGAAATCCCCATCCTACCCTTCCCTCTCCATGCCACCCTTGTAACCGCCTCCCAAGTATCGGGGGCGAAGTCGTAACAGCCAACTCAGCCTTCCACTTCGAGCCCATAGCCTCCACACTACGCAGCAATGGCAACCTAGGGTTTACCGCTCCGATTCGCCCGCTCGCCACAATGCAGAGCTCGCTGGCAACGCCTTCGCCCCCTTTGATCCGGGCGGCCTTCGTGAGCGTGAGCTGCCGCGCTCGGCTCAGGTCGGCGTCGGTGGTGCGATGCCACGAGGAATCGGCGGCGGCGGCGGGCTGGGCGCCGCCGGGGCCGTACACGGGGAAGGACCCGGAGGCGAAGAAGCCTGCGTGGCTGCGGCAACGGGCGGCTCAGGGGGCGAAGTACACTAGGCTGAGGGAGTCGCTCGGCGAGCTCAAGCTCAACACCGTCTGCGTCGAGGCCCAGTGCCCCAACATCGGAGAGGTAGAATAGATTTAGGCACGCGATGCTGAATGATATTAAGACTCAATGCATAACTGCATATTAATGCGGGTAAATTTGGTTAGTGATTAACTGACAATGGCATGCAGTGTTGGAATGGAGGCGGCGGGGCGGGCGGAGAAGGGGACGGCATTGCCACCGCAACAATCATGCTTCTTGGAGATACTTGTACCCGGGGTTGTCGATTCTGTGCCGTGAAAACTAGTAACAAGCCGCCACCGCCAGATGCGATGGAGCCTCTGAAGACAGCCGTGGCAGTTGCAAGTTGGGGGTATGATCACTGACAATTATTGGCATGTTAAGATGATACCACAAATTATCTTATAAATTGTGTTCTTTGCAGAGTAGACTATGTTGTGCTGACAAGTGTTGATAGAGATGACCTTCCTGATGGTGGAAGTGGCCATTTTACCCAAACGGTGAAAGCTCTAAAGGTTTGCCCCTCACGCATCAGTGTGGTAATTAAATTAGTGAATCTTCCGTGCTAAAGCTTTGGGCCTTCTATTTAGGAGTTGAAGCCTGGGATATTGGTGGAGTGTCTAACTTCAGATTTTCGAGGTGACCTGGAGGCGGTTGCATCTTTGGCAAACTCTGGTCTAGATGTGTTTGCGCACAACATTGAAACTGTGAGGAGTCTGCAGAGAATAGTTAGAGATCCTCGAGCAGGGTAATGCTCCTGTGATTTTCATTTTATTCACAAAACATTGTCCTTTTGCTTGAGTACCAAATTGTCAACATGCCCCCAGAGATCATGATACCCATACAGAGTTATCTGGATCATCTCAGGTCATAATGATACTAATGATTGGTAACCTACCACAGTTAGTGTTGAAAACCTGAAGTTGGCTGATAGAGAGCAGAAACAATTACTTGAAATCAGTTCATCATATTGGCATCTGGCAGCACTGTAATTGTTCTCTTATTTCCAGTTTCTTATCTCTACAGATATGATCAGAGTTTAGCTGTTCTGAAACATGCCAAAAGTTGCAAAGAGGGCATGGTAACAAAGTCCTCTATCATGCTTGGTCTAGGTGAGACAGATGAGGAGGTAAAGAAAACCATGGCTGACTTAAGGGCCATCGATGTCGATATTCTAACTTTGGGACAATATTTACAGGTTTGATCTTTAACCCACTTTGTCGGTACTGTTTATATCCTCCTGGCCTTCCTTTGTTGTAAGTGTTGTAATATCCAAAATCTATACAGCCAACAGAAAGACACTTGAGAGTCAGAGAATATGTGACTCCTGAGAAGTTTGATTTCTGGAAGGAGTATGGAGAATCTTTAGGTTTTCTTTATGTTGCCAGTGGACCTTTGGTAAGCATTACATACAGCTGGTTATTCTTTTAGATAATATCTTCCTAGAAAAGGAATACTACCATTTTGGAAAAAATGATAACTTTACCAATGCTTGTTGTTGTCTAGAAAGTGAAACTGCTACCATTTGTATTTGCACCATCAACAGAACATGCTTTTCTTGGCTCTCCGGCTAGTAGAATCACATAAGAGAGAAGGCTTGCACCCCTGTTTTTTTAGTTGTTAACTAGGCAGTAGAATTGCATGCCGTTGGCCATTGCTGCCATAAGCAAATTACAGGAATTCACTTTTGTATATGTTGGACTTTCTCAGGTTCGGTCTTCATATCGTGCAGGAGAGCTCTTTGTCCAAAATTTGATTAGACGTAAACAAGCCAAGCTTGCATCTACTGCATCCTAATCTGATCCTTTCCAGCCGATATTATTCTTTGATCAGAGTTTTGCACGGAAATTTGTATGTTGAGGCCTGCAGAAAGGAGGGCGACATAATCACCCATCAAAGTTATATGCGATTGGCACTTATGAATTCTCATTGCTTAGGCATGTAACTTTAATCATGCTGTAATTTCTGCTATCGCTCGGACAGATAGGCTGAGGTTACCGAACTTTTTATTTATTTGCTTAGACAGATTGGGTGTATGGGAATCTATCAATAATGAGAACCGATTGCTTCACTTCTTGTTATTGTCTGTAATGCTTCTTTTGTAATTTATAATGGTAGTATTATATTGGTGTTTGGTTTGTTTGTGAAAATTGCGACGTGCTTTTGGCTGACGATGATGACTGAATGAAGGCTGGAGTTCCTCCGAAGTCAGCCATTACTCATTACGTACCTATACAAATGCAATTAGTCAATTTCTTTAAATAATCTATTTTTTATTTCGAATTATAGTAATATACATGTATTTTTTATTTTACACTAATAATTTTTTGTTTCTCTATCATTGAGCGACTTAGGCTAGTTATCTAACGGTTGAGCGATATGGGTTTAGTTGGTCAACAGTCAACCTGTAAGCGACTTGGACACTTGGCGTATTTGTATGTCTTTCCTTGAAATGTTTGAATAGTACGGTGAACGTAGGTTGAGCGACTAGGGATTAATTGTCTAACGATTGGACGATAGATATCTAAATTGCTTAATGGTAGAGCTAAAGAGGATTATTAGTGTAAAAAAAACACAGATGTATTATTGCAATTCAAAATAAAAAATAAATTATAAAAAACCTCCGATTAGTCCGTGGAACTTTTTTCCCGGTACGTGACCTATGTGTAAGCTTTGCGAATTGCAATTAAGGTGCTTTTGCACTGGCCACTGCCTGCCACACTATATGACCAACTGTGGACTTTCCAAAGAGGATTTATCGTCTTTAGACTAGCTACTCATTTCGATTTGAACTTCTAGATTTTAATTTATTTTTTATTGTTTCTAAATTTCATCTTTTAGAGTTTTTTTGAGCTCTTTTGAGTTTTTTTGCTGGTTCTTTTTTCCCGTATTTATTTGTATTGTTCGTGATAGGCTAACCTATTTTTTCTATTTTTATTTTTTTAAAATTTAGTTACGTCAAGTATGCCACAATCAATTATAGTGTAATTTCAACTAGCTATAGTATAATTTCAGCCATAAGTCAGTTTATTTCAGTTCAACTGAGTGGCATCTAGGTTGATAGCTTTAAAGATAATAATAGACGGTAAAAATACTGACGTGACCTGTAATAGTAGTTTTAGGTTCAAAAAATTATTTAGAGAATTTGTTTACAAAATCATTTATTTCTATTGGACACACAAAAAACCAAAGTCCTCAATAACAAGACACTTGTGTTGTTCCTATTGCTAACCTATCGTATCGGGGTTGTGGCGTGGTTGGCTAGCGCTCATAGCTAAACGTGGGTTAACCTGAGATGGAGAGCTCGAGCCTCTCTCACCCCAATTATGACCGACTAATGATGAAATGCTCTTGTGACATCTTCTGGGTCGTCACACTTTCATCTGTTCATCGGATGATTCGGGCTAATCTGAAGCTGGTTTTTTTTTGGGGTGCTTTAGTGCTTTTGAGACTCTCAGCCTATGCTCGTGAGTCTTGGCGATTTCAGAGCTACGTGTTTAATCCGGGCCGTTGATTTCCAATTTAACGAATACGATCGCACCGGCGCCGCTGCCCCTTCCGAGTTCCAGCCACTAGTCCTCCCTGCGGGCCTGCGCTGCAGCGCTGCGTGCACTACCCGCCCCTATCCTCGCGGTTCCAGATACTTGAACCCAGCCGCCGCCGCCGCTGTCGGCGGGACAGCGCAACCCGTAGCCCCGCAGCGATGCCTCCGCCGCCACTGCTGCACCTTCCTATCTCCCGGCGCGCTCACCTCCTCCTCCTCCTCAGCCGCTCCCAAACCCTACCTCCTCTCCTCCGACGAAGCCTCACGTCCAACCCATCGCCTCTACCCCTCTTTCCCAGGCAGCGGCGCCTGTCCGCGCGCGCCTCCGCCGACCCGCTTGCCGCCGCAGGTTCGGCCACACGACAGCGATATCTCCTTGGTTAAGTTTTTTTGTACTTACTGACGCGCGCCGCACCGTGCCGTGGCGGCGTTGGTACGCGGGTTTGTTGTAACCGCGGAGTGGTGGTGGTGGGGTTCGCTGCAGGGGTGAAGGAGGCGGTGGTGGGCTTCGTCACCGGCAGGCGGAAGGCCACCGAGGTAGCCCACGCGTACGAACTAACCCCCCGTCATCGTTGCGCAATGCGTAAACACTTCTTTCTTCCAGTGCTTAAAATTAACCACATGAGATTCTTTTCATGTCAATCACTTTCCAGTCAAGTGGTCAATACTCTAGTGCTATGTAGTATGTAGTGAGCAGCTATGAGATGGATCTTACTTTTTAGAAGTAAGCAGTCCGCCCTGGATACACTATCCAATTCAAACGAGAAGTGTAAAAAGAAGCTTTTTTTTCGCATTATTTAGTTTCCTGTATTTGTCTGATTAGGGTGTGGAGAAGTATTGTTCAGAAAGGGGATACAGTGGTTGATGCCACATGTGGGAATGGCAACGATACGTTGGCTTTGCTTAAGATGGTAGCTGATGAAAGAGGGCAAGGGCGTGTTTATGGGATGGACATTCAAGACTCCGCAGTAGAGAGCACTTCCTCGTTTCTGAAAATGGCTGTCGATAGCCATGAGGTATGCATTTGAAGTACCTGAAGGAAACCTGAAGTTTGTTGCTAGTTTCTTTTACGATTGTTAAACAAAGCGCCTTTCATCCATCTCCTCTGGAAAGGAGAGACAAAAGCGAGCAAAGATAAAACAATGCACTGATCACGTTTCCGAGAGAGAACAAACAAAGATGTATGAATACTCAGATAACTCTGCTGAGATTGTAAGGTCCAAATGTTTTCTTTTGTTATATTCCACTTGGACCTTAGAATAGGATCATTGCCATGTTCTCATGAAATCTCTCTGTGGTTCTATGCTTGCTGCAACTGTATTTCTTTTTGTTGCAGATGGAACTAGTCAAGCTGTTTTCAATTTGTCATAGCAGAATGGATGAGATTGTCCCTAGAGATTCTCCTGTCAGGTGATCAAGCCCTTTTGGTTCATTGGTATTCCAAGTTTCCAACTTGTTTACTGCTATAATTCAATAACAGCATGTCCTTGAATTGGTGGATCAAGTAATTGATAGCTTAAACATGTTGATTTACCAGTGGCACTTTGTTTTCTAGGCTTGTAGCATTCAACTTGGGCTACCTTCCAGGAGGAGATAAAACAATAATTACTGTACCTAAGACAACTGAGCTGGCCTTGCAAGCTGCCAGCAGAATGGTTAGTTCTGGGGGACTCATAAGTGTCCTTGTCTACATTGGGCATCCGGGTGGAAGGTAAATGCCAACTGCTAATATTGTGTCCCATGTACTGTAGGCTTCTTCATTGGTTGCTGATTGCAAAAATATATATGCATTATAGGCTTATAGCTATATGTGCTGAAGGAATGTAGTATTTGATGAATTAACAACAAAAAAGGGCCTTTGCTGGTAGTATTGCATGGTTTTAACATGTCAGCAGAATCTTTTTGTTTAACAGTACTCCAATAAAACGTTATTTAAGACTGAATTTACTTATCCTTTCCCCTCTGGTCCGTAGGGATGAACTCAATGTTGTTGAATCATTTGCATCAAGCTTGCCTGTTGACACATGGGTGTGCTGCAAATTTGAAATGCTCAATAGGCCGATTGCTCCAGTACTTGTTCTCCTGCACAAGAAATAATAGCACTTCCGGTGAGGCCACACGATGTTGGGAATGGCCGCCACATCGGCCCATGCCGATGGAGCTAAATGTCACAATGCGGTAGTAGGAACTAGGAAGGACTAAGGATTCAAGCTTCATGGCATTTGCGGCGGATTTGGCTGAGCCTGACAGCTGGGGGTTTCAATCGAATTTTAACATTTCGAGAGCTTCACAACTGTATGTTTCACGTGCTGCGGTTTAATTTTCGCAGAATTCAAACAGTAAAATACTCATGATATTCTGTATTCTTTCATGGCTTTGGCCTCTAACTCTACTCAGTGTTTGAACATAACAACTAGCGGCAATTTCCCAAAGTTAGTTTTCTAACGATGTTTATATTGTTTAATATTAATAGAATGTATTAGGAAGATGCATGCATCTCTCATGCTTGATTCCATACTTTTTGTCATGAATGTATAGGAATTTCTAATTTTTAATGTAAAAATTAGTTTCTTTAATGATGTTTACATTATTTAACACTAATAGAATGTATTAGAAAGATTCATGCACCTTCCGTGCTTGACTTCATGCTTTTTGCCATTAATATGTTAGGTATTTCCAATTTTAGCAGTTTTTCTCCGGTTTTTTGGGTGGTAACTAGCCGGTTTTTCTGGTTACCGGTTTCAAATTCAAATTTTAACATTTGAATTTGACCGGTTTTTTCCCGGTACCGGCAGTCCGGCGGTATTCCCCCAGTTCCGGGTTTTGGAACCTTGATTGAAACCACTAGTTTCATAATACATTATGAACTTACATTATCCCATCTACACTCTGGGATCAATTTAGCGCAAGGTGAAGTTTCTGGATTTGGCAAAAATTTCAAATTCAAACAGATTCAAAAATTTTGAATTTTTAGGGCTGTTTCGCTGCAGTAGCCTTTTGTTGTCTTCTTTTCCTTCTTTGATGGTGCTTTCTTATTTTGTGCTATTGATTTTTGAAATCTTTTAGACGTTTTCCTGGTGTTACCGCATGCTGATTCACCTTTAAGTAAGAATAAGACTGTCAGCTCACGATTCAATAATAACTGTGCACATTCTCTAAATGTACCAGACAGCATGCTGAAATGAATTCAACAAATGTGGCACAGAACAAAGGGATGCTAAACAATCACTGTAGCTAAATCAACCCTGAAAATTAATGTTGGTATTGCTACCTTGCACATATGCTAGCAAACAGAAGAGGGGAGCTTATGGTACGTCGCAAAATTACCCCCAAATTTCACCTCAGGAGCCACCTGTGTTGAGACAACATTAGTTCCTGTTGCAGCTTCCATGCTTTTGAAAATGCTGACAAGATTGTCCATGTGAGGTGCTGGCCGTATTTCTACAAGCAAAACCAAGCTCCATGCTGAGTTCCAGACCAACTAGAGATCAAGTTATATATATCAGAACTTCTGTACACAACTAAACATCATTTTCATTTAAACCACATCCTTAAAGGAAAGATATTTTCAAATTTATCAGTCAAATGGATCAGTGCCAAGGTTCCAAAACCCGGTACTGCCTAAATCCCGGCGGGGGGCTGGTACCGGTTCCTGGCTAGTAACCAAAAAAACCGGGGAAAACCCGATCAAATTTTAAGTTTTAAAATTTGAATTTGAAACCGGTAATGGAAAAACTAGCCGGTTACTGCCAAAAAAACCGGAGAAACCGCTAAAAACCGGGAACACAAGAAAAGATGAATTTGGGATGTTTTGAAGCATATTTAGCTCATACAATAGGTAATCTAATATAAAAAAGTTTTAAACCAACCTAGGAGATGCATTACACAGTCACAAAAGACACAAATATAAATACACTTTGGTTGACCGATTTTTTATTTCCCGGTGTCCATTGGAAAATCCGGTTACCAACGTTTACCGGTCAGTAACCACCGGTTTTTCGAACCTAATCAGTGCTTCCCCAAGGCCTTTCATACGTAAAATTTGAAATTTTCAGCAAGTTAGGCGTGTTGCACATGCACGGCGAAAACACTTTTTATCATCTGCGGTCCAATAGTTCTATGAATATTAGAAAAACTAGTCCAATATCAAATTGGTGGGTGGCAACAAACATAGGCAGTTTTACTTGCGTATTTTTGTGGCTTTCCTCGTAATTAACCAGATCCAACGCAACGACTACACGCGAACCTCCTCGGCGGAACGGGACCTTGCACACCGGCCGGCTCGATACCGATTTCATCGACTCCATTACGCAATCGCTGCAATAAGTGGAAATGCGGCATACAAACCCGAATCGGACAGGATCATCGATGCCGTCGTAAATTTTGCAACTACATTGCAACGGAGGGAAGCAGGGAGAAGGGGCTCACTTGCAGATGATGTGATTGCAGGTGATGGATACCGCCGAACTGAGCAGGCACAAGCTGCCAAGATCAAAATTTTCAGTCACTACACAACAAAACGTAATTCAAAAAACAAAAAAGATTTGCGCATTGGGGGGGCACCAGAATGGATAAAAACCTCATGAAAAGATCAAATTTGTGGGTGGCAACAAACATAGACAGTTTAGAAGAAAGGGTGAGCGGTGGGTAAAATAAATAAGTGGAGTGAATTGCGTGACGCGCTTTTAACTTCTGTTTTATCTTAGGGACGAAACAGGTTTAAGAGAAACGAAGAAGACACTTCGAGAAATCAGATATTCATATTAGCTTCTAACTTCTTTAAATAAAAACCAAAAATAAAAACTAATACGAACAAATTATGCCACTATCACTGCCACTGCCGCAACTACCGTATGCTTCCACATTTTGCCGACTGTAGCTGCTCTCAAGGACTGGCGCTTTTTGCGTTTCGCCACGGATTAGCGTGATGCTGATCGACTCGGAAAGCGATTCGCGCGCTCGTGATGCGCAGGGGAATTGTTGTGGTTGGGACGGATGGATCGAGACATCTGCGTGCAACAATGTATATTGCACGTGCGTGGAGGGTATGCCGATTGAAATTCTAGAAGGAGCATGTGCTGCACACGGAAACAGGCAGCGCTGCTCGTGGATACTTTAGGCAAGTGACGATTATTAAGCTGGTTTTTCCCTTTTATATTATTGAGCTGATCGAGCTTGCAAAAACTACCTAGTCAGGGACTTTTTTAGTGGTTTTTTTGTTTCTATATCATTATTATTAGATTAATAAACTATAGCAAAAAAATATAAGCTACATAAAAAAACCCTGTTTCGATTTTTTGCTGAGTCTTATGGCTTTTGGCTGCGGCTTGTAACTTTTGAACTGTTCGTGTGAGAGATTACAGAGTAAGTTAAACTCATGTGCGGTTTTTGCCAATATAAATGAAGTCAGTACATTATGTACTACAATTAACTAGTAGACCCATCTTGAAAAGACACTTCGTTTAAAAGCTAGTTACTATACAAAAGTTAAAAGCTGAAATCAAAAGTAAAAAAAAAACATGCGTGAAGCAATTTCTCATTGGAAAACAGCACATTCCTAGCTAGCTAGTACACATGGCCGTACTTTTGACAAAATTTCGTCATTACCGTCTTGGCATGGCCAGTCTGCCAATTTTTTGCATAACTTAACGGAAAATGTCGTGTTGAATAGTGTTTCTATGCTCATAAAAAAGTGAACATCGTGAATTCTGAAGCTCACTAAGTGTATATTTAGCTTTTGTTACGGACATGCAGCGTATATTTTAACAGAGCCAGTGTTAAAAAAAGGGGGCACTCACTAATGGCGGATCCAGCGCAGAGACGTGTGTAAAATGTATATAGTAGAACCTTAAAAATGAAAAAGAATTCTATAGATTTGAAATATTTGTGGGATAGAGCTGGGAAGACTAACATAATAAAGAAAATTTCCTTCACTTTTAAATTATCTAGCAGAAAATTGAAGATAGTTCTAAGGAACAATCAAAATGACCATCACTAAAATTGCAAGAAGAGTCGTAGAGTTAAAATTGTATATTTTCTAAATTATTTTGCGATATTATTTTTGGTAGGAATAATTTATACTTTGATTTTTACCGTTGTAAACCTTCACTCTTTTATTGAATAATATTTTATTAACTCTGAATATCTATCTAGAAAATTTTGGATCTGACACTGTCTCGTTAGGTCAATTGTAACTAAGCAATTTGCGGTGTGGTCATTCCTTTAAGCTCCATGGACCAATTAATACATAATATCCTTAAGATCTAGCTAGACCGTTTTTTTTTGGCAAAAACCTGCGATGTCAGTTGACCCCACAAGTTTTGCTTGAATCCGCCTTCGCGACTTATGTACAAATCCAATCGCTTCTTAAGATATCCCTGCGAAGGAGCAATATGTACGAGGAAAAGGCTTTATATCTAGGGACATCCTCTCGTCTTATCCGCCATTCATTTTGCTTCAAGATGTGCACCATTTTTTTTTTGTCTCTTATTGTATTTTCTAGTCCCCAAAACATACATGCACAGATCTAAGGTAAAAAGGGACAAATTTGATGGCGGATAAGATATAGGATTTTCTTTAAGAGATAAGAGTCCACTTCCAAGCACATACAAGATCTGTTTTTCTAGCTTGTTCACCTTGTCTAGACTGGCAAGGCTGAACTAACCCATGCAGGTGTGGTGGTCAGCAGTGGCGTAGCCAGGATTTGTAGCTATGGTGGTCCATTATCTAAAATTTATTTAACCGCTATAAATTTAACATGTCGGTACACAAGTATATGAATTACGAAATGCAATTAAGGTAAAAAGGACATACAAACTTCATAAAATAGACGAATATAGCTTTCTTAACATAGAATTGAAATATTACATACCCATAATAGTTGAAGAACAGTACGTCACTACTTCTTCTTCTTGTCAGGCCTGCGCCTTCTAATAGCCATGAAAGTGTTGATGATCTCTTCTTCACTCAATTGTAAGAAGATATCCCATAATACTTGGAGGCATTGGAGTTGGAGTCACATTTTCTTCAATCACTCTATCTTGATCCGATCCACCTTCTTGTTCTTCAATTTGCTCTTTTGGAACAGCTGTAGCCACGGAAGGAGATGGAGAAGAAGCCTTCTTCTTTGATGCATATTTCTGAAAAAGAGAGGCAATATCACCACTCCTCTTCATGTTTTAACAAATCTGCAAGAGAATTATATAAAGTTTCACTTTACCAAACCAATAATCTAATACTGCAAAAAAACATATAATTGAAATTAAATCAGTTTTACATACCCTGTGGGCCTGTGCACTTTTCCTGTTCGTGGCTTATCAACGTTGATCCTGGCTTCTATTTTGCTTAGTCGCTAGCCGCTAGGGGAAAATTAGAGAAGCTGAAAGGAAAAGGTGAAACGTGAGTACAAAGTACGTGACTAAAGGAGAATAGGGCTTTGGCTTAGGCTTACCAATTGAGTCTTCATCTTAGGATTTTGATGTACGTACCTGCTGGCTGCTGCTCACTGCTCAGCGTTTGCCGTCGTGGTCCTCATGGAGTCGCCGCGCCGATGCTCGATGGTCGCGCCCGCGCTCGCCGTCGCAGCGTCGCCCGCCCCCACGGCTGCACCACACGGCCGCACGGAGAAGAATACGAACGGGCGCAGTCTGACGCGAATACGCGGCCACGCGAACTCTCGGTCTCTCGTGATGGGCTATGGCTGAAGGTAAAACACAGAAGGCCAAGCGTCAAGCAACATACATGCTGAATTCTCCAGTGCGGACTCTATCAATGGGCTTTGGTTGGACCGAGCGCAGGATGGTCCGCGGCCCACAGGGACCACCCTGTAGCTCCGCCCCTGGTGGTCAGGCCATCTAGTTACTACGGTTCTGGGAAATGACATCTCATCATGTTGCAACACCAAACTATATCTGCATTTCGGATCAACAAATCCCCTGAAGAATATATGTGTATCTCATGTTGTGGCCGGCCTCGGGAGAGATCGTGTGCGGTTATTGGATTAGCACACGTTCTAACCGCCTTATCAGACGCCCCCACGTTGTAATAAGGTGTCATTTGACAAGTCGATTGGAGATATAGAAACCATAAAATAGTCTATAATCACAAGGTAATCGTAGGATTGTTTATGACTATGCGGTCGTAGAAAAGTCTAAGATCGTAGAGTAGTCGTGGAAGGGTTTACGACTTCATGGTCATATTAGAACCTACGACCATAGAGTAGTCATAGAAGAGCTTACGACTTCATGGTCGTAGGAGAGCTTGCGACTATAGAGTAGTCATAGAAAGACTTATGATTTCATGGTCGTAGAAAAGCTTACGACCATAGAGTAGTCGAAGGAGAACTTATGAATACATCGTGAATCTTTTTCCTTATCGATAAGGAGTATATCTGGAGGATATAGTGATGTAATAATTTGATGATTATTCTATCCTCGTCATCGAGTCCCCTAACTTTAAGTGAAAGAAACTTACTTAAGAAAGAAAGAGTGGTCATAGATGAAAAATGATCGAAAGGAAAGCTTTTTCAATTCTTATCGACCAGAAAAAAACTTAGGGAATATGGTAATTTTGCTTGAGTTGTAAAGATAGATAGACTTCAAAACAAGAGAAAACCCAATTGTTTTTTCGCTATTGTGTCATGTCCACTAATCGGTTCTTAAGATAATCTTTCAGTTCCCGAGGTGAGCAAGTGACTCAACGGTTATTAAAACTTACCGTGAGGTAATTCTTGGTCTCCTCCTTTGCCCATCTGCTCCAACTCACTTAAGCTCTCCGCTGCCAGTGAAATCATCTCCTTCCTACAATCTCGCCTAAATTCCAGCCAACTAGCCCGAAGAAATGGCAAAGTCATCACCTACCTGGGCGGTGTCGAAGATGAATGATGCGAAATTGAAGGCTTTGGAAGATGCTGAGAAGATTCCTCCACGGCGATTTGTCAAGTGGATTGAAGCCGCCAGACAAAACTGGCTGTTGGGAAAAATAGGAGAGACTCCAGTATTTCAAGCCTACTGTGAGTGTGGTCTTCGCCTCCCTGCTTATCCCTTCCTCATAATAGTGTTTGAATACTTTAGGATCGAATTTGTGAACTTAGCTCCTAATTCGATCACAATGCTTTGCGTATTCGTATATCTTTGTGAGGCATATTTGGGAATTTCGTTGAACCTCAAGCTCCTTCGGTTCTATTACGAGATGAGCCGGCAAACTGGAGTTGCGGGACGCTGCACTCTAAAGCTCCACGATGGGAAGACAGAGCTGTATATCCCAATGTACACTCGGTCCTCGTGGCTGAACTGGAAGAAAAGATGGTTCTATTGGAGACAACCAGCGACAACAACTTGTCTTTCATGGAAAAGGGTGCAGAGAAGAACAATCTTTGGAACTCGGCTCCCAAAGATATTACCTGGATAGCCCTTTACATCTCGGCCATCAAAGAGTTGAGGGACAAGGGACTCACCGATTGGCATGGGGTGAAGGATTTCATCACGCGTCGCATCAGTCCTCTGAAGCGACGAGCACACCCCATGTGGATGTACTCGAGTGCTTCAGATCCGACTAGGAACTACGAGAATGATAAGTAACATTCATACTCATAATCACACTTAGATTTACCTCTTTCGAGTTCTGTGTATAGATCATTTTGTTTGAATAGATCTCGATTTGGGGGAAATTAACTCCCGTATCAAGGCCATCTGTGAGAAGGTTGCATTGCTAGATGTGGTGGCTCCTCAAATCTTGATGGATGTATCTGCCGAAGATAGGGAGGAACGCCTAAAGGTAGTCAAAGTATTGACTTTATCTTTAAGACTACATAGCTGTAAGGGATGACTAATAACATTCTCTCTTTCTCGTAGAGCATGGGCATGAAGCACTGTCAAGATGACCAAGGGGTCAAATTGATGGTCGTCAGAGGAGAGACGAAAAAAATCAAAGCTCCTCCAGCAAAGAGACGTTGACTAGTTAAGGCAGTCGATAAAGACAAGGGGAGCGCAAGTGAAGTCGTTCCTCTTGTAGCTCTTTCTCCTGCTGCTCTGAGTGGCCCCAGTGAGAAGTTCATTGCAGATGTGACTGCTGCAAGCAAAATAGGGGCAGCTATATTAGAGAAGCAAACTCCTAAGATCAAGGTACCCTTCTATTATGATATCAAAACTAAGTTGGCCCTTCTCAAGGCTTTATCAAGCGATTTGAAAAGAAAAACTGGAAGAGTTTTATGTCTTTTGTGAAGGAGACTGCCGCGGCGGTAGAACCTATGATTGTAATGAGATCTTCTTCTGATCGACCTTAAGTCCCACACCCCAAAGACATTCCGAATAAAGGGTACATCTTCGACGACGAACGTCTTGAGAAGGTGTGGTGGAACAAGGTCGAAGAGCTCGACTAACTCAAAGATTCCGGGTGGGTGCTCGAAAGTTTTGCTCGTATGAGTCTGAATGTAGGTATCGAGAACCTGTACATTCATACATGGTCTTTTTTGAAAATCATTTAAGTATATTTTTGTAGAAATTTTTAAATATAGCAAATGAGCTCTAAAAATTATAATTTTTGTGGAGCCTCCCGACACAGTGTAATTGCTTGTGTAATTTTTTCATAATTTTATCATTTTGAATTTTTCTCAACAATTCATTTAAGTATACTATTTGTATGAATTTTTTAATATAAAAATTAGATCCAAACATTATGATTTTGTTGAAGGCTCCTTACATAGTGGACTTAATTATATAATTTTTTTAGAATTTTATATGTTGTGAAATAGTCATCTTCCAAAGAACGGTGACGAACAAACTAGAGTAGGAGCCACTGTATATAAATGACCATTTTAGAATATATAAAATTTTAAAAAAATTACACAATCAATTCCACTATGTAAGGATAGAGGTGGAAAAATAGTTCAAGACTCGCAAGCCGGTTTGAGCTCGTTACGAGCCGATGTAAATTTTCGAGCTAAGCCGAGCCACCTTTGCAACTCGCAAAAAATGAGTCGAGCCCGAGCCGCTCGTGAGCTGGCTCGCAAGCCTATTTGGCTTGTGTCTGCAGTTGGCCCAACCCACTAACTCCCTCCCTAAGTCTCTCATCTCGCGTCTCTCCAGTGAAATCACGATCACGATCTCGATCTGCCATTCCCCATATTCCCCTCCCTTACCACCCCTGCCCGCGATGCAGTCCAATGCCTCCCCACCCGGCCACCCCCACCCTTGTCTCCACCTATCTATACCCGACCTCTGACACCACCCCCGCTGCCGCCAAAACCCCCAATCTCCCTAACACCCCTGCCACCGCGGACCCTGCCACCTCCTTCTCCAACGCCGATACTTCCACCATCACCTCCTCTAATGCCGCCGTGGATGCCCACCACAAGGCCAAGAAGAAGGCCAAGCAGCCAGCCCATGCCCCCATCAGCACCAACGGTGTAGGCTGTAGCTTCGGGCATCCCTTCTCTCGTCTCCCACCGCTGCCGCTGCCATCCAACATGGGGGCCTCTCTCTCCACTAAGCCACCACCTCCTTCGAGCATCAACCATGGCGGAGCAGGTTAGTTGCCTCTCTTCTTCCACTACATGTGCCCTTCATCCGATCGCCTTGAAGACATTCGGACCACTCCGAACGTTCATTCATTTCACGACGTTCGATCGACTTTGGATGGTCGATGGTGACAGTGACGTTTGGACTAGGCTGAATGATCCCGTCGTTGGATTGACTGGAGACGCTTGCAGCTGTTCGATTGAGTTGGAGGTGTAGTTGCGGATGAGTCGATCCCTTAACCTAACCCTAACCCTTCGGCCGACACACCCAAATTCCCATTCCCAAATTCCCGATCTATATTCGGTCGATCCCCTTCCACCGCACCGCTCGCCACGCTGTTTGCCCCTCCCATCTTACCACTGCGCCCCGTCCTCCCTTGGCCACGTGCACTCCCCGTCGGCTCGTCGTCCCCCTGGGCCCTAGCCCTGTCCCTGTGCTATCTCCCTTGGCCTCACTGTGCTTCGCACACTGCTTCGTCCGACTCCCATGCCATGGATCACCAACGGAGCATGGAGTCTCGTGCGTGAGGGAAGAAGTCAGCCGACTCCAAGGCCTCCGGCTCTACACCTCGTCAGTTCCTATCCGCCTCCTGAACTCGCCAAACCGGCAGACTCGGTGAGGTGTTTTTTTAATTTTTTGTTGATGTTTTGTAGTATAATGTCTCTCATTTTTATGAATGATTTTGTAGTGTGACATATTATCATAGCTATTTATGACTTGCTTCCTATGTAATCCTCATAAGGGAATTTTCTTTGAGAGAATTGTTTATGACACAACGTATGAACTGTGTCTGTGTTGTGTGATTGTCTTGTAATGCTCTGAAATAATGTATGAATTGGCAGTAATAATATGGCAATTGTCTAGGACATTACAGAACCATTTTTGTAACCTGAACAGCTCATTTTAGTATTAATTATTTTTGTGAACAATTTTTCTCTCATGTATTCATATGTTCGTAAGTCATAACTCATATGTATTCAATTACTATACTGTGCTGCTGTCTACTGCTATGCTGTGTTGAGACCATACAAATTAAAACAAACCAAGCTCTATGTTGAATTGTGCAGTTTTTGTGTTAAATTATGCGGCTCACGAGCCAGCTCGAGCCAAGAAATGAGCCAAGCCAAGCCAAGCTTTTAGCTCGTTTCTTAAACGAGCCGAGCCGAGATACAGCTTCGAGTGAGCTCGGTCGAGCTTGGCTCGAACTGGCTTGGCTCGACTCGTTTTCACCCCTATGTAAGGAGCCTTCAAAAAAAATTCATAATGTTTGGACCTCATTTTCTATATTAAAAATTCTTACAAATAGTATATTTAAATGGATTTTAAGAAACATTTAGAGTGGATAAAATTATATAAAAATTACACAAATAAGTACACTATGTCAAGAGGCTCAACAAAAAAATTATAATTTTTAGAGCTTATATGCTATATTAAAAATTCCTGTAAAAAATATACTTAAATGATTTTCGGAGGAAATTTCTTTTTTGAATGCTATAGTTCACCATTGCATGGTTCCCATGCGGTTTTGGGTGCTACAATGCACCACCGCACAATGGCCATGTGGTGTTGCCTCCATCGCACGGTAGGCATGCGGTTTTGGCTAATGTGCACGGCCACCATGCGACATCGCTTACATGTCGGCTCGTTGGTCACTCCCTTGTGGTGACCGTACGATGGAGGCACTATTTTTTTGTAAATTTGTGTCAAAAAATTGCCATTTCGGCCGATGATTCGAACATCACAGGGCGTACATCTTGGGATATTTTTCATCTCAGTTAGGTGAGTTGTTAACACAAATGACACTGTAGCCATTTTTTTAAAAAAAATAATTGGCTTTCGAAACATCTGTAAATCTATCCCCCTCACCTACATCTGCTTGGCAGGACCTGCCTGCCGAGCCACTAGAAATCAGTAGGTGGCCATGGTAGCACGAATACCACATGATTAGCACTAATTAGCATAATTAACAACTAATTAATCACTATTTCAAGTGTTGTGTGACAGCAGACGACCTGTCGACTTAGGAGAGCTTAGCATGTACTTGCCAAGCCCTCCTTCCTGTCGAGCTCAAGGAGGATGTTAGATTTACAAAAATAGATGTGTAGTGGCTACATCTGAAAAGAGTAAACATAGTATCATACATGTGAACAGTTCTGGTTAGGCAAGTGCTACCCTCTGAGAGCCGACGTCTTGACGGTTGTCCTGTATGTTGGCGTGCGACCCCTCTCACGGCCGGACCACACGTGTGTCGTCATCCGGCGCTCAAACCCAAACGACCAACGCGGTAGCGTGTGGCAGTGACGGCGGGAGCGCCTCGGCTGTGGCCGTGCCCCATCCCATGCTTGCACGCCTTTAAATACGCCCACTTGCCCACGCCGGCCTCCTCAGCACGAACTACTTGAGCGAGCAAGACACACTCCGGTACTCTACTCGATCAGCTCCTGCCATGGCCATCTTGAACCACACCGTTGCCGCCCCGGAGAACGACACTGACCAGGCTGCCGCTGCGATGCCTCCGCTCGGACACCGGCCACTGGACGCTGACGATTTCCGGCGGCAGGGCCGACAAGTAGTGGACTTCATCGCGGACTACTACGCCCGCATCGACGAGTACCCCGTGACCCCGACCGTCGCTCCCGGGTTCCTAGCCCGGCAGTTCTCGGTGACAGCGCCGTCGCAGCCGGAGCCCGACGCGCTCGCTGCGGCGCTGAGAGACGTCCGGGAGCTCATACTGCCTGGCGTCACCCACTGGCAGAGCCCCCATCACTTCGCGCACTTCGCGGCGACGGCCAGCAATGTGGGAGCTCTCGGTGAGGCCCTCGCCGCGGGCCTTAACATCAACCCTTTCACGTGGGCCGCCTCGCCGGCGGCCACCGAGCTCGAGATCGTTGTGACCGACTGGCTCGGCAAGGCGCTGCACCTGCCCGAGAAGTTGCTCTTTTCCGGAGGCGGCGGCGGGACGCTGCTGGGGACGTCCTGTGAGGCCATGCTTTGTACTATCGTCGCCGCGAGGGACCGGAAGCTCGCCGAGATAGGAGAGGAGAGGATCGGTGACCTCGTCGTCTACTGCTCCGACCAGACGCACTTCTCATTCCAGAAGGCCGCCCCGTATCGCCGGCATTCGCCGTGGAAACTACCGGGAGATACCGACATGCCGGGAAACCGGCTTCACTCTCTCGCCCAAGGCGCTGCATGCCGCCGTGTGCGCCGACGGGGCGGCGGGAAGGGTCCCGCTGTTCCTGTGCGCCACTGTGGGGACAACGCCGACGGCGGCAGTAGACCCTCTGCGCGAGCTGTGTGCCGCCGTGGCGGGGCACGACGTGTGGGTGCACGTGGACGCGGCCTACGCCGGCGCCGCGTGCGTGTGCCCGGAGTTCCGCCACACCATCGCCGGCGCCGATGCCGTGGACTCGCTCAGCACGAACCCGCACAAGTGGCTCCTCGCCAACATGGACTGCTGCGCGCTGTGGGTGAGGCACCCCGCGGCGCTCGTTGGCGCGCTAGGCACCGACCACGACGTGATCCTCAAGGACGCGTCGGCGCGGGGCCACGACGTGGCCGTCGACTACAAGGACTGGCAGCTCGCGCTGAGCCGCCGGTTCCGCGCGCTGAAGCTGTGGCTGGTGCTCCGCTGCCACGGTATCGAGGGCCTGCGCGGCTTTGTGCGCTCGCACGTGCGCATGGCCGCCGCGTTTGAAGGCATGGTGCGCGCCGACGCGCGGTTCGAGGTTCCGGTCCCAAGGCAGTTCGCTCTCGTGTGCTTCCGGCTGCGCCCAGCAGCGCTCGAAGACAAGCGCGGAGGCGACCGCGACCGCCACGAGACGTGCAACGAGCTCAACAGGAAGCTCCTCGAGGCGGTGAACGCGACGGGGCGCGCATACATGAGCTGCGCCGTGGTGGGCGGCATGTACGTGCTGCGCTGTGCCATCGGGAACTCGCTCACCGAGGAGCGGCACGTCCGGGAGGCGTGGAGCGTCGTGCAGGAGCAAGCCACCGCTATCCTAGCCACCAGCGCCGCTGCTACACTCGTACGGACGAGCACGCACTTGGCAACGCCCATTGGCATTGCACCATAGATCAGCCCACCATGAAGATGGAATTGTTAGTGTTTAATCTTGTTGATGTTAGTGCATGTAGCACTCGTATGCACATCATGTTGTTGAGTTTTTCTAGTCGTCATTGCATGTTAGTGTACACCACAGCTTCGAGCAAGCTCGGCCGAGCCTAGCTCGAGTCGGCTTAGCTAGGCTCGTTTCCACCCTAATGTAAGGAGTCTTCAAAAAAAATTCATAATGTTTGGACCTCATTTTCTATATTAAAAAATTCTTACAAATAGTATATTTAAATGAATTTTAAGAAACATTCAGAGTGGATAAAATTTTATAAAATTATACAGATAAGTACACTATATCAGGAGGCTCTACAAAAAAATTATAATTTTAGAGCTTATGTGCTATATTAAAAAATCCTGTAAAAAATATACTTTAATGATTTTTGGAGAAATTTTCTTTTTTGAATGCTACAGTGCACCACGCACAGTTCCCATGCGGTTTTGGGTGCTACAGTGCACCACCGGACGGTGGCCATGTGGTGCTGCCTCCATCGCATGGTGGCCATGCAGTTTTGGCTAATGTGCATGGCCGTTGTGCGACATTGCTTACATGTCGGCTCGTTAGTCACTCCCGTATGGTGACCGTATGATGGAGGCACTATTTTTTGCAAATTCTGCATGACGAGTGCCATTTTTGTTAATCATGTGTCAAAAAACTGCCATTTCAGCCGATGATTCGAACATCACAGGGCATACGTCTTGGGATGTTTTCATCTCAGTTAGGTGAGTTGTTAACACAAATGACAATGTAACCATTTTTTAAAAAAAATTGGCCTTCGAAACATCCGTTAATCTACCCCCTCATCTACATCTGCTTGGCAGGACCCACCAGCCGAGCCACCAGAAATCGGTAGGTGGCCATGATTAGCATGAATACCGCATGATTAGCACTAATTAGCATAATTAATAACTAATTAATCAATATTTCAAGTGTTGTGTGGCAGCGGACGACCTGTCGACTTAGGAGAGCTTAGAGCATCTCCATCCGGTTCTTTATCCTGCTCTTCATTGTATATTTAGCTAGTATAACCCAAAAAATAGACTCCAACCCATCTTTTATCCCCCTCTTCAAATTTACCCGCTGGCTTTTTCCTTCCGGAGGCTGGCTATTGAAGGCGAGCGGGCGCTCGCTCGCTCGCCATCGCGATTTCGCGGGCGATTCTTCCTTCCCGCGCGGCTTCCCTCCCCCTCCCGCGCCCTCGAAACTCCTTCCCGCGTGGCGCTCTCGTCCCCTCCCGCGCCTTCCCATCGCCTCGCGCGCGGCGTCCTCCCACCTCCGCGACTTCCCTCCCCCTCCCGCGACGCGTACGCTGCGCCGCGCCGCCCCCTCCCACTGGTCCGCCGCGCCACCACCGCCCCTCGCCGGCCCTCCCACTGGTTCGACGCGCCGCCACCGCCCCTCGCCGGCCCTCCCACTGGTTCGACGCGCCGCCACCGCCGCTCGCCGGCCCTCCCCCGGCCCTCCCACTGGTCCGCGCCGCCCCTCCCCCGCTGGCCTCCCCAGCCTCTTCCCACCTCTCCCCACTGGTAATTTCTCTCTTCTGAGCATAGCGCTAAATATTTAGAGTTTGGTTTTGCTCTTTTATTTGGTTGTGGAATCACATTTAGCTGCTGCGTTTGATCATTCTTTGCTCTGAAGTATGGACTACGAGTGTTTGATCATTCTTTGCTCTGAAGTACACAGAGTGGGCTTTGGTCATGGGACCAAATTCTGGCATGATATTTGCTAAGCGTAAAGTAGAGAAAATCATTAAGTTGTGCAGCGTGCGATGGTAAGTCTAAACTTTAAAGACCAAAATCAAAGAAATTTGGGAGCTTCAAGAACCAAATCAATAAAGTTTAAGTTTAGATACGAAATTTAACACTTTGTGGGCATAAAAGGGCAACCCTGCAGTTTTGCCTTGTGGTTAAGTTTTGGCTTTCTTGAGATTGATTACTGTAACACCTGTGGCTTGCTGACTTTCTGTGGAATGTTAGAATGGGTTAATTGGGATACTTTAGTTCACTGTCATCTACCAGTTTTAGCTTTTGAAGAATCTGGGTTTAGTGTAAGCTCAATAGAGGGGAAAGACTTGGACTAACATCACACTATTACCTATTTGAGAACGAAAGATATAAGATCCATTTTGATGCTATTCACGGTTAGATGATAATAGCTGTTGAAATATGCTCACAGTTAGAAACAAAGGTTGCATGTGTTCTAACGGAGGAAATATTCTTCCCGTATGGAACTTTGGATGAATTATGCAATAGATTAATCTCTCATTTTTTTAGTAAAAATAAATTCACTACCTGGACATTTGTGTGGATCATCTAGTTTGCCACTTTGGCCCTACTAGTTTTCTTTTGTCTGTTTGGACAAAAGCAGGCAGTTATCTTGTATGGAAACTCCTGATTAGACACTAGTCACCAAGCTTTGCACTTGCATAGGCTAAGAACTAAAGTTAACTGCACATCACGTATTGTTATTGGTACTAACCAGCATCTCTTACAATACCAAATTCTAGCATGAAGTATGTCGAATTTTAAGCAGATTCTAGCAATACGAATGCACAGGGGTGAAGTATTGTTGCTAAACTAGCATAGTTGATCATTCTTCTGAAACTAGGAGTACATGAGACAGTAATTCAAGCATTCTTCTGAGCAACATGACACAAGTTGAAACATAATTCAAAACTGAGTAATACATGTTCCTTGTGCTCAAGTTTGTTCATACATTTTAACAGCTACAATGTTTGATTGATTACAGGTTTTTGCCATGGAAGGTTATATGCACATCCTGAGGGCAGATAATCTTGATGGCAGCGAAGAAATTTGGGGTGATCCATTTATATGCCCCCCTGAGGAACAAACTTGTGCAGTTGCACAAGGTTCTCAGCCTACCAGAGGCAATGATGAATATTCCCAACATACCAAAAGCAGCAAGAAGAGGACTAAGAATTTTACTGCCGAGGAAGATGAGAAGCTGATCAGTGCATGGCTAAATGTGGGTCTTGATCCGATTGAAAGCAATAACCAATCGATGTCAAGGTATTGGCAGAGAATGCATGCTGCCTTCCATGAGCACAAGGATTTTGAATCGGACCGTTCAGAGACATCTCTTATGAACCGCTGGTCAATTATCAATGCGAATGTTAGCCGTTTCTGTGGGGTTTATGCTCAGGTAGTGCGCAGGAAGCAAAGTGGATTAACGGAGCAAGATAAGGTATTGTTTTGTCGTCCCATCAATTTGGTTGCTTTCTGGTTCTCCAATAATCCTTTATGTTGGTTGATATTTTCAGATAGATCATGCAAAGGCACTATACAAGAACGGTCACTCAAAGAAGCAATCTTTCGTGATGGACCATTGCTGGAAGAAACTATGTCATGAGCAGAAGTGGATTCAGAGGACAGACAAGTCCCAGAATGAAACAACAAGAGAACAGGCACCAAGTGGTGATAGTCCCTTGAACTGTAGTCCTGGAAGCAATGAACAGGCACCTAATGAAGCAATGACAAGGCCTCCCGGTAAGAAGCAAGAGAAGGAGCGACAACGTCAAGGGAAAAGACCTTATGGTGATGGAGAGAACCACTTGAAGGAGGTGATGAGCGATTTTTGGATCAAAAAGAAGGAGACAGAAGATTTGAGGGAGTTGAGGAAGAAGGAGCGCAATGACGAGAGGCTACAGCTTGAACGTGAAAGGCTCGAACTGCAGCGGAAGGACGTGGAGATGAAGCAAAGGATTGAAGACGAAAGAATAATAAACATTGATATTAGTACAATGAGTCCAGATCAGCAGCAGTTTTACAAGATGTTAAAGGATGAGATATTTACTCGTCGGTTTGGCGAACCTCCCGTTCGAGGCGATACTGCATCAATCCTGCTTTGAAGAATGAATCTGCAACTGTACGACTCTGCAGCTGCATGTTAAGAAGCAACAGAGCCATACTTTTCCGGTGTTTAAACAAGAGACTTCCAGTCATGTTAATGTGGCAATGTTTAATACTATTAAACCCAGCATGATCCTTTAACATCTAATCTTTACTAAGTTATATTGTCTTCTGTGTGCTCTGTTTAAGTTTTAGTTATTCTGAATTCTGGCTCTTCCTGGCTATTCCAACCTTGTATGACAAGGTATTTGCTTCATTGGTCCAGAGAATACTTGATCCAAATCCAAAAAACTGTAAGTACAGGCCCGAGCTTGTTCCATTGCATCATCTAGAAACATTTAGCATTTATAACAAAGTTTATCTTTTGACTTGAAGCTTCCAGAGGATTCTCGTCACCAGTTAGTTACTTTAGTCTCACTGTACATGGCCAATGAGGCAATGACATAAACTTGCTAGAACCAAATCTGTAAATCTAGTGCAGCAGATCTTTCAACCAGCATGGAGTGTTTTAACTATATGTATTTGCAAATTGCTGCCTTTACTTTCTTAGGCCTTTGCACTATTTTGCAGAATTGGAATATGTAGGACTACAGCTTAAATCACTTGTGAGAAGAAAAAAAACATTACCGCTTTTTTTTGTCAGCAAAGAGGAATTGATGCTTGTTTGAGTTGGGAACTGCATTGCCAAAATCATACACATACATCTTACGCCATCAGAGAACGCCCAGACTGGATTGCACTGTACATCTTACGGCAAGATACTGAATGTGGTGGCGGCAAAGAGGAATTGATGCTTGTTTGATGCTTGTTTCATATTCATTGTGTGCAATATGCAAGGCCAAAATTATATCTTCATAGTCATCATCATCCTCGTCAGAGGACGATGACTCGAGTAGAGATGGATTGCTCATCTCTTCCATGTAAATAACCGAACGTTGATGTCAGTGAATTGGCCGGAAACTGAAATTAGGCAAAAAAACTAATTAACGAACTGAATTTTACGATCGGTTCCATGCTCATCTCTTCCGTGTAAAAAATCAAGCCAGGACGGCCGGCAAAAAAAGCATGCAAACTGAAGAATGCTACCGCCGTAGCCAGCTAGCTAGTTCCCAACAAGCAGTGCGCACATACTCCCCAGGATTTTACGAGCGGTGATACGTACCGAGGCATGAAAACCCGGCGGCGGGGCAAATTCACGGAAAGCCTCCGCTCGTGCCTGATGAATACCCGGCGGCGTCGCTCACGTAAAGCCGCCGCTCGTGCCTGTTGTAAACCCGGCGGCGATCTCACGTAGTCACGTAAACATCTGGGCAGCGGCTGGGCCTCAAAAACAAATGAAGTATACGTCCAAATGAAGGCCCAAAATAATTCAGCCCAGATGTTTAAACAATTTAAAGAGGGAGAATAGCTAGGCCATTGGAATGCTAACTCAAATAGAGAGCTGCAAATAATAGCTAGCTTCTTCATCCTAGGAAATAGAGAGGGAGAAATGGCTAATGGGATGGAGATGCTCTTAGCAGGTACTTGTCAAGCCCCCCTACCTGCCGAGCTCAAGGAGGATGCTAGATTTACAAAAACGGATGTGTAGTGACTACATCTGAAAAAAAGTGACTATAGTGCCATTTATGTGAACAGTTCCAGTTGGGCAAGTGTTACCCTATTAGAGCCGACGTCTTGCGTGCAATGGTGTGTATTGAGAGGAGCCTAATTATCCATCTTATGGTGATTCCATCCCACGGTAAAAGTACTTTTCTCCACAGAAAACTACGACGATCAAGGAGAAACTGACGAGAATCCGTTTACCCACGGTTGTCATGCATGTTGGCGTGCGACCCCTCTCACGGCCGGACCACACGTGTGTCATCATCCAGCGCTCAAACCCAAACGACCAACGCGATAGCGTGCGACATTGCCGGCGGGAGTGCCTCGGCTGTGGCCGTGCCCCATCCCATGCTTGCACGCCTTTAAATACGCCCACCTTGCCCACGCCGGCCTCCTCAGCCCGAACTACTTGAGCGAGCAAGACGCACACTGGTACTCTACTCGATCAGCTCCTGCCATGGCCATCTTGAACCACACCGTTGCCGCCCCGGAGAACGGCACTGACCAGGCTGCCGCTGCGATGCCTCCGCTTGGACACTGGTCGCTGGACGTACGTTGACAATTTCCGGCGACAGGGCCGACAAGTTGTGGACTTCATCGCGGACTACTACGCCCGCATCGACGAGTACCCCGTCAAGCAGGGAAAAAATTTTCGGACGAAATTTCGCTATTTCGGCGAAATTTCGTTGCTTTCGTCCCTGAGCGAAATAACCCAACACTGGTCAAAATTTTCAGAGGTATTTGAAATCGGCCGGCGTGAGCCGCACCCGCACGCACCAGCCCAAAATGCACAGCCCATCGGGCACCAGTGACCAGTCCCTCCGCGCCGCACTCCCCATTGTAAACCCTAACCCTAGTCCCTCGTCCCGACTCCCCATTCACGGTATCGAGGGCCTGCGCGGCTTCGTGCGCTCGCACGTGCGCATGTCCGCCACGTTCGAGGGCATGGTGCGCGCCGACGCGCGGTTCGAGGTTCCAGTCCCAAGGCAGTTCGCTCTCGTGTGGTTCCGGCTGCGCCCAGCGACGCTCGAAGACAAGCGCGCCGCCACGAGACGTGCAACGAGCTCAACAGGAAGCTCCTCGAGGCGGTGAACGCGACGGGGCGCGCATACATGAGCTGCGCCATCGGGAACTCGCTCACCGAGGAGCGGCACGTCCGGGAGGCGTGGAGCGTCGTGCAGGAGCAAGCCACCGTTATCCTAGCCACCAGAGCCGCCGCTACACTCGTGCGGACGAACTCGCAGTTGGCAACGCCCATTGGCATTGCACCATAGATCAGCCCCCCCCCCCCCCCCCCCCCCCATGAAGATAGAATGCCGCTCGTCGGGTACCCGGGCCTCCCATAGTGGCATCAGTGAGTCTGGGTTAACGAGACATGTTGTGAGGGTACAAGCCAGAGATGTTTGGTTGGTTGTTTTACATGAGACAGGTTATGCAGAGATGATGATTGGGTGCTCGTATCGTATGAGATGAGTGTGGTGACCCTGCATTAGGGTTAGGTAACATTGCCATGCTTTTTCCACGAAATAGCTGATCTTGCTTGCTCTGGGTGAGATGAGACATGAATGGAACCGATTTTGCTCTGGGTTAATATGGAATCTATAAGACAATATGGTACTAAAGACTGGAATGTTACATTCTCGTCCTTGACAACAATTTGCCCAGAAACATTCCTGGTACATGATCTGAGTTGTGTGCTACTACATGGCCACACACACACGACCCGCACAACAATAGTTGATGCTTTGATACCATTTGTAACACCGCGTGATTTAAAATTCGCTAAAAATGAGACCTTCACGTGAGACGAACATGCATACGCAGCATCTGTCCTAGGCTTTTGTCTTCCTTTTATCCAAAAAAGTTAACTCACAAGTATTATGATTTAGACCAACAAGTATTATATACAAGTTTATCTTAACTTAAAAATGGTAATATTATACCAAAGGGCAGAGTGTTACAGAAAAATGGGAGGGGGTTTTTGGGCTTAAAGTTGGTTTACGTTTGTACTGTTTATAGTAACTAGCTTTTAAACGTTGTGTTTTTTCAAGACGGGTTAATAGAAAAATTATAGTAAAAAATATACTGAGTTCAGCTATACCGGCTAAAATCACATACGACTATTTCTTTCTATTACTGTATCTCGTGAACAGTCAGAATTCAAATATTTAAGCTATAAATCATCAATCCAATAGAGTCCACTCTTTCCTAATTTGATGCGCGCGTCGTGAGGCAGGCTCGCAAAAAAAAATTTCACAAAGTGATAAGAACATGTACCCTATGGATATAATCATATTTGCTATACTTGTTGTTCGAATTACAAGAGCTCCTACGCACCACTTAAATTATCAGGTGAGTTCGTTTCAAACAGGTTTCACTTTGTTTGACAAAGAACTTATGATATTACATAATGAGAGTTTGTTGCGTTTGTTATTATGTACCGACATTTATGATCAAGATCATGCAATACGTGAGGCTACACATATGCTAAAACCGAGGACGGTTTTCTATCAAGAAGGGGAGGATGATGTGACCACGCCACAAACACATACGACAATAGCGCCCAATATCAAGATTGAACTAAAGGTGAATTCGTTTCTTCAGCCTTCATATGTTACTAAGAATAGACCGCTACCTAATGCAAGTGATTTAATTGTGCTTAGGAACTTGGGAAAGGATGAAGGAAAGGGACATGGAGTCCTGGACATACATGGAAGGAATAAGGGAGGTCACCACGTCACTTTGGGACCAAGTCAAGCACGAATTCGAGTTGGACACGTTTTGGAATCAGACTCGGACTGCTGCGATGGTACCAAGTTCAAACGGGCATAACTTCCTCATACGGACTCCGTTTGGGACGTTCTTGTACTTCATGGAAAGCTTATGAAGTCTACTTTCCAACGGATCCAACCTCATCTTCAAATTCTATCCGAGCCGGCCGCAATCGTCAAAAGAGTCCACGTTGGTCACGTACTAGAATCGGATTCGGACTGCTGCAATGGTGCAAGTTTAAACGGACATAACTTCCTCATACGGACTCCGTTTGGGACGTTCTTGTACTTCATGGAAAGCCTATCAAGTCTACTTTCCAATGGATCCTACCTCATCTTCAAATTCCATCCGAGCCGGCCGGAATCATCAAAACAATCCACGTAGGTTTCTGAATCCGAGTCAAAAGGGTGCTGCGCCACCTCCACTTGGGCCCATGGGCGATGGGGTCCCGATCTTCCGATAGGATGATAACTATCGATTTCGGTGGAGATGACTCTTGTAATTCGAACAACAAGTATAGCAAATATGATTATATCCATAGGGTACATGTTCTTATCACAAAGCCCCAAGGTTTTTCTACAAAATTTCCACCGATCAGTCCCAACAACACCCCTTGTGCTATTATTGGGCTGGAATGCTGGATCCAGCCCATGTGGCTGCCTAGGCCCACATGGGTTCGGTTAAGTCGGGCGCCCCTATGGTTCCGCCTGAACCCTTGGAGCGTGGCAGTGGTAGTGGCTCGGTGCAGAGAAGTGGCAAGGCGGTGTGGCGGTCCGGGCGACACAACACAGAGGTGGGCATGATGGTTGCAGTTGGCACAAGGCGCGACAGGGCGAGATAGTGAAGTATCTAGACCCTTTATTATGTGTTAATGGCATGTTTAGGTGATTAGTAACAAACGGATTTGAGTGTTGCCATCAATTAGAAAAAGAGGGAGATTAAAGAATCTAGCCCTGCTATTATATGTTAATGGTGAAGTTTTGGTAATTGATGGCAACCGTTGGTGGAACTAACATTTTCTTTGAGTTTGTGAGACAGATTAGGTTCCATGATGATGGATGATTTGGAAATATGTTTTGCAAATAATTGTAGCTCATGTATCTGATTCTTGTAGCATATGACTAGAGTTTACAAATATATTTTGCAAATAGTTGAAGTCCATGCACCTACTCCTTGTGGCATGATGTTTAGGTTTGCAAATAGTTCAAGCTCATGTATAATTCTTGTAACATGCGACTTAAGTTTGTAAATGTGTTTTGCAAACGGTTTGATTCCATGCACTTAAACCTTATGTTATGATTCTAAAAAGTGTGTGACTGTATTTTGTAAGTTATCGAGAATTATGCTTTAATCCTTTCGTTAATGGTACTATAATTTATGAATGTGCTTTGCAAATATGTTGAAGTGCATGCATCTGTCTTTCTGGAAAACCTTAGGGCCATACGACCAGCTTTGTGTTAGCGGTACGACCTACTCTATGTGAGCGGTTGGATCGGCCAGAGTGGTACGATCGGCTCACACTGAGCGGTTTAGCAGCGTTACGCGAGCGGTCGGACCGGCCCATGTGGTATGACCGCACGACGTGTGCCAGTTACCTTTTTCCATAGCAGTCTTTTCTCTATTTTGGTCGAGCCGTTCGCGGCTCCGGCCCGACCGCCTTCAGGCCGCGGCATGACGTGAAACTGACGTACGCAGCGCCGGCGTAGGCAACTCCCACCACGGCGTACGGGACGCCACAGCTGATGCCCGTGTGGTCCCGTTCCCGTGGGCGGAAGCGCGAAACCGCCCCCCGCCGCGCGTCGGCACCTCACGGTAACAGTCGCCAATTTGCCACTTGGCACGGTGTCGGTGACTCGGTGGGTGCAAGTGACGCGCGCCGAGGCGCCCAACGTTGTTGCCGGTCGTGGCGCGGCCGGTGCCCGAAATGGCTGGGGTGTTGCCTCTTGTCGAAGCTGGCACGGCGGGCGATGAGCTCAACGCGGCGAGTCGCCAAAAAAAAGCATTGCAGCGCGACAGATGGCCGGGGCCGGGCACGGCGGCATGCGCCGCGCGCACCGGGCACCCCATTCCTGATCGCTTGGGCTACCTGGAGAGAGAGCTGATCCTTGGCCGTCGGTAAATTGTTGGTTACATCCATCGACCCATTTCGATCGCCAGTGGATGTGTTCGACTGCAAAGCTGCTCCCGATGGACACTAGAAGCAGAGCTGCACGGAGAGTGTAGTTCTCTTCCAGGCGCATACAGCATTGAGGTATTCGACCACGCGGCAACCGGGCTCCAGCAAACTCTCTAATGACCTTCTATCTGCACTGACACAACAGCCTTCATGATCATAGCAACGAACAACAGATAACCAAAGCCATATTTGCAACACATAGAACGGCAAAAGAAAATGCAGGTAAAGATAATTCGATCCATCCAGCAAAAACCACGCAGCATTCTCAACATACTCAACATGATTGAGCACTTGGATTCACAGCATAATACTACATTAGCGCTCTTTTTATGCAACAGTTACGCAGCTGTTGCTAATTAGGACAAGATGAACTTGCACAATGATGTATATAGTAACATCGCATGCAACAGATCAAACTTTTCTGCAGAATGACAGTACAATCCAAAGCGGAAATTAACATAGGGTTAGCAGCTTGATGTGGGTACATACAAGAAAATTATCCATACTACCACATCTGATAAAGACGACGACTTCCTCAAAAGTCTCAAACCAACTGGCTCGATAATGGCTTGCCTAGCAATTCCAGCATCCAGAAAAAGGTTCGGCTTCCCTTCATGTTTGGTTGTATAACAATCATTCAGGTCCTAGCTGAGAGACGCTCAAGATAAAAAAAAGGCATGCATTAATAAATACTTGCAGCATGTCTGAGGTAGGTGCAGGCTGGAGTAAAATAGGCAGCCATTAAACTTCTACTTCATTTCTTACGTTACAGAGTACTTCAAAGTTGCATCTCATGAGAATATAATAACATCCTGAAATAGAGAAAAATAGGTTTCAGCAAAATGCTAGAAATACAATTTTTACAAAGGGATGAAGGACTTCCAAATTTACAATGTTGATTACCAAAAAATTCATATTGAACATATTGATTGCTTAGTGCTTACGGTCCTGTTCTTTATAGCTTTTGACTTTTTCTATAGTAACTAGCTTTCAAACGGAATGTCTTTTCAAGACAGATTCTACTACTTAATTGTAGTACACACTGTAGCGACTTCATTTATATCGACAAAAACCGCATGTAAGTTTCTATTACTCTGTAATCTCTCTCACAAACAGTCCAAAAGTCAAACAGTCCAAAAGTCATAAGCCGCAGTCAAAAGCTATAAAACGCAGCCATAAAGAACATGCCCTACGATGCTGAAACATCTGATGGAATGGAACAACTGTTGCCATATGAAAGCCACAGCATAATGAAAAATGATATCTATCCAATCCTGCTTTACATAGAGCCTTGTAATTGTATGTGTGCACGTAGCCAAGTACACTAGTAGCATGGTAGTGAACAAAGTGGTGTACATTAAGTCAAGTAAATATGATGATTTTTTTGGCACAAAATTATAAAATCAACCAGAGACTATTTTAGGGGGCTCCAAAATTCTCTATAACCTAAATATAACTAGTGAATCCTACACTAAGGTGGGCCCGCCCGCCTTCCCCCTTTCTCCTCTTGCGCAGCATATCTCCCCCCACTACCGCACAGATAAGCCCAGTTCGTGCAGTGAATCTCAAGAATTTTGAAGATGGCATGCAACACACACCCAAACAAAGAGTCGGTAAGGAAGATTCTTGATATGCACTTGGGTTATGTATAGTAAGTAGTTAATTTTAGAACTATAGGATGAGGCATGTGGGGCCATATTGGGGGATCCACATGATGGTAACGTATGCAATCAATATATCCTCTACAAAACTGAGCAATATCTTTTCTCCCCTAAAACCGCACTTGCCTTCCACTAGCGCAGCCTCAAGGCTCTTTAATATTTTTCCTGTTCCTCGATTGTGTAATTCCAACCTAGTAATGGAAAAGATGATGCTTGATGGATAGGAGATCACACAGTTCCGCTCTTATCAGAATGGGTAAAAGAGATGAAAAGTACAGGTTGGGGCAGATATATTTACAACCCACCCGCATACATCTGCAGCAAGAGATTAGGCAAAGTAAAGAAGGTTAGTCAGCTAGACCTGTTTGCTTTTAGATGCAAAGAGGGACAGTAGCGCATGAACCATGCACTCTAGTTTCTGGATCTCAACCTAGCCGGGTGACTCAGATTCTCACAACTCAGAACTCCAAAAAAAAAACAGTTGACACTGCAAAAGCACCACAGGCAAACAGACTAAAATTTAATATCTGTTTCATGTATTATTACTGATGGCCAATGTAAACTTTATTTTCCAACATTGCAAAAAATGATCAAAGTTATTTGCTTAAGGATTTGACAAACTATTAGTTGATCTATTTGTTATGCATTATTCATGTATTCTTTTCAGTGAAGTTTAGACCAAGGTTATTGCACTTATTGCAAAAAAATAATACTTTCAATTACAGAACACATTTTTTAAGACATACGGGTGATGCTTTGTTCATTAGTCACCACTGGATTGGGAATCTGGGAGTCTGTCCAATATTCCTTCAGGATAAGATGTGCAATAATGTATTGCCAGAGCTCACAATGTTCATGCAAAATAGGATTCAGAATTGAGTTCCATTGTATGGTCAGTCAAGCACTGTACTCAAGATCATGTAAATTGTAAACTGAGTCAGGAAGCTTGGTATATACCACTAGGTAGAACAGCAAAAGCCAGGAATATAATTAGCAGTCAGCCAAAACAACAGCTTTGCAGTACATACAAGTTCACATTCGATGCAGTAAATGGTTTATGATAAACTTTTTAGCTTTTAGTTATGACAACATAACCGAAATTAACACAAGCTAAACCTAAATCGGTCCACAAACCCTCTCAGAATATTTAACTCATGTTTACAACAATGCGTGTTGATAGTGGTGAGCTGTTGATGATAGTGTCATAATTATGCGAGAATAAGGTTGGAGCAATCCCTAGAGCGAAAGTGACCAAACATTAGCATAGTGAACAGCACTTGCAGAGAATAACTAGACAAACATTGGATTGGGTGTAATGTGAAATTTACCTCTCACTGATGGAACTTCTGAAATGTAACTCCCTCCATAGCTCAGAATGAGTTCATCTCAAGGCTATAAGTCCTCCGCTTGAGAAGCATCCTCACTGCTGTCCGATACGGCTCCTCAAAGGCATCTGAAACCCAGCATCCACCAGCCGACCCAGCAGCCCCACTCCCAACTGTGTCCCTTGTTGCCTCCTCGCTCGGCTTGATGGCCACCAGTGTCGCTCCATTCAGCACCAAGCCCCCAGGCAGTTCAATGTGCGGTGCGTACCATAGCCGCATGCTAAGCGCAGGCATGAGCGTCCGGTGTGAGCCCCCAGATGTCGGTACCGGCCTGACCCTCAGCTCCTGCAGTTGCCACTTGTCCATGGTGAGCACTCCCTGCCCATCGGCGTCCGTCAGGTCCAAGCTCTCCAGCATCGTGTGATCGGCAATAATCGGCTGCAGCAAGTAATGGCGTGCTGACGCAGCAATCAGCGAGCTGATGGTCCACACCACCCGCACCTTCAGGCCCCCGTTTGTGTAGAACGACTCCGGGATACTCCCGGACTCGTCAGACTCGCCATAGTCAGCAGCAGGAGCTGTGGCCGCACCGTCCTTGCCAGCGGAGGACGGCGAGGCCGAGGCCGCACCGAGGATGACGCAGCTGCCGAGCGAGGACCCGAAGTCGGCCTTCCATTTGAGCAGCACGCCATCGTCCATGCCGAGCTCGCCCGCTGGGAGCTCGATGCGCAGGCGGCGGAGCTCCTTGAAGGAGCGGAGCACCTCCGAGGGCGAGTGGTGTGACACATCGCCAGGAGGCGGCGACGAGGGGGGGAAGGACGACGACGACGCGGATGCCTGGAAGACGGAGGCGGAGTTGGCGGGGGAGAGGATCTGTCCGAGCGCCTGGATGGGCTTGACGATGCCGCCGATCACGATGCGCGCGATCTGGGAGAAGACGGTGTGCGCACGCACGGAGGCCGTGGGAGAGGAGGGCGCGGTCGGGGAGGACGGGGACGAGGAGGCGGGCTCATCGGGGATGACGCAATCGACGCGGACGAGGACGGAGTCGACGAGGGGGACGAGGTCGTGGAAGCGGCGGGAGAGGAGGGAGCAGCGACCGAGAGCCTTGACGTCGCCGATGCGGTTGAAAATGACGAGGAGGAGCGGGTCGGGGAGGCGGTCGAAGTGGTCGTCGCCGGGGGCCGATAGCCGATGGTCGTCGCCGGGGTCGCAGCGCCAGCGGCGGGATCCCGCGGGATCTTCGGCCATCGGCGGCGTCGGAGACCGGATCTGGAGGGGCGCGTGGCCGCGTGGGAGGCGACGAGGAGCGGCGGAGAGAGAGAGAGAGAGAGAGAGAGAGAGAGAGAGAGAGAGAGGAGTGGAGGGTGGGGGAGAGGTGGATGGCTTGCACTCTCTTGTTTGGGAAAATTAACAATATGATATGCGCCAAAGTTGAGTCCATTGTCAAAATTATGTCCGTGGTAACAGAGAAAATACTCTACAGCTGTGTATTTGATATTTTTTATTTATTTACTACTTAAACTCACGCAAAGTGATCAAAATACCTCCAGCTTCTTCTTCCTACTCACTTCACCTTTTTTTTTCTCCAAATCCAATCAAGCTTTTTCTTCTCCAAATCCGGTTGCCTACAACCGCGCTGCCCCTCACCATTGTGCCGCTACCATGAAGCCACTGGCTTTGTCGGCGTCTCCTGGATGGCCCTTGGGGAAGGAGAAGAGGAGCGGAAGGGAAAGGGAGGGACATTTTGGTCATTTTAGAAAGGAAATGATTCATAAATTGATTTAAAAGGGAAAAGGGGCAAATCGTTAATTACCCTTCCAACTTTGGTGCATTTTATCTGTTATCATATAATAGAGGGTACTTTGATGATGACATCTCAAATCTAGGACATATGGTCAATTTTCCTTACCCATTTTTCGTTTGGGAAATTACGAGAAAGCCCATGAATCTTCCTGAAAACACGGCGATGTATAGATTCGTTCTAAATGCTTTCGCCTTTCAGAACCTAAAAATCATTTAGAACATGCTGACTTCTTAACATTATTTTTACCTCTTTTTTGTTTTTTCCTTTACGTTATCTATGGAGATATAACGATATTTTCTTTATTTTTCTATTTTATTTATTTTCCTTTAATTGAATATATCCGAAAAGCTAACCACCTCCACAATATCATTTCAACCAAAATACGTAAACAAAAGCATAAAGTCACAGCACTTTTGAACAAGGCTATAGGGTTCTCCCTTTAAAAATGGAAATTTGTTAGTATTGAAATAGACATTATCTGGATTTTGTCGGTGCGAAGGCCATGCACCATAGGGCTGTTCATCTTTTTCCGAACCAAAATAATCAGACCGAAATCACCTCTGAACATAAACCCTACTTACGCACGTCAATACGTCATACATAAAATAAGCTCAACAGATTAGATATAAAGCTTGATATTTTGCATGACATAGTATACAAGATTCTTCTGTTGATAAAGACAAAAAAAAAGTGTCAATGGTTCTTAGCTTTTATTTTAGGACAAAAAGTGTCAACGGTTCTTAGCTTTTATTTTAGGACTAATTGGGTTTTTTTCCCCTCTGGTCTAAGTGGGTGTGGGGATCCCCATTTGAAACATTGAAAATTCTTTTAAATTCGTACAAAACTTTAAACCGTTTCATGTAAAATTTGCCTGAAGTAGTGGGAAATTCTTGCGCTTGAAATACACAGGAGCTGGAGGTTGCGGGCGACGGTAAATCAAACGGAGCGATGATGCTGGACTGCAGTTGCACGTATAGTGGCCACGTCCTTTTCTAGGTTTTCTTCTCCCCATGTTTCTTTTCTCCTTTCCTTTGAGAGAGGCAGCTTTCGTGCGTAGCGGTGGGTTCGGTTGGGTTTTAGCTTATCACTTTCTGTTATAGTAACTTACTTTTAAATGGTGTCTTTTAAAACAGAGTCTACAATTCGATTGTGGTAGATATTATACCGAGTTCAGCTCTATCAGTTAAAATTACATATAACTATTTTTTCTGTATACTCTCTTTCACAAACAATCAGAATTTAAAATCTATAAGCTACAAGCTATTGCTAAAGTCAAAAAAAAACCCCTACACCCATGCGCTTTGGCATCTGTCCGGGGAGTGGTGCCAAAAGGACGGGGTTTTCCGGTCTTTTTGAACTTTGGGTGGGATTCTGTTGAAAAGGTGGTGGTCACTCACCGGCCACGGGCGGCTGCTGCTGCGGCCGCAGATGCTGTGCTCGCAAGTCAAGAAGATGGCCGATGGGACGGCAATCGCGCGGGCAGAGCTGGTAGCAGGATCCCTTCGTGCGGAATCTCTAGGTCGTATCTATCTTGGTCCATTTTCGTTGGGGAAATCTACGGGTCTAGTCAATTTTTTAAGAAAACTAAATCGGATCGTCTCGACCATTAGGGTCTAGCATATATTATGTTTTCCTTGTTTAGCAGTATCTTTTTATTTAGCGAACAAGCTACTTTTACATGTTTTTTTTACATTTTTTGGAAATAGTTTTTATATGTCATTGCAATTGTTTCAAATTCTTGATCTCCTATTGCAAAGTAGCATCTTTTTTTATGCTAGATTTTTCCCGTTAACCTTTTCTAAAATACCCATATTATCTTTTTTCTCCATTTCTTTTCTTCCCCTCTTGCTTCTCTCCCTTCTCTCTCTCCCATCACCGCCACCTGTTATACTCGCACCGCTACTGCCACCCCTCACTGGCGGCAAGCCCACCACCCAGCATGTCACACCACCTCCTCTACTCGCATTGCTGCCGCTGCCCCTCACCAATGGCAAGCCCGCCACCCCCACGTCACCTCCTCCATCTCCTCTCTTTCCCATTGTCGTCGCCGCCTCCTTCTTGCTTCTTTTCCGATGGTGAGGTGAAGGCGCTGCGCTCCTCACCCTTGGCAAGGAGGTCGAGTTGGCGCACCTCACTGTACGTAAAGGAGGGCGCCATCGCATTTTTGATTTGTGCCAGTGAAGGAGAAGAATGCCACTGTCAGCTCAATCCACAACGACTGGACGTTTGGTAAACGACGGCCAGATGTTTGGTAGGACGTGTCCTGGCAATGTTGAGGGTACATGTTGCTGGCTTGCTACTCGCACGGGTGAACCTGCCATAATTCATGGGTATTTAGCTGAATATATATATATATATATATATATATATATATATATATATATATATATATATATATATGAAAAGAGGTTTCTCCATAGATGGGAACCTCCATGTATTATCTGGGCCGTTTATGTGTACGTTGAGATGCGTTCTGATGCATAGGTTCCCTTAGCATTTTCTCCTGTGCCCTTCTGAAATGTCGATTGGACATCCCTCTTCCATCAGCTGTCTTGACCCTTGCCTTCCCTTGTTCTTTGGAAGTTGGTACAACATAGGTGAGCAGAGAGTGTGCATGTTTCGAGCACCGAGTCTCCTGAACAGCCAGCCCGCCACGCTGACAGTCTCACATGTGGGACCCGCCAGCTATCCCACCGAGTTTTCTCGCTCCCATTAGGTTGTGTTTGGTTTGGGGATAAGGTGGGATGGGATGGTCTTATCCCTGGTTTTGGGATGAGATGATCCCATTTTTTGTTTGGTTGGGGGATAGAGTCATCCCTGTTTTTTGTTTGGTTGGAAGGATAAAGTGGGATGGAATGGTCTCATCCTTTGTTTGGATGGAAGGATGAATGTGGGACATGTGTGGCAATTGAGTTTTTTTTAAAAAAATTGAAGGCTATTGTTGATATGTTTCTACACATAAGCCTTTGAGTTTTTTTTAAAAAAAATTAAACAAAACATTACTTAAAAAAACAAATAGGTGGGATGACTCTATCCCATGTGGGATGACTCCGTCCCATGAAAAAAGAGGATTGCCTAGTCCCGGATCTACAAGGAATATTCCTAGTGGGATGTCTTTGACTCTGCTTGTCTCCCATCCAAACACCTACAAAAACGGGTCCATCCCATCCCGTCCCACCTAGTCCTTGCAACCAAACACATGGTTAGTGTCCCGACCGGCGAGGCGGAGGCGCCATTCCCCGGTGAGAAGTTAGCTTTACTAGGTCTCGTGCCATCTTTAGCGAATACACCCCGTGAGATCTTGGCTTCCTCGGTGAGAAGATCTCCACCTTCCTTGGCTTTCGTGGCGACCATAGGCGCGCTTTCTGAGGCAGAGGTTTGGTACGTGAAAAGTCCCAAAATTTCAAACAAGAATTTTGTGATTTTTGCTGGGTTTTTGAGTGAATTTTGGAAACTTTCCCTTTTTGGAAAGTCTTCCTGGTCCCGCTTTCCTCTTCTGGCCGGACACCGCCCCTCCTCGCTGGCGCCCCGCCCCTTTCCGCTTCCTTCCTCCTTCGGCGCCTCCTCCGCTCCCTCTCTCCGCTAGCGCCCCGCTCCCTCCCCGCTTTCTCCCTCGCGCACGTGCTGCGCCCGCGCCGCTCCCGCACCGCCTCTGCGCCCCGGGTTTTCCTCGCGCTCGCGACGCCCCGACAGTCCCGGTCCAAAACCGTGGGCGCCCCCGCGCCACGCGTCGCTGCTTCCTCCCCTGAGTCCCGCCTGTCAGTCGCCACGCCTTCCTTCTCCCGCGCGCGGACGCGCCCTTGCCCATGCCGCAGCTCGCCTACTCCCCTCTCCCGTCGCCTCACCATTAACCCTGTGCAGAGCGGTCACTCCTCCCCTCCACTCCGAAGCGACGCCCTGCCCACTCCTGTTGACTCCGGCGCCCTCGCCCGTGCCTTCTCCCCCACGGCTCCCCTCCCCTCCGCTCGGGTATAAAGCCCCCTTCCCTCTCCCGCACACTCTTTTGTTTCCCGAGCTCTCCCACCACTCTCAATCTCTTCCTGCCACCCCAGGGAACCTCCACGAACAGCCAATCGACGCCGCATCGCCCCAATCACCGCCGCCGCTCTCCCCTGCACCGGCGGCACCCGTGAGCTGATCTCCCCCTCTCCGCCCCATTCTTCGATTGCATTTGTCCAGAGCTCCCCTGCTACTTCCTGATCACGTTGGTACACTCGTCTGGCCAGGTTATCGCTTGAGAAGCCCCGGCGTCGAAGCTCACCGCCGGCCGAAGCTTCCTCTCCCGTGGCCGGCTCACCAGGAAGCATCCCGCCTTGAACCGCCACCACCAACGTGAGCCTCACACTCCCTTGACCGTGTAACTGCAACTGATCCAACCAACGCGACCCCGGTGACCCCCATTGCCGCCGGAGAACCGAGCTTCCCCATTCTGTCCCCTGCCCTCCCCTTTGGCCCTCTCACCTTCCAACTACCCAAAATGGGTTTCCCTCGTCGAAATCTAGCCGGTGGTACCCTCAATGACCGCCAGGAGCCTCCCTGTCGCCAGAGAGCGGAAGCACCCCGTCTCCGCTTCTCTGCTGCGCGCGCCCGGCGAGAGGAAGAAGATGGAGGACATGGCTCCATCCCGGCCTAGTATGAGTACAAATAAGTCTAGTATGAGTATTGGCATATCTTGCAATATTTTGAATGAGATGCCTAGTGTAGAGAAAGTAACATCTAGCATGTCTATCTCTTGTGATGACTTACTTTCTATGCCATGTGCTTCTAAGATTGATTCATCTAATGCTTTGTCTCATGTTCATGATGATATGCTAGTAGATGAAAACCAAAATTTAAAGGAACAAGTCCTAAAATTGAATAAAAGTTTGGAAAGAGCATACAAGGGAAAAGACACCCTTGATAAATTGTTAAATACCCAAAGATGCTCTTTCAATAAGGAAGGACTTGGATACATTCCCAAGAAAGGTAAGAAACCGATATCCAAACCTCCAAGGTTTGTAAATGAGAATGGTAAGTATTGTACAAAATGCCGGAATGTAGGACATATGGTAAATGATTGTTCTAGAAATAGTGTGCATTCCATTGGCTTGTATAATTCTTGTTACATGCTTAAAAAATCTAAAAATGGAAATGTAATTGCTCATTTTATTGGCACCTCGATTTTGGGTGCTAAAAGGAAATCCATTTGGGTGCCCAAAACCTTGGTTACTAACCTCCAAGGACCCAAACAAATTTGGGTACCTCAAAGAACTTGATTTTCTTTTGTAGGTGAACTATAAAACCGGCGGAAGGCATTGGGTGTTGGATAGTGGTTGCACTCAACACATGACCGGAGACCGGAAGATGTTCACCACCTTTGAGAGTGGAAGCAATGACAAAATCACCTTTGGAGACAATAGCAAAGGAAAGGTATTGGGATTGGGTAAAATTGCTATCTCTAACGACCTTTCAATTTCTAATGTATCACTAGTCGAAACATTAAATTTTAACTTGCTATCTGTTGCTCAATTATGTGATATAGGCTTAACATGCTCATTCTCAAAAGAAAATGTTGTAATCTCAAAAGACAATAATAATGAACTAGTCTTTAAAGGCTTTAGATTTGGGAATCTCTATTTGGTAGATTTCACTTCAAATGATGCTTGCTTAAAAACTTGTTTAATTGCAAAAACTTCTTTGGGTTGGCTTTGGCATAGGAGACTAGGTCATGTGGGTATGGTTCAACTTAAAAAACTTTTCAAATATGATCTAGTGATTGGATTGAAAGATGTGAAGTTTGAGAAAAATCGACTTTGTAGTGCTTGTCAAGCCGGAAAACAAGTCGCTAGTTCTCACCCTTCCAAAAGTATCATGTCAACCTCTAGACCATTGGAGCTCTTACACATGGATTTGTTTGGGCCAACAACCTATAAGAGCATCAGAGGAAATAGCTATTGTTTAGTCATTGTGGATGATCACTCTAGATACACATGGGTCTTCTTCCTAAATGACAAAAGTGAAACCTCCGGGATTTTCAAAAGTTTTTCAAAAAGAGCCCAAAATGAATTTGATTTTAAAATAAAGAAAATTAGGAGTGACAATGGTTCCGAGTTCAAAAATACAAAAGTTGAAGACTTTTGTGATGATCTTGGAATAAAGCACGAACTTTCCACAACCTACACTCCGGAGCAAAATGGAGTTGTAGAGAGGAAAAATCGAACATTGATTGAAATGGCTAGGACAATGCTTGATGAGTATAATACTTCCGACAAGTTTTGGGCGGAAGCTATTAACACCGCTTGTCATGCCATAAATCGCCTTTACTTACATCGACTTCTGAAAAAGACTTCCTATGAACTACTTATTGGAAGGAGACCGAACATCTCTTACTTTAGAGTATTTGGTTGCAAATGCTATATTCTAAGAAAAGGTGTTCGGCTCTCAAAATTTCAAAGTCGTTGTGATGAAGGCTTCCTTTTAGGGTATTCCTCAAATAGTAAAGCCTATAGGATCTTTAATAAAAATTTGGGATTAGTTGAAGAATCATGCGATGTACAATTCGATGAAACTAATGGCTCTCAAGAGGAGCAAGAAAATTTGGATGATGTAGGTGATGAAGGATTACGAAAAGCTATGGAAAACATGCAAATTGGAGACATCAAGCCAAAGGAAGATCCATCTTCACCAAGCTCATCAAGACAAGTAGAGCCACCTACTTCATATACCCCATGCAATGTTCAAGTTGTTGAAGACGAACAAAAAGATCAACAACAAAACAATTTCAAGATTCACAATGCGATTGCCAAGGATCATCCAATAGATCAAATATTGGGTGATGTGAGTAAGGGTGTTCAAACTCGCTCTAGAGTAGCTTCATTTTGTGAACATTACTCTTTTGTTTCTTCTTTTGAGCCTAAACTTGTAGATGAGACTCTAGATGATCCGGATTGGGTAAATGCCATGCATGAAGAATTAAACAACTTCGCTCAAAATGAAGTATGGACCTTGGTGGAAAGACCCGAAGAGCACAATGTGATTGGCACCAAATGGGTCTTCCGAAACAAACAAGATGAAAATGGCATTGTGGTAAGAAACAAGGCAAGGTTAGTAGCTCAAGGCTATACTCAAGTCGAAGGTTTAGACTATGATGAAACATTTGCACCCGTTGCTAGACTTGAGTCAATTAGAATCTTGCTTGCTTTTGCATCTAGCTTTGATATTAAATTATTTCAAATGGATGTTAAAAGTGCTTTCTTAAATGGAACAATCTCCGAAATTGTATTTGTTGAACAACCTCTGGGGTTCGAAGATCCTAAATGTCCTAATCATGGTTATAAACTTGCAAAGGCATTGTATGGTTTAAAACAAGCTCCTAGAGCTTGGTATGAACGACTTAGAAATTTCCTTGTTTCAAAGGGATTTAAAATTGGTAAGGTAGATACAACGCTATTCACAAAAGTCATTGGTGGTGATTTCTTTGTATGCCAAATTTATGTTGATGACATTATATTTGGTTCTACTAACCAAGATTTTTGTGAAGAATTTGGTGATATGATGTCTAGGGAGTTTGAGATGTCCATGATAGGAGAATTAAGTTATTTTCTTGGACTTCAAATCAAGCAACGTAAAGATGGGACATTCATAAGCCAAACAAAGTACATTAAAGATCTTTTCGAAAAGTTTGGCATGAAAGATGCAAAGCTCATCAAGACACCAATGGCAACCAACGGGCATCTAGACCTTGACGAAGGAGGTAAGTCGGTAGATTCAAAGCTTTATAGATCCATGATTGGTAGTTTGCTTTATCTTACCGCATCTAGGCCCGATATCATGTTTAGTGTATGCATGTGTGCTCGCTTTCAAGCTTCACCAAAAGAGTGTCATTTAAAAGCCGTAAAAAGGATCTTGAGATATTTGAAACATTCCCCAAACATAGGACTTTGGTATCCTAAAGGTGCTAAATTCGATCTAATTGGATATTCAGATTCCGATTATGCGGGTTGCAAAGTGGATAGAAAAAGCACCTCGGGAAGTTGTCAATTTCTAGGTAGATCCTTAGTGTCTTGGTCCTCAAAGAAACAAAACTCCGTAGCACTCTCAACCGCTGAAGCCGAATATATTTCCGCCGGGAGTTGTTGTGCTCAATTATTATGGATGAGGCAAACATTGTTGGATTATGGAATAAGCTTCGATAAAGTGCCTTTATTGTGTGACAATGAAAGTGCCGTGAAAATATCCAATAACCCAGTCCAACACTCAAGAACTAAGCACATAGATGTACGCCACCACTTCTTGAGGGACCATGTTGGTAAGGGAGATATTTGCATTAGCCACATCCGGACCGAAGACCAATTAGCGGATATTTTCACCAAGCCATTAGATGAGAATCATTTCTGCAAGCTTAGGAGTGAATTAAATGTCCTGGATTACTCAAATGTTGCATAAATTTATGGTAAATTTAAATGCATGCTCTTAGAGGAAGCTTGAAAGGTTATTTGAAATTATGTCTTTATGCAAAGGACTTTGATTTATAAAAGGTAAAATGCAAAAGTATTTGATTATATTATTTTGTTCTGTTTAATGCATAATGATCCTTAAAGACTTTAGTTGAATGCAAAATCTAGGGATCATTTGCATCTATAGTCCTAAAGTTCAAATTCTGCGAAGTCTCAGAAAATGCGGAACTACCGCTGCCTTCTGCGGTACTTCCGGGGAACGGTACTTCCGTCCGAGGAAGCGGTACTACCGCTTGGCGGTACTACCGGCCGCATCCGCGGTACTACCGGACTTGCATTTAAGGGGGAGCAACTGCCCGCACCCGAGGGTTCTCCTCTGTTGGCCCCCACTCCACTCCGGTACTTCCTCCCTTCTTCCGCCCGAGCCCGTACCTCTCCTCTCCTCTCTCTCTCTCTCCCACAAAGAACCACCCAAACCGCACCGCAAAATCGTCGGATCCAGTGGTGATTTCTTCGTTTCCTCAACGCAAATCAATTTCCCAGGGTTCAACTCCTTCGATCCTCAAGGTATTACGGATCAAAACCTCTTTTAATCTTCTTCTTTTTGAACCCTAGGTCGTGCTTAAGGTTAAATCGAAATATAGTTGATTTTGCCAACTTTTTCTAGGGAAATTGAGTATATTTGGTGTTCAGGGGTATATACAAACCCATTCCATGGATTCACTCCAATAAAACACCAAAGATTCATTCACATTTCCAAAAACCCTAGAATCAGCCAGAAAGCGGAACTACCGCTCGACGGTTGCGGTACTACCGCTGAGCGGTACTACCGGCCCAGAACGGCGGTACTACCGTTTTAACTGACATTTTGGCAAATTCAATTTATTTCTTTTTGAATCTAATTTGGCCATATTCCCTCTATCTCATAATCCATTCTTCTTGTGCCTAGATGCCTAGAACAAGAGCGGCTTCCAAAAAGTCCTATGCCTCAGGGAGTTCCTCAAGCCCTCGTGCTCTTCCATCCCCCGAGGTGACTCAAAAGGCAGCCCAGGACAGAGGGAAGAGGCCTGCGTCAGCCCCTGAGTCTGACTCTGGATCTGAAACAGAGTCTGAGCATCCTATTCCTCCAAGCTCTCCCATGGAATCATCTGAAGAAGATATAGCTGGAAGGGAGTGTCTTGAAATCAATCTGAAAAAGATTTCGCCTGATGAGTATGCTCGCCTGCGTCATACCAACCAGTATGATCTTCCATCAAACTCGATCAATCCACAATTCCATACCAAGTTCCAGGAGAAGATATTTGATGAGATGTATGGACCAGATCGCCAGTTTGCAGATCATAAATTCATCGACTGGGATCATATTGATGGTATTGACAAGTACGATGGCACTTTCCGGTTATTCCAGACAGTCGGTCTCAATCAGCTTGTAGCACTAGGACGTGACTACAATGAGACCTTCATCCGGCAGTTTTATGCTACAGTGCATATCTCTCCCGACCTTCAGAACATGACTTGGATGACAGTATGTACCAGATATGAGGCCACCAAGCATGACTTTGAGCTTGTCTTAAGGGCAGAACTAAGTGCTTATGAGAAGGTATATGACAAACCTGCTCTCAATCTCAATCTGGATGCCATATATCCTTTCTACAACACTGCAGAAAAATTCACGCTTGGCAAGAATGTTGGACTTCAACCCATTCCCAGCTTGATCAACCGCATCATCAATCATACCATTCTTCCAAAAGGTGGTAACTATGATGCCATTCGAGGACATGTATGGAATATCCTAGACTACATTATGAAGGGGGAGAAGTTTGATGTAGTGGATGTCATCATGAGGGAGATAGTTGCCTCCAAAAATGATCGCTTCAAGCGCATCAACTATGCACCCTATATCATGGCCTTGATTGATTCTAAGTTTCTCTATCGTGGAGGTCGCGGTGGTGTGCATAAGCCATACAAGCCAAGACCAGAGCCTCCCATTCCCACTACTTTTCGCGCTAAACAGACGTCAGCTCCAGGCGCAGGCTCATCATCTGCAGCAGCAGCAGCAGCAGGAGGAGCAGCCACTCAGTCTCAGGAGCCTGGCCAGCCCACCCTTCAGCAGTTCTACTCTTCTATGATTGAGGGCTTCTCTACTCTCAACTCTAGGATGGATAGGATGGATGAGCGTCTCGACTCCATTGACAGCAGTTTGACCTCGTTAGATGGTCGGGTTGCAGATCTTGAGCGCTCACCCTCGCCTTGTCGCTATGGTCGTCGCCGTAAAGCTGCTCATGATCCTCCGCAGCCCTCTCAGAATTGATCTCTTTTTTTTGGTACTTGATGCCAAAGGGGTAGAATATTTTGGGAGTTTACTTATGGTATTTGGACCTATGGGCTCATCTATGTAATGAACCTTATGATCATGGTTGTAATGAACTTATGTTTGGTGCTTGGATGTAATGAACCTTATGATCATGGTTGTAATGAACTTATGTTTGGTGCTTGGATGTAATGAACCTTATGATCATGAGTTGATGATATTACTTAGTTGTCTATCTCTCATTGAATAACTTTGTCTTGTGCATCTTGTATAAAATGTCGTAATCTTTATCTATGCACATGTTTAGGGGGAGTCATATTCCCTCTTGGACTCTAAAATGAAAATAGTTCTTTTTATCTAAATAAATCTTATTGCATAAGAACTACTCTCTCATTTAAAGTTCACATAGAATATACAATTTGTTGTCTAACAATTTGATATATTCAAATCTTTCATCTCTCAAAATTTGGGTTGTCATCAATTACCAAAAAGGGGGAGATTGAAAGCATCTAGACCCCTAAAAAGGATTTTGGTAATTAATGAAATTAAGAGAATATGGAATATGGGACTAACGTGTTTTAATGAGTATGCGAAAGGATAGTCCACACACATGAGCGACAAGATGCAAGCCAAAGGACACGCGTGAAAATCAAATTGGCTCAAGACAAAGGTATGCTTAGAATAGGACCCCTTTTGAATTTTACCGGTCTTAGGTGAATGGTGGAAGACCGGATTATAGGATAGATGATCGTACCATCAAGAGGGATCTTGGCTAAGTAGCTTGAATACTTATCTCATGTGCCAAATGGTTTTGTCTTAAAATTTGCATCCTTTAAAGGAATCTAGTTTTCAAAAGAAAGCTGTGCTCTGTCTGGAAGAGCGGTAGTACCGCAGTTTTGAACGTCGGAACTACCGGAAAGCGGAAGTTCCGCAACCAAAATGCGGTAGTACCGGCCAGCGGAAGATCCGGTTTAGGAGCGGATCAATATTTCCAGAGAGCACCCTTGGCTCATTCCAAAGTCTTGCGGGAACGGAAGTACCGGCTGCTTGAACGCCGGTACTACCGCTGCGAGCGGTAGTACCGCATCCTAAAGCGGTACTTCCGGACCCCGGAAGATCCGGAGGGAGAGCGGATCAATTTTTCCAGAGAGCGCCCTCCGGATGAAGCCTGGATTTCTCTGGAGCGGAAGTACCGGCTATTTCAACGCCGGAACTACCGCTGCATGCGGTAGTTCCGCCACTCAGAGCGGTACTTCCGGAGTCCGGAAGATCCGACTTCAAAGCGGATGTATTTTTCCAGAGAGCGCCAAGTCTGGGACCCTTTGGAGTTTGGCTGAAGCGGTAGTACCGCGCCGACTTTGCGGAACTACCGGGTAGCGGTAGTACCGCAAATATCAACGGCGGTAGTACCGCGCCGCCGAATCCAACGGTCACTGCAGACGTCTGACATAGCCGTTCTGGCGCGAAGATTTGGTAGCGGTAGTACCGGTCTTTGGGAGCGGTAGTTCCGCTCGACCAGAAAATTTTCTGGAAGCTGGGTCAAACGGCTAGTTTTGGTTGGTGGAGGCTATAAATACCCCCACCACTGCTCAAGGGCTAAGGTTAGAGACTCATTGCATATTTCTCAAGCCCAAGTGCATTCACTTCACCTCAATTCTTTCTTTGCACATCAAAGTGAGGTGGTTGAGCATTTAGTGCTAGATTTCCTTTGCAAATCCATTTGGCACTAGAGTTGCATTCAAGTGAACACCGGGATTTATTACTCTTAGTGCTTGCCGGCACTTGGACGATCCGGTGGAAGTTGCCTCGGTGATCTTCTCAAGAAGATTGTGAGAAGACCCGGCAAATTGTGAAGGTTGGAGCTCACCTACCCGGAGTGGGGAAGAGCTACACTAGTGATCGAGGTGCTTGGCTCAATTCGTGGAGCCGGTCCGATACGTCCGGGCTTACCTCAACGTGGACTAGGGGAAACCGGCAAGTTTCCGAATACCACGGTAAAAACATCGGTTGTGTCCTTTGTCTCTTTAGCTCTTGTTCTTTTGCTTCATTGAGATCACTTATTTGTTTAGAGCTAAATTGTTGACTAGAATTGCATAGGATTAATTGCTTTACATCATTGTCATTTAAATTGTGGAGAATTAATCAAGTAAACAAGAAAAGTTTAAAAACCTCCTATTCACCCCCCCTCTAGTCGGTATCCTTGATCCTACAAACCCCCTCCCTGCCGTCCGATCTTTGTAAAAGCATCTCCCCGCACCCGTCCGATCCGGCCTTACCGCTTCGCCCGCCTTCCTTATGTCCCAGTCGTCCGATCCCTCCCCTCCGCCTTGATCTGAGCCTCCCACACTCACCGCTTCGCGACCGTCCACCCCGCCACGCGTTGGCCATCCAGGCCGCGTGGGCGCGCGCGGGAATGGGCCGAGTCCCTCGGCCTGCTCCGCCGCCGCGCGCACGCGCTTGAGTGGGCCATGCCGGCCACTCGGCCGCGTGGGCTGCACAGTGCCGGGCCGCACTGTTGCACCGAGGCCGGCCCATCACTGTGCAAAGCAACATTCCAGTGATTTTCTAATTTTTAAAATCCCAGAAAATCCAAATAAATCCTAGAAAATTACAGAAAATCCCAAAAATTTCCAAATTTCACAACCTTGCTCCATTTAATCTTCTGAACCCATTTTTGACTTCCATTTCCCCATATTCATCCCAGAAAAATTCTAAAAATTCCTATTTGGAGATTTATGCATTTTACTCCCTTTTAAATAGTTTATTTTTCCTCGCTTGAATAGTTTCAAGCCGGACTTACTTATTTTATATGTTTGCGCTAGTTTCGGAGATCCCGGAGGTTCAGGTGCAGTCTGAGGATTCATGTGCTTCTACGTTCGAGCTAGCTGAGATCGTCCGGATTAACGGCAAGTCGCAAAACCTTTGATCATATTGTACCCCATGATGTTTAATTATGTTATTATGTTATTTGCATTATGTTAGTTGTGAAATACTAGTTCAAAGTAAAATAAAATGTTTAGAGTGACATGTTATGTAGTTAATCCTACCACCGACAAATGCCATGGTAAACTTGTAGCCATGCCCTTGTTAACCCTAGAATTAATTATCTGTTAATCTAGATAACTGTAGGTTATTATTATCACTCAAGGTCTTTACACTAATAAGGTCGTGGTTGCGGGCCAATAGAGTTTTGAAAACCCGACTCTAAGTTAGGGTGGTATGTGACACCGTATCTTAGAGCAGAGAGTGCCAGCGTGCACAGGTTAGGGTAAGGGTGTTGGGGAAGGAGCCGTGAGACGGTCTTCGCCCATCTCTTACCCTAGGATTGGAGTTAGGGTAAGAGTGTTGTGGGGAACCGCGAGACGGTCGACGCCCACCGCTTACCCTAGGTTGTGGGTCGCGGGCCTAGCGAGGTTGCGGACCCCGTGAAAATATAAGGACTAGACCCTTACGCTGAGCAAATGTCATAGTGATCGCTCAACCACAGGGGTTGACTTGTCAACACTGGTTTAGTAGCTGCTCAACTCGATTGAAACTCTACAGGTGTTGAGAAGGCAGGAGGTTGGGTAGTAGGTTACGTATGCCGTGCTGTGGGTACTTAACAACGGTAGAGTTCACTCGAAGCGGACGGGAGTTTTCATGTGCTAGACCCGAGTGGATTCTACCAGGCAGAGCCTATATAAAGAATTGAGCAGTGAAACGACCTGACTTTCTTAACTCTGTCGCGGGAGTTAAGAGATCGTGTGAGTAAAACTGAGCAAACTCTGTAGAGTCAAATAAATGGTATTCGAATACGCCGTGCTCCCAGTTAATGGAGCTGTGTCGCTTGGGTGATTCCAGCAGCGAAGCTTAAGTAGTTTTGTAAATGCTTTAACTTGATTAGTTGGTTAATTAACTCTTCATGAAAACCCCTAATGATTAAGGAGTAGTTTTCATCTAGTGAATTTCCAAAATGTTTACAAATAAAACTGCATCCACTCAAAGTTAATAAACCAAGTATACCCCCTTCCTTTGTTGATCCGTGCAAGTAGTAAGATAGGGTTTCCTTTGTGACTTGCTGAGCTGGTTGTTGGCTCACGGCTTGCTAAATCCCCTCTTTAGAGGATCAAGACGAAGGTGAAGGTCTCCCCGTTGAGGAAGTCCCGGAGGATCTCTTCTTCGACGAGGACCCGTGGCTTTAGGTCTTTGCCGCGCTCAAGCGGATCTTGGAGTCTTTTGTAATGTAATTATACTTTGGGGTTGCACGCCCCGCTGTTGAAAACTGGATGTTAATCCATATGTGAAATATATGCTGGACTTTTATTGTAAGCATGCAATGGTATACTCTTGCACGACACTCCATAACTGTTCATGCGTGAATAGTTGCAGAATGCCGTGTCCGTACGCGCCCTGGAAACGGGGGCATTACAGTGCGACGCTGGACGCTTTGGTCCATCGTCTGGGTGATTCATCTTCCTTGCGACTGCTTTATTTCTGGACCCCGCGATGGGTCACTTACGCATGGAGTGATTATTTCTCTCTCTCCTACTCTTTTTTCTCTGCTGGTTAATGCCGATCACTCCTTTCTTCCTCTTGGTTAATATAAATCACGTTATGAAAATGAATTCTTTGTTTTTAGATGTGTATGTTCGCTTGGAGTCAACTGTGATCAATAGTGGTGATCGAGGTTAGGCTCATGGAGGAATTGAGACTTAGAAAGATCAAGAATGCCGGGGTGAGACGGTGAGTTCAAGTATAGCACGAGAAAGATGGGAATGTTGAAGACGAGTTCGAACGGCGGGATGACGCCAAATGGTTTGCATGGGCTAAGTGAACCGTGGTTCGGTGGAACTGGGACGAGAGAGACTTGGTGGCACGTAGCAAGCTAGTGATGTAACTACACGTGGCAAGCATGACGATTACTTACAAAGGATGATGATGACCGAGTCAACAAAAGGGCATTTTGGTATTTTGACCAAAATACTGGGAACCATCTTGAATCAAAACAGCGGAGTGTGGGTGATGCCTTAAAGAGTGGTTTAGGTCAAGATGGAGTGTGTTTGATCAAGGCGGATCAAGACTAAGGATTTAGCGGATGCACACTTATGCACTTTGAAAAGCATGTATAAGTGAAATTGAGTGAGTAAAATCTGTGTATGGGGTTAACAAGTTTCCCCATTATAATAGTGGATAGGATCTATTTTGTGGTGTAGATGGTTGGTTGCCCACCTATAAAAAGGGTTTGTACGGAGACATATAGGGTTAACCATCCAACCCTCTCTCATGTGCTTTCTTGTTTAGGGTTCGGGTTTGAGAGTGGAGCACATTGTGTGCTTTTTGTCTTCCAAGGTGGAGTGGCTGTAAACTCAACTCTTTTAAGTGAGCAATACATCAATCTTTGTATATTTCCATGGATTCATTTTGATTTGGTCGTTTTGCTCTTGATTTGATCTCAAAGTGTGATTTATTGATCCCAGAGTTTTTGAGTTAATTTCTTTGGTGTTCTAACTTGCTGTGACATGTGGGAATTCATCTTGACTCATCTTGGTCATCATCCTCCCACGAGCTAGTTATATTCACCGATTTTGATTTTGACTTGGTTTTGATGTAACCTTCCAACAAACTGAAAAAGGTCTCATTTTTTTGCTATGATTGTTATGATCATTTGTTAGAATAGGTTCACAATATCCTAGAGATGATATCTATAAAGTTTCACGTCATTTGGATTTATGGATCAAAAGTTTCATCTATTTTTCTTTTAAATCAGAGCTGAAACAGTCGGTGTAGTTCTCTGTCTGGAACGTTTACCAGATTTACGACCATGTTGGTTTCAACCATGGTCAAGTTCCAAATCGCATCGCATTGTTTTCGACCTCGCCTGGTCTTTCGACCGCTTTGCATTTTCCCTATCACGTGGGATTTTCGATCGCTCACTGATCGTCGATTTCACTGGTTGGTTTTTGAACTGAATCAATCACGTCGATAAAAGATCATTTGTTGGCTTCCGACCACGTTGATCACTTTGGTTGCCGACTTGTCCGACCACTCGTTGGCGTCCGACTACATTGGTTACGACCACGTTAATCACTTTGGTTGCCGACTGGTTACGACCACATTGGTGGTTCGACCACTCATTGACGTCCGACCACGTTATTTATGACTACGTTAGTTTCGACTACATCCATTTTTGATCACGTTGGTTTTGGTCTCGGTGGTTATCGACTACGTTGGTTTTCAACCGCTCCCTGGTCATCGACTGTGAGAGGCGATTTCTAACCACACTGGTTTCTGATGTACTGTCAGTTCTCGACTACGGTAATTTTCGTTCGGTAGTCGATTTTTGACCACGTTGAACTTTCGACTGATAGTCGAATTTACGACCACATTATCAACTTTCGACCACGTTGTCAACTTTCGATTATGTTGTTTTCCTACTGTCTAGTGTTCGGCGCCTATCTAGACACTTTGATAGCAAGATTCATAAGAAAACCCAGTTTTGCTTGATTTTGACATCTTTTTTCCATCTCTTGATTCGAAGATTTTTGACTGAGATTCTTCGGTGTTCTAACTTGTTGTGATATGTGGAAATACATCTAGAGTCATCTTGGCCATCATCTACCTACGAATAACTTGTATTCACTATTTGGGGTTTTGGCTCGGTTTTGGTGCAACCTTCCAACAAACTAAAAAAAGGTCTCAACTTTGATCATGATTTTTATAATCGTTTATTGGAATATGTTCCTGATATCTTAGAGTAGATCCTTAAAAAAATTTATGTTATTTGGATCTACGGATCAAAAGTTCTCTCAATTTCGGATTTTAAAACCATGTTAAAAATACTATTTATCCTGATTTTACTATAGCAGCGGAAGTACCATAGTTACTGTAGCAGTAATACCATAAATACTGTAGCAAATGGTAGTACTGCAAATTTAACTGCAGCAGTTCCGTTTTAGCTGATTTTTCTTGGTTTTTCAGTGTTTCTAATCACTGGTTTTTGTGGTGGTCTTCTATTCTAATCTTCATAGCTCTATAGCTATCAAAGTGAAGGATTTATGAATGTTTAAGGAAAATTTTAAACCATCATTCAGCCTACTCTGTTGCCATCTTTGGTCTCTCAGGGATGCATACTTCTCTAAGGAGAATGTAGTCTTTAGAGCAACCCGTTGCTACATGGAATAAATGCATATATGGATCACTATATAACAACAATAAAAATGTCAAAACAATTCAATCCTTATAATTCAATACCTGCTTAGTTTTGTGCTGCGCACGGCCATCTTCAGAGTTACGGTCGAACAGTAATTTGTTGTACTGACTGAAGAAAAGATGCATTGGAGTAGAGGCGGGTATGTAACTCTTGAGGACATGGCTTGCATTTGCGCTCTCCCTTCGCTGTGTAGAAGTCTGCCTAGCACAAAATACACCATTGAAATATGGTTTCGCCCAGCGCACCCTTGTCTAGTAAATCTTTATGACGAAGGCTTGTTTTGAAGTCCATACTTCTGTACTAGTTGTACCCATGCTCCCTCAAATTCATCTATAGTGTGCATGTGATTCAAGACATTATGGAATTCCTTTTTGAATGAGCTGTTCTTGCTGTAAACTGGCCCCAATCCTTCCTTTGCCTTACACAAAACATGCCATTTGCACCACCGATGTGTGGTGTCTGGCACAGGGTTAAAAATCCCGGCGGTTACCGGCCAGTAACCGTCGGTTACCGTTTCTACCGGTGGAGACCGGTAATTGAAAAAACTGGTTTGTATCAATTTTTTATTTTCAAATTTTGGCCGGATTTTTCTGGTTACCGGCCGGTTCTTTCAGTTTCTGGTTTCAAAACATCCTAAAATTTAAGTTCTGATTTTCAAATTGTGACCGTTTTTTGCCAGTTTTCCCGTTTTCCCGATAACCGGTCGGTTACCGTTACCGGCCGCAGGCCGGGATTTCTTCCAGTTCTAGGTTTTAGAACCTTTCTGGCAGCACTTCGGCAATTGCAACTTCCATTTGATGGTATTGGTCTAGAAATGAGCATTAATTAACATGTGAGTACATGATCATGCATTCAAACAAAACTAGAAATGTAGTTTGTAAGATGTACCTGTAAGTATAGTCACCAGTTTCTTCCCACCGTTGTGATTCATAAATTCTTTAAATGCCCACTTGAAACTCTCCATAGTTTCCTCGCGGAAAAGAACACCACCAAAAATTGTTGTTTGAAATTGGTCATTCACCCCAACAAATAAACCAAACGGCAAATTGTAAAGATTCGTTTGGTACGTACTGGAGACGACTGCTTCCATGGGTCCATAACAACGTACGGATACGGCTGTACTCATCCACGTCTACGCTGTACATGAAAATTTGGGTCCTCACCTTTCATTTGCTTGAACAGTTCGATAGTCCTCTGCACATCTCTGTCAGATTGTTCCTTTCCTATCCTTTGGCATACACACACAAAGCTCGCCTGTTAAAAGGCACCTCTCTTGAACCTCCAAAGAAGCTTCAAATTATTGAGTAAACTTTCGACCGGCCTATGCTATTCTCCCGTAAATTACGGATGAGATCCCTAGTTGTTTTGTCAGTCTTGTTGTGAGACGGCCAGTTCCTCTTTTCTGCACAGGTTTCCGAGAGTGCATGGTTATGAACAGATCGGGTGCTCACTGACGTACCAACCATGATCGTTGGTGCGGTGCAAGCGTACGAACGCCGGACAATCACATTGCGACGACCTGCTTTGCTCTTTTTTTTCCCCAAGGACCTCAGAGACTGTTCCATTGCCCTAACACGGCTGTGGCTGCCTGGCTGGGTTCCCTTGCGTCAGCACCATGTTTGTAATGCCTCCTAAATAATAGAGTAGCAGTCAAGCAATAGAAGAAAATTAGACGTGTATAACTGCAGACATGTACAAACGAACAACAAAATTGTGAAACTCATTCATTTTTATAGAATTATGTATGTTTACTGTATTGTACATTAAACAACCAGAAAAGCACCTCAAGAAGTATTCACATACCGTCACTTCGATGCCAGATAATTCAAAACGTACCAAAACAGCAAGCAATAGCACAGCCTGCTTCCTCAAATACACTAGATTATAAGAAATATCTAGTGCTACACTATGTGAGATGATATTAACCTAAACTTTTACATTAGCACCAAAAGATGCATCCATCTTGCCATACCACGTCACAGCAGATCTCTTCTCTTACCACCACAACGTAGAGCAACCGAGTCGCGTACAACTCCACAATAAAGTACGAACAGTTACAAACTTGCCAGTATGGATTGAAATGCAAAAAAGGTAATGTTACACCTATCGATTTCTTGGTCAAATAAGTAGGCATCATTGTTTCGAAACAGCACGTACATCTATGTAGGTCTTCCACTAACCTTCGGACATAGGAAGAGCACGAGCTTGATTTTCCATCGGCATGAACTGAATCACCATCCCCTTAAGGGACGATGTCCACCATAGGACAGGCTCCACAGCCTTCCTCCCGAGAAGATTTGGAACATCCGTCTCTCAACGGGGACTCATCGAGAAATTCAAAGGCCGTCCCGTGCTGATGCCGTGAACCAGATGCCCTTTCATCGGATCGCTGTACCTTTGCGGGGGATTGAACTACATCCGCCATCAGCTACCGGAGACCTCGACCTATCCGCCTTCGCTCGGTCCTACATCTTGGAAGGAAGACATACTCCAGCTCCACCATATATATATATTATATATATGTGTGTATGCATATATATATATATATATATATACACATATATGTATAAGTAATTAGGCCAAATTCATTCTATTCATACCCAGTTAGTCTAAATTGGAGCTGAATTCTTTTGGCCCATTTCCCCCCTTCCATCAACACTGGCCCAGGCCCACTATCATGTCCTCGTGTGTCGTGACGCCGTGTGAGTTGTGACCGTGTTTCATTTAGTCTCTCCTCTCTCCGTCTGACCGTCTCTTCATCTCTCAGTTATCACCTAATGGCGGTGGAGCGTTGGAGGCTAGAGCGGCCGTCGATCGAGCGCGCACTGCGGGCTTGCAGTACTGAGCCAGGTTCATTCTCTTTGACCCGGTGACCCCCATGGCCCTATTGGTATACGGCCATATCCCTCCATCTCCTCTCCTCGCGATCTTCGATTGCTCTAGAACCTTGATGCGTAGACGGTAGATCTGCTTATGTGCCTCTAGGGTTTTATGCTTCCAAGTCAGGTGGATCTTTTAATTTATAATTATTTTTTAATTTCTTTATATTATTTAAGATGTTATCTTTAGTATGAATAATTATATTTTAATTTTCGCTATTGTAAAACTTTATATTTTTTATTAAACGATATTTTTGTAACTTCGAATATCTGTGCTAAAATTCTTCGTCTCAACTCGAGCCTGATAGCTCACATGTACGTGTATATCAGATCATGCTCGAGGCTGTTGGACGTCGTCGACGGCTGGTTTAACCTGGGCCGTCGCGCTCGAGATCGAGCGGCTCGTCGGCACGGTCAACTTCTTGCTCCGATTGGACGCCACCCATTCCCAATTGGTTGAAATTATTCAGGCTTCTATGTACCCCCCCCCCCCCCCCCCGTTCTTTTTTGCTCTTTCGATTCATTATTAGTTGCGTAGGACATCGAGTTATCGACTTATTAAATACTCACTCCATTCCATAATATAAATCTAGTAAATACATTATTTAATTAATATTTAATGAGATCGAACCACATATGTTTTTATTAGCTAGATATAATATTACCCTTTCTATTAAAGACAAATATAAGCTAATTTTATTAAATATTATTTAAATAGTGTATTTTCTCCGTATACATATTGGACTTATGTTGGGACGGAGGTAGTAGCAGTTGACACCAATCGCCTGTCACGGTTTGAAGACGATACAATTAATGTAAACTGTTTCGATGATGAACCATTATTACAACGCGGGCATATGGTTTTTGCGAGATTCGAAAATGATGCGGCAACGAGCAATGATTCCAAGGCCAGCAGGAAGCAAATAAGGGCCGTCCCTTTTTGCATTCCCCTTTGTTCTCTTATCATCATTTGCGATCCTCCCTTACCCACACTATGCATCAACCAATGTCAAATAGCGATGCTACTGTCCCGGAGCTGCGACATCAATGGAGTGCAGAACCTCTCTCTCTCTCACACACACACACTCCCCTTTGTTCTCTTTCCTTATCATCATTTGCGAGCCTCCCTTATCCACACTACGCATCAACCAATGTAAAATGGAGATGCTATGCTACTGTCCCGGTGCTGCGACATCAGGGTCTGTTCTTTTCGGCTGCGGCTTATGATGCTTGGTTAAAATTTTTAAATTTTGGCTGTTTACGGTACAGATTATGGAGAGACAGATACTCACTTGCGATTTTGGCTGGTACAGATGTTGGGCTTTTAACGTGTAGATCGTTTAACTTGTAGACCCCGTCTTGAAAAAATACTCCATTTGAAAGTTAGATACTGTAGCAAAAACTAAAAACCGCCATCTTCAGAGGAAAAGAACAGACCCTCATTGGAGTGCAGAATCACACACACAGAGGACGGAATAGGACAACTGTTCTGAAATAAATTCCGAAACAGTAAGAACGGACTGGGTTGTTAAATTATCTGAAAACATGTTTAAAGAACTCTTTGAATCTCGATTAATGGACCGGGGTTGAATAGTACCGTTCCCCACTGCGCCAGCGAAAATTCTTCTGTCTACTGTCTAGAGATGGAAACGACTCAGATATGAACGAATGGTCTCAAATACAAATATAAATTTATATTTTTAAAATAAATACAAATTTGAATATTCTTAAATAGAAACACAAATCGAATATCGTAACAAATATAAATTCGAATCAAATATGTACTTAATTCAGTCGAATACAAATATCCTTCTCCAACTTTTGTAACAAATTCCTAGCTGTTTTGACGGTTTTTCACCGATTTTTAATCGGTTACCGGAACGGCTACCGGTTTTAATTCGTCCAAATTCAAATTTCGAATCACAAAATTCTAAATCGCATAGGAAACGGATTGAATACAAATCGAATAGTTTCGAATACGAATACGAACATTTTCGAATACGAATTTTACTTACCATATTCGTATTTTCTCAAATACAAATATGAATAAAACGTATTATCCGTTACCATTTCCCACCCATACTTTGCCCCACCAATACAACGTACACGGGCACCATGCATCACATACCAGAGCACAAAGCAAATGTAGCATCAAGCATGGGCTCTATAGCAAGCGATGCGCACGTCCTATTTTATTTATGTTTGTGTTTGTGCTGACGGACTAACAAACATCAATGTGTCATCCAAATCATCAAATCTATTCTCTGGCGAAAGGTTGCTTTATTATATCCAAAGTTTACCAGCTGTTCCATAAAATGGACCCCAATAGCTGAGCATATCCAAATCTAATTGAACCAACGAGTTTTTTTAATAACAGGTCAAACCCTAACAAAATCATGTGCTAATCTGCCAACTATTATTGTACAAAAGAGGGGGGGGGGGGGTAATCTTCTACATCCTAGCCATGAAGAGAAGGAATGAGGGTGGTGACGCTGATGTTTTAACTTTTAAGCCTATAACATGGGGAACAATAGCAAAAAGAAGGCAATATTTTACATGTAGTTTGACCACTCTACGTCTCAACCTCATTTAGGAAAACAAAAATGCCTCAAAAAACAAGCCGCACAAGGAGCTGGTAGTTTACCAACAGTATTCCACTGGCACCTAAATTAGCAAGGACAAGACACGTTAGAAATGAGGAGCACTGTGGTAAATAAATCAAGAAGATCAGCGTAATTACCAGAGCAAACATGTATTGCCACACGAAACATAGAATCCCCCATAAGACTATCTTTGTACCGATAGGTGAAATATAGATACATTGTTAAATAGCTTTTGAAGAACTTCCACATAAAAACTTAAGCGCCCAGTTAAAATTTGTCATGGTAGTACGATCTCAGGGATTGAATAAGCTGTTCCCTCAGTGACTCTGGAATTGTTTGCCTAAATATTTTTCCAGAATCACTAATTAGCTGCTTTCTGCATTACAGGAGAAAAATATACAATATTAGACCCATTGAATGATGTAAACAAGCCACCCAGAAGTGCAATGATGATCACATAAGTAATCACAGAAAATGGAAATGCAATCTCATATTTGACATATGCTATTAGGGGTGAAAACTGATTGGATAGTGCCCAAACCACATTCGTATTCGTATTTATAAACGAATACGATTATTAATCCGAATATTCTTAAATACGAATTCGAATCGAATATGGTAACGAATACGACTTCGAATCGAATATCTACTTAATTCGGTCGAATTCGGATATCCTCATAACTTACGTAGTATGAAGACATTAATGATATTTTATCCTCGTACAATCATGTTTAATCATTCTAATTCATTTACTTCACCTAAAGAAACACGAATTCACGTTCAATTAAAAAAAAACTTAACCAACTAATTAGTCGTATTGTAATAAAATATGACTATTGCTTCGTCGAATACGAATATAAATACATAAAGTCCGGATAAAATAACATTTTGGATAATAAAAATCCATACCATATTCACATCCATATTTTTATGCGAATTCGAATATAATATAAATTGTTAATTGGATGGGAAAATATATACCATATCCGCATCCTATCGAATACGATAACAGGATAACACGGATAATTTGTATCCACTTTTTACCCCTATATGCTATGTGGTGGGGGCTTCTGAATGATAACTTAGCAGGGAAACCAAAATGTAGTACAGTTCCGCAGAACAACCTCTCCCACTGGCAGGCATCAAGAACATGGACTAGTCCAAAACCGAATAAAAATATTTAAGCTCATAAAGACCTTAGATATAAGAAAATAAGAAATGAACTAACGGCAACTATACTGCAATCTTACGGACTAGCAACAGAATTAAAATGGAAACAATGAATGAATGATAACACTCATACTGCAATCACGCAGCACTACAATGTCACAAGTAAATTATCTGGCTTAGTGGAGTAAATAAAATGCTAATAATGCAATAATAACTGTGGATCAATGTTACATTGTGCAATGCAGAACATTAAGGAAATATTTCCATACATAAAGATCTCAAGAGCAAAAGAACAATATAATAAAAGAATAAGAACCATCCCCGTATAGAAATATCTTATAAGCAAAAGAAAAATAAAGTTGAATCACAAAAACATCAGAGCAAAGCAGTTTCACCTCAATGAATCACTATCTTGAGGCATGACTGTATTTTGTACACGTCGCCTCTTTTCAGAACGCATGAAATTATAGACGCGATCCACCCAACCAGAGGACCAAAGCTCAGAAGATGCTGATTCAGCAAGCCTACACATTTAATTAACAAAACATGCAGTAAGCATTAGGAAATTACTACAGCTCACAAAATGAATTAAGACCAACACATGAAAGAAAGCTGTTCTGCACCCAAAAAACTAATGGAAAAAACTCGAAATAAATATGGGGAACATTCTCTCTAGTACAAATATGCTAACTCAATAACTAGCATATGGGTCACTGAATGAGGTTTGGATGGATCAGATTAAAGGGAATTGGAAAGGGGTGAGAGCCTTCATGCATTATTTGTTGCGGGTATTATTTTCACAAAGTATCCATCCATGTCACCCTGAATCTAGTCCATCAGAGCAACCAAGCCTCATGCAATGTTAGCATCTGTAAGTTGATACTTTCTATTGACAATAGACTTAAATGAACCATATTGGTTCTCACTTAGTCTAAAACGTTCACCAATTATTCGTTTGTAAAGCAACTTAGGCTCCGTTTGGCATTGCGGTGGGGCTTTTGAGAAACATTTTTTTTTAGTTTTGGATAACAATTAGTTGGAAGCATATTTTTTGGAGCCATAACAGAAATATCTTACCACAACTGGTAAAGATTCCCATAACAAACTAAATTCCACAGCGCAGCACCGTAACCACAAATTGGCCATTAATGAAACTTACCATAGATATTACTAGTTCGCAATGCAATTTTTAAAGATGTACTCCCTCTGTTCATGTTGTACTTGACTTCCTAGAATCTATAGCATCAAACTTTCTAAAGTTTGACAGCCAATAAATTTGAAACTATCTAGATTGACTATACGAAAATTATATCATTAGATTTATCGTTAAAAATACTTTCATAATATTACAATTTTATTAGTATATCTTAGTATAAAGTTATAAAAAGTAGCAATCAAAGTCGCATCTCAAAGACTGTAAAAAGTCAAAAACGTCAAGTAAAAAAGAGCAGAGGGAGTACAAAGCAAGGTAGCATAAAATTTGCTATGTTTAGCACATCTGCATAGTATTCTATATGAAGTGGGTTCAGTTTAAAATAACGAGATAAAAAATCAGTAAGTGATTGAACATGGAAGGTGTGCAATGTCTGAAAACTGCAAGAGAAAAAGAAAGCAACTGAATGGACAATCAGTGTTTCATGGAAAAAAATACAAAGAGCAATAGCAACATACTGTCAATTAGAGACTTACATTTCCTTAAACTTCCCTTCTTCAAGAGGGTGTTTCAAGCATGCACTGTCCTTGGCTGAAGATACCACATCCTTTACTAAGTTAGCAGAGGCTTCATGGTGTAAAACTAAACTTTTAGAATTTCCCAAACTACAAATTTTCTTATCCAATGTTGAGGTAACGGTGCTTGATGACGGTTCAGAATATTGTTCAGCACGTGTGACTTCAGCATCACTGGTCTCTTGGAGATCAGTAAAATGAATTGGATGTCCATTTCCATTTGCATCCTGCAACATCCTTTGTGAATTAACATCCGTATCGCAAGAAATACTACTGTTAGCATTCCTTTTACTTGATTCTGTAGATTTTCCAGACTCACACCCATCCGGTTCTGACAGTGTTACACCCTCATTAACTTCTGGCTTCTTTCTCGAAATGAGGTCAGCTTTGCCATTTGATGTAACCTTTTCTGTTCCAGTATTCTTTAAGTGGATCGGCTTGATATGTGGACCTGGTGCAATCTTGCCATTCTTCAAGGGTAGCATCGTAATATCTTTAGGAGAACATGATCCATTCTGTTTTACTAATGGTATCTTCAGGGGCTCACCAGATGTGGCATTTGATATGCCATTTCCATTGGTGTTGGAAGATTTAACTGCACTAGAAGAGTAACCATTTGTACCAAGCTTTTGAGTTTTGGTACTCAGTATATAGAATAGGATATAGACCTTCTCAGACAGAACATCCTGAGAGTTTGAGATGGAGACATTGGAATCATTACAGCAATACCAGCGACCACTAGCATCCTGAGCATAATGCAAGTTCCAAGCAACCGTTTAGCTAGATGTTACGGTAATAAAATTGAAGAAATTTCAATACTGAGGGATAGCCTATTACCTTAACATATGCATAATAGTGACCAGACTCTGGGGAGAATCCTGAATGGACAATACTGCCAAAAAGATTATATACTGGCTGTGAACCCTGCAGATCCACGCAAAGCAATACAATTAAAATAAACTGATGGGATACCTCATATGATATATTGTTAATAAATGTAAAAAAACAATGTGCTAGAAAACCCAAAATATTAGAAAATATGGAGAGGAATTCGGTGTTACTTGGCAGGATCAAGATTTTATTGTTCCAAAAAGAAGCACTGCTTTATATGATGAGCAAAGTTGAGACAGACTAACAGGGAATGATATTGCAATGGAGCTTGAGTGATCTATGATCAAATACAGAGACAGTGATTTCCTAGTGAAGAAAAATCCTGCAAAGGGATATCATAGACTCATAGTCCAGCTGTAGTCATTGTTATTAAGTCGCGCGACTAATCGTCGATTAGTCGACAAGTCGGCACACAGGCACCGACTAGTGCCGTCGACTCGACTAGCTGTGCTAGTCGTTCGACTTGCCGACTAGTCGGTGACTAGCCGCGACTAGTCGGCCAGCGCGAGTCGAACGTCTAATTGAATCTTGCTCTGTTCTTCATCCGTTTGACGCTTTGTTCTTTCTCCCACTTACTCCATCTTCTTCCTTTATTTTGCTGCTCTGTTTCAGATCTTGATCCTAGTTTTTTTTTCTGTTTTAGACTCAGTTTCGATGCTTTCTTCTAGAGCAAGATCTGAGTATTCTTCCACTCTGAGCCTGGGTAGCAATAGCAAGTAGTAGTGGTGGTAGAAGGCAATTAGTAGTAGAAGCAACAAGCAAGCAGTAGTAGATTAGTCGACGACTAGTCAGGATTAGTCACGACTAATCTCCAAGTCGGTAGCATCACGACTCGACTCGACTTTACGACTTAATAACCTTGGCTGTAGTCTAAATCTGGCACTTGCCTTTGCAACTTTGTGATACTCTTGTTAGGGCATACCACACCAATGCCCAAAAGATGACCATAAGACCTACACTATCCATAATTTCTTGAAACTAATTGACATTCTTAAAATAGATGTTATTCACAGCCAATCAATTCTGGCTTAGACTGGCACCTGTTTTGCTACATTTGTAGTATCATGCAGTCAAAATTGGTCATGCATTAGTCTCAAGACCAATAGGAGTAGTATCATGCAGTCAAAATTGGTCATGCATTAGCCTCAAAACCAATAGGAGTGGTATCATGCAGTCAAAATTGGTCATGCATTAGCCTCAAGACCGGTAGGAAAGCTATTACTCCAGAACTTACTACAGAAAGCAATTCCATTCAAGTATTCATACAATGTAAAAGGCATGCTAAGCACTAGTTAAAAAGTCCTAATTTATTTGGCACTAGATGTTCCATAGATAATCTCAAAACTTCCGTCAAGATCGACAGGGGAAATTGTACAAGGACCCATTAGGTGACTTTACTGTTAGCCTCTCACTGCATTAAAGGTATTGACATAACAAATTGTTTTTAACTGACAACCACCCTCCCTGGCATTCACCCAGAGAAACAATCTCCAAACTTGGATTATTACCACCAAAAAACTAAACAAAATGGGCCACAAATAAATAGTGCCTCCAAGAGTTTACATGATACTTCAAATTTTATTGGGACTAACTCTATAGCTCGGTTATAGATAACCAAATAAAATATCTTCTATATTTAGTAGTTTTCCTTTCCGAGACATGAAGTTTAACTCATGTTCAAATCTAATGGTTCTTATTACTCCAACAGTCCCAACTTGTTGTCTACAACTAACTTATGCACTCAGGAAACAATAACATTACTTTATGACCGCAAAGATTCAGACAGAAAAATAGCTAATGAATAATAAAACAAAATTAAGCTGCCACACTTATACATAGTTTATAAGATCAACACACGAGCAGACAGGTATGCTTTAGTTGTGATATATACAGTTTGCAACCTTAAAGTGAGTTTCTTATTAATCATTATTCTTTGAGTTCTCTTTTTTCTGACTGGCACAGAATCAGTAGCCTGGTTTCAATGGAGTGGAGAAGAAGCTGATAGATAAAAGAGAAGATAAGAGCTGGATAAAATAAAAGAGAAGATAAGAGCTGGATAAAATAAAAGAGAAGATAAGAGCTGGGTATATCAAAACAGAAGACAAAAGGTTACTTCCCTGCAGTTCACTTGACACTATTAAACTTTGTGATAAATATACAAGCGTTAAAAAAGGTATCGGAACACAACTTTTCAAATTGCTAGACATAGTGATATATATCTAGCCCTTTTACACATCTCTACTACTTAAAAAGGGAGTTGTTAGTGGTGGTTCATCTGCCCCTCCTAACTCCCCCTTGCACATCTCTAAAAAAATGTCTAACAAAAAAAGCAATCTTCAAAAAAGAAAAATCCACCACTCTACAAATTCTCTTAACCCAAAAAACAGAGCTCTACCGTGTGCATGGCAGAGTCGAGGGCAAGGAGGCAGAGCCGACAGCGTGGGCCGGGTAGGCCAATCCCTACAATGCCGACTCGACGTGCTGGGATAATATGATTTTTTTTATCCGTAGCAAACACGGGCATTCAGCTAGTTGAGGATTAAATAACAATATAAACAAGGGCCCTGACCCAAGCAATTTTGCTCAACCAATTAACCACTAGCTCAGACAGAACATTCAGAACTCAACAAAACATATTTAAAGATCAGCTTGATTGCAAAATAGATTATTTTCATCCTTTTTGTCAGTTCATTGGTTATTTAGAAATCATGTGCGTTATTCAATGTTCATGCTTCTGAAGTTTGATGCAGTGAACCTCAGAGAGTTGATCTAACACAAAATTGCAAACAATGTTCCTGAACTAACTAGATGTTGATGGCACCCTGTCATAGCACAACCACAACAAAGTAGCAGCAGAACCACATCAATCAAACAACCAACATGTGGTCACTGCTCAATGAGTAACCTATTACAAGTGAAGTAGACTGCTTTTATGACTAGTTACACACTAATAATATTGCCTGCCTGGAAACGCCCAACAAATACTCCAAACAATGTGAGAATCAATTCAATGGTCATGTTTTACCTGGTTTTTATTATACATGAAGTCAGAAAGAACAAGAGCCTCCTTGAATTCTATGTTCCTGTTGATCTTCCCACCATTTATTCCCTCAAACCTCTAATAACAGCCACCCAAAAATAAAAACAAACACGGATCATCAGCAACACCTCTTAACCAAGTCAAATGAACAACAATAAGTTCTTTGCAGAATAAAAAATATCAGGAATGAAGATTAATAACCTTGAGTTGTATGACAAGCACCTTAGGTGCCCTGAGTATGAACATTTGCTTCTGCGCTGAGGTAAGCTTCTTGCATCTGCAATACCAAAATTCACTTTTCACCAAGGCTTGTTTGTAACACAGGAAAAATATAGGAATCCAAGTGCAAAACTACAGAAATAGGAAATTTGGGGGGGGGGGGGGGGGGGGGGGGGGGGATAGATGTTGAGATGAGTAAATATGATGTCACACACTCACACTTAGCCCTTCTTTCCAATCAAACAAATTGAGCTCACTTTCTTCCCTCTTTGTCCCCCCCCCCCAAAAAAAAACCCCACCCACCAAGGGCAAGGCAACTTGCTGGCATGCTTGTCACGGCGTCGCCTAGGCGACGCCTTGGCGTCCAGGCGCCGGGGAGGAGACGCCGGGGAGGCTCGCCTCGCCTTGCCAGGTACGCCGTCTGCCCCTGTCTTCTCCGGCCGCGCTCCGGCCGCGCCGCCTCCCTCCCTCCCGCCGGCGACGGCGCCTCCACCCGCGCCGCCTCCCTCCCTCCCGCCGGAGACGGCGGCTAGGGTTAGCAGATCGGGCGCGGGGAGCTGAAGGCGGTGGGGGGAGGAGGCGAGGGGAGGCGGAGATGGGAAGAGGATGCGGCGGACGGGGGAGGCGGCGGCGGGGAGAGGAGTCGGCGGACGGGGAGGCGGAGAGTCCGAGAGAGACGCAGTCGAGAGAGACGCGAGAGTCGGGGGGAGCGAGGAGTAGCGATGAGGAGAGACCGAGAGACGGACTCGGGAGACGGACTCGAGTGAGCGAGCGAGAGATATATATGACTGAGTCGGTCACTTACGCATATACGCACGGCATGACCAGCGTATACGCGGAAATGGCGGTCGCCATGGCGTCGCCGCGGCGTCGCCGTGGCGTCGCCTAGGCGTCCAGGCGCCGCTCACTCGCCGTGCTCGCCGACTCCGCCGTGACAACCATGCTTGCTGGTGCATGGAAAAGGCCACATAGCGGCATTCATGTGTACCCAAGAAGGATGTAACACAGTGGCGTTAGCATGTAGCAGAGGCAATGATAGTGGTGTACAGTGCAGCAATGAGCTTATTTCCCAGTACATGTTTGGATCTTTTGCATGCCTTGAATTTCTATGCAAGGATAAACTGGCCCATCCAGGCAATACCTCATATAGGCAAGGTTAGCAAGGCTCCCTGTTTAGCTATGTTTCCTTGTTGTGAAATGACTGTACGCTTTCAAGAAATGCATAATTAATTAATGATTGCTTAAATTCTGTTATAATATTTACCAATAATCATTTGATGGACCACAATGTGACAAAATCATGTTTAAACAAACGTTGCCCACATGAGACATGAGAGAGCCATTTGGATATCTGCATAGGGAAAACTTTTCCTTGCTTATGTGAGAGAGTTTGCTTGGCAACAGAAGGCTTGTGGAAATCTACCAAACAAAATAAGGTTGCCCGGCAAGATTAGGCAGGCAAGAGATCAGATCACCCATTCCCGCGTAAGAAAACTTCCAAGAGGTTTGAACTAATATTTAGATTCTTGTGAAATCATAAAAAAGGAAAGTAGCCGTACGTTTTTCCCGACAGGGATTCTTACATTCCAAACGAATGAATAGTGAAATTCCTACTGGATTTGGAATCCTGAATATTTCATCTCAAAATCTAGCGAGTAGACGTTCTCTCTCTTAAAAGAATATAGCATGCTAACCAAGTAAATAGTGAAAATTCCTAACGGAGTCTAAATCCTATATTTTTTCCTCTGGGGATCCTTCATTCCAAACAAGACATTACTAAGAAAAACTAGATAATTTATCAGCAATTGACTAGCAAAGAGAAGCATACCTTTCACAACTGTACTTGTTTGCACCCTCCAATATCTCAGGCTGAAAGAAGCGGCCAAGGGCATCACCAACAGAACTGGTCCCGTGCAGGTCGAGGCTGATGTCCATGATATCGTCGGTCTTGTTCGACTCTCCCTTGCACACGAGGCACTTCACCTGGCTGAGCAGCACCCCGCCAAATGTCTCCTTCATCACCATACAGGGCCCCTGCCTCCGGCCCTCCTCCTGGCCAGAGTCTCCATTGGCACTTGCCGCATGAAGGCGCTTGCGTATGCGGAGACCAGCAGTGTGACAAGCGTCTATGACGTAGCGGAGGAACTCGTGCGCGTCCTCCTGACGCCCCCACCGGAAGTGCTCGGCGAAGAGCGGCATGCAGCGGATGATCTTCCCCGGTGAATCCAGCGCCCCTGCTTCCGCCCGAAGCATCCGCGCGATCTGCCGTTCGAGCGCGCAGAATGCGCACTCCTTGTCCCTGTTCGGGAACACCTTCTTGCCTACAAGCGACGGATCAACATCAGCTGCCTGACAAATTGCACGAAAACAAGTAGACTAGGGGAAAGTCAGTGCTAGGGTTTCGTACACAGATTGGAGTGTCGGGAGGAGAGGCAGAAGGTGGCGAGGGGAGGGGTGGAGGCGAGGCACTGGAGCACACTGTTGAGGTAGCAGGTGTTTCCGAGATTCTTCAGCCCGGGGGGAGGGCCCGAGCGGGGGCGCCGCGGCGGCGACGGCGGCTCTGCTGTCGGAGCCATCACCGGCTCCGAGGGGTGGGAGCGGCGGGGGCAGCGCCGCCGAGGGGCAGCTCGAGGTCCTCCTCCTCCTCCTCTCCACGTAGCGCCGCCGCCGCCGCCCACACCTCATCCGATCGCATCGCCCACCAGAGCGCGCCGCGGAGGACTGGCCACCGTGGTGGTATTGGCGCTCCCAAACGCGAGCTCTAGGGTTGGCGCGGCCGGCGAGGGGAGGCTGAAGCAGTAGCGCGGGCAGGGTCCCTCGATTCGAGGAGGAGGACGACGACGACGGCGGCGAGGGGAGGCGAGGGGAGGGAGACGGCGACTTGGGGTGTATTATTCCCCCCTCGGACTCGGGCTCGAAGGAAGCCTCGGTGAGCGAACAGTCGTGTTTTTATGCCGGGCGGCTGATTGGCAAGCGGTAGACCAATTTGGTAAGAGTTTTTTTTTCTTTTCCTGGTATGTAGATAACTAGGTATGCTTGTTTTTCCCTTCTCTGCAAAAATGCTAGTAGAAGCATTCCTGTGTTCATGTGCTTACCAACAATGTTGTCTTAGAATTATGTTATTCTCAAAAAAAAACATCGAGTTGATGGATGGTAGATGGTCTTGGTTAGAAATCTTGGTGAAATCTATGCTAGGCTGGATGCAACGATCATAAAAGGTGCTATCTTAGAAATAGATGTCTTCTGTATAGGAAATAATAGCAGAAAAATATGTTGTAGTGCATGCGATCTATGCATTAGGCAATACGAGCGAGAACCATAAATAACATGCACAACTATCTATTATTGAGATGGTCCGGAACGTATTCCTAACGATAATACTTTTTGTAGCACCTAACACAGGTTTGATCTCTCATAAGAGCTACTAGATAATACTTTTTTTCTGAATGGGTATAAAAGAACTGTTAAAAACCGAAATTAACACTACTTTCTACTAAGGGCCTGTTTGGGACTGCTCCACTCCAAATTTTGCAGCTCCGCTCCACTTTTGTCTTGCCAAACACCTCCAGCTCCTAAAACTCCGCTCCAAGAAAAAGGTGGAGTTGATTTTTTGTGGAGCACCTCAAAGGGTACTCCAGGATTTGGACTTTTGTACTCTCTCATGGAGTTGAGATAAAATTACCCACCACTGCCATTACACAGTTCCCCTCCGTACCGATTCGATCTTTTCCTTCTCCTCCCCACCCACCCGCCCCGCTCGTCTCCTCCTCCCCCGACCCGCTGGTCTCCTCCGCCCCCGCCCCCACCGCGCGCCGCTCCTCTCCTCCCCACCCACCCGCGCCGCTCCTCTCCTCCTCCCCCGACCCGCGCCGCTCCTCTCCTTCGCCCCCCACCCACGCCGCTCCTCTCCTCCCCACCCACCCGCGCCGCTCCTCTCCTCCGCCCCCGACCCGCGCCGCTCCTCTCCTCCGCCCCCCACCCCCGCCGTGGCGGCCGCCGACACCCCCTTAGCCACCACGCCCGCCCGCGCGCGCCCCACCTCGAGGAAGAAGGTCGGGGTGTGCCTCAAGGGCAGGGCCCGCGCCGAGGCAGAGGAGGAGGAGGCCGCTGCCGCCAATCTCGAGGCGGAGGCGACGGGGGTGGCGCCGGAGGCGGACGAGCTGGGGGAGAAGGGCTGCAGCGGCATCAACATCAACGAGACGGTCGAGCTGAGCGAGCTGGGGTTCCGCGAGGACGAGCTGGGGTTCCTCCGCAAGATGCCCTGATCGATCGAGGGGAAGAAGAAAGGTTGTGCATTTTGATCATACCGTTCTTGATCGTGATGTGATCTTGAGGGTGTCTTCTGGTTTAATGTTGATTTATGCTAACTGAATTGTGAATTATGGTGCGTGGCGCCACTCATTTTGCTTCTGTTATCTGTGTGTGGGCTGTCTTGTGCAAAGATCATGGGAATATTAGAAATGTTGCCATTTTCGTTTAGTGCGATGTTTGTAATACCACAGGTGGTTTGGTTAGGCAATATGCACCTAAAAGAAAAGCAGGATGTTATTGTGTGCTTAAGGATAATTAGGTTTAGCTCAACACTAAGATCCTGCTAGTTTAATTGACATTAGGAACTCTGGTAGATCCTTTTTGTTGTGCTTTGTAGTAAATCAGTGAGTGGTGACTTTTAGTTGTAATGCACTAATGCTGCAGCTTCTTTTGTAAGGACTCTAAAAAAAGCAGGATGCTGTGCTCTCTACAAGCAGTTTCCCCGTAAACTTCAGGAACATCATGTTCATCATTATTGGGTGAACCATTGGACTGTGTCATGTCTATTGGTCAAAACACTGGCCTTTGATTTCTCTTCATAGCATATCAGTATGCCTTGAAAATTTCTCAAGACTCATAATCTTATTACCAGTTGCAGCTTACATGTCCTCCCCGTGCCACATTGAGCTGATCCTGTCGGAGAAGGAAGAGCCCGTGAAGAAAGAGGTATGTGCTTCTGTGCACTGATCACTTGTACCTGATGATCTCGCAGTTAAATGCTTTAGCGTGCGTTCATGTTAATTCCGGGCTAGTCCTTGTGTTTTTAGCCACGTTTTGCTACGGTCTCTGATATTTGTTTGCCGTAGGACTTGAGCCTGATGCGGATGTTACACACCAGGGGCGAAGCCCAATAGAGACCCGTGGGTGCCCAGGCACCCCCCTCACTTCCAGAATTTCTTAAGGATTGGAAAAATTCGACCCTATAGGCACCCCGCATGGCCCAAGACGAGGCACCCCCCACCAGGCCGGCAGCCCAACAAGCCCACTGTGCACCCCCCACCCATTTGCTCTAGCTTCGCCACTGTTACACACCACGCAGCGCAATAGCATTAACTCGCGACCCCTGGCTCATTTTTGTACGGATAATTGTTTGTATTCGAATCATGTACGGACATTTTTTTTGGTTTTTTGGTTTTCTTGAATAAATTAATTGCGATTATAATATTTTACATCATATTTCAATTGGCAACAAAAAAAATCCAGTTACATATGCTCCGCAGACATTAAAACATACACCAAATATCATTCAGGGGCACATTGGACCTTTCTCAGGGAAACCTCACATTCCTGGAGCTGGAGCTAACTGCGTGCCAAACATGACCACCTGCTCCAGAAACTCCACAGTGGAGCTGCTCCATGGTGGAGTTGATGGAGCAGAGCTGGAAAAACTGGAGCAGAGCAGTCCCAAACAGGCCCTAAGATAAGACTATTAAGTAGTAAAATTACGCTGCCTACTGCCACACCCTGCCTCTCCCTCTGCCACGCAAAGCACCCAAGCCCCGGACACCTCCCACTCAAAAATCACCTCCCCGCGGCGTCCGCAGCCATGGGAGCTCAGCAGAGCGTTACTGCGGGGAAAGGTCGGTGCCCGCCGGCCGGCCCTCGCGGGCCCCCTCTCCCTTTCTCTTGGTTTTTCGGGGCTGTTCGGTGTGCGCAGTTAGTTGCTGGTGTGGCTCACGTGTTTATGGAAATGCCGCAGCCAAGGTTGATGTGCACGTCGACCTCACCCGCGTGTTGTGCGAGGCGCTCCTGCTGCCGCCCGTCGTTTGCTTCTTAGGGAGTTGGAACGCGTGCGTGTGTGCCGTGGTTGTCTGACCCTTGGATCTTGACGTGCTGTTTTCTTTTGTTGCTTCAGATGCTCCGGCGCCACTTTCTCGCAAATCGTTGGAAGGTAGGCATGTCTGCTTGCATTTCGCTGGTAAACTTTCATTTCATATGCGTTCCAGGCTTCGCCCATGCATACGCAGTCCAGTCATGTGCGTCTCTGCCTGTGTCTGTACGCGTGCCTCGGGGCGTCACGCATGTTTGTTGAAACAAAGTGAAATTTTGTCAAAATCAAAGTTTGGTTTGAATTCCCAATTCTCCTTTGCCCATCTCCTCCCTAGCCCTAATCCACTCTAATCTCAAAGCATTTCATCTCCTAATCCAAGCCATTGAAGCCTTGAACGGGAGGATTTCGCGCGGCACTGTGCATTGACCGAAAATCCACCGTCGCCGTTGCCACCGCCCCGTTTTCCTCGTGCCAAGCCGCTGTGAGCTTCCCCGCAACTTCCAGCCCCTGCCAATCCATCCCCTCTGGTCATGTCCCCGTTCAGCCCCTCTTCTCGTCCCCTTGACCGTCGTCTTCGTCGCGCCCAAGCCAGCCGAGATATTTTCCCCACCCCTCTCTCGGTGAACCACCATTCCCCGGGTATTTAAGCAGCCCTAGACCCTCCATTGGACTCCCTCCGTCTCCCTGAAGCTCACCAAGCAAACCCGAGCTCCCTCTTCTTCTCCATTGCCGGTAATTGAAGAAAGCCCCAAATCCATGCCCTAGCTCAATGTCCCATCTCCGGCCATCCACTTCCCAATTCCCTCCGCCTATAGCTCCTCCATGGCCCCAGCATCAAGTCCCAACCGCCAATTTGATCCCCCAACCACCCCTCTTCCCCAGCGCTGTTCACCCCCTCCCTCCCGAAAACCGCCACCGTGGCCGGCCCAACCCAGGCCGCCCGAGCTTCGGCCAACCTCCCCTCAAGCCTACCCAACCCCCAAGGATGCCCAAGAACCAGCCCAATTGTCTAGAATCCCTCCCATGAGCTTGCAATGTCAAAAATGGCCGCGCAAGGGAGGAGCTCACCACCGGCGATTGCCGCCTCCACCGGACCTCCCACCGTCCAAAATGGAACCCCCAAGGTGCCCCGAACCTAACCATGCCCTCAGTTGCCGTCGCGCTTCACCCTAGCGCCGCCGCCGACCACCGCCTCCATCCCCTGTTCCGAGCGCGCGTGGGAGCCGGAAGAAGAAGAAGAACAGTGCCCTGGGCACTGTTCCCCCGACCCCGCCGTCCCGACTCGGCTGGACCGAGTCCGTTCGCCCGCGCCGGTCACACCCGACCCGAGCCCGTTCGACGCGGTTAGACCGAGCCAGCTCGCCGAGCCCGATGAACAGTGCGACCGAGCCCAATGAACAGTAACTGACCCAAAGCCCAAAATACATATTTATACTCCCCGGATTCGTTTCGAGCCCGCCAACCCAAATCCAAGACCCATTTCCCCATATAGCCCTCCTATAAACCCAAAATCCCATTTTAATGGAGTTTTTCGGATTTTCTTTATTCTTTTATTTTCTTTATTCCTCGCTCATTCCTTCGGGCATGGAATTAATATTATTTTATTTGGTTTACGCTAGCTTCCGGAGTCGAGTTTGCACAGGAACCAGAAGGAGAAGCGCAAGCCCAGGTCCAGTCCGCGGAAGAATACGAACTAATTGAAATCACCGATCCGCAAGGCAAGTCACACATACCTTGATCATGTTGAACCTACATTTCCGCTATTTATTTATTTACCAGTATTTTCATTATGTTATTTGTGAACTGTTATTTTACGTGCAATAAATGCTTAGAATGACATGATACTAGTTATGTCCTACCACCTGAAAAAGCCCAGTCTGATTTGATGGCCATATTCACCTTGACAAGACATAGTATTATTAAATTCAATAATATGTAATCATGGTAGTTTAGAGAATCAACAACATCTTTTATTTGGTATTTATTTGGGAAAGTGATTCTAGGGTAAGCGAGGATCGCTGGATCCCGTGACCTAGGGTGAAGGCAAATGTTACAAATCAATGGGAGTGTTAAAGCACTGGACAGATTTGCAGAAGGGAATTTGCCACCGGTGAAAATATAAGGACTAGACCCTTGTGCTGAGTAAAGAACATAGTGATCGCCCAACCACAAGCGTTGATACGTCAAACCTGGTCTAGTAACTGCTCAAATTCGATTGAACCTCTACAAACGCGAGGTGGAGGCAAAGTGTGAGTCCATACGGAAGGGAGTTGAGAAGGGCCGTATGGAAGTTGGCGCCATTGTTGTTTTTATTACTGATTTAATTATCAGAGGACCACACAATAGTAGGCTGAGGTGGGTCAGAGGTTATAGCCTAGGCTCATCAAGGAAACCTACTAGGTAGAGGCTATATAAAGAATTGAGCAGTGAACAGCCTTGTTTCCTTTACTCTTTAGCGGGAGTTAAGGAATCTTGTGGGTAAAGCAGGGCAGCTTTGCAAAGTCATGACTAATGGTATTCGAATACGCCGTGCTTCCGGTAAATGAAGCTGTGTTTAACGGGTGATTCCAACAGCAAGGCATAAGTAGATTTGAGAAGGGTTTGGTAGTAGTGAAGGTTGATAATCAAGCTTGAAACCCCCCCCCCCCTTAATAAAATAACCTTTTCGTCTTTAACTGTTTTCCAACTAAAACTGCATCCACTCAAAATAATAGACCTGTTCCCCTTTACTTGATATACCATGCATGAAACTATTATTAAGCTCCGTGTGACTTGTTGAGTACAAGTGGTAGTACTCATGCTTGCTAAAAACATAAACAGAAACAGCGATTATGGAAGAGGCAGGAGAAGATGATGAGATGATGCTGTACGAGGTTGATGAAGCTTGGAATTAGGATCGTTCTTCGCTCAGGCGTGCCTGTGGTTTCTTTTGTAATGTAACTAAGGGCAGTTGACCCTACTGTAATGCTTGGCTTTTAGCCTTTATATTGTAATAAAGTTCGCTTTTGCTCTTAAGCTTGTGTTGGCAATGTTATACACTCGTTGGATATACTCGCAGTTGAACAGTCCTGGGCAGCTGCGAGGGTTTTCATAATACTCCCAGAAATGGGGGTGTTACATTTGTGCATGCTCGCTCTTGCATATATGTGTTTCTGTGGCTGCTCACACGTGCCCATATTCTTGTGCGATCATTGGGCCGTGTCTGTGTCTGACTATTGTTTGAACTTTGTACCATTTTGTTGTGAGTTTTGAAGTTTGATCTGCAGGGTCTCCCTCAAACATCCAAGCCTCTTTGGGAGGAGCGAGAAGTTGGACGTGATATTGGATAAGAGTATCAACGACTCCAATGTTGTCGTTGCCTTTAGACGCCCGAGGCCCGAGTGGTTATCGCAACAATCATTTGTCATTCAGGTAGGCGTTCTGTTCAATGTATCTTGTTTTTTTTAAAGTTTATTGTTTGAAATTAAACAGAAACGTTGCGATGCTATAGCAGAAGGATGTTATAATATTTCATATTGTTTCTTTGCATTGCATTCTCTTATTGGTCTTGTGGCGGTACTCATTTCTTCTTCTCATTTATATTCTAACATCCTGGTGTTCTTTGGACCAAAAATATGGCAACGGAGAATTTAATAGAACCATAGTTGCTCCTTTGAACCTACAATGGAAGTACTACACAAAAGGCAGTATTTGCCATAATAATTGGAGCAACTAGTGAAACTATTATCTATGTGCTCATAGACACTCAAGCTTGATTTTTGTCACATTACTTATGTGGTGAAAGTTTAGCTATCATGAAAGTTGATTGTGCCATGATTCAAATTGTTTTGATAGAATATTGGGAAGAACCAGATATAGGAGGTAAAAGGACCTAGTTTTATCTTAATACAACAACAATAACAACAAATCATTTTATCCCAAACAAGTTAAGGTAGGCTAAGAATGAAACCTCCTCAAGGTCAAAGAAACGATAGCCTTGTAATAAAACTTACAAGGTAAAACCCTAAGCTTACATCCTGCCATACGAGCAGAGAGCCTAAAACACCGCCCCTAAACCTTCTTCTTATGTTATGGTTCTGGTACGTAGATCGCTAACTTTTATGCGCTTATGTCCAAGCTAATTCTTTGGATACATTCTAATCCCTTAAGTCTCTTTTAACTGCTTCCTCCTACGTCAGTCTTGGTCGACCTCTGCCTCTTCTTACGTTTTCGGTACATCTAAAAATTCCAATACGTACCCGTGCCGCAGGAGTCATCCGTTGAAGATGTCCAAACCATCTCAAGCGATGTTGGACCAGCTTCTCTTCAATTGGTGCCATCCTCACCCTATGACGTATATCATCATTGTGGATTCAACCTCTCCTTGTGTGACCACAGATCCGCCATAGCATCCTCATCTCCGCTGCGCTCATTTTCTGTATATGTTGTCTTTTAGTCACCCAGCATTCCACTCCATATAGCATCGCAAGTCTGATCGTTGTCCTATAAAACTTACTCTTTAACTTTTGAGGAACTTTTTTATCACACAAGACACCCGATGCTTGGCGCTATCTCACCCACTCCGCTCTTATCCCGCGGCTCACGTCTTCATCAATCTCGTCGTCCCACTATAGTATCGATCCTAAATATCAAAAAGTGTCATTTCTAGGCACTACTTGTCCGTCTAGACCAACATCTCCATTATCTGCCCTGGCGCCGCCGAAATCACACCTCATATTGGTATGTCCCGAAGAACGTAGATGATAGTCGTGGCTTGTAACACCTGGGCCAGATTTGGCCTAGCCCGGCCCACGCGATGCCCTATGAGAGAGAGTGCCAAGTGGCGGAGGAAGCAAAAGCCGATTTGCTTCCCTCCCCCGTGCTCACTCGGCTGCTGCCGCCCACCCTGTGCTCACCCGACTACCACCTTCTTCCCCCGCGTGCACGCCACCGTCGACGCGCCGTCGCTTCTCCGGCCGCACCTCGCCGTCCCCCTGTTGCCAGCGACGCCCTGCACACACTGCGCGTCGCTCCCGCCCACGCGCACCGTCGTCGCTAGCCACCAACGTTGCTCCTTGCTGCAGCCTACACCACCGATGCCAGCCGCTAGCGCACGCCGTCGTGGTTAGCCGCCTCCACGCGCTTGCCCCCGCTGTCACCCGGCTCCGCTGCTCCCAGGCCGCGTCTCACCTTCCTCGTCTCTTGCTGCAGCTGCCGCTCCACACCGCGGCCACACCTCGCCTTCCTTTGCCCCGCAGCTCGTCGCCGCTCCCCTGCTCTGCCCAGCCGCTCGCCTTGCAAGGAGGCAAGGGGGTAGCCGGGAGCTGGCTGTGAGGGGAGGAGAGAAGAGAAGAGGTGATGCCTTGAGGAAAGAAAGGAAGGGAAGGGGGGAGAAAAGAAGAAGGGAGGTCGGTCGTGTGGGGAAGGAAAAGAGAAGATGGGAAGCCAGCCGATCAAGTGAGGAAAAGAAAAGGGAAAGGAAGAAAAAGAAGGGAAGGTTGATCCAACACCCAATCCGGCCAAAACAAGGGAGAAGGAGCCCCGAACCAGTTAATCGGAGCTAGGGTAATGCCTCGATTCCTTCTCCTTGCTTGGTTATTGAGTTTTATAGAGATTGAATTGTCAATTAGCGAGACGAATGCATTGAATGGTTAGAACATGGCTTGTTGTTGGATCCTATGTGTAGTGCGGTGGTGTTGTGGCCATGTACGTGTAGAGCTAGCGAAGTGCGATGGCCGTATGGTGATGTGTCGATGCATGCATGACCAACCAGTGTTTAGTGAGTGGTTAGTGAATCGCTAATTAGTACCAAGCTAATTAGTGAATGATTAGAGTAAGCAAGTAATTAGAGTTTGTGGTCATTGAGGAGAGCGAATGATTACTATGGATTAAGTAGTATGGGTTAATAGTGTGGGGACTAATTAACATAGGCTCTTTCTAGAGCTCTATAGAAGGCTGGAATGCTGAGTTCGATGGTATGGTTTTGGAAGTATATCTTCGAGACGGCCACAGCCAATATGGGATAACCTAGCCGTCGGGGCTGAAAACAATGGTTTAACTAATGTAGTCTGTAAATTGTGACAATTAGGCCTACGAGAGTAAGTTGGGTAGACTACCAAACCCAGAATATTTGCTATGTTTTATTTCGGGTTCGGAAGACACAGCCGTTCGAGCACTCGGAGCAGCTGGACAGTATCTAGTGAGAGAGTGTGGTATATGTTGGTTTTGTGCATAGGAACAACGTCGTTCTTATGTGTATGTATTGCGTTGGCAATGAATTGAAATGCACAATGCCTGTTCAGGTGGCGATTCAAGTTTGGTGCCATCCACGTGTCGTCCACCAGGTTAACAGGAAAGTACATGGTAAAACAGTGAATTATGGTAAATGCTTGCCTTTCGTGTTTCCATGCCATGGTCTACAGTATTTTTGAGGCAATGTATGTGAATATGTGCTAATCATACCTTGATGAGTATTGTGTATGATTAAATATCCACATATGAAGAATGTTGCATCATTCAAAATGCATAAGAGTTAGGTCAGTGAGAAAGTTATATGACTAGTCTGGGATGATCTTAAATAAGACTTATAGAGGTAGGCACCTCCATGGGATGGAGGAAGAGGGTGACATCGACGGGTGTACCCTCCGCTATACCGATATAAGCTACAGTTACATATGCATTGCATTGCACAAAAGTGACAGATAAGGTGATACAGCTACAAAGATTTATTGATTTACAGTTTACAGTCATGGATTTGATTTACAATTCACAGTCATGGAATTGATTACAGTTTATAGTCGTGGGTTTGATTTACAAATCACCATGGTTGTCACAGCGGACATGGCGACCACGGCGACTACCGGGCGCCAGGACGCCTAAGCGTCTAGGCAGGCGCCTAGGCGTCGGCCAGGCGTTCTAGGCGAGCAGATGCAGACAGCAGTACAACACAACAGAGAGCAGAATCAGCAGATGCAGACAGCAGTACAGCACAGCAGAGAGCAGATGCAAACAGCACAGCAAAGAGTAGATGCAGACAACACTACAGCAGTACAACACAGGCACACAACATACCTTGAAGAGTTGCAAACCTAAATTCCTGATCATCAGATCATGAACTCCTGATTGTGTCATCAGTATCACTTCCCTTGATAGAACATGCTATTAATTTGTAATTTGTTGTTTCCTGACTTCCTCACTTCCTGTATAAGTGTATATCATATCATATTACATGTACAGATATTGGTAAGACAGGGAAAACTTGTGTAATGTGAGTATGTGGCAAACTGGCAATGTGAGTATGTGAATATGGACCTTCAATCTTTGTGTATTGTCCTTGTCCCAACTCCCAAAAGTTGAAACCTCCATCAGAGCCTGCACCCTGCAATGGCAAATGTATGGTGCACCTCCATCAGAGCCTGCACAAATCGACAGTATTACGAACAGCTGGCAGGTGCTATACGCCTATACCATGTAATGTTTAATATAGTAAACAAAACTTGAACAAAAGAATGGAGGGATGGACTGACTCACCAACACCATCCGATTCCACAACCAAAGCAGGGAAGCTGTCTCTTTAGTCTTCACTGATCCTTTACTGATCATGCACAACCAATGCTATCCAGGACCATCCGATTCACCAACACCATCCGATTCCACAACCAATGCACTTAATTGTAGAGATCCTTTACTGATCATGCTTTTCATGAGACAAGAGCGAGACTTATAACCAACATCGGACATGCATTGTCCCGTCTTGATAGAGACTGGTTCATTTGCTAGTACACTCTCCAGGTGATCAAGCATCTCCTTTGCCTGTGAGGATCCAAAGCCTGGGTCAGCATCCTGATGGTGCCACACCAAAGCACTTTCTTTGGTCTCAATGTACGATCCATCAGTTTCTTCCGTGTACAAATTCATCACTGGCTCTGCCATTTGCATCCATCCAAAGTCCAAAGCCTGGGTGCACGCTTGCCACTCTTCATCTCTAGTCCACCTACATACGTTAGAAAGCACATTTCATTGTCCATTCCTTCTTGAGAAAATTTGACAGCAACCAGGCTAGATCATGTTTATATGAGCTCTTCAAATTGAAGTCAATACTCTGTACCTTCCTAAACAAGCGAAATACCAAGACACGATAGAACAAAGCAGAACAGCAAATGTACAGATACAGATCAAAATCATAAGGGGCAAACACTGCAACTGCCTCCACTCTACTTGTACAGGTGCAAAGAAAACCATGTGCCAAAAGTGCAGGCGTGCAACTACTTGACAAGTTGACAGCTCACAGTATAAACCACAAAATCACAAATTGACAGCTCCAGTGCCAAAAGTTCGAACTTCAAAACACCATGCATTGCAGGCTTGCAGCTCTGCCACCTAAAACCCCATCAAAATCAAAGCTTTAAGAGCCTAAAACCCAACAAAAAATTTGCAATTTTGCGTACTCAGTAGTCAGTACTCACAATTCTCCCGGGGTAGATCCTGGCCACACTGAGTTTCGGGTCCAAGTCCAATCCACCTGCCTCCCTCTTCTCTAGCTTTCTCTGGCCAGTCCGCTAGCGACCACACCGAGCAGAGCAGATCTGCCAGAAGAAGGGAAGAAGAACTGAGCAGAGCAGAGTAGATAGTAGAGCATGAGAACGAGAGCATGACCACTAAGCAGAGCAGAGCAAGAGAACCAGAACGAGGAGGAAGAAGAACTGAAGAAGAAAAGTAGAAAACAAATGTGGGCATATGGTCCTTGCGTGTGGAAGGGCTTCGATTCATGGACTCGCGGAGAGAGTGTTTCTTGTTGACTAATACTCTCTTACCATGCAATGGTAACCTCCATGAGAACATGATTATCTTGAAGCAAGAGTCCGGTTATGCAGATGTTAATGATAATAGCTTCTTAAGAGTAAGTTCCTGTTTACTTATTTTTACTATCTTTACTTGATTGTAATGTCCACCTTATCATAAAATTCCCATTGACAGGTTAATTTCCAAATGGAACAAGGATTGCCAATTGTACCAAAATCATTGACCTTCTACAGAGTTAAATGTGCAGTTTCGAAAGGCATTAAATTGGGGCCAACATTTTTGGTTACTAGGTATTGCATCTGCCTACTATTCTGCAGCAAACTCTTCTCTGAAAGTTGGTTAATTTCTTCCTATCTCGCAGCTTGACGGGCGGTTCCATTGTGGGGGACATGGCACCATATCAAGCATTTGCAATAGGTGGCCTTGGTAGTGTGCGGGGTTATGGTGAGGGTGCAGTTGGTTAAGGAAGATTATGCCTAGTTGCTAACTGCGAATATACAGTTCCTCTGTATGTGAAAAAATAATCCATACATAATCCTAGAAACAACTTATGCAGTTTGTAAGTCAAACTTGGTAATCCTGAAAGGAGTTAGAAATTGTGGGGTAATAGTTGGTGGCTGCATGCAAGAGAAATAAATCATGTGCCGTAAAAGGATTATGATGAGGAATTCATAATTTAAGGAATGTTTTAACTTTTAAGAGTTGGAGTTGAGAAGTTGGGATACATTTGAATTGCTCTTGTTCTCAATAAACCCACCAAGTTTGATACTAGAAGAAAAGGAGAGAATTTGAAATGGGAAAGATAAAATGAAGGCCTGCAATTGGGTCTTATTTGGTGAATTAGGAGTTAACCACATGATCGTTAGTAGTGGGTGAGTGGCCTGCATGTCGGTTGTAGGAGTTAATCAGATGATCGTTAACCACATGATCGTTAGTAGGAGTTAACCGAGTCGTACGGTCGGTTGTATCTATTGAAAGCATCTCAATTGAATGGAATAGATAAGCCATTTGCAGTAAGTCATTAGTCTCCTGTGAATTTGTATTTGTTTTCTTGAGAGAGATAGAAAATACAAAAGAGAGAGTGAGAAATCTCGAGAGATTTCCAACATTGGCCTTGCGTGGCGCCATTGCCGAGGAAGCCATCCTAGTGGTGGTGCAGGCTGGGACGATGGTGACGGACGGTGAGGATGGGCTCACCAACGGGGCTGAGCAGCGGGAGGTCCCCCGCCGCCGTGCCACCCTCGCACACCCCGCCACGGCCTTAGGTCTCGACATGGAAGGCGAGCGCGCCAGTGCGATGGTCGTACGCCTCCAGACCATTGCCAGGCGAGAAGAGCGTCGTCTTCCACACCGTGAGCTCTCTATCCTCATCGTCGCAGTGCTCCTCCCCCCACTATAACCATCCCCTGAGCCATCCCACTCCTCTCTTCTTGGCTCTTGCCCCTGCGCTTCTTGCTTGGCTCTACGGTGCCTGTGAACTCGGTAGTGGTATGGTTGTGTTGTGTTGTGTGGGTGGAGATGGTGGGCACTGGCTTTGAAGGAGGCAAAGACGTAGTGCTCTTGGCATTGCTTGCGCGTTGCCTTTTCACGCTTCATCCATGGCGGTTTTTGCCACCTTTTTAGCCAATTGCTTCTTCTAATAAACAAATGAGATGATTTTTCTATTAATTTTTAAAAATAATTTATTAGAACAATATTTTTGAAATGATTTATCGACATTTAATTCATTCATATAAATGTTCACGCAGGATTAAGCTGAGCGCCCTTTGTGGCCTGTTGTTAAAGGTAAGCTCTGATGATATGCAGCGTTAAATTATGCCCCACTTTTTTCTTTTTTCGATCTGTTTTTAATTTTAGTTTTCTATCAATCGATACTATTCAATAGACCTGCTAGCCATAGCTAAAAATTATTAGTTACAGCTAAAAAAAGGGATCTATGGTACCTTTTCTGCTTAACTACTCTCTAGTCCCTACCATGCAAACAATGGGTTAAGTAGACAGCAACAGGTCAGCTGTGGTCAGATTGGGTCATCAAAGCACAAGGGTCAACGCGCTCCTCGTCCTAAGAGGGGAAAAAAGGAACAGAAAAATGTACACAGGTGGGTAGATCGATGCGGGAAACTGTAATAATGTGATGGAGAGTAAGTGTACAAATTACTATACTTGTACCTTCGGTTCATGGCCTCCAAGCGAACAAGAGAGAGAGAGAGAACTAGCATCGGGATGACAGGCCTGTAGATTCCGGCGCTAGAAAATAGAAATCTGGGATGGCGACGGTTCCCAGCCCAGTGGCCAATCGGTGGCCGACTCCGACCGGCCAATGTGTGCTCAGCTCAGGCGCCCGTTATTATCGGTGTGCTGCTCCGCGCTGCCACCGCGCGCTCCTGCTCCACCGCAGCTCAACCATCCCCGCGCGTGGTTGGAACTTACCGACGGACGTGGCCGGCGTCGCGCGGGAAGCTAGCCGAGGCGGTGACCGTGTCACAGACAGACTCATCGACGGGAGGAGGCTTTCGGCCTTGTGTATTCGATCGCTTTTGTATGGATTGATGGTTTTTGCTGTTTTTTTCATGACGATGACAGAAGGTGTATATAATTTTAGGTCCGATAGACTGTGAAGAAATGTATTCGAGAAACCGTCGCATTGTTTCGATTTCCAAGCTGAAGCCAAAAAACCAAAATGGCCAGAGTATTCCGGTGGCTGACAAGTGGAGCCCAAGGCACGGGCCTTCTTAAACCTGACAGGTGGGGCCCACAAAGAGGTCTCCGCTCGACCGCTCCTCCGACTCGTTCCGACTTCCGAGTCGTTTCGCGTCGACGCCATCCGCACGTGCCCCCTCTCTTCGTCTTCCGCCGCGTCAGATCGCTCGCCGCTCCAGGAGCCCTAGCGCCGCCACCGATCCCAGGTTCCCAACCGAAATCGCGAAGTCACCCGCGGCGGCGGGATGGGCGAGGAGGCCAAGTACCTGGAGACGGCGCGGGCCGACCGCTCCGTCTGGCTCATGAAGTGCCCCCCCGTCGTCTCACGCGCCTGGCAGGGCGCCGCCGCCGCGTCATCCTCCGCCGACGCCAACCCAAACCCCGTCGTCGCCAAGGTCGTACTCTCCCTCGATCCCCTCAGCTCCGACGAGCCCTCTCTCCAGGCAAGCCCCCGCTCCCCCTCTCGCCCTGCCCCGCTGTTCCCTCCTCCCCCGTGCATCGGATTGCTGCGCATTTGACCCAACGGATTGGTTCGGATGGCGGTGCAGTTAGCTGATGAGCGTGGTGCAGTATGCTCTAAAAACTGCGTGCCTGCATTCGCATTAGGAGTTTACTCGGATGCGCTAGGTTCGGAGAGAATTGTGCGCAGAAAAATGTGTCTCTCTCTTTTGTTAATTCTGTGGTAGGTTTGAGTCCACGGATAAGCTTGGGAGAGACTGGTTGAACAGCAGCATGGTTTAGGATGAAGAAGAGGGATCGACCATAGTCTGATGGTAGACTTGATTGATTGGACGGGTGATTTTCAAGCAAGAGAAAATACTTTTCGAGTTAATTGCGTAATGCTACACTCTGCACACACTATGAAGAGCATACAAACCTTATGCAGATTCAATTGGCTGTGTTAAAAAGGCTCACAGGTTTAATTTGTACAGCTGGATGTCATACTGCTCTGTCCTAAGTGTTATAATTGTTGCTCATTGTGGTACCTATCATTCTTACATGATGTTATTGGAATGACAGTTCAAGATGGAGATGGCTCAAACTAACACTGGCAATACACCAAAGAGTTACTCCTTGAATATGTTCAAGGATTTTGTACCCATGTGTGTTTTCTCTGAGGCTAACCAAGGTAGGAACCAAATTCCCAGCTTGTTAGCTTTGTAGTTCTCTTATGCACACCTCTCTTATCTGTGTGTTTTTTGCTGTCCTAACAGACACGATTTGGATTTGTTCCTGTATGTCAGAGATCCATTAACGCTTGGTTCTACCTATATACTTCTTAGTTTAACACAATGATCTGATTGTGGTGAAATAATAAGCTTGTCGAAACAGTCAAATATACCGAACTATAAGAGTATGCTACATATGTCTAATGTTGCACACATGTTGCGCATTTTTTTTACAAGAGAGCTTGAGGTAGACTCTTCAAACATTTTATCTATACTTTGTTGTTGTGGAATATTTTTATAGGAATTCATTAATATCTAGGAAGGGTTCAATTCCCAAACTTCTGGCACCATATTGATGAGAAATTAATTAATGCAGTTACTTGTGCCATTATCAATTTTCCGACCTAAATGATTTAATTTGTCACCATGGGTTTCGATTGCACACCGTGGGCTATCTGTTGAATTGTAATGATATTACATGTTCCATCTTCATACTTTTGTCACCCTGTTTGCCTAATGAGTCCTTATGTGAGCATAAAACATACTATCTTTTTCTTGATATATCTAACCATCTTGGTCTATTGCATCTGGCCTGAGTATCTTAAACTGTTAGACATTTACTGCTCCTACATTTGTGGCTTGCCCAGAGGTTTGAGTGCATGCTTCATACTTGGAAGCAGTATTTGAAAAATAGTAGGTGGCTAGGTGGTTATTGTATTTATGGCCAAGTCCATTATTTCCTAAACTGTTTGATTCATGGTTTGCATTTATTTTGGGTACTAGGGTATTATCGTTGATCCTAAGCAACTTCCGTATAATTTGTGCATATAGACACGCCCTTTGACAAAGTTATTTCAAAGAAATAGGAAAAGTACTGTCATAAATTTCTCTGTCTAAACTCTAAAGCCAAAGGTTTCCAGGTTGATTTCATTGTTGATCTTTTTAAAACCAGAAACAGCTGACTTGAGGTGGGCTACCACTGGTAGCAGGTCACGGGCAGGTTACTTCCTGTAACCAGTTGAATAGTTCCCACTTATCAGTAACTCTGCGGTTTTTTGTTTCTAAAGAATTTTGGGGTATTTCCAATAGCACCCTATTAGTTTTGACTTTTGAGTATCACTGAAGCATAACCTCTGTTTGTTGCAGGGAAACTTTCATGTGAAGGAAAAGTGGAGCATAAATTTGACATGGAGCCTCACAGTGATAATTTGGTGAATTATGGAAAGTTATGCCGTGAAAGAACACAAAAGTCCATGGTTAAAACTAGAAAAGTGCAGGTGGAGTGCTTCAATGGCTATTTTACCTTACTGTGACTTTAAAGTATTATAAATTTATAATGGGTGTTGATAAATATCATCCGGATGTTTTCTTCTTAACTATCATCCAAATTTATGAGCATTAGATTAGAGATCCAATGGCCATAAATTCTCCTCCACCCCCTCCAAAAAAAATCTCCCCCTCCAAAAAAAGAGGCCGTTGGATTTCTAATCCAACGGTCTCAAATTTGGATGATTGTTAGCAAGAAAACATCCGGGTGATGCCTAGATACACCCATTTATAATTTACCCTTGTGTTCACTACTTGTAGGTACTTGACAATGACCACGGAATGAGCATGAGACCAATGCCTGGCATGGTTGGTCTGGTACCTTCTGGTTCAAAGGTAGTTTTCTCTTCCAATATGACAGCATAGGATTATCCATTGTGCTGTTGTCCTTAATGATAGAGATCAACATTTGTTCATATGCCTAGGTGGTTTAATGTGATGCAGTGTATTTCTAATTTGTATGGTTCTATCTTAGGGATCGCAATGTTGAAGTTATATAGAACATATATCCGTTTTCGTGTTACCTATATGCTTATTTCTTATAAAACATTTTCAGTGTTGAAGTTTTTGTCTCCTTTTTAGACCTTCGTCACATTGTTGATCATGCCGCCCGTCTCTTCATCGTGAACTATCAATGATAACTTCTCGTGACATTCAATTTTGTTCTTGTCAGGAGAAGAAGAAGCAAACACCAACCAAACCATCTGATGTCAAAAGAACACGTAGGGACCGCAGGGAATTGGAAAATATTATATTCAAGCTTTTTGAAAAGCAGCCCAATTGGGCACTAAAGGCCCTAGTGCAAGAAACTGACCAGCCGGAGGTATTTTCTGGGCTTACTTCTAATATTGTTAGTAGGAAAAGGCACCTGCCAAGACAAATAACTTTCAACTACAGGTATTCTATTTGTTGTTCTCTCAGTGGTGACTTAGTGATTACTTGTGCTTGGCTTTATGCAGCAATTCCTGAAGGAGATACTGAACGATCTGTGTGTGTATAACAAACGAGGACCGAACCAGGGGACGCATGAGCTCAAGCCTGAGTACAAGAAATCGACAGAGGACACTGATGCTTCTTGAAGATGCTAGTCTATTTAACTGCTGTTCTATAACTGAGATACTGCGAACCTGTTGGCCTGATGTGCCGAACGATGAGTTCTCTATTGATCACTCTTGCCGAGACATTAGATGCGTCGGTTACATTGGTTTGCTTTTTAAGAGGCATTGTTTGTAAGGATAAGCTGATACATATTGATCACAGGGAAAAAAAATCTGAGAAACCACATGAAAGAGCGAGTCTCGGGATAAATGTACCCCATCCTCATGGGAATCACGAGGAGGATCTGACATGTACAGAGTTTAGCCGTTTAGGACAGAGAAAAGGGATAACCTTAACGATCAGTAAACATGTAGTCCGTTTCAGAGCTTCCAGGTGTTCATGTGCTGGACTCTATTTGCTCAGCGAGTTAGCTAGAGCTTCCGCAATGATACGTGGGTTCCAGGATTTTGTTTTTTTTTCCAACAATGATGCGAGAACTGAGAGCAAAGTAGTCCGGTGGCTACCAGGAGGTCGTAGGCGAGATGAGATGGCGGCGGCGGGACGGCGACGCCGTATCCACCTCCGGCTGCAGGAGTAACGGAAGAAGATGGGCTTGAGAGTCTTGGACAGTGCACGCTTTGCGGATTGGCGATTGACCCCAGGCTGCAGAATGTGAACCATGAGAACCTGTCCATCAGATAATCTGTGCAACGTGGTGAACCTCTCCATTGACCCCAAGCCGTCACGGAGGCCTTCCACGAGCATGATCGCCGCCATTCTGGAGGAAGGCGTCGTCGACACGTCGGCGGCGACCTGTCCTCAGGGATTGATTCTCCCTTGGCATGGGGCAGAGGCAGAGTTGGCCATGTCGTAGATGCCCTTCGCTGCTATTCAGAATGTGTGATTGCACAGTGATTTGCTTGCGCAAAGGCTTGTTTTTTATCCACATCTGCTCCCTTTCTTGCTTTATTCTTTCCCCCCTCCCGTTCTTTCTTCAGCATGAACAATGATAGTTGTCTGTCGCACTATACGATCATGTGCTTTCTTTTTTATGAATAATTTACTATAGCATTTGAAAGATTGTCTTCCTATTATGCCACCCTACAGAGTTTTATATTCACGTAATACCATTACCTCTCATTTCTTGTCTTTTTCTTCATTTTGCAGCATTTGACTTATACAAAAAAATTCATTTTGCCTTTAGGTCAATTAGTATGATATGTCAAACATCCACCAACATTGGACACACAAGAGCTAAGAGCTTCTTATGCCCTCACCACTGCAACTTTATGAGTGTGTTGTGGCAGCGGCCCAGATGTCAACAGCAGAGGGCGTCGCAGAGCATGCTTGTGCTCCCGAAGAACTTTGCCAGTCAGGAAGGCCACATAGGATAGCCACACAACCAAGCTACAGGCGGGGCTGTCAGCGGGGCTCCACCGATGGGGCGATGTTGGTGGTGATATCGACAGCCACAAGATTGGCCTTAGTAAGGGCACAATATAGATCGTTGAGTTGGTTCTATGGTTGAATGAACTAAATAATAAGGTTCTTTTCTCACTTTCTTTCGGCTAACTCACGTGATCATATATATTAATCTGATGGTATAATAGACTTTTTGTATGGGTCAAATGCTGCAAAATGAAAGAAAATGTAAGACATGAGAGATTATGCATTGTGTGGATCTAAATTTTTTTAGAGTGGTAATATAGAAAACAATCTTTAGGGTGACATCTTAAGGTATAACAATCTTTGGAGTGATATAATATGAATTATCTCTCCTTCTATAGGACGGATACAAGGAAAATGCACGGAGAAAGCAAATGTGTTCCCCTGTCTCACAAAATGTCGTGTGTGCTCGTTGATAAGAAAAAATTGAGGCATGTCACAATAAGGCTACCTGCAGCCAGCCCAACCCCGCTGAACCCTCTGTCTCTGTCTCTCCTGGGAATTCCGCTCCGGCCGCCATTACCGCTTTTCCTCCACCACCGCTCTCCCAAAACCGTATTCTCTCAACCTCGACATCCATTTCTACCCTTCTTTTACCAACTTGTATCATCTGAAACTTGTTTCCACTCGCGATGTTACATGTTTTGTTTCAGTGTGATCGAAGAAGGGGTGTTTATCTTGTCCAATTTCTTTTTCTTTTTACCATCTTAACAAGCAACGGCGGGTCGGGGGCGCAGAGCGTCTTGCTGGCCAGCGCGTCATGCATGCGGTGTGTTTGTTCAAATGTCTCGACAGCTTAGCTATGCCATTTGATCGTTTGCATGCTTCCTCCGTGCAAAATTTAGTTTCCACATGCCATTCAAGTGTTCGCGATTATCTCTGGTGGGCATTTGGTATTAGGTTAGTATAGTCCCAGCACAAGGCTCGGTGACGGATATAGGAATTTATGGATAGGGGTTTGTCACAGTATTTTTTTTTAAAAAAAATCTGTACTTATGTTTTCTTATAAAAACTAACGACAAAAGTTACATTTTGAAACTATTACAATTTAACGTAGTGTATTTTTTTCTTAAATAGATATTAACTCTGACATAATTCTCTCCATTTATTCTCTACATTGACATATGAAAAATTATTAATGCTGCTTACGTATGCCTTGTAAGTTAAATGATGATTTATTTTTTATATACCTAGATAAGAAAGTAGTAAATAGTTTAAGTTTTTGACACACGTTGCCTTTATTAATGATTTATCTATCTATCTATTTGACACTTGTTAAGGGTATAAGTGTCATTTCCTGTTTTAGGGTTGTATTGAGTCATGTAATATATAATACCTCCTTGGGCTATACAATAGATAAGAACTATTCCTCCATTCATCCATTCAATCTCAACTAACATGGTATCGGAGCCTAGGTTTTGAATCTAGCCTCCGATTGCTTTTCTGATGGTGCTGCCCCAGGAGGAGTGTTCTCCACTCCTGAGGGCGGCCATCTCAGCCCCTCCAGCGAAGGCCTTCCCCGCGTCGCGCCGCCCAAGCCCGCGTCATTGCCAGGCACCGCACAGATCCGGCTTCGACACACTTGGATCTGGCGGTCCCTCTTCGTTGCCGACTCCACCGCCGGCAGTGTTACCGGGACTTGTGTGTCTAAATTTTTTTGGCGTGTCACGCATCCCCGTGTCGACTCGCGTCTGACACGGCGGGATGCGGGCTCAGCGCAGTGGTTGGCCGAGCAGCCGCGGTGGCCAGGCGGCACCGAGGAGGTGGAGCCACCAGGGTGCACGGCATCGATGGACTGGCGGAGGAGAGCAATCCGACGGGAGACACACGGTATCGGCGGAGCAAGGACTCCATCGGAGAAGCACGGCATTGACGTTGGAGGAGCAGAGGCTCGGGCGGAGCGTGGGGCACAGAAGGAGCACGGGGAGTAGAAGCTCGGGCGGAGCAAGCGGTGCAGAAGGAGCACGAGGCATTCTACAACTCAACTGTGTCAATTTGAGGTGGTGTATGTCTTCAAACCGATCACACCACTTGATTTAATGCCACTTCTATTACAAGAACATGCTAATATGGAGGCTTCGAAGCGTGCTGATTTTGTGAAAAAGCTCCATAAAAAGACTAAAGAGGTAATTGAAAGGAAGGTACATGCTTATGCTTCTAAAGCTAACAAGTCTAGAAAGAAATTATTGTTTGAACCAGGTGACTTAGTGTGGGTACACTTTCACAAAGAACGTTTTCCAAAGAAGCGTAAATCAAAGTTGATTCTCTGTGGTGATGGTTCTTTCAAAGTATTTGCCAAGATCAATGATAATGCATACAAAATAGAGCTTCCAAGAGACGATTATGGCGTCACTACTACTTTTAATGTTGCTGATTTGTCGTCATTCTTTAGGTAAGATGATACAGAGTCGAGGACGACTCCTTTACAAGAGGGGGAGGATGATGAGGACATCTTACTACTACCACGTTGTCTACCTCTCTAAATTCTCCAAGTGTTTATGAAGCACCAAAAGGTCCAATGACTAGAGCGAGAACTAAACTTTTAAATAAGCAGATGAATTGGTTTCTTAATGCATTTTCATGTATTGATGAGAACGTTATACTACCTTATACCAGTTTCTTGTGTGTACTAAGGTATGATGAGGAGACTGGGCCTAAAGTATTGTAGAAGTACAAGGGAGAGGAAGGCCATGCAGTCACCAACCACCGAGGGAAAAGCCATGCGGCTAGACACCAGGAAGGACTCATGAAACTTGGCAAGACTTACACGGATGGTCCAAGTTCCAGGCGGCTCAATCACATGGAGACTACCCCGGCCACAGAAGTCCAATCTTTTGAGTAACATGGCACCAGTCCAAGTGACTCCACGGCCAACATGTGATGGCTCGATCATGTATTTAGTTGATGACTAGATGAGTTCGATTTGATCTTTGAACTAAATCAAGTAAGGCTTGGAGCATGGCTCGGTTTCTCTAGTTGAATTCGTTTCAAACTAGCCCAAGGCCCATGTGCGGACGGCAACAAAGAGACTACCATAAATAGCAGCCACCGTGGGGATGAAGAGGGACGACTAGATAATTGGAAGAAGAGACTTCTACTTGTTTTTGATCTTTGGTTAGCCAATCAATTTCAATAGAAAAATTTGAGAGTTATTGCAAATTGAGATCGTTCAACCTTTCCGCTAGGAATTGGGAGCACAATAGAACTTCACTTGGTGGTCGTGAAGTCTGGCGCGTGTGATCTTGCAAATTAAAGAGCGTTCATTCTTACATTGGCAACGTAAGATTACTACAATTCGAGAGGCTACACGTGAGTATCATGATCCTACGACAAGAAGATCGGGTGACCCCGTATCAGGGAGTGTATCTTATTTTTATTTAGCAATAAGAAGAAAGTTATTCTAGTCTCTTAAGTTCTTCTCCCCAGTCCATGATCTCCCTTTTCTCCTAAATGCCCTCCCTTCAATCGTGTCATCCTGGCCATCTTCTGTATGGTATTTGTCCCGATGAACGAAGGTTCATTACAATCAGAGACAACACTATGGCTTCTGTTGTCGAGAATCTCAAGGCCATGAGGGCCACTCTCAACGAGATGAGTGTCAGCGTAGACGACATGAAAGCCATCTTGGTGGACATGGCGGCTATGGTGGCCAAGCTGATGGAAAAGGAGGAAAAGAAGAAGGCACGAGCAGATGCTGCTCCGCCGGAGGCATCTTAGATTCCGTGATGTTGTCATGTCTTTTTCATCCTCATTACTTCTTGTGGCGGGAAGCACGGCATTGCTGTCACACACCGACCTCACTATTGGTAACTTACTCGATATCAGGCAGCAGTGGCGGAACCAGGATTTGGCTACGCCTCGGGCTGAACTCTAACAACCTAAAACTAATGCCAATTTGTATCCATACCACGATATAACAAAAGTATATCATAATTGGCTAATTGCATGTCCAAAACGTAGACGGCATGAAACTTAAAACTAATCGTACACTACAATAAACTAATCACACCTTACAAACTAGCATGAGCTCAAATTTATGCATATGAGAGAAAATTCAGGGGTTCTGGGAGGCTACGACGCACCTTGAGGCAATCGGCGGCAAGCAGGATGGAGCCGATGCTAACGCCGGTGTTGATGGCCGTCTGCACGATCACCAGAAAGTAAAACATCCGCACCAAGCCTACGCACCAAACACATCCACCGAAAATGAACCACAATTCGATTAACAGATCATCACCTCACCAACGCACGCATGGTAATTAATCGGGAGGACAGGCATCGTAACACATTTCAGTATTTCACAATTCACATCCTTTACCAATTATCAATTGCCGGTTTACCTACCACTGAAGAGTGAAGCCTAAGGCAGTGGGACTCTGGTCTTTGACGAGCAGCAGGCAGGAGCGGGAGGGGGGCGACGCCGGTGCTGGCCACCTGGCCGGGAGGTGGGCACTGGGCCAGTGGGCGGCGCAGGCCAGGAGGACTGGAGGAGGGGCGCCGGGGTGGCGCTGGGCTGCTGGCCATCGGGAGGGGGCGGGCTGGGAGGTCGGGAGCCGGCCGACGCTGGCTGGGAGGAGCCGAGGCGGGCCGGCGCCGAGATGGGGGCAGCCGGGTAGGCCGGGAGCCGGCTGGCGCTGGTTGGGAGGAGCCGAGGCGGGGCGACGCCGGGAGGGGGCATCCCGGGAGCCAGGCGGCGCTAGCTGGGAGGCGGGAGGCGTGGCGGCGCCGGCCGTCGGGACTCGGGAGGGGGTGGGCTGGGAGCCGGGCGGCGCTGGCTGGGAGGCGGGGCAGCGCCGAGAGGGGGGCGGGGGCGGGAGGCGGGGCGGCGCCGAGAGGGGGGCGGGAGGCGGGGCGACGCCGGGAGGGGACGGGCCGGGAGGCGGGGCGGCGCCGCGAGTGGGGCGGGAGGCGGGGCGACGCCGGGTGGGGGGCAGGCCGGGAAGCGGGGCGGCGCTGGGAGGGGGCAGGCCGGGAGGCGGGGCGACGCCCGATCTGCAGAGAACCGAGACGAGGCGACTGGCGACGAGTAATGCAAGGCGGCGTCGGCGCGTCGCCTTTTGGCGCTAGGGTTTTGAGGCAAGCGAGCAGCAGCTCTGCGGGACAGTGGCGAGCGCGTGAAGCGGGCCGCGGCGCCGAGCGTGTGAAGTGGGCCGTCCGTAGGATAGTGTCGGCCTGAGCTGTAGAAAAATGTTATGGGCTATGAGACTACCTGGGCTGAATTCTAGAAATACCACCCCGGGCTGGGCTGAAAATATCTGGGCTATACACTACAATTTGTTTCGCACCCCGGGCTAAAGCCCACTTTCCTAGGGGCCCAAATCCTCCCCTGTCAAGCAGCATTAAGGCCCTCACGCCTTCGCCATCAACCACCGTCAACACCATCCCAAGTTCCCATGCAAGGCATTGCAATTGCTCACCGAAGTGGGGCTACCAAGGCTTGTAGCCATGGCCACCAATACAGCTCGAGGATGAGCTATCAGGAAGGGAGGGGGAAGATGTCATGTGTGTGGTTACTGTTCATGTGAACAATGCGCGGCTCTTGTTCACGCGCATCACCGATTTGGTTTGATTATTTTTTCCTAATTTGATTGGATTAGTTTCTTTATAGATAAGATTAGATTTGTTAGGATAATCTATTTTTATAATATGAGAGATAAGTTCCTTAGAGGCCAAGCCATCCAATCTAATAAAAGATGGAAGTGTATCTTATTTTTATTAAGTAATAAGAAAAAAGTTATTCTAGTCTCTCTCTTAAGTTTTTCTCCCCTGTCCATGATCTCCCTTTTCTCCTAAAGCCCTCCCTTCAGCCGTGCTATCTCGGCCATCTTCTATACGGTATTTATCCCGATGAATTAGGGTTCATTACAGAGGTAATAAAGAATAAGCTTCTCCTCAGAAAAAAAAGTCACCTTTGAGAAGAAAAATGACTTACCCAGTTTTTTATCAAAAAGGCAAACCACAATCCACACTTACCACTTTGTCTTCCCCTGTACGTGGCCGGCTGTTCAGATATAAAGTGCTCGTCTAATGCCTTTTATTTGTTCTGTTACTTGAACATTTGTGCCTTTCCCTGTTCGTCATCCTTGCAATTGGTGTTCAAATGATCAGTTGGCATCTTGATGCATCTTTTTACTCATGTTGTTTTTCGCTGTGAAAATTACCTTGAGTGCATAAATGCTCAAGAGAATAGATCTTCTAAAGCAAAATGTTGAATGGAACTGATTGGTCCAATGTTTTCTTTATTTTAAGTTCGATGGGTAAACAGGGAAATTTTCCAAAGTTTTTATTTGCGGTTATATCATTTCGCTTTCTTTTGTCCATGCATGTAGATTCACCATGAGTTCTGTCAGCACTGGATTGCTGAAGGGCTTGAGGAGGGTCTTAGAACAGCAAAGAAAATCAATCGATGGGTTTTTCCAGTTTTATTCACAGATTACACTAAGTATGTAAGCTGTGATCATGATATCATGATATGTACAATTATACTGGGAAGCAAACTTGATTATATCTTTGTTTTTTTTTTTGTAGATTTTTGCAGAAAATCATGAGCTTGGAGTTCTACAGTTTCTTTCTCCAATCTTGATGAGAAGAGTAACATTGGCGATGATGATGATTATACAGATTCAAGGAGAGAGTTAGAACCTCAAAGCGTAAACCCCACGAAGGGCTGGGGATTCCGTGGTGTGCTAGGGTATTTAAGTACTATATGAAACAGTACTTGGTGTTTTGGTTTCCAGGAGCATAGTTTAACACATTGATATGTTCCATTCTTGCTAGGCTATAATATGTGGTAAAGTTGGACAAGTGCCTGTGCAGAAAATTTTAAGGAATGGGCGTACAGTAACTGTATTTACTGTTGGAACTGGTGGCATGTTTGACCAGAGGGTAGCAGGGGCTGAGAATTTGCTGAAGCCAGCTCAGTGGCATCGAATAGCTGTTCATAACGAGGAGCTAGGTGCTTATGCTGTTCAGAAGTTGGTGAAGAAGTATGTGGTTTAAATAAGAAGACTTTGTCATTTTCTCTCCATATTACTATATAACCTTAGTCAGTGATGTAGCTTGAATTTTATTTTTACTGTGGATAATGCTACCTTCATTCTTGCATTATTTCAGTTCTGCAGTATATGTTGAAGGTGATATCGAAACCAGGGTCTAAAATGACAGCATTAATGATCAAGTCAGAAATATACCAGAGATTTGTGTTCGATGTGATGGTATGTTGATCCAAAATTCAACTAAAAATGTAATGATAATTCGATTTCACTGTAGTAATAATTCATAGTAAGAATAAATTCTGTCAGAATAGTTTTCATAGGTAACTCAATGGCTCTTATTTTATTTTCTAAAAATCTTTTTACTCTGTAATACCCAACTGAACACAGCTGCTCCATTCTGTTTTCTTTAATTATACTGCATTTTTATTTCAATGATATTTTCTTTTTGTACTATTTAATTGTGCACCCCCATTGTGCAAAAGCGTACGAAAAATTATTCAATGTACAGGCAAGATTCGACTGGTTAAATCTGGGGAGAGTGCTGCTAGCATATCATTAGATGAGCTAAGTAAGTTCACTAACTGTCTTAAGGTTCTGATTTATAAAAATGTTGTTTTTACTTATGTTGATTGAGAATTATATATTTGTGCATGGGCTTCATAATTATTCACATACAGATGTATTTCTGTGTTTTAGTGTTTACCATGAAATCATAATAACAATAACTTTGGATTCAGGAGAAGGATTGTTCTAGTTACAGTAGAAGATGTCAGCATAAGAAGGTCAGGAGTAGACTTCTTGCTTGAATGTGTTTTTTTTTTGTTAGTTTCAGCAGTATTAGGTTTTTGAATTTTGAGTAGTGTCTACATCCCCTGCTGGCTGCAAATTCTTGGTTTTCATCCATTTTAATTTTAGCTTATAGTGCCAAGTTTGCATTATCTGAGAATACCTTCAACCATCAATCAAGCATTTCCCTCCCTGATTTGGTGCCACTGTCTTTCCATGTTTGATACAAAAGTACAAATCCATCACTTACCTGTGCCTCGTGTTATTTTTTTAGTAAAAGACGATGCTTTCTTGCTAGTAATGTTTTGAAGTACCTTATAACCAAGCTCATTCTTTCATGTTTGCCCATAGCTCGGTATTTTTGCTGTAATACATACTGTTGCCTGATTACCAAGGATATTTTAATATCAGATGAGTTCATACTGTGAGTTGTATCTTTGTCTCGAAGAAACATGCTCATACAACTTTCACACACTAGGGGTGATACCACGTTTCCAAAAACTGTCAGTCCCTGTCAATGGCATATTGCAAACCTGGAATGGTAGAATAGTTTCCTTATTTATCATGTTTTTAGTCTGTTTGTACCTGTTGGCTATAGACAGTTTTATCTGGAGTGCTCCAGGGTTATATGAAGAGTAGCACAGTGACACTCAGTTAGGTCAAGTTCTATGCAAAATTGTCTAGTTGATATGTTAAGAAAGATAAACATTGAACAGAAACTGCAAAGGAAAATAGGTAAAGTAACTGTTCACTCTCTCTACATCATGAGTTGGTTTTTCACTATAAATCAATGGAACCAATTGAGGGTGAGAAACAAGCAACCAAATAAATATTCTAGACTTTAAGTCAAAGAAATGGAGAACAAGACATAGTGTCCTCATAAAAAAGAAAAAGGGAAACAGAGAAGCAGTTAGATCTTTCTCCTGTGAACGAAGCTTGCATACATTCATGCACAAATATAGTGGTATTGAAACTTCATATTGATAAGATCGAATCGTATTTACACTTGACATGTTGCCGAGGAATATCAAAAGTAAATCTCTAGGAAATTAACTATTCGGTAGATTGAGAGACACACACACATCAGTAGCACCCAAAGGTGGCTAAAAGCATCATGGTTGATGTTCCTCACTTCGAAAGCTTGCCACCTAGTTAGAGTGGGTGTGCTTTTGATGGTGTTGCAGGCCCCACCTTATCGCTCGACCTCCTCCTGAGCATCTCCCTCATGCCGTCGGCCACCCGGACCGCCGGGCTGGACAGTGCCATCCTGCAGAACGCCATGTGCGCTTTGATAGCCTCTTCGATACCATCCTTGCCTCTTCTGTCTCTACCGAGTTCATCCCCAACGGCCTCTGAGCACAATCCACAGAGCCATCTCCCTCCAAAGTTGGCCTTGACATTCCTTATGTATTCCTGGGTGCAGTCCTCTTTCAGGCCACAGCATGCACACCTCACCGATTCAATGTCCATCTTCAACGCTGATGGATACAAGATGTGAAAAAATAGGAGAAGCGTAGAAATAGAGCAGGAGAAAGAGGGAGGGAGAAAACAAATAGAAGGGAACGATAGGGACCTCAGGAGTAGGTTGCTACTTGTATGGAAATTTCGAAGAACATGCTTTTCTCCTTCGGCTTGTCTCGCTTAGCTTGATTGATGATTGAAATTATGGTATCTGCCCTGGCCCATAGTATCTTCAGCAGTGTACTAGCTGGTGAGAGCATATGATTTGTTTCGATGGCTACCAGTTTACTAGGTAAAAATGATGATGTCGGGAAACCTAGTTCACATGGCTGCAACTGTGTCGAAGGTACAGGTAGGAGCAGATGTCCGTAGTCTTGGTTAGCTGATACAGTAAGCTTGGTCCAGTTGTAATTCTGCTGTTCTCTTCCTGTAAGTCCTTGATCTGAAATGCCAGAGTTGCTTCATATACCATATGTTAGAATAGGACTTCCATACATGTATTTTCTTATATGCCTTTATATTTCCTTATATGTATATGATGTATTCCTTTATAATATCCCATTGTACTATCTATATACTGTCTATTAGGACTCATGAATAATACACACAATATTCATAACATGATATCAGAGCTAGAGCACTAACCTAGCTCCATCCGCTGCCATCTCGCCGCTGCCGCCGCCTCGGTCGCCCCCGCTCGGATCCACTGCCGCCTCATTGATTGCCCGACCGCTCGCGTCACCAGTCTCGGCTGCCCACCACCCGTCCCTAGGCCTAACCGCCCGCGTCGCCAGGCCCAGCCACCCGCACTGTGGAGCTCCTGATGCCGTTCGTCACCTACACCGGAGTCGTAGGAGAGGGTGCCATCTCCAAATCGTTGCCGGCCGCCGCCTCCAACCATCGCCGATCGCCGCCGCCTCCAGGACAAATTGTCTTTGTGCGGCTTTAGTCTCTTTACTGAGTGTGTTTCATAAAAAAATCAAAAAAAGAAAGAAAGAGAGAAAAGATCATGTCCTTCTTCACGTCGATCTAGCCGCCACGTTGTCCAGCGTCGCCTATTAGACTTCATTGCCTTGGTCACCATGCTGTCTAGCACCACCTACCAACGGCTTCCGTTTCATTAGTTGCGATCCCATTCTCAGGAGCAAAGCTCCATGGGACAAACTATAGGTTGTGGTCTTCACTCATGAAGATCACGTTTGATGGTCTTCGCCTCTGGGGACATATCACTGGTGCTCGACCTTGTCTGCTATCGTTGGTTCAATTTATTCCTAGGCAGCCTGCTTCTGTATCTCCTATAGAAAATGAGGCCGCCAAAAAGGAGACAGAGGTTGCTGCTGCTACTGATGATGAGGGCTTTAAGTATGCTATTGAGCGCTAGTGTGCTGATGAGGCCGGTGATCGAGCTATCCTGTTGGTCAGCGTCGGCGATTCCATCTAGCCAGACATTATTGGTCAGCGTTCTACTCGTCAGATCTAGAAGTACTTGTATGAGTGATACCAACAGAGCAGCGATGCTCAGTTCTTTTCTCTTTGGCGTGAGATCGAGATGCTTCGCTAGGAGGACTCTTCCGTCAACAACTTCTTTTGAGCCTTTGGTCAGTCTTTGGCGCCAGCTAGATGAGCTGGAATCTCCTCTTTGCCAAGAGTATCATAAAGTGCAGAAGGCGGATTGTGATTGCTTTCGTCTTTACGACTTCGTCTGCTGTCTTCGCCTAGAGTTTGAGCCTGTGAGTGCTTAACTGCTGAGTTGCTCGCCTCAATCGACTGCCACCGAAGCTCGTTCTACACTTCGTGATGAGGAGCTTCGCCATGTCTTTGCAGCACAATCTGTTTCGGCTTTGCTTGCTGCTCCTTCTTCTTCAACTACAGTTTTTGCCCAGATGCCTGTTTTTGCACCAGTTGGGGTTCAATGCAACTTTTGCAAGAACTTCAGTCATGACTACCAGAGTTGTGCAGTGCAAAAAAAATCAGAACATGGTGTGTGAGGGTGGACGATCTAAGGGGTAGGGAGACCCTGCCTCTATAGGAGGACAAATTAGCACGTTAGGTTCTCAACGAGGTAACTCTATTCAGCATCTTTGTTAGGCTCTTCTTCATTAGCTCTCTCACAGCTTAGCAGGTTTTGACAGTCTAGCTCAAATATCTCTTCTAGGTACCTCTTGGGTTCTAGATTATGTTGCCTCTTTCCATATGATACCGGACTCCACATCTCTCACTCAGTAGGATCTTTTATTTTTCCTATCTGTGTTCAAACAGCTGATAGTACTCCTCTGTCTATTAGCTGTCAGGTGATTCTTTTGTCCACTGACTTTTCTATTTCAGCTGTCTTCCATGTTCCCCAACTTACCATGCAGCTCCTCTCGGTGGGTCAGCTGACTAATCTTGGTTGTAGGGTTGGTTTTGACTCCTACTCCTGTTTTGTCCAGGACTGATAGACATAGGCGGTACTTGAGACTGGCTGGCACCATAGAGATCGTCAGGATCTCTACATTCTTAATCGCCTCCACCTTCCATCCACTTCAGTTGCTACTATCATCTCAACGTCTATCTCCACCGCTAGTGCTGCTACCACCTCTGGAACTTTTTTCGGTGGCATCACCGTTTAGGTCACTTATGTGGGTCTTGTCTTTCTTCATTAGTTCGTCAGGGTGTTCTTCTTGGACGTGTTAATATTGATACGACTGTGTTTTATCAGTGTTGTAAGCTGAGCAAGCAACTACAACTTTCTTATAATTCTAGTGAGTCTTTGTCTTCTTGTCCTTTTGATTTAGTTCATTCAGGTGTATGAGGACCTGCACCTATTATCTGTAAAGACGAGCATAAATCTATGTGAATTTCATTGATGATTATTTCTGTTTCACACTGCAATTCTACTAGTGAATATTGTTCTAGGGCTTTTAGATAGTTTATTTTTGAGCAGGGCACTTTTTACTAGTCTTCTTGTTCTGGTGCCAATGCTTAGAATGGGATTGCTAAGTGTAAACATCGTCATCTGATTGAGATTGTCCGCACTTTTCTTCTTGCCTCTCATGTTCTACCACAGTTCTGAGCGGAGGCTATTTCTACAGCTGCATATCTCATCAATTTTTAGCCTTCCACTGCTTTTAAGGGTATCGGTCATATAGAGCATCTCTACTCTCGAGCTCCCTCAGTACACTCATCTTCGTGTTTTTGGCTGTACCTATTTTGTCCTGCTGTAGCCTTGTGAGCGCACCAAACTGTCAGCTTAGTCAGTTGAGTGTGTGTTTCTTGGTTATAGCTCTGAGCATAAGGATTATCATTGCTATGATCCTTTTGCTTGATGGATTAGAATCTCACAAGGCATTGTTTTTGATGAATCTTGACATTTTTTGTATCAAGATTCAGCTCCTTGTCCTATTTCCACCATTGAGACGATCTCATGGTTGTCTCTTTCTGACTCTTCATCCATTTCTCCATTATCATAGTTCTGTGCTACCTTATGCAGCATCATCTCTTGTTCCTACAACACCACCGTCTTGTTTCTCTATGGTTCACTACTCCAAGTGTCCTCGTCTTTCACCAACCTCCTCTCCTGGTATCTTGTCGACACCGATGTCTGATCCTTCTGATGCTCCTCCTAATTATTCCCTTCATGATCGGACATCCTTTCGGCCTCCTGGTCATCTTGGTTTTGTTCCGACAACTCATGCTTTCTCTGTCACCGAGTCTAATTCTTATCATGAGGCCGCTCCTCATTCTGATTGGTAGCTCGCTTTGGCAGCGGAGCTTAATGCTCTTCAATGTATGAAGACTCGGGATATTTTACCAACACCTGTGCATGATCGCCTTATCACGTGTAAGTGGACATATAAGATTAAGACCCGGTCTGATAGTAATATCGAGTGCTACAAGGCTCATCTTGTGGCTCAGGGTTTTTAGTAGGAGTACGGTCGTGACTACGCTGAGACTTGTGCCCTTGTTGCCGATATGATCACTGTTCGCGCTCTTATATTGGTTGCTTCAGTTTACCCATGGTCTATCTCTCAGTTGGATGTTAAGAATGCCTTTTTTAATGGTATTTTGCATGAGGAAATCTATATACAGCCACCACATGGGTATCCTGTTCCAGATGGGTACGTCTGTCGTCTTCGTCGTGCTCTTTATGGTCTCAAACAGGCTCTTCATGCCTGGTTGGCATATTCTACCTCAGTGATTACTGTTGTTAGTTCACTGTTAGTTCCCATGATCCTGCTCTTTTTGTCCATCTCACCTCAGGTTAGGACACTGCTTCTTCTGTATGTAGATGACATGCTCATCACTGGTGATGACTCCTCGCTCATCACATATGTGAAGAAACATCTCAGTGAACAGTTGTGATGACTGACCTTGGTTCTCTTATGTACTTTCTTAGGATTGAGTTTTTTCCACCCCTGAGGGCTACTACCTCTCTCAGCAGAAGTATACCCAGGATCTTCTTGATCGGTCTAGTCTAACTGACACTCGCACTGCTAAGACTCCCATGGAGTTATCCCTTCAGTTTTGCGCCAGTGATGGTGATCTTTTTAAGGATCCTACTCGAATATCGCCATCTTGTTGGGAGTTTAGTGTATCTTATGAGCACTCGTCCTGATATTGCCCATGTTGTTCATATTTTGAGTCAATTCATGGCTTGTTCTATCCATCTTCACTATAGTCACCTTCTTCGTGCTCTTCATTACTTGTGTGGGACTATCTCTCACCGTTTATTTTTTTTCTAGCTCCAACTCACTACAGCTTCAAGCGTACTCCGATGCGACCTGAGCTAGTGATCCTTCTAATCGTCATTCTCTTTTTGCTTACCGTATTTTTTTGGCTCCTCACTAATTGCCTGAAAGATAAAGAAGCTGGCCGCAGTTTTCCGTTTGAGTGCAGAGGTTGAGTTGAGAGCTATGCCATCAGTGACAGCAGATGTTACTTGTTTAAGGTGACTACTTGTAGATTTTGGAATGCCTGTGATTAGACCTATGACTATTTTGTCTAAGAGTACAGGAGCTATCAGTATTGCCTGTGCCCAGTGAAGCATGAGTTCACCAAACATATTGTTGTGGATGTTTCATACACTTGCTCACAGGTGCATAAGGAAGCACTTGCTTTGCAGTTTGTGCCCTCAGAGTTACATATTGCTAACTTTTTCACGAAGCCACAGACTATGGTACAACATTTGTATTTTCTCTCTAAACTCAGTGTGTGTGTGTGATCCACCATAAAGTTTGAGGGGGTATTAGAATGGGAATTCCTTTATATGTATTTTCTTATATGCTTTTGTACTTTCTTATATGTATATAATATATTCTCTTGTAATATCCTCTTATACTCTCTATATTTGCTGCCTATTGGGCCTTATAAATATACACATAATATTCATAACAATGTTAACCACAACAGTCTTGCTTAGGTTGATTATGGGATGGAAGTTCTCACATCTCAGCCTCGCCAAAGGTTATACAATTTGCCAGCGCAGGCATGAAATTGTAAACCTTGCCCTCCCCCCTTCCAATCCTTCTTGGCATTGTGTGGAATCGCCCAATTATGCTTTATTTTCTTGGTGAACTTATTTGCACTCATATTTTACCATGGTGTTTACGGTGAACGGATTACTTATTACCTTGATGGCCCGTACATCTATCACGGCAACAGGATGATGTAATGATTGTTGAAGGTACACAGGGTAGATGCGCTCAGCACTACTGCATGTAGCGCAATACAGAGTCTTCTCGGTTGCGTTCTGAAAGTCCTGGATCACTGTGTGGTTTAAGAAACAAATCTGAAGGATTTACGCCTGAAATTCTTGGGTTCCAAATACGCCCTAAGTTTTTTTTCTCCTCCAGGCCAAATCTATCCCTGTGACGAGATCAGATCATCAGATTGATCATTTACTTATGATCAGTGAAAAAGATGGAAGTAAATCTAGGGCATAGAGCTGGTGAGGCGGTATTACTCGATGTTTGAGAAGGTACAGGGGAGTAGATGCGCATGAATAGCCCTTGCGCTTGTTTTCACACGAGGACAGTTGTCCGGCTGCTTAGTACTTTGTACAGAGGATGGTACGATAGGGCAGCCTGAGTTTTCACGGTGCCTAGATGCTCCGCGGTTTACCGTACGCGAGGGACGAAACCATCGCGTACGTCGCGAACAGCAACAGCTCACGCGTGCCTAAGCGTACGCACGTAGCCGAGAACGTGTGCGGCGTAGATCGAGCGGCGTGCGGTCCTGCGTATGCGCGCGCGCGCGTGCAGCCTAGCCTAGCAGCCCTCGCCGCCCGGGGACCGAGCCAGGTCGGGCTCTGTCCTCGCGCGACCCGTCCACCGGCGCGTTCAAGTCCTAAGTTCAACGCTGGTGTTCATATTACATGAATACGGGTACGTTCGGTGTTCAGTGTTTAAAGTGTATGACCACGCTATGTGAGATTCTAGCGTTCGCTCTAGGTTAGATATGTGCTAGAAACACGTATATATATATATATATATATATATATATATATATATATATATATATATATATATATATATATATATATATATATATATATATATATATATATATATATATATATATATGTGTGTGTGTGTGTGTATGTGGATGTCCGTGTGGGGTGTGTGAGTGCATGTGTGCGTTTTTGTTTGTACTCGCTACATTCTTTTTTACTGGATTTTCTTGAATCAATGCCGTTAAATTGGATATTGATAAATATCACCCCGGATATTTTCTTCCTAACCATCATTCATATTTATAACCATTGGATTAGAGATCCAATGGTCATAAATTCTGCCCCCATCCCCTCCCCTCCTCAAAAAAAAAGAGTCTGTTGGATCTCTAATCCAACGGTCTCAAATCTGGATGATTGTTAGGAAGAAAACCCCGTTAAATTTTCTAAAGTTTGATCAATAATAGATTTAAACTATCTATATTTATATGAAAAACTATATTATTAGATTTATCGTTAAAAATATTTTTATATTATTATAATTTTATTGCTATATATTAGTGTAAAGTTATAAAAACTAGTGATGAAAATCGTATCTCAAAAACCATAGAAAATAAAAAAATGTAAGGTAAAAAAAACAACGGAGAGAGCACTTAAAAAAACCTCCTCGCCGCCGGCCTCGACGGCCTTAGCTAGGCGCGGATGGCCAGCAGGAACCGGACCGCGCGTAACGCCGCGCCGGCGCGGGCGGATGGCCGGCCGTCTCAGCCGCCGCGTTTCTTCTGGCGCGTACACCTGAGACAGCGAACCGCTCGTCCCGGCGCGTGGGTGAAGAGACGTGCGCACGTACGGAGGCTGGCGACGAGCGACTCCTCTCGCTGCCACTGCCCTAGTGCGTGCCGTGCCGCTCGGGGCATGCATGCATGCCCGCACGATGCGCGCAGGCCATGTGAGGCGCGCGGTGGCCGGGGTCACGGGGCGGGGCCGGGCACGTGGCCGCGCCGCGACTCCGACAACCCGGTGGCCACTCGACACCGCCTGGCGCCCGTAGGGGTACTGCTCACTGCTCCTCCACGTGGGCACACTGTTTCGGCCGCAGGAAGATCCACCCCGTACGCCGTTGGTCGGATGGCAGATCCACGCCGCCGATAGCAAACCCAGCGGCGTCCAGCCGGCGTCTAGTCGGAAACCGCAGGTTGCGACTGAGACCGGCGAGAAAGTGAGATGCAAACACGCCGCCGACATTTCAGAAGCACGAGCTTCTGGCTTCATGCGGAGTGTCACATTTTCTAATCGAGTGACTATTGTGGCCTGATCGATGGTGAGGGCATATGGATGACCAGGCTAGATCGGAGGGGCTTGGAAAACCGTCCTTTTATCCAAGGGGAGATTATCCAAGAGAGACGCAACGTAAGCCGTTGATACTTGAGCTAAATTAACACTTCATTGTGTCTGTACCACAGTTCGGACAGCCGGCAGACCAAATGATGCGTGCATTGTCAGAATTCTAGGATGGACCGAGAATTTTCATACAGCGGCGCGGCGTCCGGGTCCCCTGCAACTTGCAAAATTCACTACTATTTGCTCAATCCTATAATATAAATTCAAATCTATCGTACGTACAAATTAAAAAAATAATAAATTTAAGAAAAAAAATAATATCATTAGACCATCCAACTATTCAATCATACAGAGTAAAAATATTACAATAAATACACTTTGGTATTTTAAGAACAAAGACTTGTATCGCAGAAGGGAGGAAGTATAATTCAGATTTTTTAAATAATATATTTTTTATTCAAAAAATAAAGAAATATACCTGTGATTTGTTTTTTTTTTTTTTGCAAAAGTAGCCTCGTATCGCCAAACCATTGGACGACTGAAACCTATCACCCAACAGCCAGGCGACACGAAGGCCGCAAGTTTACCATTGGGCGACATGAATACAGTCATTCAACGGTCGAGCGACTGGATCCTGTCGCCCAACCGACAGGCGATAGCACTCCTGTTGCTCAACTATTGGGTGACTGGAGTCTATTTTTTATTAAATATTTTTTAAAAATATTTTAAAGTTAATCCCTCGCGAACTCCATAACTTAAAAATAGAGAATCTATTTGTGAACCATATATGACACCATCATTTTAACTGAGTGTAAATACATCTATAGACTGATGATCTTTGACACTCAACGCATATATCGATCATAAACACCCGCATAATATTTCCAGACCTTGTCCCGGAAGTGATATGTAGTGCGTCCTAGAAAATGACTAATATGTGGACTGTGTGGTACAATATGAGGCACAAGGATGGACATATGTAGGGGTGCAAACGGAGCGGATATTTCACGACTGTTCGTATTAATTTGGATCCTATTTGAAACATATTTTCAGATATCCAGAGGTTTTTACTGGATACGAAAACGGGACCGGATATTTTTTTTGCTGGATATAGAAACGGATTTGGAAAAGATATTATCCGATGGATACGGAGCTACCTAGAAAAGTTGTCAGATAGTTACCGGATTAATATCTGGTAACTATCTGGTTCGCCACGTCCTCTAGAACCAGACTCCACTCATCCACTCGGTGGTTCCCTACTTAACTATTTCCCTGTCCTCCCCAACTGAACGCCGACACCGCCACCGTCACCGCCCACCTCTCCTCTCAAGTGTCAACGCCGCCAGCTTGGATAGAAGGTGTCGCCTCTCCTCCTTACCTGCTCAGTTTTCCCCCTATCTTCCTCCTCTCCCGTGCTTTGGATTTGACGCCACACTCGACGTCACAGGGAAGGGCGAGCTGGCCGATGGGCGAAGCCCCGACGTGGGTGGCTACTGGATCTGAGCCACCGCTGCCGCACTCGACGAAGGGAAGGGCAAGGCCGATGGAGCCCAGACATCGGTGGCTACTAGATCTGACATCAGAGCCACCACTGCCTATTCTTCTTCCCATCCCGATCTTTTTTTAAAGCATTGGTGTGAATTTTGTAGAGTTTACCCTTTTTTCTTTCAAGCTGTAACTTGATAACTTCTTCCCAACTCTCGGTGGTGCATGTTTCTCTAAATTTACCACACTTCTTCTATTTCTATGGCGCAGGTATCAATTGCATGAACTTGCAACTACATCTCTACACTGCTACAGCAGCGCTAGTGAGATATCGAGTTCCGAGAGTGTACTAATAATCTACGACAGCAGTGAGCTTTTCCCTTGCCATTTCTTTCATTTGTTTTGATGTACGACTTGGATGTGCTTAGCTAGTGTTAGTTATGAATTGCTCACTAGATCTGGGCTGTAGCACAGTTTAGCAATACAATACAATGCATAGTAATAGCTATTAGTCATAGACTGATAGTTGCTAGTGGTGCCTCAGCCTCTCAGATGACATTATTGATTCTTGCCATTAATGTTTACTTTCTTGACCTTTGACATGAGACTACAGATGATTTGGGAGTTAATTAACATTTAGATTATACATTAGGCCAGTGTTATGAAACCTGAAAAATGTCTGGCCTAGAAACATTGCATGCCATTTTTTGTCAATACCTGCCATAGTTTTAAATCCATAGCTATAAGAAAATATACTAAATATGTGTTGAAATAATTTGATTTGGTAGCTTGCTTAAAAGTTTTTTTTGCATGAGAATGTATATAGGGTCTTCGCTCCCTGTCTCCATGAGAATGTATATATTGAATCTGTGTTGAAATCATTTGATTTGGTAGCTAAGTAGTTTTTTTATGTCATGTTCATGGATATGTTTTCTTTATCCTAAATTTCTAAGTGCCAATTTTTGTAACTTGTAAGTAGAGGTAGTTAACCTGTATTTCAAGTTTGTTCATTTGACACTGGAATATACATAGTAAATATGTATCCTTTTTGCAAGTTCTGAATCATTAAATCAGCAGTACTTATTGTGGTAGTTTGTATTGTAAATGAAAGTCTTCTAAGGTTTTAGCTCACCATATTTGAAGTGCTAAGGCAAGTCTCTTCATCTATTTTTTGGCCTAACATTTATACAGGATGGCTCTGAATGTTGACATCTTCTATTTTTGTTTTTGGCCTAACATTTATATGGTTTTTGTTTCCTCACATTATCCGACTAAATATTCGTGACCAAGAGTAACCGTATTTGGAGCGACCTGTATTAGCTCCGTATTCATGACCGAGAATATTTATATTCGTATTCGTATCCGGCACTATCCGTGTCCGACTCCGACTCCGAGAAAAAAAAATATAGAAAAGGATACGGGATGAGCGATATCATTTTGTATCCGCTGCGTTTGCACCCCTGAACATATGGTAGACAGTACCGCTGATGAAAGATGCGTAGAAATTTTGTGTGTACTTCGAGAACTCATTTTTTTCATTTTGTTGGATACCTTGCTACGCGAGGAATTGAATGCAAAAAGACGACGAGATTTATGTTGCGAATTAAAATAGACTTTATAATAAAGTTCGAAATAACACGGTGCACAGGGTTTGGTTACATGCAAAACAACTTCAAGTTAGCACATACGTGCAAATAAAACAACGAAAGTAAAGTAGGAGTAAATCTAACTTGTAAGTAAACAAACAAAACAATACCAAGCTTCGAGGACACTACTTTCAAAAGTAATAAAAAAGGGATAGTACAACAACAATTGCATAAACAGTACGTGCAACATACGATACATGTGCTACGCCACTGCGTACATCAAATAAAAATGGGATAGTACCACAACAATTACATAAACATTACAAGCAACATACAATACAGGTGCTACGACACTACGTATATCAAATGTATGAACTAACGAAGTATGAACGACAATGTACATTGTTTTCCAATATTGGTCCCACGTTGCACACTCAAAGAAGTGGTACCGCAAACCATGCTGGTGTGCCTACTTCTCAGCAGATGCCTTGCATCGTCTGGCTGTGTGGCCCTCCTGACCGTAGTGCTCGCAGTATCTACCCAACACCCTGGCTTGTACTTCATCTATATCATTGGTAATCCTACCACCCTACTGATGACCTTTCCCACCCTTCAGCATGTCAACATCTAGAATCTAGACCCTATTTGTAATATTTAAGGTGGCGAAGTTACGCACAACCCTGAACCCCTTAAGCTCCCCCACACCACGCCTACATCACCCTTTACTTGAACAAGTACTCGGACATAAAGTTTGAAGGGTCCATGTGCACAATCCCGCATGCGGCGAGTACATGAGAGCATATCTTGTGTAGGAGATTTAGCATGTTGCACGTACAAGTAGGTTGGTTGACATGATTTCTAAGGTATATCTCGTGGGTGACAAGAGAATGAGTTGTTCCAAATCCGACTCTATCCCGGAGGAGCACATCGAAACGATGCTCTCTATTGTCCATCGGGCACACCGGGTGCAGCTGGCACTTCTATCTTCGCCCTCATGTATTTTGTAATCTTCGCGCAGCATTGTATTTGTGGGTTAGCGGCATAAAGTGCGGTATTTGCATACCTTTCCTTGAAATAGCCGATTGTACTGTACAAAACACCTTCCACGATGGCAACAAAATGCTGAGAACGAGACCCCTAAGAACCCAGTACGCTCAGCATGCCGTCCAATCGATGTACCATTGGGTGATAGGAGGTCCAGTCGCCCAACGGTTGGACGATAGGATCTAGTTGCCCAACGGGTGGACGACAGGATCCAGTCGCCCAACCGTTGAGCGACTGCATTCACCTACAACCTTTGTGTCGCTCGTTCATTAGGCGACAGGTTTTAGTTACCCAACGGTTCGGCGACAGAAGGCTACTTTTACAGAAAAAAATAAATCGCAGGTATATTTCTGTATTTGTAAATAAAAAATAGATTATTTCAAAAAAAAATCGTATAATTCATCCTTTTCAAAGCCTAGTTTTCCGCGACCAACGGATCTACGAAATGGACAAGCATGACATTTTGTACAGTGTTGTGCTCCTGAATCCTCGTAATTGATGGGACTCGAACAGTGGCCTTTAGCGGCACGACATGGACGCCGCTAACATTTTTTAGCTAGCACAAATTATTTTAGATTCAGTACTCTGCCCAACAATATGTAGTTTAAACTTAAAATCGGGTTTAGCAGATGATAAGCGCATTAAGAAGTTTTTTTAAGATACACCAAAAACTATTTTGGACCATCCATCTTGGTTGATCCAATGGCTTCGATTGAACATGGTGACCTATTACCTTCTACCTCCTAGTGGTAATAGGTCACCAATGACTCTCCTTGTTACCTTTTTTTATCTGAACATTTAGCATAAAAAATACTTATACTTTAGCAAGATCGCTATTCTCGGTCGAGTGAAAAAAAAAGTGTATTGCACCACTAACTAATGCACTTCGGCAGCTCGGCGTCTAAAAAAAACTAATGCACTTTGGTCATGTGACAAGATATGTATACTTTGCTTGAGCAAGATATCTATTTTTTGATCGGTTGAAAAAAAAAGTACCTGCGGCCCGAGTACCTCGCCGGCGCCGGCGGCATGGACAAAACTGGAGGTACCAAGCGCCGCCAACGCCCCGGTTGGCTGCACACCCCCCCCCCCTCGACGGCGTGGTGGAGAGGGCCAGGATTTGGGGCAACAAGATGGGAAATTATCGCTGAGTAATTCCATTTCCTTGTGTGGCGGAGACGAGAGCGAGGATCGGAGGACCTGACCTGCCAGCAACCTTTGTATTGACTTTCATTGATTGTTTTTGTTGAAAATGAACAGTAGTGATTGAAAGAAGTGGCTTTTAGAATTAGAGAATGAGTGATAAGTAAGAGGAGATATACGCGTGATGAGAGCGAGATGAGTGACGCATCTGTGATCACCTGTCTTATCACCGGAGTGAGATATTAGTGAGAAAAGTGGAGAAGCGGCAGTGAGATATTAGTGAGAGAAGTGGAGAATCCGTTTTGAAAAGCTAAATATTTATATTAACTTTTAATTTTTCTAAATAAAATATAAAATTATCTTGCGTACAGAGAGAGCACCTGGCAAGCCAGAACCGGGTACAATGCATGTGTGTATTTTTTGGCCCCATCTCTCCCAAGGATGAACGGTCCAGATTTACCCACCCGTCTTACCTCCGAGGTGGTTAGTTGGAGAGCTCAGGGAGTAAACGGTCAAGTCTAACCCTCCATTAGACGTAACTGCTTGTCCAAACATCTAGGGAGGCGCCGACACGAGCCTAGATTGAATTCCTACAAGGTAAATATTGGTGGTATGTACTAGTGTTTTGAGGCCCACTCGGCTGGGCGGAAAAACTATGGTTTATAGTTGAAATTGCACTATAGCGACCGAAATTTTACTGTAACTGAAGGTAGTTTATTTGACGTAATTAAATTTAAAAAAATTTAAAAATAGAAAAAATATGCTAGCTCATCACGGACAACGCAAACGAATACGGAAAAAAAAAGAACCGGCAAAAAAGGTTAAAAGAGCCAAAAGTTCAGAAAAAGATAAAATTTATAAATAATAAAAAATAAGCCAGAAATCAGAATATGAAGTCGAAACGAGCGGGCCTGAGTCTTTTGACAAGCTGTCGATTGGCCAAAGTACACAGTTTCCGGAGCATGTTGATCTGCAGGTCAAAGAAACTACTAGCTTCTACATTTTCTCGTGACGAGTTGGCTCACTGGATATGTATTGTCATGAGCTGTAAGTGGGCTACTAATATCATACGGTCGAGTATAATGCGCGTCACATTTGAGATTTTTAGTACAGCTTCTTGTCCCCTAATATGACTTGTTTCATTGAAACAGTACTAGGTGATACGCAGAAAGGACAGAGGTACCACTGGACACTCTGCCATGCATTCCTTTTCGACTATGCTCATCATTATATTAGTACAGTCGAGCTGTAAGCTCACTGAAGAAATTGAGCAGAAAATATACGTCTTTGAAGGTCAGATCATCATGCAATCTGCGTATGCTGGTGCAGTAATAATGTTTTAGAGATTATTTGCTGCTACCTACGTAGTGGTATGTCTTTTTCAAAGCAGAACATGCCACCCAGCATCAGAAACTAGATCTTATCTGTGGAAGATCCTGCGTGTGTTTTGATCAAGAAGTAGAGGAGGTGAAATGTTTGGTGAATGCAGATTCAAATATTTCCAGGAGCAAGTCTACTGTCCGTGGCGAGTGGCGATCCACAATAGTGGCGAAACTAAAATTTAGTTACATCTCAGGTTCAATAGTGAAATGATCTAGATTATCTGGATTGGACCATGAGAATAATACCTTAGGCTGGCCTAAATTTACCTAGACTATACATGAGGTATTTTTCTATATCATAGACTGAAGCCTACTCTGCCTGGGATCTAGTTCCGCCCCACATGACAATGAGGAAATTGTTCCGAAAAAACAGAGAGAACACGTGACAAGTCGAAGAAATGGTCTGTCGCATGAATGCATCACTGCGTTTTCATCGCCAAGCTACGTAATGCTGGCATGCTGTCGACATGTTTCTTCAACTTGCAGGTCCGTGAATCAAGGACAAGAGGGCCATACCGTTTTATTACTTGGTTTAGAGGTAAAAAGATCGTAGTCGAGACATGGCAAACGTACCCATGGCTAAGTCATGATTTACATAGCACATCTATTTGGACAAGGAAAAACACTTGAAAATGGCAAGAAGATTATCAACTTCAGTTTTCGATTAACAGGGGGAATTTTAGGCGCCGTTTGATTAGTTTCGACATATCACACAGGATCCTAAGTTCACTCGTAGATTAGAAATAAGTAACAATATCTTAGAAACAGAGGATGTTACCATCCCGGTTCCTTTTTATTGATGGAACCAGTTTCATTGCAGTGTTCATGATCTGGCAATAGTCTGCATCGACAACAGTAAAACCTTAAGTGATAAGTCACGACATCACCCCGCCGATCAGACTCCTTTTTCAGTGACTCAGCTAAGCAAGATGCAATTAATAAAAACCCATACTTCTAGCCTATTACGTGCTGATTCTCAGCTTCTTCACGGCCGCTGTCATCCCTCCGGTCTTCAGCACTTGCTTCTTCTTGCATGCATCTCACCAGACAAGGTTGGATACCTTCAGTCTTCATCTCCATGTCGGCTGGGGCGCCTTCTTCATCTTCAAATTCAAGAGATAGATGTAGTGATCCATCTGCGGTAACAGAGTATCCCTGCAGAGCACTCTCCATCCTCTTAAAGTTGTGGCAATCCTGCACCATAGGACCTGCATTCCAACCCATTTTTTATGCTCAAAATGTGTAGCATTGCGTTCTTTCCTAATACTCCACAAAACAGCTGAGGTAATCATATTCAAGATGGTATGAGATTTATTGCATATCCACCACTTGGAAACAGATTCAAAGCCATTTCCTATGTTCATACCCAATATATCAGATAGACAGTTCCAAAGGTTTTTGGCAACGGTACAATTGAAAAACAAATGCATCGCATTTTCGTTCTCTTTACAAAACAAACTGGTAATATCAGGAACTTTTGCCTTTTACTGAGATTGTCTCTAGTTAATATTTTATTATGAGCCAATAACCAGAGGAAGAGTGAATCCTAGGAGGGATCACAAGCTTCCAAACAGCTGGGTTATTAGCAGGGACCACACCTCTAAAATTAATCAAAGCATATAAAGATTGCACATTGTAATTATCAGAAGAATGTAACTCCCAAATCATCTCATCCTTTTCATCAGAGAAGACAATAGTATGAGCAATGTTAAGGAGATCATACCAAAGCTGCACAGTCCTATCATCTAAACACCTTCCAAAAGTAAGCTTTATATTTTCACCATCCCAAACTTGGGCAATAGTGATATTTCTCTCACTAACTATATCATACAAATCCCAGAACTGAGTTGCTAAGTTAGAGCTACCAAACCACCTATCGTCCCAGAACCTGATACTACTACCGAGTCTACCGTCACCTATTTTCCATCTATAACCAAGCTGGGCAGCCTGCCCAGCCCAAAGAACCCCTTTCCAAAAAGGGGAGGTGTTGTCTTTGGGACAAGTGAAAATATTTACGATCAATAATTCTCCTCCAAATCCTATCTTCCTCATTCTTGTACCTGTTAATCCAGGAAGCTAGAAGACACATATTCGAATGTCTCAAATTAGGGACGCCCATCCCTCCATAATCCTTTCTCAAACACTACCCCAATTTGTTAGATGATAGTGATGTGTCTCTGCATCATCATTCCGAAGGCAGTTAGCCATATGGGAATTAATAGCACTAAGCTCCCGAAGCAGAAAATTTAATCACTGATAACAAGTACACAGGCATGCTAGCTTAGCTAAACAAGATTGAATTAGAACAAGCCCGCCTGCAGGGGACAGTAGTCTTCCCCTCCAAACCTGCAGCTCTCTTCGTAATCTTATCTGTAAGAGGTTGCCGGTCCTCTCTTCTCAACTTATTGCAATACAAAGGCACACCTAAGTACTTGAAAGGGAAATGTCCAAGGTTCCAGCCCAGAGCTTGGACAATCGAATTGATATCATAATCTGGTATATACATTAACAACAGGGTGTATATAGATATCACCAGGATATTTTCTTCCTAACAATCATCCACATTTCGGACCGTTGGAGTAGAGATCCAACGGCCTCATTTTTTGGAGGGGGGAGATTTTTTTTGGAGGGAGCAGGAAGAATTCGTAACCGTGTCACAAATCTAGATGATAGTTAGAAAGAAAACATCCGAATGATGTTTATCAATACCCTAACAACATAACCTAGCCCACAGTCAGTCGCCACACATATATGCATCCGGATCGGACGATTCCATGCATGCATGCGCTTCAGTCTACAATTTGGCCGTGAAACGCCCCGGCGCGTGCCAAGCAGTGGCGGAGGACGGGAAAAAATTGAGGTAGGGTGGATCGAAAGCAATACCGGCGGCCATGGGCACTCCTCTGGCGTGTGGCGGCGCAAACCGGCCGTGACGGGGCGGCACACCTCCAAAACCTCACATCAAGAAGAACAATCATTAGAAATCAAAGAAAATAGCAACCAATCCATAAGAAATCGGGAGGGCTTGAGGAAGAGAACACCAAATCCGGGCTCTAGGCCGCGGATCCGGGCGGCCGTGTCTCAGGCGTAGCCGCGCGGCGAGGAGAGGAAGGTCCAGGCGGCAAGGGCCGGCGCGGGAGAGTCGGCAGTGGGCGCATCGGTGAGACGGCGCAGAGGAGCCGAGACGACCGGGGCGATAGAGGGAGAGAGAGCCAGGCAGCGCCGAGGCGAGCTGGTGGAGAGACCGGGGCGAGAGAGAGAGACCCGAGAGAAGCCAGGGAGAAGCCAGGGAGTAGGAAGACCGGGGCGAGGCGGAGAGGCAGAAGGCAGGAGTAAACGGAGAGGCAGAAGGTAGCGGTGAAAAAAATCAAGGTATATCTCAAGTTCTAACTTACCCTATCGGATCCTCCGCCGCTGGTGCCAAGCATGCTGACACGTACGTGTGTGTCATGCAGTAGAAGCCCACGACCTCGTTATCTCTCTTCTGTCGATCCAACCTCTCTCTCGTGTATACTTGTAGCTGCTGTCTAGGCTTGCACGTAGGTACGTAACCATATACCTCTAGCAATATAAACCACCCGTGTACCACGACCAAATCGTTTAAGCGTACGTGCCGAAGCGGCCAATCCCCTATACGTACGTGCCGTTTAAGATGAGGGCCGTACGTACCCCTCGCGGCACACGCAGCGGAGGGCGAGGACACGGAGGTGGCGGCGTGCAAGCAGCGGTGCGCGCGGCAGCTCGGCGCGGGCGAGCGGCGGCACCAAGTGGCGCGGTGCGACGAGTTGGGGCGCACGAAGCGCGAGGAGGAGGCCACGGCCGGGCCCGAAAAGGAGCGCGACCGCAGCCTGCACGAATGCCGCGCCGGCCCGCGCAAGTCCGGCTGCGAGCGCCGGTGCCTGGAGGAGTACGACTGGGCCACCCGCCGGGGCGGTGGGCCGCGCGAGGAGGCCGCCGTGGCGGGCCGGGATTCTGGTGCCAAGTGGTAGGACCATGCTGCCTAGTTCCGTCACTTCTAACACGTTAGCTTATAATTTTGGTTTTTTATTTTTTTTGTTTTTCTTTGTATTATCCGTGGAGATATGACGGTATTTTTTCCTCTATTTTTCTATAATTGAATGACTTAAAAAAGATAACAACTATTACAGTACAATTTCAACCAACAGTCAAAAGTTGTAACCATAAGCTACTTGGAGCGACCCTTAAATGCTCTGTTTCCTAACCTAGCCGCCGCCAACATTCATCACTGGTTCCTCTCCCCTCCTCTCCGACATTATTGTCGGAGTTGACGGGACGAGGACTTGTGGTTTTTTAGATTAATTTTTTATTTCTTTAGTTTTTTTATATTTTTTCCTATATTAAGTTATTCTAGTTTTTCATCACCCAGTTAAGATTTCTTTAACCCATGATAGGTTTTGCTATAGCAACTCATCTGATGACTACGGTGACGCCTACCAAAAATCATTATCAGGCCAAGTTGGTTTTAAATAAATTTTTTCTAGTTTTCTTCCTACGAACAACCCTGCTAAGGCGCAGGTCCTACGCATCCATAGAGATTCTTGACCATCTACTTTCCACTTCCATGATCGTTGACAATCCTGTTGTTGCTGCAAGATCTGTAGTTTTCGGCGAGGAAGATGAAAAATTCAGCACATTCATCGACTTAAGAACTTGATGATATCAAGTTGTTCATTGGATATATCTCTACTACTTAAAAGAATCAGTTGGTGGTTGGTATTTTCTTTCCCCTTCCTCTCCCTTCTCCAAACAAAAAAGATTACCCCTGATCACCATACTAGGGCCTAACCCACACGCTTCCCCTCGACCCCAAAACTGAAAAACGAATGAATCCCCACCTCCTCGCTCCTCCGTCCCTCTGACCTCCCATCATCCATCTCCTCCCATGTGGCTGCCTTGGGTCAAGGCGTGCATTTCCTCGCCCTCATCCACTGCCTCTAGCTCCTCTTCCACCACGCTCTCCGTCGCCTCCCTGTGCATGTACTTCTCCTCCCTCACCCTCAAGGACCTCCAAGCCCTGCTTCTCTCCGACCCCGCCGCCACCTCACCCTCCCCGCTGCCACAACACATTGTGCCCTACTCCCCCTCCATCTTCGTCTTCCACCGTGTTTGCGTCGCCGCCTCAGCGATGACAGCCCCATCCCATCATCGCTGACCAAGATGGGGCCAGAGGAGGGGTCCTCCTCCGCGAGTGGCGCAGGTGAGCACCACCTCCTATCTGTTTGGGATTATGTCATTTTGGCTCCCACCTCCTTGCTTCTACGGATAGTAGGGTTCCGGCGCTTGAAGTTAGATCTAACACTTTGTTCTGCTGTGTGTTAGAGCTGCTCTAATTCACCGGGGACTTGACGAGGAGTGCTTTACCTCAAGCTATTGACAGGGGATTTAGGGTTCTCACAAAGCGGTGGTAGGGCGATGATCCCATGGTGGGTGGTGGCGGCAGGGCCTAAGGTGGTCCAAGCGGGTGATCCAGCTGGGCCGTCCATGGCTATGGGGGTAGTGGCGGTGGAGCAGGAGGCTAAGGTGACTTGCCTGTAGAGCTTCGAGCTTTATATATGAGAGTGAGTTGACAAGGCATCCCGTGTCTGACTCCCAATGCACTGGTTCACATCGTGCTTTGCTATTTTTACTATTGTTGTGTGGTTAGAGAATGATTAAGGCCTTTGGATTGTTTGGTCGGGAGAGGCGAGGGCTTTTCGTGGTTATTGCATGCCTTCGAGTTGTTTGGTTAGGGAATTCTAGCCTTTTGGTCTTTGGATCATTCGGGAATTGACATTTCTTATCGATTCGTGCCAGAGCTTTTGACGATTACTGCAGGCCTTTGAGTTGTTTGGTTAGGGAATTCTAGCTATTTGGACTTTGGATCATTTGGGAATTGACATTTCTTATCGATTCATGCTAAGTGCTCGGTCAATTCTTATCATAGCTTTGCTGTTAAACTATGCTATTTGCATATCTACAGTTGTTGTAATTAGATTGTAGCATTAAGCTTCTCCCTTTATGAATAAATTTGACACATGAGTACTCGTGTGTGTTCTGGGTGCATGATTCCGAAAATGTTTTTTTGAAGAATATTTGTAATATTCGTGAGGTGAATGGGAGAGTTAGCTAATTGGATCCTTCTACACTTTTGAAGGGGTTGTGAATTTTTGTTTTTGGGGTTACTTGTTAGCAAAAGGTCAGAGCTTTGTTGTTTCGAGATGCTTTTGCTATTTTTGATGTTTGTGGGTTTGATGTTGAGATGGTTTAGAGGTAGCATCTTCAAACTTTGCTGGGCTAGGAGGTGAATACATGAAGCAGTCTATTCCTTCTTTGTTTTCAACCCAAAAAGGTAGGAACTTTCCTATTTCTCTAGGTGCTTGTGGTTGAACAGTGTGATCTAGTGGTAAACCGAGGTGATCTAGAGGTGTTTGTGGTGCAACAATGTATCATCTTCAAACTTTGCTAACCCAGAAAGGTGGGAGCTTTCATGTTTATCCATGTGCTTGTTTTGGTTGCTGGATTTTTTTGGGGTTATGAATGGATTTCCTATGGAATTTTGAATTATTACGCAAACACAGCTCCAAATTTTCACACCTAGCAAGAAAAATGAAGCTAATATAATAAATTCAAATTTTCTTCTAATTCCACTTGTTAGTCTGCCTGATGCTTGCTTTCTCAATGTTGTGACAATATGATTGGTAGCACCTTTAGTAGATTTTCAGCGTTAGAAATTGGTGACAAAGTTTATTAGTATGAATTGCAATAATATCTGTATGTAAAGGCCTCATGAGTAGTGAAACTTCTAGTTGTATTAAAATCTGAGTACAAGTATCCACGAGTACTAGAGTTGACGGCAGCGTCTCCGTTATCGCCCGTCGTGACCATCATCATAGCCTACATCCGCCTGCTCCCCGATGCGCTGATGCTGTCTACTTCCTCCCCGCGCGCACCACCACTGCCTGTTGTGCAGTGGTCTCTAGTGATCCTTGTGGTCTCCATAGGAGCCAATCAATCTCACCCGGTACGTGTATTCCTCCTCACCTCATGTGGTTAAAAGAAGAATAAGAAAAGCAATTCCTTATTGTCTTAGAGGACTTATTTGGTAGTTGATTTTAGTGGCAGGGACATCTTGATAATGAACCCTATGGTTTGTGAGGTACTCATAATCGTCCTTTTGTTTGAAATTTTTGGCATTTCATTTGCCTAGCTGAAAAATTTTAGTGATAACAAAAATGTGTGGTTCTTAAACTAGATCTGAAGGGTAGCATCGTTGAATGACTTGAGTGTATGTTACATATGTTCTATCTATCATATAACTATATGTATTGTGAGAAAAATAAGACAGCTAAACTCTACAGCACAGAGGTTGGAGTGGGCATTGTATCTCCGTCAGCCACGCTCCTCTTCTGCGATAGCACATAGGGGTGCTAGGTTTTCTAGAACAGCGCTGCGTGCGTGCCTTGCCTCATTCGGTTTCTTCACGTTGATTTCGAGTATCACCATTGTTGTGAGTATATTAGCTGCTGGTTCTTTGCAATTTTGATATCTACTTCATTGGCTTGAAAATTGCAAATATCTATCTGTGGACTGCTTGCTCTGTGATGAATTGACACGATATTGAGATTATATATGAATGTGATGGTAGATTAGTCTTGAGCCATCAGTTAACCTATTTTTACTTTCATTGATCATTGCAATTGCTGTTTTGTTCTTGCTGATCCCTGTGCTGGAGCTGTTCAGTGGTTGATATTAGTCTCTTCTGACCTTTGCCGAACCCTGTTATCCTGTTAATTCAATAATAGTCTCTGTGATCGATTGAAAGATTGTTTTTAGGGGTTTTTCAGTTTTGTCCAGAAAGCTATTTTCATTATCTGTTAGTGTTTTGTTAAATAGAAAGGTTTAATTTGAACTCAAGATCTAATCTATAACTGTCATATATAATCAAGATTAGATTTTGTCATGGCGGAGATGGCCAAGATTAAATCTTGTGCAACTAGCCTTTTGAGAGCACTTAAGAGAACTCAACTTGTTGATCATTTGCTGAATCTAGTCATATATGTTAAGTTTTTATTGAGATTAGCATTTAAATGCACTTGTATGCTTGAGGCCATGTTAGTCTTGAACTCTTATATGACATTTATGTTGAGCATATGTTTCTTTTGCAATGACTTAAATGATTGATATATTAATATGTTGGTTAAGTCATTTCTAAGCCATGTTTGTAATGCTTGTCTATTTTATCATTATTGCTGGAATTAAATTTAAAATTAAGCTTATACTGCCTATTTTACAATATGGTGGGCTGCTTTGAACAATTTTTAGGTTATTTTTTGGGGCGGCCTAGCGGCTTAGGGTGTGTTTGGATTGTGAGATAGAGGATTAATGGGATGGTATCATTCAACTTTTAATACTTTTTCTATGTTTGTTTCTTTAGATGAGAAGAAATTATTCCAGTCAGACTTATCCATTCTGACCAAATATTTCCCCTAGATGCTGGACCGCGCGGTGCGTGGAAAATCCTCGAACGTGCCCTGACGTGACCCGTCCACTCGTTTCGCTCACTTCCCAGCCAACCCAGGACCAAACAGATCCACCTGCATCTGGCGAAGGCGAAGGCAAGGGCAAAGGGAAGCGGCTCAGGTGTAGGGGCCCCTGCACATAGGGGTGAAAACGGATCGGATAGTTTCCGTCGGATCCGGACGGATACGGATTGTGTCGGATCGGATTTTTTTCAGATAGTTCTCGGATCGGATACGGATTTTTTTATCGGATACGGATACGAATACAGTAAGCCTATTATCCGTCGAATACGGATACGGATTATCCGGATAATACAAAAACGAATATCCGAGGGGAGGGGAGGGGCTTTAATTTTTATTTTTGATGTTTGGATTTCAGAAAAGCCTGGGAAATTCATTTAAGCTCAGAAAAATATGTAATAAACTCCAAAAATTCCAGGAAAATTCACAGAAGTTCCTGGTGACATTTTGGACTTAATAAAAATATTTCTAACTAATGTTGGTATTTAATTTTCATACTTAAAAATACTTTTTAATTTCAAAAGTAGACCTTTAAACTCCAGAAAATCCAGGAAACCAAATAAAAGCCAAATAACTCCAAATAATTAATTTAAAGTAGGATTTTTATAGAAAATCAAAATATCATTTTATTTAATATCTATTTTTTTGGTTTTCACTTAATTTACTTTTCAAATCAGGCTTTTTCAAAAACAGAAAATCTAGGGAAAACCCAAAAATAAAATTTAGGCAACAAAAATACTTATTTTAATTTTAATTAATTTTTATTTATTTATTTATTTTTATTTTAATAAAAACCTGGGCTGTTACAACTTGATGGATGAAATGGAGGAATGAAATGTTCTTATGTTTGTTCAAATTGCTATCATGTCATCATGTGTATTCCATGAATTGCACGTTGTTGTTACTTATGTAGTTATATTGTGATCGACTATTGGGTATATTTTCATTGTGGATGAAAAGACTATGCTTATTTGGATTTCATGAATATTTTGACAAGATGAACTATTTACGTATTTTCGTTAATTTTAGATGTATAGTTTAAGAGGTTTTCATGTTCCGATAAATATTCGTAACCGTATTCGTTTCGATTCGTATTCGATCCGTATCTGTATTCGATATTATTCATATTTGTATTCGTATTCGAGTTATCCGTATTCGTATCCGTATCCGAAAAAATATGAAAACAAATATGGTAAAGGCATTATCCGTCCGTATCCGATCCGTTTTCACCCCTACCTGCACATAGCTATGTACAGGGCGCGTCACGGCGCGACACGTGTCCAAAAAATAAAAAAATATTTAAAAAATCCCAAAAATATTTTAAAAATTGCAAAAAAGTATTTTTTTAAGTACTTAAAAAACTTTTTAAGTATCCACAAATACTTTTAAAAAATACTTGCAATGTTTTAAGAGTATATACAATGCAGGTGCTTAGATAGATGCTTAGCAATGAAAAACTGATTTTTCTTACCACATAGGATAGATAAAGTGCTTATTTTGAAGCATCGATGCTTAAATAAGGATCAGTGCTTAGCAGGTGTTTATGTGTATAACTATATTTAATTAATAGATAATATAACATCTAAACACCCACAGAAAAGATGTTTATATTAGGGGAAATAATTTTTGCATAGGTACTTGATGATATGACTATATTCTCTCTCTTTAAACATTCATATATAAGCATCTCGTATTGTACATGCTCTAAGAGTAAGGCGATGGTGATGGCGTCTGCGAGTGGAACTGGGCGACAGCGTCTGCCACTGTAGGTGCTGCTCGAGTACGGTCGCGCCGGCGCGAGTCGCCCGCCCGCGTTGGCGGCGCTGACGACTCTTGTACCTTCGCTCGGGCGACCTCGACACGCTCCTCCCCCCGCTCTCCCGCGTCGCCTTCAATCCGCACCTCATCATCCAGGTACCCCACCGCCTGCACAACCATGCCGCCGCCTGCGGATTAGATGACGGAATCATGTGTGGAATGCATCAAAAGCTCATACTTTTTTTTTATCTGTTATAGGGCTACAGGATCGCAAAGTCTAGTAACGCGATACATTCCTCGTTTAGGGATTATGTTGTGTCAGAGGTTTTTGCCATATTGTCAGGTTTAGCTTATTAGTGCTACATGATGTGAATTTGCTTTGTTCTATAATTTACTTTTCATCTGTGATTTGCAACTGGGGAAACTAGATAGGATGATTACTGCACAACGCTACATCAGAATAGGATCCGGATCCTATTGAGGGCAGTTGCTGTTAGTATTGTAGCAATGTTTGTAGTGCAAAAGGGGGATGGAGTGGAGCAGCTGATGAATATGGAGGATTTTTTTGTTTGGACGGGGCTGCAGAAGTGCTGTAGTCCAAAGCATCGGAGAAATTAAAACCTGCTGCCGTTTCCTCGCACCACAGAGTTTTGGGCGGCGTGGGCGCTTCCTGTGATATCCACGTCGCCCCGAGCCCTCTACTCCTCGCGCCGTCTCTCTCCCTCCCTCCGGATCTCCCCCGCTTCTCGCAGTCTCGCGCGCCCCCTCCTCCCCCGCTCCGCCGCCGCCCCCCTCCTCCCCCGGTCCCCCGCCGCCGCCCCCCCTCCTCCCCCGCTCCCCCGCCGTCTCCCCCGCTCACCCGCCGGCCGCCGCTTCCCCCCTCCCCCTTCCTACCCCGCCGCCTCCTCCTCCCCCGCCGCCCCCTCCTCCCCCGGTCTCCCCTCCTTCCCCGCTCCCCCGCCGCCTCCCCCCAACCCCCTCCTCCGACGTGGTGTCGCCCCCTCTCCCGACGGCGGCGCCCGCGACCCCGGCCTCCTCCGGCATGGCGGCGGCGCCCACGACCCCGGCCTCCTCCGGCATGGCGGCGGCGCCCACGACCCCGGCCTCCTCCACGGCGGCGCCCACGACCCCAGCCTCCTCCGCGTCGGTGCCCCCGACCCCGGCGACATGCCGCTGCCTCCACGTCGCCCGAACCGCCTCGCTGCCGACCGCACGTGGTCGAGGTAGCAGCGGCCGTGGACCCTCTCCCGACGGCGGCGCCCACGACCCCGGCCCGGTGGCGTTCGACGCGCTGCTCTCCACGCTCATGTCGTCCTCCAACGCGGACCGCGCCGCCGCCGAGGCCGCCCTACACCGCCTCCGCTCCTCCCACCCGAGAGCAATGTGATGTTTGAAGTTTCTTGACCAACGGATCCGAGAATCAAAAATTGTTCGGAAATCGGGAAACACGCTGTTCTTCTCGTTCGCAGAGGATAGGCCTCCACTCCACTCGACGTGGCTGCGGTTGTGAGCGCGCGGATCTGGGGATTTTGAGGCGGCGGCGGGTGGTGTTTAGACCATGGCTGTCCCCTCCTCCGCTGCATCCCCCACCACTCCTGCTTGGCGGAGGCGACGGTGGGACGGCGCGCGCCGATTTTGACGCGGCGGCGCTTGGAGGCGGACTGGCAATGGCCGAGGACGGCGCGCGAGGGCACTGGGATGAGCGTCGCGGGCGATGGGCGCGGTCGAACTGACCGAGTGAGTTGTACCTGGCGAGCGCAATGGCGGCTGCAGGAGGCCACTGCTTCCTTCCCTGTGGTCGTCTTACCAACATACTGGTAAGCGAATTTCTTTTCGCCATGATATGCTTGATCCAATTTCCAGCCAGCATTCTGGGAATCTCATACTGGATTTCTTACCATACTGGATCCATTTACCAACCTTTAGCATTTCTTATTAGCTCAATGATGTCTAGGACCAAAAATTATATATAGAAAAATCACATACGAGCTATTGCATCCAAGTGAAATACCTGGGACCAATGCAAAAGTTCATGGTTGCCACTGTACTGATGATCAATTAAATTGATAAGTGATCATCGTCAAGGCAGGAAAGAAGAAATAGAGATTAGGAGATGACTGTAAATGTCAGCGAGATAAGCATCACATTAATGAATTGAAGTATGTGGTGTCCTTTAGCAAGTACAATTCGAAAACTAAGCCAAATCTTAGTGACATGGTACCAACTTCAAAGTTGTTTGCGTAAAAAAAACTTTAGGGTTGTGTGAGGAACATGAATTTTATTACCATTGCGAGTACACAAACAATATTCAGATAAAGAAGCACACATAGTTCCATTACATCCATGTTCAAATACATGTGTTTTAGTTACATGCGTGTATACTCCTTGCAATCAAGAACTGTATCTCAGGGTAAGGCTTTAAGCATTAAAAAAAAAATACTACTTCAATTCAATGTATTACCAGCTTCATCAACTGAGAGGAGAGTATGGACTATAGATTCCATAGTTGGCCTTTTGCTTCTGTCTTCCTCTAAGCAAGAAACAGCCAACTTGATCAATGCTCCTGCTTGCACGTAGCTAAATTGGCCACTCAATTTGGAATCTACAAATTCATCAATCCATGATTGTTCATCCCCTTTCAATTTGTCAGCAAGCATCAGGACAAGCTTCGTGTGCACCATATGCACCTCCACATCCGTAAATAAAAAATCGAGAAAAAATAATAAAACTACCCGTTGGTCTTGTTTTGAAGTCGTGTGCAAAGTTTGGTCGTGATTGAAGTCGGTTTGTAACTGTAGTCGAAAGTCGAAGTCGAGTCGTAATCAGAGTCGGAGCCGGAATCAAATTAGAGTTCATTTGAATTTTTCTTTGGTCTCTCAGTTCCTCTACATGCACTTTGTATTATTGTTTTATGATCTCACTTCAACAACGTTGTAGGGCGCCGCGAAGCGCGCTTCCTTTTCTAGTTAAGATTAAAGGCAAAGTCTGTATAGGATTTACAAGATTACTGGCAAAAAGGACCGTTGTGATATTTACTTTTCGTAGTTACACATAAACATGCCCTTCGAGTAAATCACCCTTAAGAGTATTTACACCTGAACTATGCTAAGACACCAGCATCCTGTAGTAGTCTTACTCTTACACTCATAGCGATATTTCTAGGTTCGATAATATACAGGCTGAACTGGTTCACAATGCGTTTGTTGCGCTTCTCATAGGGAATTATTATTGCTCTCAACATTTGCTAGTAGGCTGTGCATACTGTGCTCTAAAATATGGTAGTGAAAAGTAATAGTAAGATTCTTTTGGATTTTCTAAGTACCTGTTCCAGTGTTTTATGTACCATTTTGAAATAACATTTTTGTGAACATTGTTGCAGTCTGGCAACCTGACACGCTTCTTCCTGTCAGCTTTCTACCACTTAAGCGAAACTCACTTCTTCTACAACATGACATCTCTCATGTGGGAGGGCATACAGCTTGAAACGTCAATGGGCAGTGTTGAGTTTGCATCCATGGTTGCTTCCTTGCTTGGCCTGTCTCAGGGCATCACATTGCTCTTCTCCAAAGGTTTACTCCTTTTCGGCAATGAGACTGCATATTATGATCAGTTTGATGTTGGATTCTCTGGGGTGCTGTTTGGTATGAAGGTTGTGCTTAATGTTTGGTCAGACGATTTTGTCTTTCTGCATGGGATGGTTATTCCAGCAAAGTAATTTTGATCTGCATGTGGTTGATCTTTCATAAAATTTGAGAATTGATCTTGCTCTGATGACATTTTGTTGTATGTAAAATTTGATAATTGATCTTGCTCGTAAAATTCCTCAAAAGAATAAGAAGCCTGGTAGTATTGATATGTTGGGGTCAGATGAACAGCGGGCTCAAATAACTTCATACCTCTATAGGCTGCAATCTTCTTTGTTTTCGGCATTGCTTGAAGTTACGCCTAGTTAGCAGGGCTGTGAGGTTCCTGGAACTCTTCAGTATGTGAAGTGTATTAGTGATATTTGTAAAACTGTCAGAATGATGCTACATTCCCTTAACCATTCAAGGGTCCAGTTTAGGAGTACAGACATCAAGTTCCTGAAATTGGTTATAGCTGGGAAACTCTTTTTGTAAACCTACTGAAGTTATCTTTGTGATCAGATAGTGGTGATCATGCTGGCTTTTGGGGTTCAGCTAGAACACTTTTGGAGGTATGACAGGGTGCGTTGAGATTCTACCCCTATTATCAATATTTGTCGCTCATCAAATCTTAATGACATCCCAAGAGCACTTGAATGATTGCATACAGGTGGAAGTAAAGGCTTCACATAGCTAATGAAGTAAGCAATTATTTCCCAACACAAATAAGTATCGCATGTTAGAACTTGTCGTTGGTGTTTTGCTTGTTAAGGGCATGTACAATGGGTCTCTTCAAACCGTCTCCATCTCAATACTTTTTGCAAAATACCCCTTGCATGGTCAAAAGACGGCCTTCGCGTCTCTTCACGAAGAGACGGTGAGCAGCTCGTCTCTACGCTGAAGTCAAGGCTTAAAGACAGACAAAGAAGACGTTGTATGAGTTGGAGACTCCAAGTTCATCTTAACCACATGCAAAATATTATATTACTTAAAGACACTAAAATAAATACTCCATTGTATGAACCGTCTTTTCACTGTCTCTATATCATATTTCAGCATCTTATAGACGGACTCCTGTCTCTTCATTGTACATGCCCTAAGTCCTGCAATGGATCAAGTTGTTTTGCTTTTACTGGAAATAATCATCGCAGATTCCCAAGCGTTATCCCATCAACCCTCATTCACATTTGTCCTTTGGGATCAAACACAAAATTAGATCATCCTATCCAACTTTGATCCTACTCATTTCGATTTGAGTTTCTGATTTATTTTTTACTATTCATAAATTTTATTTTTTATATTTTTTTGAGCTTTTTCCAGGTTCTTTTTTCCTATATTTGTTTGCATTGTCTATGATGACGGGTTAACCTGTTTTTTATTTTTTTAAATTTATATACGTCAAATAAGTCACTATTAAACTACAGTGTAATTTCAGTTATAAACTAGCTTATTTTAGTCTAACTAAGTGACATATTTATCTCACTAACTAAACTATAACGCGAACCATCCTATCTTTGAACCAAACAAATAACTTGGATCATCCTATTCTACTATATTCTACTAGATCTTGAATCGCCTTACCTCATCCATCCTCATTCGCCCAACGGACCCTTAGCGGACAGGTGCGCCCTATTTACACCCTAGTTTCTCGAGTGGAGTTCCGACTGTCGAGTAGTCACAGAATCACATTCGTGCACGGCCGAGACACGCCCGACGCCTCCGAACCGAACCACAAGACCGACCGGCCAGGTCGCTGCACGCGGCGTGCCCCAAAAATTTCCCCGTTTTTCCCATCCTCCGCACGGTTTCCCCTCCCCTCCCAAGACCCAGATCGCCGCACCGCACCGCACCGCACGCCGCCTCTAGAGAAGAGAAGGGAGCGCAGCCTCGGCCCCGCCCCCGGAACCCGCCCCGTCCCGCCGAGGAGCCGAGAGCCCAGGCCGCCGCCGCCCGCCAAGATGGTGCTCGCGCAGCTGGGCGGGAGCATCTCCCGCGCGCTCGCGCAGATGAGCAACGCGACGGTGATCGACGAGAAGGTGCTCGGCGACTGCCTCAACGAGATCTCGCGCGCTCTCCTGCAGTCCGACGTCCAGTTCAAGATGGTCCGCGACATGCAGTCCAACATCAAGAGGATCGTCAACCTCGAGGCGCTCGCCGCCGGCACCAACAAGCGCCGCATCATACAGCAGGTCATCTTCGCTCGCTTCCTCTTAAGCTTCAGTTCCATCCCACCCACCAGAAATTTTTGGGGCAGAACAGAAAGCTGATGTCTTTTTTTTTTTTGGCGACGCTGTGGTGGTGTTGTAGGCCGTCTTCACGGAGCTCTGCAACATGCTGGATCCCGGGAAGCCGTCGTTTACCCCCAAGAAGGGGAAGCCCAGCGTGGTCATGTTCGTCGGTTTGCAGGGTTAGCCTGATCAACCTCGCTTGCTTGTTCCGTTTTTTAACCTGGCCTGCCAGTGGACCTAGCGTTGAATTGCAATTGCTCGCTATACTTATTTTGGAACTCGATATACCACATGATGGAAGAGTCGGGATGTGCAGTCTGCTTGTAGCATTACCAGCCGCATAGATAAGAGTACAATCTGTTGCTTAAGCACCGGCAATGTGCTCGTAGAGTTGTTTGTTCCAATGTTTTCTTTTTCGCGTATCTTGATAGCTGAGCAGATTGGTGTGAATGCCCAAACCTGGTTGAATTCAGGTGAATTTGGGCTACTATAGGGAGTACAACTGTACAACGGTGTGTGATTAAGATCATGTTGATGGATAATTAAGGTGTTTTAGATTCTTTTTGGGCATGTAGGAAAAATATCAATTACCTGGCACCAATAAAAGCACACATTGTTAAAAAATACCAATTACCTAGAACTAATAAAAGCATTCATTGTTAATCTATCATTGTAATTTTTTTTCTCGATCCGCATTAGTTCGTGATGACAGTCAACTTCAGGATTTAGTATTATATTCAAGGGATTTCTCAATTCTATTGTGAGATGGATGCCAAGGTCATATTTGCATTTGTGGGTGAAAGAATTTGTAATTACCCAGGCATTTGAACAACTAGTTGTAGGTGCTAGAGCAGCTAGATCAAATGCCACGAGGATTATAGGCATTTCCTGTTTTGTTTTCTGGCTGTTTGTTTGGATCTGTAGTTGTGAGTTCTCTCGATAATTCCCTTTTCTTGACCTAGTTCTGAGAAGTGAGAACAACCAATGTTTTGTTTATTATTGTTTTCTTCTTTTTCTTGAGTTGCAATAGAACATTGATGTTATCTGTTCACTAGATAACGAAATATTGCTGTAGGTTCTGGAAAAACCACTACCTGTACCAAATATGCATATTATCATCAGCGGAAGGGATTTAAGCCGTCACTGGTTTGTGCTGATACATTCAGAGCTGGTGCTTTTGATCAGTTAAAACAGAATGCAACAAAGGCCAAGATACCTTTTTATGGAAGGTTCTCTACATCTCCAGCTTTACTTATTGGTTAAAAGCTTGTCTCCAAAATTTACAGTAAAGAAAATTGATGTCTTTGCAGCTACATGGAATCGGATCCTGTGAAAATTGCCGTTGAGGGTGTGGAGACGTTCAGGAAAGAAAACTCTGATCTCATCATTGTTGATACAAGTGGACGCCACAAGCAAGAGGCTGCACTCTTTGAAGAAATGCGTCAAGTTGCAGAAGCAACGGTATTTACACTGTCATAATCTCCCAACATATTCATTGTGACCTACTGTTATTGAGAATTTCACCCACTTTCTTGTGGTTGTGTGCAGAAACCAGACCTGGTGATATTTGTGATGGATGGTAGTATTGGTCAGGCCGCATTTGATCAGGCACAAGCATTTAAACAGAGTGCTTCCGTTGGTGCTGTGATTGTTACAAAAATGGACGGTCATGCAAAAGGAGGCGGTGCACTTAGCGCGTTAGTATTACTCTTTATTTTCTTTCATAATCCTCCTGGTGCTATTTCCTGTGTCATATTGTTTGCAAAAGATATTGTCTCCAAAGGCGGTGCACTTAAGTGTGTTCTTTTGGTAATTTTCCTTCAGTGCCATTCTCTTGTGGGGTTTTCCACCACTAGTTAACATATATTTCATTTTAGCAAGTTACATATCATCCATGCCATAGTTCAACAGGAAAATGCAACTCTTTTTGAGGTTACTTAAAAATTCTAGATGAGCACATATGTTTTAGTATGTGTGAAGCAGTTAAAAGTGTTATGTTTGCTCGATTCTATTTTTCGTAAGCCCTGTTTTAGTTTTAGGATCTCTTGGATGTTGCAAATAGGTGAAGGTTCCGAGGACCCTTTGTTTTGACATCCTTGTCTTTTTTTTTCAGGGTTGCAGCTACAAAAAGCCCTGTGATATTTATTGGAACTGGAGAACACATTGATGAATTTGAGGTTTTTGATGTGAAACCATTTGTTAGTCGTCTGTTAGGTTGGCAAGCTATATTCAATATTCTTTGCAACTCGGTGATTCTTCTTTCTAGTTTACCCAATTCCATGTAATTGGCAGGCATGGGAGACTTGTCTGGATTGATGGACAAAATCCAGGATGTTATGCCTGCTGATCAACAACCTGAGCTTCTGCAGAAGCTGACTGAAGGAACCTTTACCCTCAGACTTCTGTATGAGCAGTTCCAGAATCTTCTGAAAATGGGTCCTATTGGCCAGGTTAGCTATTCTTTTTAGTATTTGAATATGTTAACATCGGATTAAATTTAGTAGGGTACATTATAGTTAACGTTTAGTTTCAGATGAAATGCTCCAACAACACAGCAAGATTCTAACTATTTATACTTCTGTTATAACAATTTTAAGCATGCATTGTGTAATTCTATCTTGCAGGTCTTCTCTATGTTGCCTGGATTTAGTTCTGAGTTGATGCCAAAAGGACATGAGAAGGAAGGCCAAGCAAAGATTAAGCGGTACATGACGATGATGGATTCCATGACAGATGCAGGTGAGCTAACCTAACTGTAATAAGGCTTTCTTTTTTGTAACTAGACTGGTGTTCTGAAACTTTTTTGGTCCTCATCTACTTCGTAGAGCTTGACAGTACAAACCCAAAGCTGATGAGTGAGTCACGAATTATTCGGATCGCCCGGGGATCTGGCAGGCTCGTGAAAGATGTGATGGACATGCTGGAAGAGTACAAGCGGCTTGCCAAGATGTGGAGCAAGATGAAGGGGCTAAAGATTCCCAAGAATGGAGATATGAATGCGCTGTCCCGTAACCAGAATCTTCAGCATTTGACCAAGGCCCTCCCTGCAAATGTGCTGAAGCAGATGGGTGGCATGGGCGGGTTACAGGCTCTCATGAAGCAAATGGGCTCGAAGGACATGGGCAAAATGCTTGGAGGCTTGGGTGGCGATCACTAGCCTTGCAAATATAGATAGGCTGTGCAAACGCTTGACAAACGTTGAGGACCTGGTTTTCTGTGGATCATCGTCGGCTTGATGCTAAATACAGCTTTTCTTAGATGGAAACTGCTACTTGGGATTGACTGTGCTGCGGTTTGAATCTCTTGCATCAAGTTTCTCCAGAGGTGGCGCTTGCTGTATTGTAGAATTTGCTATATGTGGCTCTCTGGAGACCTCCATCCTGACAAGAATAGTTTCCTTTTGGTTTCACAATGTTTCTCTGTGTCATAGAGGTGGGCCCAAGGCCTAGTCGGTCTATTATTAGGAATGGGAGATTGGTTTCTATTTGAGTTAGAGATTAGTTTCCTTATGTTAGAGATACAATTAGAGATATGATATTGTTAGAGATATGATTGAGATTAGATTCGATCTGTTAGGGGGAGCCCGTCTATATAAAGAGGGCTACCGCATGCTATTGGAATCAAGCAGAGCAACGTTTAGTTGCCGGCTTCCCTACGGAGTCCCCTGTTCTACTCTGCCGTTTGCCCTAGCCACCGCGTTCATAACAGAGTCCCCTGTTCTACTCCGCCGTTTGCCCTAGCCACCGCGTTCATAACAACTTGGTATCAGAGCCGTCGATCCCTTCCCACGACTTCTGCTACCATGACTACTGCCGAGTCGTTGGCCATAATAAAAGCTAGCGCCAACGAGATGGCTAGCAACAACAAAGAGATGGCGGACATCTTTTTCAACATACATGCCATCTTGGAGGAGAGGGAGAATCGGAGGAAAGTGCAACAAGAGACAAAGAGCTTGGCTAATCATCCAACATCAGATGGGTCGTTGCCAGATCCATCCCACCACGTCGTTCTTTCCTCGGTCGGGCCGTCTCCCGCAGCGTCTTCTCCTCCTCCACCGCGCCCCCTCTGCAGCATCAGCCGACGACCACCTCCTCTGCAGAGTCAGCCGCCGTTGTTCCCATCACCAAGACCGGCGCCGCTGCAACATCTTCGCCGGCCGCTCCGCAGGCTGCCACTCCCTCGGTTGCTGCTCCGCCGCCGGTCCCTCCACTGGCCGCTGCTCCGCTGGCCACCAGTCCGCCGGCCGCCGCCACACCGGCCGCCCGTTCCGACGGCCGCTTGCTCCGCCGGTCGCCGGTTCAGTGCTCGGAGACGCCCAACCACCACCGCTCCTTGCCACCGCAGGCCGAGTCGTCTCCAGCCGCCGCCGCGCGATCCGTTGACGCTGAGCCATGGTCGCCACAGCCCGGATCTCCTCCGCCCGCGGCGCCGCCGGGTCCGCCCCCGGCCGTGCCGCCGTCGCCGTCGCCCGGGCCGTCTCCGCCCCTCGGCTGCCGCTTCGCCGTCGGCCGCCAGCGTCCGTGGCCCTCGACAGCCACCGCTCCAGATCCGCCGCTGCCCGGGCCATCTCCGGCTACGCCGCCACCGCCGGCCGGGCCGTCTCCCCCGCCCGTGTCGAAGCAGCCGCCGTCGGAGGCCGCGAACGCCACGGGGCCTTCCCCTGCGCCCGAAGCCGCGCCGCGGCCGCTGCTCCGCCGGAAGCCGTCGTCGCCGGCCGGTCCGCCTCCGTTCAGAGCCGCCGCCATCCGGGCCGGTCCTGCCCAAGCCGCCGCCGCCCGCGACGAAGCCGCCGCCGTCCAGATTCCGCATCCGCCTGGGCTACCTTCGCTCCGCCAGCGGCCGCCGCTCCTCCGGCCGCTCCACAGACGGCCGCGCCGTCAGCCGCCGTGCCGCAGACCGCCGCCCCGCCGGTCGTCCGCCCGCTCCGCTGGTCGCCCTTGGAGTCGGCCCTGGCCGACTACGTATGGGCTCGAGGCGTGCGGTCGGTTTCTAAACCGACCAGTAACTTAAGTCCAAAAAAAAAACAAAAAAAAATTCAAAAAAAAACTTCTTTTGCAGGCATTATATTCCAAAGGCGCTACACTTAGTCTAGCCTTGTTTCACTTGGATCGGGCCAGGTGTCTCCATCCGCTGCAGCACCCCGCTACCGTTCGTCTTCTACATCAGCATCGAAGGTCTTCCATTGGCCGCCGTCTAGCAGCTCGAGGACGAGCTGCATGTCCAGGAGGGGTGTAATGTCATAGAGGTGGGCCCAAGGCCTAGTCGGTCTATTATTAGGAATGAGAGATTGGTTTCTATTTGAGTTAGAGATTAGTTTCCTTATGTTAGAGATACAATTAGAGATATGATATTGTTAGAGATATGATTGAGATTAGATTCGATCTGTTAGGGGGAGCCCGTCTATATAAAGAGGGCTACCGCATGCTATTGGAATCAAGCAGAGCAACGTTTAGTTGCCGGCTTCCCTACGGAGTCCCCTGTTCTACTCCGCCGTTTGCCCTAGCCACCGCGTTCATAACACTCTGGAACTGGCATATAGGTCACCAAAATAGAGGAATGGCTTTCTGAAATTGTTGAAACATTGCATTCCTCGCATGGTACTGATGTGTATATTAGTTTCTGGAATATGGACTTACGGAAGACGTTTTGCCTGTTTATTACTCGCATTTTACGGAAGGCGTTTTGCCTGTTTAGCTAGAAGTGGTATGCTCTTAGCTCCTATTTTCGACTAGGGGCAAGAAGAGCATTAGCTTCTCTCGCGAATTAGTTGTTGCAAAATATTTGACTAAAAGTACCAGCTGTGGTAAGATTTTAGATCTGGATTTTGTGGCGTAATAAATTTGAGATTGACGTGCGTTGTAAGCAACGTTTCATGCTCGATTAAGGAAAGTAGTAACGCACCATACTTTATAATGCCCTTTTCACCTAAAAAGTAACGTGCCAGGACACTCGATAAAACTGTGTTAAAAAAAACAAAGCTCAAACATGGGACGTTACTTTCTTACTGCACTAGAAAAAACACTTGCATGATGAAAAGATATTTTTTCTTATCTCTAGTTTTTTTTTTGAAAATGTAAAGACATTATTTTAAGTTTAACTTTGAAATATAAGACTTAATTAACAAAAGCTATATTTATAAACTGTAGATTGATAATCCAGCAAATTCAAATAGGAAAATCCTACTCTATCAAGAACCACGCAAAAAAAAAAACATGGCAAGTCAAATGGGCCAATTTTATAAAGAGATAGCACAAGATTTTCGTTCCTACCACTAGCCTAATTGCCTCTCTCGCGAACCAACAAATCCACAAATCTCCCAAAATGAAACTTATCTCAAACTTCAAAAACCTTCCCTTTTCCCATGCCAAAACCGAAAAGCCCCTAAATACCCTAAAAAAATGCCAAAACGTACCAGGTTCAAATTTAGGCTATGCTTCATTGGGCTTAAAGCTCAAACTTTTGGCTTATTTAGCACTGTTTAGAGCTTTTCACTGTAGCTATTGTTTGCTTTTTTAACATAACTAAAATTTTTAAAAAAGGTTACATCATTTGCAAGGTAACAAGGGAAAAAAAAGAAAAGGCAAAAAATATAAAAATCAAAAATAAAATAAAATTAAGAAAATAGAAGTTAAAAACTGAAGCTCAAATCAAATCTCCAACCAAACCGAACCTAGCCAATTCCAAAGCAACACCAACAAGGAAAAGGCAAACAAAAAACCAGAAAGGCTTTCCCAGAAAACACCAAAAGCCAAGAAACAAACCCCACCCCACGAGGGGGATCCAGCAGGCGGGCCCACCCCCCAGTCTAAAAGAGCCACCTTCCCACCCGGAACCGTGCGCGCACCCCCTCCCCCTCCTCGCGCTCCTCCCCTCCCATGGAGGCCGCCCCGTTCTCCGTGAAGCCGCCGTCGCCGGCGGAGCCCCCGGCGACCGTGGAGCCCCGGGCCTCGCCGGCGGCGGCAGGCGCGGTCGAGGCGGAGCCGTGCGGGTTGAACCAGCTCGCGCTCACTCCCAACCCCAAGAAGTGAGGATTCGAGCCCGGACCGGGCGTCCCGGTTTCTTGATTAAGGCGTTTCCTGGAGCTTTCGGGTGATCTGATTCGAGGGGTTTGTGTTCGAGCAGGCAGAAGGTGGAGGCGGCGGCGGATGGGAACGGGTGCAAGCATTGCGCCTGCAAGAAGTCCAGATGCCTGAAGCTGTAAGGAGCCCCCTCTTTCGTCGATTGTTTGGCGATTTTGTTGTTATGTTTTAGGGTGGAGTCTGATTTTCCTACGATGCTTCGAGTTTTTACATTTAGTGGAGTTGGAAATGTTCGGTTCTATGCGATTTGCTGCAGCGATTTGCATCCATTTAGGTAGTACACAGGGGGGGGGGGGGGGGTGAGGTTGGTGCGATGTTTTTGCTGATTTGGTTCCCTCTGATTTGATATGGCGGTCAGAAATTTGATTGTAGTTCAAAAATCCCTTGTTGTTGGGTTCTCTAGTGCAGTTGTTTGAATTGGTTGCAGTTTAGTTCTCTTAGCAGGCAATGCAAATTTCAGGAAAAACACCAAATTTAAGTGCTCCCTGTGGTCCTTTTTAAATCAAAAATCAAAATTTCGTGCTGGAAATCCGAAAGCGTATCACTTATTTTAGTATCTATTTGTGCTATTTGATTATTTCAGTATAATCCATATAGCTCATGGTGCAGTTTATGACTATGTACCAACTTACAGCAGCTACTTTGGAAGCCGTACTGTTCTTCACAGAAGCTGGAGCCATACTTTTTTGTTCTACTGCAACATATTACGTAGATGAAAACATCATCAGATTGAGTATATGATGATTAGTTTAGATAGCTTTAAATCTCTATGCGTCTCTGTGCTGTTAACTTGCTTATGAAGTACTAAGAACTGTAAGAATGCCTTGCTGATCCAATAACATAAATCATCATTATTTGCATATGTAGCTATTGCCCATGTTTTGCTGGTGGAGGTTATTGTTCTGAAAAGTGTGGATGCCAGCCATGTTTCAATAAGGCTGCATATGCAGAAACTGTTCAGACCACTCGCAAGGTGCTCCTTTCACGGCAGAAACGGATGTCGCTGAAAATTAATCGAAGATCTGAAGCTAATGCTGAAGCTGTGGTTGTTTTCTTAATTAGATGATGTCACATTGTTTGAACTTTCCTTTGGTTTATAATCATAATTTCAATACTTTGTCACCTACAGGAAGACACACACCATTCTTCTTCTTCAACTCCGCCAAGGCGAGGTTGCAACTGCAAGAAATCAAGTTGCCTAAAGAAATACTGCGATTGCTACCAGGTTTCATCTTAAGTACTTTGCTAAAGCTTTGGGTACAGCATAGTTCTCAAATTCATTCTTATGAACAGGATGGGACTGGATGCTCCTTATTTTGCCGATGTGAGGATTGCAGAAATCCTTTTGGGAAAAATGGTACCTTAAAAAGCTATTCTAATGCTTCTAATAATTTTTTTCTCAATGAAATGTGTGTACCTGTATAAATATCTCCTTGTGCAATTAGCATAAATATCTCCTTGTGCAATTATCATGCACTGACCAATGACTGTTTTACTACTGCAGAAGGTATAATCGCGGAAGAAAGCAAGCGTTTTATATACACCGGTGCAGATCTGGACCATAGTGAGGATGAACATGACTACGTCGTGGAGCGTTCACCTCGTCTACAATCACCAATCTCAAAGGAATCTTCTTTGCAACACACTTCACCTCACAACAGAGCCTCAAGTAGAGATGCACACATGTTCCCGCAGGCACTGTCGCGGTGGCAACCCCGCTCATGGCATTGTTCAAAGAGGCAGAGCAATGATCGGGTGATTGATGACTCTGGAGAGAACAAAAATTCAAATAACGGCTGGCAATTGTCGAAGCACGAAGACAACTACAGCATATCAAGATGTATTCAGATCCTGAACAGCATGGCCGAGATATCTCAGGTGGAGAAATCCGTAGCCCCCGATGTGTTCCTACAGCCAGGCAACCGGGAAATATTTGCCTCGCTCACTGGTGACGTCCGGGCCCTGTGGTTGAAGCGCAAGATCCAGCACCTGACTTAGGACATGTTTTCTAGTGTTGTTTTGAAGCGGGGATTGGGGGAATATCAAATCATGATTTAGATTGTGCATGTCCTGCTGGTCGGCTAAAATGTGCAGGATCTTAGGCTTTTGTATACTGAGATGCATCCAAGATTTCCATCATCTGTCTTTGTAGAGCTAGCGGCTGCGCACTTGGTAACCGGTTAATAATAAATGATTTATGCACCTGGAGCTAGTGTAATGGTATGTTTGGCTGTTGTGTAATTTTTAGGCATCGTTGGAACCCGAGAATTAATTGTTTCTTACGAAATTCACATGGGAATTGAATTCTCTCTTTACGAAATTCCTAAGCAACGTATACTCCTGTGTGGCTGTGTTCCAAGCTGGGCCGTAGGGAACTAGGGATCCATTTCGTTTTGCGAGCCGCGTCCCTGTCCCGTTCCCAGTGGTTAGTGATCCCCAATGTAATTCATTAACTTTGCTCGGGAAAAGTTTGTCAATGCTCCGGGAAACGAATTTTAGACGTTTGTAGCACTGCATGAGGAGCAGGAGCGCGAGAATGCCAGGCAACAGAAGACCCAGAGGTCGCAGAAAGTAAAATTTTTGCTTTTTAGCCCAAAATTTGAAAGTTTTTTACATATGGACCCCTGGAGAAAAGATTTCCAAAAATGGACCCTTACCACGGCGCCAAATCATATAGCGCCCAGGGTACATGTCACGGCGCCATATGATTTAGCGCCATGTATTGACACGTCGGAGCCACGGTGGCACAAAACGGCGCCATGTCACACGGCGCCGTGCTATGCACGTACGGCGCTGAAGGTAGTGGCGCCGTGTACTGCCTTAGCCACTCAAGCGTGGTCGCCGTGCCTTGCGTCCACCTATTTCGGCGCCAAACATACAAGCGCCGCACGTAGCTTACACGGCGCCATACCATGTGGCGCCGAGATGTGTATATAAGGCGCTCGACTGTTTGGCGCCTCTTTTGGCGCCAAAGATTTGGGCGCCGTATATACACATCTCGGCGCCACATGTTATGGCGCCGTGTAAGCTACACCTGACAAAAAACACAGCAAACTTTTCTGTAAAACATATGCACATACACAGACATACACACATACATTCACACATGAAACATCTGAAAACCTAAATAACAACATCGTTATCAATAAGTCTCAAAATACCACATAAATATACAAAAGTCTCAAAATATCACATAAGTCTGAAAATATGACATGTCTATAGAAAAAGTCTCAAAACATCACTGCCTCTTGGCCTTCCCCTTGCCCTTGGCTAGAGCATCACTCCCTGGAGTATACGTGCTCGGGGGACGAGCCGAACGACGAGGCCGCTGCGAAGCCTGAGTAGACGGTGCGTCAGGCATCTGCGACATCCCAATCTCGTCGTGGGTAGATGCCTCCTCGTCCTCGTGCTCCTCGTCGACGTCGTCACCCTGCTCCTCCTCGACGTCGTCACCCTGCTCCGCCTCGTCGTCGTCGTCGTCGTCATCGCCCTGACTAAAAGTCGGAGTGCGTGACGAGCTCCTCGTGGACTGGCGCGTGCCGACGTGTGACGACGAGGCTGCAGCGGCACCCGAGCGCTGGGAGGCCGCCGGTGGTGCGACGTCCGTGCGTGCGCGGCAACCACACCGACCTGCCGCCCGACGAGGCTAATGAACTAAGGACGGTACACGCATACCTTTATATAATTAGAAATACATGACATATCATTACTTGCAGAGACTTCGACGTCGCCTCGGTCGGGCGGCAGGTCGGTGTGGTTGCCGCGCACGCACGGACGTCGCACCACCGGCGGCCTCCCAGCGCTCGGGTGCCGCTGCAGCCTCGTCGTCACACGTCGGCACGCGCCAGTCCACGAGGAGCTCGTCACGCACTCCGACTTTTAGTCAGGGCGATGACGACGACGACGACGACGACGACGAGGCGGAGCAGGGTGACGACGTCGAGGAGGAGCAGGGTGACGACGTCGACGAGGAGCACGAGGACGAGGAGGCATCTACCCACGACGAGATTGGGATGTCGCAGATGCCTGACGCACCGTCTACTCAGGCTTCGCAGCGGCCTCGTCGTTCGGCTCGTCCCCCGAGCACGTATACTCCAGGGAGTGATGCTCTAGCCAAGGGCAAGGGGAAGGCCAAGAGGCAGTGATGTTTTGAGACTTTTTCTATAGACATGTCATATTTTCAGACTTATGTGATATTTTGAGACTTTTGTATATTTATGTGGTATTTTGAGACTTATTGATAACGATGTTGTTATTTAGGTTTTCAGATGTTTCATGTGTGAATGTATGTGTGTATGTCTGTGTATGTGCATATGTTTTACAGAAAAGTTTGCTGTTTTGCTGTGTTTTTTGTCAGGTGTAGCTTACACGGCGCCATAACATGTGGCGCCGAGATGTGTATATACGGCGCCCAAATCTTTGGCGCCAAAAGAGGCGCCAAACAGTCGAGCGCCTTATATACACATCTCGGCGCCACATGGTATGGCGCCGTGTAAGCTACGTGCGGCGCTTGTATGTTTGGCGCCGAAATAGGTGGACGCAAGGCACGGCGACCACGCTTGAGTGGCTAAGGCAGTACACGGCGCCACTACCTTCAGCGCCGTACGTGCATAGCACGGCGCCGTGTGACATGGCGCCGTTTTGTGCCACCGTGGCTCCGACGTGTCAATACATGGCGCTAAATCATATGGCGCCGTGACATGTACCCTGGGCGCTATATGATTTGGCGCCGTGGTAAGGGTCCATTTTTGCAAATCTTTTCTCCAGGGGTCCATATGTAAAAAACTTTCAAATTTTGGGCTAAAAAGCAAAAATTTTACTCGCAGAAAAGGGCCATCACTGCGAAAGTTAAGGCGCAAGATAAGGAGTACAATGCCGAGCTGGGACGTAAGGGTAAATATTCATATTTCACACAGTAGGTCGACCATCTTCGTCTATATGTCTCATGTATTTCTAATTATATAAAGGTATGCGTGTACCGTCCTTAGTTCATTAGCCTATGTACCATATAACCCCTTATCGGATCAGCTATCGTGTTGTTATCGTTACACCATTTATCCAAAATTCTTCATGTATAAATTCTCTGTTGCATCACAATATCACTTACCTTCCTACTTACGAATCATTGCTACATCAATCGTCCTTACAAAATTCTCAGAAATTTATAGCACTACAGCAATATACGACAATCATACTGTTATTACAAATCTAACAGATTTTGTACACTTAAGAATCTATGAAGATTACAAACGGACCAACCTATCTTATCTGTCCTTTTATTTAAAAAACAACCTACGAACAAGATTTGCTAAATATATTACCTACAAAAATTATCATTTATTCTCCTACAATTATTTCCATCGAATAAATAAAATAATAATAATATTTTAAATCGTTCAATCGGTGGTGTGTGACTTGTATCGCTCCACCATTGAGTGACTAAATAGTCACTCAATAGTTGGGCAACTAACTCTAGTCGCTCAATCGTTGAACGACTTTAACACTTGACGCACAACTATTAGGTGACAAGTCCAAGTCGCTCAATGGTAGAGCGATAGAAGATCATTACTGTAAAATAAAAAACGGACTTATATTACGGTGATTCAGATTTTTTAAAAATAGATTATTTAAAAAATTCTTCGGTATAATATCTACTACAGTTTACCTATAGACTCCGTTTTAAAAGGACACACCGTTTAAAAGCTAATTACCGTAAGCAGGAAATGATAAAAAAAAAAGAACCAGCCGAACTATGTTCGGCTTGCACCCCGTGCCAAGGTTGTGCTTATATGCTGCATGTCCGTGACACAGAACGACACATAAAATACGGGTGAAAAAAAGGAAATGCTGAAATGCCCAAGCATCAGATTGTTATTCCACCAAAATCCACAATGTAGGGTACGGATACCGCTACGAGCTTATCGCTATAACAGTAGCAGAATAGTAAGGTGATCGATTCTCCCAGAATGCCCAGGGGCCAGCTCCTTTGCCGAATACAAGATTTCACCACTGCAGCCAATATCAGCTCCAGTATAGCACTGACATTATCAATGGACAGTCTCTCTGATGGTGAAAAAGAAAAAAAAAAGAACAGATGGTGGCAGAGGTGTTCATTGTTAAACAAAACAGAGCTTCAGAACACAAAGAGCGCATCGCCTTCCGTTGTTTGCAGTTTGCATACCATACAGTGCGGGCCAACTTATTTGTGTGCTTGTAATTCAAAGCAAACCTAGCAGGCATCTAGATCCCTGCATGGAGGAGGTCTGGGCTCACCGTGCAAGGTGGTATTCCCTCCAGCTGGGCCGCAGTTTTTCCGCTCAGGATGTTGTGTGCCGCGCTGCAAAAGTCATCCGATCATCAAAACATGTTCATCAATCTAAACCAAAATACTGGGGCTTGACATATAGAACAATCAAACCAAGTAAAGCATACAGGGGGTGTTTCTCCTCTTCTCAGCATCTCAACAATCTCAACAACTCGTTTTGGAGTGAGGTCCTCCTGAAAAAGGGAATGTAGAAAAAGCAGCTCAAGAGTTACAGAACACAGATAAGTTTTGTCAAGTCCAGTTATAGAACACAGATAAGTTTTGTCAAGTCCTCTTCTATTAGTAAAATGCAGGTACGTTTTGTCAAGTCATCATTTGTTAGCATTTGTCTTTAGTACTACAGTACTTCTATTGCATGAAAATTTATATTTTTTTTTTATAAAAAAGATAACCACATAAACATTCTACTTATCCAATGCCCCCTACGAAGAAGATACAGTACAGGAGCCCAACAACCAATGACCTACAAGTCTAGTTTCTTCAGTTGACAATGTTTTGTTCTGTGCATATACATGGACTTAAAACAACACCATCGCTCTTAACACACAAGTACTCTTTTATCACATCCCCTCTCTGCTAACACTACGCACTACACAGTAAATAACTAATTATTCATATTACCTACTTTTTGTATCTGACAAGGAGGACCAGCAGCTAATTCTTACAAGATGTGTCGTGGTGTTTCTGCTAAAATTTCCACCACAAAATACGAGCACAAAGTCATTAATACTAGGCCAAATCCAGTAAGTGTATACCAAAATGGAGAAAAATTAGGATGCCAGAATAGTGCCAATGCATATGTATTGGTAGTTGGTACTACCTGGAAACAGAAAAATAAACTTACATAATAATTGTATGTGTAACCTTCTGAACCTTTAGAATAGTCAGCCACAGCAATCATGGGAGCATTCACACAGCAACCCTGTGAACACATGACAGAAAGCTGAGTAAACGTTGCTTTATACAGCAAAAATATAAAACAACCAAGTGTTTAAAATCATTCATCAACAACAGTACAACACACTATAGACCATTTCTACAGCTAAACACTTCAGACCCAGCTAAAAGACACTATTTGCATGTATCTGGAATAGCATCTCGTAAACATGTATGGCATGATGTTACCATGCACTCCATTTCTCCAACGGAAAATAAACCATCGCTTGTCACCTCTGTGAATGAAAGAAAAATGTTAATAAAATCACAGAGACAGAAAAAAAAAGCTCAGGCTCAGAGGATAAGGTTTGTGGTAACAAATTAGAAAGTAGCATGCTTAGTTAACAGGATAGGTGGAGTGAATACTACAGACCATTCCGTTTAACTCCAAGGTGCTCTAACAAGGTTTCTTCAATTTCACATGAACCACGAATCATACAAGGTGTAGTTCCACACACCAAAAGGTGATATTTACCCACCTACATGGTACGAAAAGATCAACAGTATAATGAGGTGCTAGTTAGGTTAGCAATGAGTACAGACTAGAGTAGGCAGTCATGCATCAATATACCTTAGTCCGATTGAACATTGTGTAAAATGTAGCAACTTCATAGACCCTGATAGGTGCAACCTCGACAATTTTAGCAATCTGAAAAAACCATAGACTATTTTCAGCAATATAGAAAAATATAGAAACTTATGTTTTCCAAGATAAGAGTGAAAAACTTGGGAAAGGTAAACAAAGAATAATGCTACTTCATAGCATACATGAGATCAGTGTGTCAAAGACTATGATACTTGCAGCGACAATGCCAACCTAACAGTCATGGTGAGAAAAAGATACCTCCAGCTTTTAATTCATGACCTGGTAATATGCCCTCAGAATAATATCAGCTATCGGCCTATCGCATGAATATTTTAAAACTTCTATAGCATCAGCTGCAGAAACACAATTATTCCAAATGTTCTCTCCCATACAAGATGTAACTCAATTATTCCCATCTTCAGTAGGACTCAGATTTGTATACTAAAGAAAATTCAGCTAACTTTCCTCTATTTCTGAAAGGAAGGGACTAAATAAATCACTGTAAGTTTAGGACAATATCGATAACAACGAACATAGTCGTATTTCCCCTCTTACAATGACATAACTGTGACAATAATAATGAAGGATTAGACCGCGCCAATCCTTAATTAGCCACTAGTTAAATTTGTTCTTACTAGAAGAGTCAGGGCAATTCTTGGTAAGGGAAGTGTCAAAATTGAAGACCACCGACATTGATAAAGTCATGAGCTAAACCAACCACCCAACATGCACATGGTATTTTTCTGTGCACCTAGACAAACTTTAATCAAGTGAAATAGGCAGAAGAATATCCTGAAAAGGACAGCAGCTACAACAAGAAACAAGGGGTAATTAGGTTCTGATGTCTGCTATACAAGTAAGATAAGTGTTTCAGTGAAGAAAGATATAACAACTAAAGGTTAGTGTGCTATTACAAGTTTACAAATTAACCTTTTTTTAAATGGAACACAAAATGACATATCAAAGGTGGAAAACATGTAATCATCATAACTGCATACAAATTTGAACTTACAGCATTCATTGCTGCAACTGGCACCCATCCACCATGCTGCTGCTGCGCAAGATCAAGCAGCGGAATAATACCAGATTGCTTGTAGTTGCTTGGATAGTGAGACAGTATATCCTTGACCTGAATTGAACATTGGAACAGAGAATATAGTACACGTAATTAACTGTAACTGGGTTCATACCTTCAATACTAACACCATTCACTAAAAGCCCAATTCTCCAACCAGAGATAGAACATTATGCCCCATAGCTCTATTACATTTGTTTATTGGTACGGTGTGACATGATATTAAAAAGATTTACCCCTCTCAACAACCAAAAACCAACTCAAACTTTAAGACCCTATCTCCAAAAGAATCAATAAATGCAAGAACATCACGTTACCAATGGAAATGCTATTCTAAGAACCGTATCTGAACATATGGGCACACAAGTTAACAAGGTCTGTCACAGCTACTCCAAATCTAGCCAGCTAATCCAATTCCTCCCTACACGTGCATCACAGACAACAGGAAGAACATCAGTACCTTCTTCATGTTCGCCTCCGCGAACTCCCACGGCACGTCCGGGCTGTTTTCCGGCGAATCGATGTGCTGCAGAACAACACGACACGTAAATCTAACTCACTCTTCCTCAACGGCAAAACAGATCAGGCCAAACGTAGACGCGGATCCGAGAGTGCTCACGTAGTTAAGCGCCGTGGAGAAGGACCTTGAGAAGTAACCCGTGGAAGCAGCGGCCGAGGCAGAGGCCGCAGCGATCTAGAAGGAAATGTTTTCGCGAAGGAGATCAGATCAGGTGATTAATTAGTTTGGGGGAGAAACGGTGGGAGAAGGATTTGGGAGGGGGAAGGGCACTAACCGGAGAGGGAGACCAGAGGCGGGCGGCGGTTTCTGAGGCGGAGGCGAGCCCCAGGATGCGGCGGGCCGCGAGGCGGGCGGGCGGCGGCAGCATGGTGGCCCGCGTGGGGGAGGCGAGGGAGTGGTGGTGGTGGTGGTGTCTGCGTGTGGCCGCTTGCTTGCGAGGTAGGAGACGACGGCTCTCGAGTGATTCGCTCGCTAATGAGATGAACACTACAAGCCCAGTTGGACCATCCGGGAATGAGCTTGAGATATTAGGCCCATGGATCAGCGTGTGCCACTTTTATTTTGTTGTTCAACCTTTTTTTTCCAACTAAGGATATTTAATTGTTGAAGTTAGGACGGTAGACAGCCCGGCCCAACCAGTGCAGCTGTGCTGCTAGCCTTTGGGCGCACGTATACGACCAGCCTCTCTTCCTTTTTGCACTCTGTCTTATCAGTTTCTGCTAAATTAATTTTTAAACAATGTATCTTTTAAAATAGAGTCTATAAGTATATTATAGCAAACACTATACCGATCAAAATTGTATCCGACTGTTTTTTTCTGCGTACGGTCTCTTGCAAGCAGACAGAATTCAAAAATTATAAGCCAAAAGACAAAGTCATAGCCTAAAAGAACACACCCCTTATCTTGTGTGTGATCTGATCCATACATTGTGGACGTGTTTGGTTGCCTGTATTTGGGCTGAGGCGGGACCAATGCATTTTCTCAGCTGGTTGGTTTCTTGAACTAGTGAGTGAGCCTGTCTCCTGTGTCCACTCACCTCCTAAGTTCCAAATCCTTTTCTTTTTTCCATGGGTGCCTCCATCCTCTTCCTTCCCCTCGCCGTCCACCTGTTTGGTGAAGCCAAGGACGGCTGACATCCTCCGCGTGCTCCCACCAAACATACGCCCCCGGCCAACCCCAGTGCGTTGCTCTCCAAAGGCGCTATCCTACATCTTGATCTTCTTCACCTCGTCGCGGTTGCTGGTGTCAAAGACGAAGACCAATCAACTCACTTCATATGGCTCTTCCTCGAGCAACTGCGATCGATCAAGAAATTGTGTCCATGGCAACAATTGGGCCTCATCTTCGGCGATCTCGGCAGTTGTCGTTGTGGGCGGGGGTGGTGCAAGAATCAGATGGAGTTCGTGGTAGAACACGGCATGCCTGAGAGGACCGAGGCGACGAAGGTCAGTTCCGACCACCATGTCCAACTTGAGAAAGAGGTGAGCTCCACGGTTTTGGAATCGAGTGGAGCACTACTACAGAAAAGGTCATCACAGACGGTTCAAAAACGTCATCACAGACGGTTTTGTGAACCGTCTGTATTTATAGGTCAGTGATAATCAAATGTCATCACAGACGGTTTTCGAACCGTCTGTGATTATCAGCTATCACAGACGATTTTTGAGTAAAAACCGTCTGTGATAGCTATAATCACAGGCGGGTTTTAACTAAAAACCGTCTGTGATTATCAACTATCACAGACGGTTTTTACTCAAAAATCGTCTGTGATATTCCCTTCAACCCCTAAATATATTTCTGTTTATTGGCTAGCCTCAGGAAATGCTAGCCATGCCCTCTGAAACAAGCAGATAATCACAGATATAAAACATATACAATTCACACATCTCATTTCATTTCAGATACATTTCACTGACATAAAACATCCAATTGACAACGCACTTCATTTCACAAACATAAAGCATCCATTTCGCAAATCAATTAATTGAATTGAAATAAAATATCCATTAACAAATACACAATTACAAAAGATCTACACTGCATTTGCACTTAGAATTACAATAAAAATCATTCTGCGCAGTGGAACTTTCCATCTGATCTTACGACTTTAGTCCACAAAAACCAAATGAACTCTCCTCGAATTTTTGCAAAATCCGGCTGTTGCAATGCAGATGTAGAGATGGGCGCAGCCTGTCGATAGGAATATCAACGCGCGCACATATAAAACTTGACATGTATGAAATAAATGTAGGAAGATTGACAAACCTTAGAATTGGTGATCTTGACGGAATCGAGGAGTAGTCTCATACGGTGGCACACGTAGTATCCACACGTGTTGCCCGGCTGCTACTGATGGCACTGCAAAAAATAGAATGTGTTAAATCAAGTGGCATTACTACTAAGTGTTGTATATGATTAATTAATGTGTAGCTAGCGAATACCCGAAAATTGCAAGCATGTTTCAAGGGCTTGGCCCCTGTCGTCGAGCCACGTGTTTGTTGAACGTATGTGGCGAACGACATTCGTTATTCAAAAAAGTTAGATTAGTCATTCGGAAGGAAAGAAAGAGTACAATGTACAATGTACGTACCTATCAAGTATTTGGGCGATAGCTGTGTACTTGGATTTGTTCTTACTTAGAGAATCAAGGTATATAGCCTTGTTCCATTTTGGTATAATTACAATTAAAATCCAATGGAAGTGGTCATTGTATGGCATAAGAATAAATTCCTTATCTTGGTGAGCCAGCAGTGCTCGTGTAATATAGTTCTCGACGAAGGATGCATCCTCGTTGATGGTATCAATGGTGACCAAGCGTGGGTCCAGGAAACCAATTGGTGATTTCGATGATCTAGCTTCGGTCAGCATGAATCTATATATATACACAGAAAAGCAATAAATTGTGACATATATCGGTATTACGTGAACAGAAACTGTGATTGTACAGACTTGCAGCGTCCAGCATCGAACGAGTGAGGCGTCGAGAGCGTTGAGCGTGAAAAGTTCAAATATATCGTCAAAGGTCACCGCGAAGACACATTCGTGAGCTTCGTGCACGAAATGTTCCGGTTTGAATTTGACAGTGATACCTGAGCGCCGTTCTGCCTCTGGTCTATTGGACTGTTCCATATACCAAGCGTGGAATCTTTGGCAACCAAGTCTAATTTTAAGAGGTGCTCTTCCAAGAATATCATGGGCTCGCCTAGCACAAATTTGCGGGCCAATGGCAGATACGGGATATCGTCATCATCCTTCGTCTTTGATTTGCCATGGCCATTGCCTCGACTGTATGTCGACTTTGCGGTAGTCGACTGTAATAGTACAGACGGTGCAAGTTAATTTGCTGAGAATAGCACCCGTGGAGATAGCACCGATGCAGGTAGCTCTACTTCGCACTGACCTTTTGGAGATGGCACCAGTGCATGTTGCTCTGGTTTGCACTGCCCTTCTGGTCCTGCCACCGGTGAAGAAGCCTCCAGGGAGATGTCGCTTTTGGGCCACTGGATGAATGTTCCAATGGCCTGCCCTAGAGTCACGATCTCGTCGTTGGGGGGCTTCAGTAGCGGGACGAACTCAAAATTGACATGTACACCATTCACATTAACTTTTGCGAAGCCTGGCGCTAAAGCTTGACCGTGAAGCATGGCCCCGATACCAGACGGATATGCCTGGCCCCAAGCAGCGTGCAAGGGAACGGAGGCATATCTCACTTGGAGCCTGCACTTCGTAGGCTCCTACATAACGATACAGAATTAGTTAGTCGAATAGGCCTATCAATGGAGCAAACATTCGAGAGATAATAATTATTACCAGGATGTCGTCCACAGAAAATCTGGCATCGGTTTGCGTCGGATTGGACGCGCAACTACTCGGACGGTTGTGCGGGCTAGCTAGCACAGGAGCGGTGGCGGCGGCCTGCTGACTTTCTGTCTGTTTTCGCACCTCATCTCTGACTACATCAGCCAGCTCATCCATTAGCTCCTCTCTAAAAGATGCCTTGATCTCTTCTCGTAGCCGTGCGTCACGCTCGGCTTTGTTTCTCTTCCTGCGCCGATACATGTCGGAGTCATCTTGGAAACCATGTTTCCAAGGAACGTAAAGCCCAAGGCCTCTCATACGGCCCGGGTGCTCCTTGTTTCCCAGGGCCGCGGAGAGCATATCATTCTCCCTTGTTCTCTGGAATGATCTCAGGGTAGTTTCAAAACTCAGCTCTTCCTGCAAGAGCACGACATGTCATTTCACTTCGTACGAAGTTGGGGAGTAATTACAAGCTACGTAGTTCGATCAATATCTTACCAGGCGCTCGAATACTTGCTGGTCTGCAGGGTTTCGAAAGGATACGTCCCCCGATGTCGTTGTGGATGACCTTGCTCTAATCCAATTTCGAGCGCGCTCATCCGGGATATTGGCAAATGGCGGGGCAGTGTCCTGCAGGGCTGCCTGGTCGTCCTCGCTCCTCCACCGCGGGATTTTACCCGCATACCCAGCTGTGCCAAGTCTGTGGGATCATCACAGACGGTTTTTAATACAGACCGTCTGTGATACTAAATTATCACAGACGGTTCATAGTTAAGAACCGTCTGTGATACGCGTTTTCCCCGACGCCGCCAACATAGACGGTGTCCAAATTAAAACCGTCTGTGTTAGTGTTTGTCAGAGACGGTTTTGTCAAACCGTCTGTGATTGGCCGTCTACTATTAGGCTTTCTGTAGTAGTGGAGTATGAAATACTCCCTCAGGTCTTAAGTCACATATACATGTCATTTTCGATATAGGCACGATCTTCAAAATGCAAATTTGACTAATAATTTGTATTATAATATGTTTATAAAACATAATAAAATTATAATATTACAAATGCACTTTTCGAGACAAATCTACACATATGATTTTCATATAACCAATTTAAATATTTAAAAATATGGATAGTCAAAGTTTCAAAAGTTTGACTACACCTATATCTAAAACAACTTATATTTGTGACTGGGGGACGATGATCTTAATTCACAGGAGCCCATGGTCCTGGGCTCAGCCATGAGCACGGCGCAGGGCACAAAGCAGTCGCTATTGGTCTCATTGTAGTAGACGTTGATACGCCTAGAATTTGCCTTGATGCTTGTTGATGCTCTATCCCTCCTCTTTATATTGCATTCTCCTTAATTTTGTTTTTCTTCTCCACAGCATTTTCATGGAAAAGCTAGCTACAAGCTAGGCCAATGAAGAAGAAACGAAATTAAATTCATCAGCTCAAAAATTCCATAATCCCTGTTGTCATTCATAAACTTATGAAGGATTTCCTCCTAGCGTCGATTTGATTCCGACACTGCCGCCCTAGATGTGAAGGATTTCTCTCATGGCTGCCTCATCATAGTTGCATAGTCTCTCACCAGAGTTGTTGGGGTCGAGGCAGTGGTTACAGCCTTACAGGACGGGGAGGTAGCCTTTGGGAGTTTGGGTGAGTTGGGTGGTAATATCACCACACCGTAATGCAAGGTCATCATATCCATCACATACATGCAGCCAATCACCGTCTTCGTATAACCTGTCTTAAAACAACCAACCAAACACCTCTACCCTAAATCCCCATAACCTATCTCATTGAGCCAAGCTCAATGATTTGAGCCAGGCCGAGGTGCGTACAAGGAACCAAATGCCTCCACAACCTCTCTCTCTCTCTTGCCATGTCATGTTTGCAAGAAATTTTGAAATTCACCATATGTTGCATGCTTACAGCCTAAGTTGTCATCCGTACTACAAATTACCATCCTACCTTTCAAAAAAATACCACCCTACCTTCATTATTTGCAAGTGATTTCAAAATTCACCATCAATTGTAGCCTAAGCTATCATCCATACTATTAGCAGATTACCATCCTAACTTTCAAGAATTACCATACTATCTTCATTGTTTGTGAGAAATTTCAAATTCACCATCATTTGCGGCCTAAGTTATCATCATACTTTTAGTAATTTACCATAATAACTTTTAGAAAAATCATCATCCTACTTTCATGGTTTATAAGAGATTTCAAAAATTGCCATCACCTGTGTCCTAAGTTATCATCTGTGCTACATCATAACTATCAAAAAGAAATAACATCCTAACTTCATTGTTTGCAAGAGATTTCAAAATTCACCATCAGTTACGGCATAAGTTATCATCTGCACTCTAAGGTATCATCTTCATCTTAGCAAGTAAAAGTTTATAATTATCATATGTAATTTTAATAAACTACCACTAAGTGCACCTTAAGTTATCATATACACTCTTGATAAATTACCATATAAATTAGCATCGGTATGTGATTTTATGATAGCCCAAAAAGTTCTAAAAATGCATGATTTTTTTTTGCAAAATCTCTTGAGTCATTTGTTACATTTTCCTAAGTTTTATGTGTTTTTTGTGTGCTAGAAATCTTATCTCCTTTCCCTAAAATTCCTGAAAAGTTATCTAAATTCCTCGAAATCTTCTCTCTCTCTTGGGTCGTTTCTAGCCCAGCCCATGGGCATCTTTCTCTTCTTTCTTTCTTCATCTTTTCTTTTCTGGGCCACAACCCATCTTTTTCTTCTTTTCTCCTTCTTCCCTTCCATTCCTCCAGCTCAGATCCTCCTAGCCCAAGCCCTTACCGCCCCCACTCGCCTGGTTAGCATCGACGTTGTCGATACTTTGCTGCCTCTGCCACCTCATCAACCACACGCAACCACCGACGCACCTTCACTTTTGCGCCAATGCCTCCATAACTCTGCACGCTGACTTCCATGCCACCTCACGCCAGCTCACCCGTGAGACACGTGCACTCATGCATGTTGACACTCATATGCCACCTCTGCCTTCATCGAGCTTGAGTAGCTCTAAAACCAAAGCAGCAGCTAGCTTCTTCCTCTCCTTTTGCAACCACCCTAGACTCCATCATCGCCACTGCTAGCACAGGCATCATCTCGAAATCCGGTGGGAGCTCCATCCCTTTCTTTAGCCGCCCAGGGAATATGCTTAAATCCGCTCTCATCTTCATTCCTCTCCCCCAAATTGGTCGTGCTATCACCTCCCTCACTTCCTTGCGGTTCTAATAGCACCTTTCCCGCACTAAGACATCGTCAGAGCCATCACTACCATTGATTGTTGCTAGCTAAGGCACTCGGGATTCTCAAACTACTAGTGAAAAAGATTCTCAACTAGTAGTGAATCAAATAGGGAAAGAGTATCAATGCTTGAGTACCATGATGTTATCTTGTCTTTTGAAAATTAGGAAAGTAGAAAATTGTTTCTTTGGTTTCAAAGTCTAACACATTCCTAGAAAAGAAAACTTTCTAACAGACCAGTTGCCACATATGTCTTCCTCAAGATCATCCGCCCTACCTAGAGTATTCCTAGAGCAACTCGACAAACCTTCAATAGTTGAGAATTCTGAAGAAGCTCCTATGGAAGTCACTCAGACCGACCCCAAAAACAATTAGATGACATCAATCTATGAGTATCCTTAGCATCGCACACTTCCTAAAGATGACTAGAAGCCGATCATACAACTCGAAAGGCCAAATCATATACTCTGATTGAATGTACCCTCTACAAACAAGAAACTCAACGAGTACGAGTATTGATGAGATGTATATCTCAAAAGGATGGTTTACATTTAATATGTGAAATACATGGAGGAGTCTGTGGAGCATATTTTTCCTACAGAACACCGGTTGTTAAAGCCTTTCGATAAGGATATTATTGGCCAACTTCTATCCATGATACAAAGGAACTTGTGATGAAGTACGTACAATGTTAGTTGTGACAACCTACGCAAGCACTCCAAACAATCCCTCTCTCTTGGCCTTTTGTAACCTGGAACTTAGATATCTTAGGACCTTTTCCAAAAGCACCTAGGGGCTTCAAGTTCCTATTTTTGATGATCGATATGTTCACAAAATGGATCGAATGTGAACCAATTGCCAAGATGACAACTGAGGCAACCAAGAAATTCATAACTAAAAACATGGTTAGACAATTTGGAGTACCTAATTGTACAATCACAGATAACGGTACCCATTTCTCAAGCGGAAATTTTTAGGACTTCTGTGAGGGTCTAGGTATCAAAATATGCTATGCTTCAATAGCTTATCCACAAAGTAACAGGGCAGTAGAAAGAGTCAATGGTATATTAATGCCGGGGATTAAAAAATGAGTTTTTGATCCGTTAGTAAAATAGTTAGGAGCTTGCGTACAAGAACCTCCCTCTGTATTGTGGGCTATTTGGACAACGACCAGTCATGCGACTGAAGAAATGTCTTTTTTCTTCGTTTATGGAGCAAAAGTCATGCTTCCTCCAAAAATAAAGATTGGCTCTGCTCGAACTGATCATTATAATTCTAACAATCAAGAAAATCATCGGATTGATGACATTAACTTTCTAGAAGAGCGACGGAATGCAGCACTCATTTGATCGATAATCTACCAACAAGCCATGCAATGGTACTATAGTTGTAAAGTGCAACCTCGCATCCATTGATCTAATTCTATGAAAATTTAAAAGTCAGTATAATCGAAACAAGCTTTCTCCTAAGCGAGAAGGTCCTTACACTATGGTTAAAGTCACCCGACTAGGTTCGGTATGACTTATCATGCAGGATGGGCTTATTCTTCCAAATTATTAGAACATCGATCAGTTACATAAGTTCTTTGCATAATCTTTTTCTATATTTATGCTACATAATTTTTTTAATTTTGGCATTTTTATAAGTATTTTTATTCGTAATTTCTCACCTGATTCTGGTCTTATATTATCAATGTTATCTAAGTTCTTGTAAAATACCCACACTTCTCTCAGACCTCTTCTTAGGAATATTTTCACTTTATATTGGCTTTGACATTGTCATTAAACACCATGCAGATACTTATTGTGACCTTGACAGCCAAGACCTTCAAGATAATATGCATGTTTCCTTAGAAGAAGACAAGTGAAAAAGCACTCGAGGCTGTAATAAAAGATTCCCGACATAGTAATTTATATGTTATTCGTACAAGAGTAGGAGTGGCCTTATAAGAAAAGCACTCGAGGCTGTAATAAAATTTTACCTTCGAGTGGATTTTTCACCTTCTCTTTAGACATTTGGGTGATCGAAGGGGCACGAGAAGATCCTGACACCCCATACGACTTCTTTACAGGCCGTCGTTTCTTGGGGGTCAGTGTGATTTCTTCTTTGGTCCCCTTTGGCTTTCACGATTAGAGGAACTCCTTCCTTCTGCTTGGGTTCCCCTTCATAGATAGCCCTCACCCTTTTCCTTATCTCGGAAGGGACAAGGCTATAAAACCAAAAAGGAGAACTACAAGTCAGGAAAAGCACTATTAAACAAAAGATTTTTAACTACTCACTCACATCGCCACCGGTATACATCTGTAGTGATTTTGGATCTTTAGAGGTTGGCTGGATGAGGAATCGACATAAACTGGACCTAATTGCTAGAGATTGGTTGCTATGGGATTCATAGCATTTACATGAATTAACTAGTACTGTTCTAGCTATTAACTAGTACTGTTCTAGCTAACGGCAGTCTGTCAGTATGACTTGTTCAGATTTCCTAGTCAGAATTACAGAGCACGCATCCGCAGTACATGCTTTCAGTGAATCCATCACTGACCACCATGAGCTGCATCGAAATTTTATTCAATACTGCATGTGCACAATTTCTTGCATATGCATGCATGATAGGTGCAGCAAACCTTTCTTGAAACCAACTAATTAACATCCGCGGACACAGGGAACTTAGTTACAGATAGCCATGCTTGTCTGCAATTACACCAACACTGTCATGGTCATGCTCAAGCACATACGTACACGGGAGCACAGATCAGGCAGAGTACAGAAGAAGAAAAAAAGGATTCAAAAGGCGATATGTTCAGAGCGAGAGGCCGCCGGACTCGTCGTCCTCGTCGAGGGTGGAGGTGTAGACGGTGTAGAGGGACCAGATGAGGCCGAACACGCCGAGGAGGATCCACCCCAGCAGGTTGTTGCTCAGCCCCAGGCTCAGCCCGGTGCCCTCCGTCGACATCCGCTCGTCGACCAGCGCCAGAGACGGGGCCGCCGAGACCGTTATCGCGCTCGCCGCGGCGAGCAGCGACGCGCCGTTGACGACGGCCGGGGCTGCCGCCTTCTTGGCGTTCTTTGAGTAGCCGCACCTCACCTTCTCGGCTCTCACTCTCAGCTGAGGCGGCCCTGCGGTTAGCCGCTTCTTTTTGTCATTCAACAGAGACTTCGCATATATGCTGCAGATGATTGAAATTACCTCGAGCCTGCGACGGCCTGGCGACGGAGGCGCGGCCGACGATGGTGGTGGCCGTGGCCGCGCTGATAGCTGCCATGGCTTATCTCTCTCGTTAGCCAGCAACACTTTGGGGAGATGCAACAAGTGACTGTGCTGTTCTTCAGGCGATTTGCAGAGTTGCTGCGATAAAGTGTGGCTGCGAAGCGTTTGGTCATCCATGCGTGCATGCTCTATCCTCCCCAAGCCAATGAGCGCTCGCCACCTGGATACGTGGATTTCCATCGGAGAATAAGTTTCCACCGTGAGATGAGCGTACGACTGCAACCACCAACTTTGGTACAGCAAATATACATGTAAAAATAGAATTAGGATTCAGTCTGAACATATGTATCAGGGGATTGCGCGGGGCACAACATGTACAAGAGTAACTTGGCACACCACGAGACTCCAAAGGATGCAGAAAGATAAAAGGAGGGGGCATAGAGCCATAGACAACAGATTCTTACTTTGAATTTCTAAACAGAAGTAGCACTCAGGATCTCACAATTCCACTAAAAACACTAGAATTCAAAGTGAAACAAATCTTCCTTAAAAGAAAATTTCTGGAGAATAAGTCGTATCCAAAAACAGATAAACAGAGGTCCAGAAAAACTTCGACGCAGCCAAGTGCATGCCCTGGAATCCTTCACTTGAGAGGAATGAACCTCGAAGAGTGGGTAGCACCAATACCGGGCCTTCCGTGCTTGACAGGCTTGTAGCTGATGGAGAATTCAGCAAGGTAATGACCAATCATCTCAGGCTTGATCTCGACCTGGTTGAACGTTTTCCCATTGTAGACTCCAATTATGCTGCCTATCATCTCTGGCACAATGATCATGTTGCGCAGATGAGTCCTGACAGGCTCTGGCTTCTCACCAGCAGGTGCCTCCTTTTTCTGTACATGTTCGGGAAACATTGAATAGGCTTAAGCTTTCATAATCTCAAAGCAATAGTACAACAGAACAAACAAAATACTTACAGGTAACAGTACAACAGAACAAACAAAATACTTACAGACAAACTACAACAGTTAATAGTATACTCTCTAATACTTGATAACACACAATAACTTAGGAATGGTGAAAACAACTGCACACAATAGCATTATCAGTATAAATTTAGAAACACACTAAGAACTTATCCACATGACCACAATAAATCAGGACCCACAGTACAGAGCACTTCTACTTACATTTATAGTTCAATTTTCTTTTCTTTCATGCTACCATTCCCTATGCCAATCCATTTGCAGGAAAAAAGGTACATGCTTGAGCACTCCAATCAGAAAGCACTGAATATGTATCACAATGATATATAACAGATAAAAAGACGGGCCAAGGCAAACTGTTCAGCACTATTCTACATCACCAAAGGCTATACTCACGTTTCTCCAACGTCAATATCCACAAAGACCATAAATCTGTAATTGGCAGAAATAGCTTGGTATGTACTTATAGCGCGTGTATTAAGTGACTATCAATCTTCAGTAGCATAATAGAAAATTTGAGCCCATTTCAAACAGCAAGTTTAACAGTATTGTTCGGATGTTGCAGCCCTGCAGAAAAGCTGGCAACCTATCAAGAAATAACTCTCCAATGACATGGAATACATTCAATTGGTTCAGGTAAAACTTGACATCTCCTAGTTCTAATCGCAATAACGTGTCTGCTTCTAATATATCCAAAAACCTTAAATTAACAACCTCTACTCTAGACCTTAACCAGGGTATGTTGTCAAAATATCAGAAATGTAACATATAGGCACGCGCCTTACCCAATTCGACTCTAGAGTTGAAGAATTGGCATTTTACTAAAACATTTCAGTTTACCCAATTTGACTCTAGAGTTGAAGAATTGGAATTTTACTAGAACATTTCAGTTCTGCAAATATAAATGCAAGATTATTGAGCTTATGAGTAGGACAGAAGCACAATTTTCTACTTCCTCTATCTAAAAGATCCAAAACTGTAACAGCAAAATTAAACAAAAGGGTCCGTATCCGACACTACAGCATCCAAGAATCTACTTAGTCTAATTGTTGCTAAGATACCAAATCATATGGAAGGACTCAACAGCTAGTCTGTGAACATTGGCCGTTATAGCATGCCGGCATAACAAGCACTGAACACAATGTGCATCATATGAAGCAAACAATTCATGGAATCCATGAACAGCGAAAGATGCGTGCATTACCGCCTTGCGCAGCCTCTTGATGAGCGCCAGGGGCTTCCTCTTCAGCCCCTTCTGCCTTCTGGAACCTAAAACCACACACAAACACGCGCCAAGTCAAAACAACGAGCCAGCGGTTCTCCCCCTTCAACAAGGGATCACATTCCTAGAACACCACTGCGGCATCTAGCATCTACCTTCTGCGGGCGCGGGCGGGGAAGAGCTGGACGAGGTCGTCGGTGGACATGTCGAGGAGCGCGTCGAGGTCCACGCCGCGGTAGCTGTACTTGCGGAACGTCCTCTTCTTCGGCTGCCCGCCGGCGGCCACCTCCATCTCCACGTCCGCCTGCAAGGCCATCGCTCAGCACAGGGATTAGCTCGGAGATAGGCAAATGCGCAAGGGTTTGGGAATTCGTGGCGGGTGCCAGTTGATCGCAGCTCACCATGGCTGCGGCTGGTTTGGGGAAGAAGGGCGGGGGAGAGGCAGGAGGTTCGGTGCACGGGGAAACAATGGAGGCGGCGGCGCTAGGGTTCGGGAAAGACGACAAAATCGTCGCACGCAAAGTAGTCGTAACTCACTAACTCTCGAGCAATTCTCATGTGTACAACATGTGAAATCTTTATTCTTTTAGGTACAGTGATGGGTGCTCACATGCCGAATTTTTTCTATTTTAACCTTTTTTTTAAAAAAAAAATATTCACATTTAGACCCTGATAGTTTTAATTTCGTTTTTGGATCCAGGGGGTCGGCGCCGTGACCCACGGCTCCGAGGTAATACGTCTCGGCGCCGTGATCCACGGCTCCGAGGTCCCAGGCCCGCACATGCAGGCATGTTATCTGGTGCAGTGGGCATAGTCCATGGACCTCGGCGCCGAGACGTATTACCTCGGCGCCGTGGGTCACAGCGCCGACCCCCTAGGTCCAAAAACGGAATTAAAACTATCAGGGGTCTAAATGTGAATATTTTTTTAAAAAAAAGGCTAACATAGAAAAAAAATTCGGGCTCACATGCACCGCACAATAACACCATAATGCACACGGGCGCAAGGCCGCATGTACACCTGCTTGCCAGTTGCCACGTCAAAAATTGCACACGATAGGGACGAACTCGTGACCTCACATAACGTGAGCATATACGATCTGCCACTGTGGCGCACTCGTGTGCATATATTGTGAACCTACAATCGAAAGTATAAACGGGCCCTTAACTTTGTATCATCCCGTATCAAGAAAAAAAGGTAGAAGTCTACTAGAATGCATGCTCATGCTACCACCAGATCAGTTGATAACAAAACAATGCTCTGATTGGATCCAAGATGCTAGAAAGAACGGAGGTGACAGCATAATTGGCACCGTAGCATTTTTTTTTAAAATATGATCTCCCTATACATGAATTTTTAATTTTAACCTTCTCCGTGACTACGAAAGCAACGACGAAAGCAACGATAAACACTTACCGAGCTCTCACATCATAGCAGATCTGAAGCACCATGATACCACTTGCCAAGCTGAACAAGCTCGGCAGAACACCTGCTGAGCTAGAGCTAGCCAAGCTCGGCAGCCATATATAGGATGATGCTTAAGCTTAACTTAAGCATGCTTACACTAATTTAGTGCTTAGGTGTGTGCTGCTGCACAGGTATCTACCACGATGCAAGAGTTTGGTAAGTGATACGTGTCGTCGCTGTGAAGAGGGCTAAAATTAAAAATTCATGTGTCGGATACCAAATCTTTTTTTAAAAAAAGGCTGTTGCCCTGCCACATATGCGATGAACTCTTCCTTGAGCCATTTTAGCACTTTGCGGCCACATTAATCCAACCTGACACGAACGAACGCACGGGATGGACTCGTTCGTATCAGTGTGTCACTGCGCGGTTCGGAAGCGCGCCTCGCTGTCCTGGACCGCGGCCTTGAGCTCCCGTTGCACCGTCTCCCTCGACGGCGACATGATCAGGTCCTGCCACACCGCCGACGAGCCGTCGGGGTAGAGCTCGCCGACGCAGTTGGCCTCGTCGTTCAAGCCGCTCACCCTCTCCAGGCAGCCGATCTCGTCGGTGTCCACCAGTAGGCTGCTCTCGCCATCCTTCCATCCTATCAACTGCGACAGACAGTGGAGTAGGTTCTTAACGAATGTGATGCTCGTGATATGGGTCGGTTTTCGTCGTGTGTTGCTGGTCGTGCCTGGTTAGTCTGCATGCTCACCTTTGCAGCATCCGTGGAGTTGGTGCTGTAGAGCCTCGCGTTGTCGACAAGGCCGCAGTATCTGTGGAACGCGGTGGCGAATCGCTTGTGGGACTTCAGCTGGGACTTCACCCTCACCGCTCTCCCGGTGATCACGGTTCTCCTGCCAATAGTGTATGTACTGTGTTTGAATAGAAGTATGAGCAAGAAATCTTCCACTATTTCCTGACAGCTTAAGATCTTTTTTTAGGTGAGATGTTCAGTGCACGAAACTATGTAGTTAGTTCTTAAATCAATGGCAATTCTGGCAGATAGAACTATGAGCGGAAATAGGCATAAATGGGCTGAATTTTAGTTATGAAATGTACCTGATTCCCCTCACTACTGCGAGATATGCATCACAGACTACACCGACGAGCTCGATGCGGTAAGGCTTCCTCACCCTCGTCTCACCCTCCTCGTCGGGACTAGAGTCCTCAACTGGCTCCCAGTACTCCTCGGTGATCGTCCCGTCCTCGGTAACCTTGTAGCCGACGCCCATGCGGTACCGCTGCCGGTGCACGGCCCTGGCCATGGATATCGTCTGCTGGACAAACGGCTCCCACGACAGCGTGCCGTCCATGATCACGTCCCTCCCTTCGTTTAGTGCGGTCACGAGGAGCGATGAGGCCGCGTCCATCGACGACTGGTGCACCTGCACCGAAGTTGTTGATTACTGAGGCTTGATTTCCACTTCCCAGATACTTGAACGTGCACGCTACATAAAAGTGTACAACATCATGATGCAAGGAGGCATGGTGATCTAGGAATTGATTGCTGTTTGGATAGGATAGGTTACTTGCTTACTTTCATTATGTTTGAAATGTGCACATGAGGTTGTAGAGGCATCATGGAAATGGTCATATCACATCTATATTTATGAACTCATAAATAAATATTATTATATTCCTTAGATAAATTATCATTTATAAAGATTAGCAAGTATGTGGCTTATTGGTAAAGCTCTTTATTTGTTGTATAATATCATTTTAAAAGATCTTTGGTTAGGACACTTATGACTTATAGACTAGTATATGTATTGATTGATGATCAAATTTCATCGGTCATAAATATGGGAATATTGAACCAATAATGTGAAAACATGTTAGAGAATATAATGTTTGATTGACCCACTTTGAGACACTGTTGAGATTTTTATATTTCTACATATCAGCAGTTGGTCTTCAAGTAATGATAATGTATAATCCTTATATTTGATATCATCATTTTTTTTTCGAAAACGCAGGAGAGCTGCGTATCTTTGTAATATAGAGAGGAAAAAGCGGCTTGTAAACATTACCAACTCATGCCAAGACCAAACATGAGAAGGTTGGAAACACTTTACAACACGAATACTCGAAAAAAAAACTTATAACGACCAAACAGCAAGGCAAAGACTCATCCAAAAGCTCCCACCCTATCCAGTCCGAGAGCAAGAAGTTTCTTAGCTCCGGCTAGGCACCAAAGCTTATACTCATCTCTAAACTGTCGCAAAAGCTCACTAACAGAAGGGGAGTCTCCATCAAAAACACAGGCATTACGGTGCTTCCAAAGCAACCACGCAATCAAAATGATGAGAGAATTTGCTCCTTTCCTGTGTTCCTTACTGAACATGCGGATTATCTTAGCCCACCAAACAGCAAAACAAAGATCATTATGTCCAGGAGCTTCGCTTCCCAAATCCAAAGGCGACAAAATACTGAACCAAACTTGTCGAGCAAACACACAACCAGTAAGCAGATGTTGAATCGTCTCCTCCTCTTGATCACAAAAAGGACACCTCTCCGGGTGTGACAATCCTCGGCGAGCAAGGCGGTCTGCTGTCCAACAACGATTGCGAACAGCAAGCCAGATGAAAAACTTACACTTTCCTGGGGCCCAAGATTTCCAGATTCGACGCCAAGGTTCAAAAGTCACTGAACCAATGAAATAAGCTCTATAAGCTGATTTAGCTGAGTAAACTCCTGAAGCATCAAATTTCCAAACATGTTGGTCCTCCTCCTCAGACAGCCCAACCTCACGAAGACAATCAAAAAGCCTGAAGAACTCCATGAAGCCAACCATAGTTAGGCCGCCCTGGATATCCATCATCCAGGTATTATTCTCCAAGGCTTGGGCTACAGTGCGCTTGTTTTTAAGACGGGGCTGCACAGATGCTACAACTGTAGGTGCTAATTCAGCAATAGAACACCCATGAAGCCAACGATCTGTCCAAAACAAAGTATTGATCCCATTACCCACTTGAGATATCGTGGCGATAGAAAATAAAGCCGCAGTGTTAGCATGGCACGGCAGCTCTAACTCTACCCATGGACGATCTGCCCGGGTTTTTCTGAACCACTGCCATCTCAACTGAAGAGCCCAGCCCATGATCTCAAGATTATGAATACCAAGCCCTCCAAGCTCAATCGGGCGTTGCACCTTCTCCCAAGCTACCAAGCAGCAGCCCCCATTAGCATTTTCCCTGCCCTTCCATAAGAATCCTCTTCTGATTTTATCTACTAATTTGAAAAACCACTTTGGAACATTAATAGCGATTAGGAGATAGACCGGGATAGCCGAGAGCACAAACCGTACCAAAGTAGCACGACCAGCCCTATTCATGAGGGCGGCCTTCCAACCTGGAAGCTTATCTGCTATCTTCTCAATCCAAGGCATTAAGTCTGCCCTGCGAAGCTTTTTGATGGACATAGGAAGACCCAAATATGAGCAAGGAAATTCTGCAGTTGGACATGGTAAAATGTTTGTAATCTCCACCATAGTCTCATCACTACACTGGATTGGGATAATGCAGCTTTTACCAAGATTGGTTTGCAGCCCCGAGGCATGCCCAAAGATGTCTAGAATCACCCTAGTAATATGTAGCTCCTCTTCCAAGGGCTTGATAAATAGGGCAACATCATCTGCATAAAGCGAAAGTCTTTGCCCAGCAGTCCGGTTGGAAAGAGGCTGCAGCAGCCCCACTTCGCTTGCTTTGACGAATAGGCTATTCAAAACATCCATCACAATAATAAACAGCATCGGAGAAAGAGGGTCTCCTTGACGGAGACCGCGCTGATGCTTGATAATCTCCCCAGGTTCTCCATTAAGCAAAATTCTCGTGGTAGAGGTGGAGAGGAGATTGGAAATAAGATTGCGCCAGATAACACCAAAACCCAAGTGCGACAAAACTTCCAATAAGAAAGCCCAAGAAACTGAATCGAAAGCCTTTGAAATATCTAGTTTAAGGAACAGGCTTGGCACCTTTTGCCGATGTAGCAATTTAGCAGTCTGCTGCACCAATAAGAAGTTATCATGGATACACCTCCCACGAACAAAAGCACTTTGATTAGCAGAGACCAATGAATTCAAACTTTTGGCAAGACGGTTTGCTAAAATTTTTGTCAGCAGCTTCGCAAAGCTATGCACCAAGCTTATGGGTCGAAAGTCCGAAGCGAGTACAGCCTCTGCCTTTTTGGGGATCAAGGTGAGGTAGGCCGAGTTTAGAACCTCAAGCTTCCGGGCGTCTCCCAGCTGCAAGGTAATGATCGCCGCCATGAAGTCAACTTTTAATATCTGCCAACAAGCTTTATAAAACATGCCCGTGTATCCGTCCGGACCCGGCGCTCTATCGGCCGGGAGAGACTTTATAGTGGCCCAGACTTCATCCTCAGATATAGGACTGTCCAAATCTGAGAAATCCAAACCGGCCCATTGAAATTGTTGTAGATCAAGAGTTGAGAGTCGTGGCTGGACAGTCCCTAATAAACCCTCATAAAAATTCAACATGACCTGCTGTTTATCCTCTTGCGACGTTGCTATATGGTCTCCGTCCAGTAATTTCGAGACAAAGTTTTTCTTCTTGCGATAGACAGCTTGCTTGTGAAAGAACGAAGTGTTTGCATCACCCTCCTTAAGATAGCGGACCCGCGATCTCAGTCTTGCAATTGTTCTTTCCAGAGAGGCAAGCACCAGACAATGCCGTTTCAACTCTCTCTTCAGCCAAAACTCTGAATCAGTTAGCATGCGAAGATCTTGTGCCATTTCTAGACGGTGCAGCACCTCACGCGCCAGGGCCAGCTGCGACTTAACATGACCAACATGTTTAGCGCTCCAAGATTGTAAAGCTCGTGCCAAACGCTTCAACTTAATAGAAATTCGCTCAATGTCATGATTTCCTAATATGTAATATTACATTTAGAGATTATTAAATGCTACTTCAGAACTGAGTAGTTATAAAGATAACTTTCGGATATACTATAAAACATACTTACTCCGTAATTGGGTAGTTATAAAGATAGCTTTTGGGTATACTATAAAACATAAAGAGGAATGTGACTAGTCGGATATGGTATTCGTCCCTCCTAATATAACAGTAGAGATATTTAGGTCTCCCGATGTGGTTGGATAAAAGAAGTACATGATCATGCCACAAGTAGTCAAGGAGTCGACCATACAAAAGTTATTCATCACTAAATCGGGAAAAAATTGAACGATCTATGAATGACACATTTCTCACCTATAGTCCAATCAGGTATTGTGAGGCAAAAGGAGAATATGCAAACATGTCGTTTAGTCTGATTATATACGAACTGGTTGTGGGCTGATTGGATATATCACAAATTGGTAGGCGAACTAGTTGTATGGGTATGTGGGCTGGTTGTAACCAAATACAAATTTGTCGTAAGGAGTTACGAAGCCGTGAGTGACTGGGACCTGGTTGCAGATCATATTACATAAGGTTCGTCCAATTTAATCTTGATGTACACTCGGGGGTTGTTATGTCATGTTAGAGACCGCTACCGACTAGTGATTAGAAAAGAGTTTTCGGGTTACGGCCAAGTATACATAAACCTACAGGGTTAACACACTTAACAAGTTGAAATATTAAGAGTTTTGTTGATAGAATCCGAGTACGATACGATTTTTACTCGTACTGGATATAGATCCGATTAGAGACTCTATATAAAGGGGTGTGTGACATACAACCACTGAAACCCTAGGCACCAGCATCCCAATGGCTTTGTCGTGCGCTCTGGTGCTAGCACACCGACGTACCACGTTCCTTCCTGGTCGTGTGGACTCCGGTAAAGGTGCTGCTATGTTGCGGTGGTGATCACAAAGAGGAGACAATCGACTTCCAAGGACATGGAAAGGATCGACTACTTCGACTATATGACGCACGCTACATCGAACCGGGCTATTTCAACTCTACTTCCGCTGCACCACATGTTTAGTGATAACGATATATGATCTCTTACTCACATTGCTTCCTAGTTAACATGTTAGAATTTTTAATTTGAGCTAGTGTAGCATATCCTGTATCCCTACAAAACAGCCTCCCTACCACTATTCCCCAGGATTGTACATTTGGCGAGTCAACTAATGGATCTATATTGCGTTACTCGCTAATAGATATTTCTTGTATGATAGCAAACATAGTAACACATACCAGCTCTGCTGTCTGCAGCATGTCATTGTGATGGCCTCTTGAGCTGATGGCCCGATAGATAACATCTGTTTCCTTGAATGCATCTGCCTCCACCACCACTGCATTTGCTGCTGCTCCAGACCAGAATGCTCTGCAAATCATGAAAGGAATAGCAGGGTGATCAGCTTATTGCCAGAAAGTCTTTTACAAGGTGGGCTTTGTCTTCTTTAGCTGCTCTACTTGCTTTGGTGAAAGCCTCCACAAAAATTCTCTTTTCTCAATTAATTATAACAAGTCGGCATTTCTCATTCATCAACTCTACATATCAGACAAGTCCGCGTATTACAAGGCTAAATCAACGTTCTTTTCGTTTTGCCATGAAATTGGATATACACAATGAGAAACATACCCATATAAGGAGATGAAATGTAACTACAAATAGTATGAAGTTGAGTACGGATGTGATCAACTTACTCCTTGAGTATATCTTTTAGTACAGTGCTCTTGCCAGCCCCCATCCCACCACCCATCAGGAGTAGAACCGGGCTGCGATCACTGTGTGCTGCCGGAACCATCACATCGCTCCGTGGTGTCTCATCATGGCAAGATGGTCCTATGGCCTTCAGCTCCTCCACCAGTGTGGAGAATAGTCTGGTTACCTTTAAGTTTCTTGTGACCCTCTCAAATCTCTGTTTCCTGTGTTTACTGGAGAATCAGAAACTAGACTTCATCTTTCCAAACAGGAAACTAGACTTCAGTTTTGGTGTCAGAGGAACAGAGTTCACCTACCTGTATATCTCTTATGGGATCAAATCGGATTATAGTTATAGGCATGCTTTTCGAGATAGAAAATACCATCTCGGAGCTAAGCTATAAGCATTTTCTCAATCTGAATCTGTTTAGGAAATTCAGCATCTATCCTGTACTTTTGTCGGTTAGGGTGAATAGATGCTACATCAAAGGGATATCTTAAGCATACAATTCTTGTAATTTTGTTATTTTATTAGATACATACAATCTTTTATGGATGAATTCAATTATAATTCTTGTATGCAGTCAGACTTCTGTTTACAAATTAATAGATTCTCACTGAAATTATTGTGTCGCAGCCTCGCAGGGACTGTAAATGAATTACCTCTATAAATAATAATAACCACATCACAAACTAGGTCATGTAAGCTTTCAGTCATAGAGCAAACATATCCACAAAGTCTCTGATATAACTTGAAGCAAGCATTGAACATGACAGACCAAACATGTGGCTCTAGGAATAATTAAAGTGACCTTAGCCTTAGCACATGCTTATCATATAAATCTTATCAGTGTTGACTTCAGAAGATCCAGTTTCTGCTAAAATGTCCATTTTGGGCTCTGAAGGTGGTCTAGTTGCAGTTAACTAATATATATACTATTTGGTCAGATAGAAGTAAATAGAAAAGTCGGCGGAGTAAATAATTAAAATTCAAGAATCAAGTACTTCAGGGAACGAGATCCAACACAACAATAAATGAGGGGCTCTCAAAATATATGATATCAAATTATTTGCAGAAATGACAGTCCAACCAAGAGATCATATGATTTGACTAATAGTGCATCAGAGTGAAGTAACAAGCACTTCTATCAGAGTTAACTAAGGAGATGATGGAAGCTAAAGCGACTTGAACGAATGGGCACAAAAAAGAGAGAGCAAAGAATAGCCAACCACCATGCATTAACATATTTTGTACACTAAGAGGCATGTGGCTTAAGGATGAACAATTACCTAGTGGCTTCTAATATCATGCTCCTGAGCTTTCTTTTAGGCGCACCTTCTACAGTTAGAACCTGTGGAAATCACCACTGTATCAATATACAAAATATCAGTGGAAGAAGGGTTTAAAGAAGGAAACAATAGAAGACCAAAGCAAAAAGTCCCTGTACTCCCTTTACCTGGGTAATTATGTAACTTGCATACTTCCAATGGAAGGAGAAGTAGCCAAGTATACATTTTTCGAGCTCCTCAATGAACTTTACAACGAGGGATTCGGGATCTGGGCTATTTTGGAAGAACGCAAATATATTTTCTTCATAACCCTTGTTCTTCCTCAGATAATCATAAGCTAGTGTACACAGGTGGGGGCATTCATTCACATGGCCAAACCCAATTTGCCTAGCTGAAAAAGGCCACAAATTTTGTCATGCATACATATATGTAAAGCAGGTAGGTGGGGCAAACAGAGCAGGTCCAAAATGCCACATCACAAGATGTGCAACTACAACTACATAGAACATGCCATGCATTTGGAATCTTGATAGTGGCAAGTATGCGATAGAAAACATAATCTAATGCCTTGTCTCTCTCTCTCTCTTTTTGCCCCCGAAATTTTGTATAAGCAAGTTGGCTCTACTCAAATCTCCACGAAACCCAATAATTTACTAATCGAGATGCTTGTGCAACTAGTAGTCCGAGCTGTATCCTTATTTGTTGGATTGGGCAAGTAAACAAACAGAAAATCGAACCCCGAAAAGTTACCCCATTTATCCTTATTCAGTACTAATGAAAAAAAGTAAGCCGAAACTAAAACGCAAAGCTGTTCTTTTCTCCCGATTTCATGGATGGAATTCGAGATAGTTACATGCACTCTACAATAGCCAGTAGCCGACACTAGCGGCGGCAACAGAAGCTAAAGCACGGGCAGGAGTGAGGACCGTACCGACATAATGCGAGAACCTCTCGAGATCCTCGACGCGGCCGGCGTCGGACACCACCAGCCGCGGCGCCAGCGCGGCCGCTGGGCCGTCCCTCATGTACCCTCCTCTCCGCCCGGCGGCGTCAGGCGGCCGCGCTCGCGGCGGTCGGGCGGAGGCAGAGCGACGCGAGGCGAGACGACAGGGCGCACCAGCCCAAGCCCATCCGGTGTGCGGTCAAGGAAGGAGGGCGCCGATCGCTTACTTATACGGAACGCTCGGCGCGGGAGACGAGCAAGGCGAGACCGGGGGAGTGGGTGACGGCTGGGGTTGGAAACCTGGAGCCGGGCGGTGGCGTGCTCTAGTTCCCTACGGCCGACGGGATTGAATTCACGGGCGCGCGAGGCGGCGGCGATGGCGCGGAACGCGCGTGGAAGACTAGCCGAGGAGACGGGTGGAGGTGGACGTGCCGTATATAGTTCGCGCGGTGGGCACATGCCAACGGCCAATGGGTGGCCGGCCGGTGATCTCCGCTCCCGACGCATCGACAATGTCAACTCAATCATCTTAGCCGCCTGATGGTCCGAGTAGTAAGGACTATGACATCAGCATTCCGGTCACGAGAAGTGATTGTTTTGGATACGGACGGTCTACCATACACATCGTTGACCACCGATTTCTATTATGATATATATTTAGATCAAACTAAAATTATAATACTATGAAAACATTTTTGAGATAAATCTACACCCACCATGTTCATCTCGGAGATCCAAACATTCATAAAAAATATTATTGCTCGAAGTTAAACGTCATTTATTTTTTTAGTAGTGAGAGTAGGTGTCAGGACGCAAACACCTCTGCTTCACAACTCTTTAGGTTGTGATCAAAATGGCTGAAAAGCCCGTGGCTTATGGCTGAAAACACTGTAGCTGGCTGAAAAAAGCACTGTAGCTGACAGAGGCTTATTTACCATAATTAAATTTAAAAAAATTTAAAAATAGAAAAAACATGTTAGCCCATTACGTATAATACAAACAAATACGAGGAAAAAAGAACCGGTAAAAAAACTCAAAAAAAAGTCAAAAGTTCAGAAAAAGACGAAATTTATGAATAGTGCAAAAATAAGCTGAAGCCAAAAGCTCAAGCCATTTTGATCACAACCTTAAGCTCGTTTCTGTACTCCCATAGTCCCAATCGCCACTGACTTGGACCTGACAGTAGGGCAGCTATGTCCCAAATTGTAGACAAGAAGAAAAAATACAGCTCATTCTGGCACCAACAGAACGGTTAGGAATGAAAAAAAGCAAAGAGCGAGGTAACTTACAAACTTTCAAAAGAGACTTGAAAACCAAATGGATGTCTGCTAACAACAAAGCATGTGAATAGAGATGCATACCTAAAAGGCGCAGTCGGAGGTCTTGTATTCTGATCCAATTTCTCCACTTAAACAAGCATCAGGCACTAACCTGGTCCAATATAGCCTTGAACTGGTAGTATAGTAGGTGGCTAGCACCTGGCAGCGAGCGACTGGCCCAAAAGCCAACCAGTTTGCACCACTTTTCGAGGAGTCGTCAAACCGGGTGACCGTTTTTACGGTTCCCAATATTTTTGAATAACACTAGAACAACGTGAAATAAGGCATTTAATCAGAAAAGCACTCAAAGTCAAGCAACCTAAACGCGGCAAACGCTTTACAGAATGTATCCCATTCTTTCCCCTTTTAAAATTAAAAGTTTGAAATTACAGGCCATGACAATTGGCAAAGCTCAGACCCGGCACCAACATCTGTTACAAGCATTTATTTCGACTGTAGGATTGTATACAGGCATCACATCACCAGCGTCCGTTGGCATGGCGGCGATACACAGAGCCTCCATTTATCCCACTCGCCAGATTAGTGTGGTCCCCAATCTGGTGTGGCAATCCATTAGAGTTAACTCCAAGACTCATCAATGGATTAGGAGCGCCATACAGCCAAGGCTTTGATGCATTCATGTCAGACAAGCCATTAGAATACATGCCCAACGAGGGAAATTGTCTTTCCCTCGCCCCTTGAAGAACACTCATGTCGTAAGCCCTAAGGAAACCTTCATCATAGTAACGCTCAGTCAAATTAAACCGACCGGGACTACTAACAGAACCCATTTCTGAATCTGCCATGTTGCCTCTTAGTGAAAATGGAGTGTCAAACGCATGGTTATCATGACGAATAGACTCTGGCATACTGTCATTGCTGTGCTCCTCCTCGAGCAAATCATTAATGATGTCAAGGTGCGGAAATTCTTCCGTTACTGGCACCTGCGGTTGCTGCATGACAAAACTGACAGGAGTCTCAGATTTGAACTGCCTAGGTGGTTGTGGTCCTCCAAACCTGCTGAGTTTTTCAGTTTCAGTGCCCCGTGCTTGCTGATAAGTATCATTTTTCCAAGGTTGTTGATATGCATGACTGTTGGTCATTTGTTGGTAAGGAGTCTCATCCCTCCAGAGATGCTTATTGACATTAGTATCACCTTTCCATGGTTGCCAACTATCATGTGCTTCTGACTTGCCCAACCCAGACATGAATCCATGCCTAGCTGACAACTGATCATTCCTTCCATCAGGAGGCATCATTACTGATGTAGTTGATGCATATGTTGACAGCGGCTGTGAAAGGACAGTACCTTGGCCCAGAGAAGCTGACTGATATGCAAGATTTGCAGAGGTTGTACCCAGACTAGGCTTACCAATGATGGCATTCCGGTAGGTCTGTGGAACATAAGCTGGGGCAGAAGGTGAGGGATCGTTTCCTGACCTTCCAGTTGCTTCACTCATCGATCGTGAAAGCAATGTGGAAACTTGAGCTTGTGGAGTAGCTGGTACAGATAATCTTGGTGTAGGGAACACAGGGGCACTTGAAGGCCTCGATGTTGTCACAGCAAAATCAGAAACTGAGGCAGATGTGACCTTTATAGAAATAGTCTCTTCTTGAGCTTCTGATTTAGCGGTCGAAGAAGCTTTTGGCAATTCTGAAGGAAGTGGAGCAGCTTTATCAACTTGTGGTAATCTTTGGGGGACTGGAATGGATTTATCAACTTGCAGTGATCTTGAAGGGAGGGAAGCATCTTTAGCACATGTTGGTGATTTGGGGGCAACTGGAGAAGCTATATCAGCTGGTGGAGATTTTGGAGGAACTGGAGTAACTTTATCAACTGTTGGCAATTTTGGGGTAATTGGAGCAGTTCTATTGATTCGTGGCGATTTTGAAGGAAGAGCAACATCTTTATCTATATCAACTGGAGTTGATTTTGAGGAATTTGGAGATGCTCTATTGGCTGGCAATGTCGAACTTGTTACATGATCCTTGTTTGAAACTGGGTTAACTTTTGTTCTGGCAGGGGCCATACCAGGCACAGCTTCAGTACTCGTGGGGGCTGGCATGCCTGAGATAGCTTCCTCTGACACACAGTTGGTCACAGGGACATCCTTATTTGCTGTTCCTTTAGCTTTTACATCGGATGTAATAGCTTCCTCTGACACACAGTTGGTCACAGGGACATCCTTATTTGCTGTTCCTTTAGCTTTTACATCGGATGTAACTTCTGAGGAATGCTCTGGGCTCTTCAGAGCATTAGGTGGCTTCTCCAACGAACTGGATGAGGAGGATGACTCACTTGCCTTTGTTTGAGAATCTATGGCTTCAAAATGAGCTTTGAGAAGTTTTCTCCCCTCAATGTTCTTCTGAAACATAAATAGATAAAAACAGGCTACACAAAATGAATTGGTTGAAGTTTACTATTAAGTAACTAATCAGCACTCCAAATGCTTCCAATTTCAAAGCAAGAAGCCAAGACCCAGGCAGCACATCCATTGCAAGTGAAAACGAAATGGAAATGGAACAGTTCAGCTTGGCCAAAAAAAAAACAAGTATAATCATAACAAAGCCATGGACATCATCGACCAGCAACACACCACACAAAAACTTAGGGAAGTGCCTAACATAATAATTTTGATTTGACATATGAGTTTATCTGGAATTCTGGACACTGAATCAACACTCAACAGCGATAGGCATAAAACATATATCATTAACCATTTTGCATTTAATTTTGAACCATCAACTTCATAGAACAACAGAAAAATAATGAGTAAAAAATGAATATTCCAGGTAATAAGCATTTACGATATGTATCCCATTCAAAACCAATGCTTATAATTTAGATCCTTCAAAGCCGCAAAGGTCATGCATATGTCGAATATACAGCAACTGAGCTTCAAAAATACAGTAGTTTCACTTCGAACATCATAACAAAATAAAGGCAAATACTTTTTGAAAGAGTCACTTCACCTCATGCAGGCGCTGACCCAGCCTACGAAGTTTATCTTTCAAGGTGAGTAGAGCAGTATCCTGGTCCAATTTTGGAGCTGTGCCACAGCCATAACTATTGCGATCTGAACCACCAGTAGAACTAGAGGGAAAATCATCACCTTCTTCGGCAAAGCTGATAATGCTTATGCCCTTGTTACGCTGATTTTTTCCTCTGCACACAAGTCCAGTTAGGGCAGATGCCAATCTTACAATAAGAACAATGCAAAACTTTATATCATAGTGTTCACCAACCTATTTGGTGGCAAATGATTTTTGCTGTCTGGCAGATTGTTTCCTTTGCTGTGAATACCGTTCACAGCAGCAAAATCAGCCGAAAATGCTGATGAGTTAGCCTTCATAGAGGAGACTCTCTTTCCATTCATAGGTCTAGAATTCTTGTAAACTGAGTCTGGGTGACGCACCATTGCTGAACTATCAAAATTATCTGCTCCACCTGAAGCACCTTCTTCCAAGGTATCAACCTTTGTTGTCACTTCTTCTGCCTGCTTAGATGGTAAGCCATCACTATCATCAATTGCAATTTCATCACGAAGTCTTTCCAGGATTTTCACTTCAGATTTCTCATCTCTTTCCTTGTCTTTAACCTTACGATTGTTCTTCTTTTGTTTGGCCTGAAAAGGGATTAATTCAAGAAGATCACATAAGGGGGGAAATCAAAACAATACAAGAGCAATGAAGGCGTCAAGCTAACAACGAGAGCTAAGGGTAAAAACTAGAAACTCAGAGCACAACTGACAACTCAAAATATGCAACGATCCTACATTAGGCTGAGGTTTTAAGAATCGTAGAGAAATTCAGAACAGCTATGTCAGGCACTAAAGTATCAATTGAGCAATCCACAGTTCCACACTAATCGATGTTCATCCTAATAACTCATTCATCACAAGAAAGAATGCTGTTCTTAAACAATAGCAGTAGTACAAGACTTCAAAAGATAATTCAACGTTACAAAATCAGGATTCAGTGCTAATTTTAGCATCTTGAATATCACACAAAAGGAAACCAGATGCTAGGGTAGCAAAACAGAAGTAAAATCAGTGTTACTTAAATTGACGAAAGCCAATAACTCTATGGTATCCTCGCAACAAAAAGTAATGCTAGGGTAGCTAGCAGAACATGAAACCATGGTATCAGAAAACCATAAAGAAAATCATTCCTGGTTACACTGAGAGTCTGAGGCTCTTTTCTTTTCAGCTTCTAAAAGCTGTTTTTCGGCTTTTCTATAGTAACTAGCTTTTAAACGGAGTATCTTTTGAAGATAGGGTTTACTAGTTAATTGTAGTACATACTTTACCGACTTCATTTATATCAGCAAAAACCGTACGTGAATTTTTGTTACTCCGTAATCTCTCGCACAAACAGCCTAAAAGTCATAAGCCGCAGCCAAAAGCCGCAGTAAAAAAGAACAGGCCCTGAGATGGCCTGCTATACAGCTAAAGGTTAGACAGCTCTTTCCAGCTTGGGCGATTTTATGCAAGTTTTGGCCGGACTCTGTGCCAAGTTCAGTACATCTCACTATCTCATCATGCTAAGTTTACTAAATTTCTTTTAAAAAGAATTAAAAAATCAGTGACAGGAAATTAGTAAAAAACTAGAAGGATTCCAACCAGTTCCCAGCAGAAACCATATGCAACTTGACCAACTTTTCTTAGTTTAACATCCCAGTGACTGGTTCCAAGCAGTTCCTGCCGGAAATCGCTCACAGCTACTTGGCAGTAACAGGGAAGGATACGAAAAGTAAGAAACCAATGAAACTGCAAAATTTAGGACTTAAAACGTTGTTTTGTCATGCACCAAGCCCAATCAAATCAATAAGAACTACAACGAAGAGGAACTAAAAATCCTAACTGATAACAATCACTCACTACATTAAGTTTCATAATTCTTGGGTGAGATTATTGTTCCAGAAAACTATATCTATTAGCTACAGAGTTGCTTCCCTAATGTGGCATTGCTAATTTCTAAATACTAATGACAATATGACATTCAGGATTCAAAATAAGAAACTAAGAGAAAGTTAAGGCATATAAAGAATGTGACCTGCTTTTTCTTTGCACGCTTGTCTTTTTCATTTGCACCACCACCACGCTTCCCCTTCATCTCATTTTCAAGAAGCCCCGCTGCCTCCTCCTCACGAATTAGCTCTTCTTGCCTCTTCAAAGCAACAGTTTCTTGGTATGCAATTTCAATTCCACTGACACAAACAAAATGTAAGACACCAAAGCAACAAGTAGTTGGTCACCATTTAAGATATTCAACTACCAAGATTTTCTTTTCACACAGAACTAGATGAGATGCCTTAAATCTTTTATGTAAAAATAAACAGCAAAAGAACAATATTTTAGTATTTCTATTGTAATATATTTTTCAAATCTATTTTTTATATTATAAAAGTACTTTTTTTAGACAAATCTACTCATCATTTTCATGTGGTCAACCTAAATATTCATCTAGATATTATTGATCAAAGATAAAATAGTTTAAAACTTAAAATGCACAAATTCTAGGACAACACTTATTTTTTACTGGAGTAAGTATTTTATTGCTAATGGTTATAATAATATGAGTTTCAGTAGAAGATATGGCTTAATATGGGATACTTAAGCCTTGAACATTCAAATCAGACCAACTAAGCTAACCCTTCAACTCTAATTTTCATCAAGTTTTCTATGTCCAGATTTTTCTCTCTTAGATAAATCTTTGGGGTAGGATCAATTAAGCCTTGAACATTCAAATAGGAACAACTAAGCTAACCCTTCAACTCTAATTTTCATCAAGTTTTCTATGCCCACTTTTTTTGTCTCTTAGATCAATCTTCAAAGTTTAAGGGTTGTATAGCTATTTTTGAATGTCCAAAACTATGAATAAACCAGCCCACAAAGCTTGAGGACCAAATAAGTAATTGCCATTTCTGTTATTGGCCAAGAGAACAAACTAGATTGAAGTAATGAGAAGATCAAAATACACAGCAATTTTTACCTAAATATATGAGATAGCACAAATGTTTCAAGTATCTTCCGACCAAACTCAGTTAGGCGTCTTTCCTCACGCTCCATAGAAATTTTGTTAACCTCGCCAGAACTACCATCCTATGAAGATGAGCATAGTCATAAAATTATTAGGTGCAACTTCACTGCTAAAGTATATAATAAAGGCATACAGGATCCAAATAAGAACACAACAGACATAATAATATCCGATAGATACAAGCTCACCAGTACCCAGCCTACCGACATAGTCGAGAAAACATAATAACTCCATTCCAAAGCATTTTGTTCACACAAACCAACATATCATTCAGAAAATGTCTCATACTAGGCTGTTCTGACCAAAACCGGGAACCTTTCTTTCAAGTTTCAACAAAGGAAAATTTGGACAAGCAACAACAGCTAGGTGATGTGGATATCACAAAAAGGGTACAGGCTGCTGTCCACTCAAGAGCTGACAGAAACTAGGCTACATCAACAACAGATTGCAAATCCAGTAGATAAACTACTAAACTGAATTAAACTGGATTACCAAACCAGTACGTACAGATATGAGAAACTAGCAACACAAATAACAGATATGAGAAACTAACAATATATCCTAATAGAATAGATCTAGGAGCAAAAAAACTAATATATACTAAGATGTGTAAAACTGAAAAAAAAATCATGTTGCAATGTATCAAAGCACATTATTCCTACCTTCATGCGGCTCTGGGAACATTTGTCATCCTTTGGAGATACAGGTTGACAAGGCAAAGGTTCTAAGGCTGCACTCTCAAGCAAAGTTATAACATCACCAGCCAAAACAAACATGTCCATATCAACATGGACCATGGGTGCAGGTAGTTCGTCCAAGTCTGCTAATTTTGTTCTCCCTTTCCTGCCATTGCTCTGGTATTCGAGTGCCTTCAGGCCCGTATACAAAGAGTCCATCACTAATGTTGAAGTAACCTCTTTCTCTACAAAGAAATGCTTCACCAATACTTTTAGTATGGAATCAATCTTCTCCCTGGACATGCGATGTCTGGTGCTTGGGTCAATTGCTGACCAGAAAGCACGAAAACTGCAAGGCCAACAAAGATTTCAATGTGTAAAGGTAATAAACAAGCAAGCAACATTAATAACACTAGAAAAGCTAAAAGGTCTAACCTTGACCATCTCATTTTGTCCTCAATGAGCTTGCTAAGTTTATTTCTTCGTTCCTCAACAAAGCGCCGGTATATTTGCTCTATATTTGTCGTATAGACACGGAGCAATTCTCTTCGATACGGACGATCAAGGCAACGAAATGGTCTGCCCACTTTATCCCTTAAATATCAAAATACAGCAGTCTGATGTTACATGATAGTCCACAGTTGATTTATCAATATCAAGAAGAAACCGAAATTGGTAAATTGTCTAATATATATAAAAGTAGCTGAGCATAATGATGATTTGCTGGTCCGTATGAGTTACTGAAAGATAGGAGATTGACCAAGAGAATGAGAAACTGGAACAAATGCATTAGATGCCCACAGTGAGAATAGTCACAGTAGAATCAATAGGAATGCATTGTAGGAAGAAACAATACGTTCAGATAAATTGGCAGGCTACCTGTAGAATTTTCAAATATTTTGTTCCTGTGATTAGGAAATGAAGCAATAAAGGCGGACATGCTCAAATGAGCAGACCTAATAGGTTTCTTCTGTGGACATGAATTTGAAGCATCAGGATGAACATATTAGCTACCAATCATGAGCAGTTGAGCACAGACAGGTTAGTTACCTGATAACTTGAACTTGAGCTATGATTTCAAGAACATCGTCGACAAGAAAACCATCCTGAAGCTTTGACAATTCCATAAACTTTTTCCATCCCCAATCATGCTCTTTCTTCCAGAACCTATGCAAAGTATCTACAAAATTTACTTAATTAATGCCTGAACATGGTGACAAGCTAATTATTGTAGCTTCCTAGGAAGAGAACAAACCAAGTTCAGCTCACCTGAGTATTTAATTTTCTTAGGATCCATATTGCCTACAGCTATAGTGAACTGTGCAAAATGGCTCCATCCTGAAATTGTCATATTAGAATAAGAAATCTAATTTCCCCAGTGTGTGCAAGATAGCAGCAAACAAGGCAACATCAAACCTGGGAGAAGTTTGTCATGATTAGCAACACAAAGAAACAATGACAGGTGATTGGAGACATCACATCCTTGAGGGTATACAAGAATATACCTGTGAAATAACAATTGAGAACAATAAAGGCGTCAGTATGTGGGCATACAGAAAATAATAAATATACAGCAGAAAATGAGTCAGGAAGTTTTTGGATTTGTTTCTAAAGCCCTCAACAAAGCTATAAGGCTTTTTGAAGCTAAAAATGAAAAAAAAAACTTTGGTGGCCACAACAGCCAAAACCATGGGATGTATCATATATGTAGAACAAGATACACTATGTTACCAGTTTCTAACAGAATTATTAAAGCAGAGATATTAGGGTCATGGTTGTCACAGCGTCGCTTAGGCGATGCCAAGTCGTCCTGGCAGCCGGAGAGGGACGCTAAGGCTCGTTGCCCAGGGATGAGAAGCTAGGTGGCCACCTCCAGGCCGAATTCGGCCGCCTATGGCTCTCCCCGCGCAGATATGGCTACCGCCGGCTCAGATCTGGAGTCGGCCGCCTCTTCCCGCACTGTCGTTGCCTCATCCGGCAAGGAGGGAGCAGAGGTCGTCAAAGGCACGGATGAAGTCGTGGAAAAGTGCGCGCAGCAGAGCTCCTCAATCTCAGTGGAGGCAGTGGAGGGGGGGGGGAAGGGGAGGAGGTGGCGGGGAGGGGAGAGGCGCCGGAGAGGGGAGAGGCGGCGGGCAGGGGGGAGAGGAGGCGGCGGACGGGGGAGGCAGCGGCGGGGAGAGAAGGCGACGCAGGAGAGAGACGGGAGAGAGAGAGAGGAGGTCGGGAGAGAGACAGGAGAGAGTGAGTAGCAGTTGATATTTATGAGGGGAGGGGAGCTTCGGCTTAGCATGTGACCGTATGCTGTATGCATGCCTGTAGCATATAGGCGTCCTGACAACCATGATTAGGGTTATGAACTGCCAGCCTTCACTCCTCAGCCCTGCTCCCCACAACCACCCACATGAAATAAATAACTATAATACAAAAGGTAAACCTAACATGTCAAAGACATTATGACAATGGCACATAGGAGAAAAAGATTAAGTAGTGTTCTCCAATCTCCAACTTGAGCAATGTTTTCAATTCAGAGTTCACAGAAAAAGGACAAGTGGAACTCCTACTTTGTGTCTTCTTCCTTTCCAAGCTTGATGTGGCGTAATTATATTGATGAGATAAATGCTTTACAATGCCACCACTAATAAAAGTTTGCATTTATTGGGAAAGAGTCAATATGCCAGTAAAACATGTACATGACAGGCTCTACTCTAGGGTCATAATCGTACATGACTGGGGTGCACAGAAAGGAAAAGATAGTGAGACCAAAATTGGAACAATTACACTAACATGAGAAAACAAAAATAAATGATAAGCTATGACAAACTAAATAATATATGCAGGATAACTGGATCACTCCATACAGGAAACAAACTCTTATATGCAATGTCATCACACGAGACAAAAAAGAAAACGTAGGTAGTAAACCATAAAGCATTAAAAAGTAGAAAAAAAATGCATGATAGGCTATACTTAACACAGTCCAAGTGAAAAGCAATAAGTTCATCAGTACATGACGGATTTCTTCCCCTCAATTCCCAAGTCACATTTGAAACTAGGTCATTTATCAAGAGTCAATTCTAATGTTTATGTTTTCAGGGGAAAAACAGAAAAGAGTAACATCGAGACAACATTTTGTAAACAATTATCAACAAGAATTTTACCATTTGTAACCACCAGCTTCAAATGGCTCGCTTTTCATTTCTCTCTTCTTCTCCTTTGAAAAATTTTCAATCCTCCAAGTATGCCGCCCGTATAAGTCTGAAGGTTTGGGGCCTGGTATTGTAATTCAGAAAATTGAGCTAAAAACAGGGCAAAAATAATCAACTTCCAAACAAAAAGCACAGATTGTTATCTTAGAAGATTAGTCCAACCAATTACATGTCAAAACTTGAATCCGGGAAAGAAATTAGATTTGTCCATGCAGCAAAAGCAAATGTTGACACTAATATAAATAAAATTCTGGCAAGATCAGCATGCAAATCAACTATTTAAAAGTCTTATTCCAATTCACTGCTTCGAAAAAATCTAGACTACATCAACGGGACAACTAATGACCTTGTGAGATGGCATAAAATGTAAATGAATAACTTCATTGTATAGAGGGGCAAAGAATAATTCAGAATTTGATTTTCTGGAAGCTAATTAAGATGGCCAGTTGAAGGCAGCGTGGGGTGACAAACACAGAGCATCATAAATCATTAAATTGTACACGCAAAATTCAACCAAGTATTAATCGCGTGATATACTGATATCTCTCCGGCAGTTTAGTACCTTCCAAATTTGAAGGTATTAAGAAAGTGAACTAATTAATCATCCGAATAATTGCAGAAGGTAATAATCGAACATTACTTTAAAAAAAACAAATAAAGCATGGTGATAACATTTTTTCCTTTACAAGAGAATTAGTAGCCAAACAGTTTTATCTTTATATGCTATACAAGTATACATCGAGCTCTAAAATGCATGTGATCTGAGTTCAATCATAAATGCCTTGAATCATATGACATTCTGGCCTGAGTTCAATCATAACTGTCTTGAATCATATGACATTCTGGCCCAATCATATCAGTATTTATATTTTCTCTTTAGTGACAGATATTAAGATAAATTGAAATTTTCAACATTTATACAATGTGAATTAGATAGGACAAGATTTCCTAATGTGAGAGCCAATGCCAAACATCGTCCATCATCATGGCCACGTACGGTTAAATGAGCAGCTAGCGATTATTTCAATCGTAGTTATGGTGGTCAAAGTCCCAGTATGAATCCAACTTGGATGCTGTAGCACAGCCTAATGGATCAACTGGTACTGTCTACACGCTTGTGCCCAATGCCAACACGTCACTCAAGCACGGTTGCCTTCTTGGACCTTACTTAATTGGCGAAATAATATTTTTCCACTTTTGAAAAAACAGATGAGTATTATGCCAACAAATGCATCTGTTTGACTTAACTCTTAATTCTAGTCCCTCCATTTCACAATATAAGTCCATTTTCTTTGCGGAAATCAAGTGTAGTTATTCCAACTTTTCCACCTCCTACCCTACTTATAAAGCATTGAAAGAGGTTGAGTGATTGAAGTATTTCATTTAATAGGGGTAAGTATGGTCCAATCTCATTAATTAACTATTCTTAAACTGTCTGCCTCCTTGGCTGGTGCGCACAGGGTGGTTGGACACTTGGACGTTGGACATTGTGAACTGGATGGAGTAATTTTGGCTAGCGCCTAGATGCTCTTGACTGGACGAGTGAAGCAAAAACCTTCAGCTGACAATTCACTGATTGATAACTGAACAAACTGCACACTCCCTCTTAAGGCTAAATTGTTATATTTATGACATAATGCATTAACATGCCTACTTTCATTTGGAGGCCGGAGCTACTTTGCAATTACAAACTTTTCCAATATATGAAGTAGAGCTTTTGTCAAGTGCTGGGAACTAGCTACATGGGCCACAAGCTCCGCTCTTGCAACTGAAAAATATATTTTTGTGCAGGCAGGCGGTATATCAACTAAACAGTAGAGTAGTTGCACTACTCCCAACGTTCCAATCATGTTAAGTTCAAATGGCATTGCAGGAATCCAGAACAAATAATTTACACTGTCACAGCAAATTAACGTGTGTCAAACCAAGCAAGCGCATTCACGCACCAGGATCATCATCGTCACCGTCAGTGTCCCAAAAGGGCGGGGGGGTCGAAGGGCTCTCACTCTCGCCATGCTCACAGGACCGCCACTCCGACAAGGACTCGCTGGACAGGCTGCGCTCCTCGTCCCTCATCCCAGCCGTGCTTGCAGCAGAATCATCGGTTGCCACGGCACCAGCCATCCACAAAATCCTCGGCTACTCCAAGCAACCTTATTAGCAGCTGCATGAATGAACGACAACAGCATCAAATTTTAGCTGAATTCAACACACCGTGATGCTAACAAAACCAGCCCTAGAAAAATCTCCCGTCCGAGAAGACTCCCAACGAAATCAAGTCGATTATCCCCCGAGAACCATTACCAAACCCACACAACCCCCCCCCCCCCCCCCCCATAAACACGCATATCACAATCCAACCAATACAAAACTTCCCAAATTCGCGAAAAATCCCGTCGAATTCGACACAAAAAAGAAAACGCGACAGCCCGAGCTAAAAAGCACGTCCCGGGGGGCAAAAAAAACCTAGCCCATCATCCGATCAGCCAGCAAAACAAAGTCAACACGTAGCCACTCGAAACCCTAGTCCCGCGCACATCGGGTCCCCGCGTCGGCGAACGGGCGCGCGGCTCCTGATCTAGCAACGGCCCGAGAGCCAGGGGTTTTACCTGCCGCCGACGGGAGGACTGGAGCGGCGGCCGATAGAGGGGTGGGCTGGTGCGGCGGCGATGAGAGAGGAAGCGGAGGTGGGGAACAGGAAGGGGAAGAGAGAGAGAAGAGAGAATATTTTTTGGATTGGGGAATTGCAATCCGTAACAGCGAGATGGGGAAAAATTTTCGGGAGGAGGGATGATGACTTTTTTTCCTTTTTTTTTTTTTTTGAGGGGAGGAGGGGGCGATGACTTGGTGAGGTGTCTGGGCACGGCCCGTCTGATCTCCCTTTCTCACACCTCCCGTCTGCGACGCGCGTAAGCCCGTGCGGATGGGGCGGGCGGACGAGGAAAAACCCGAAAAGAGGAGGGGTCGGCCCGGGTGGCGATGGCCGGTGGGGAAAGGTGAGGTTTCCGTTTTCGCTTTGTGGACTTGCCTGCCTTGTTGGCCCATGTTCTCTATTCATGCTGCCGTCCCGCGCCTTGGGTTGGCGTGGTGTGAGGAGCTGCGGGGGAGGGCAGTTTCGGGGTGGCCATGAACTCTTTCTGTGTATGTTTTTTCGCGTGTTTGTCAAACAGACAAGCAGATAGGTTTGATGACGCGATGTTGTAAGTGAAATAAAGGATTTGCTCTTTTCAACTTTTAGATTCTATTTTTAACTTTTCTATAGTAAATAGCTTTTAAATAAAGTGTTTTTTAAGATGGAGTCCATTAGTCAATTGTAATATATACTGTACCGACTTCATTTATATCGGCAAAAACCACACATGAGTTTCTGTTACTCTGTAATCTCTCGCACGAACAGCTCAAAAGTTACAAGCCGTAGCCAAAAAAGCATAAGTCTCAACCAAAAAGAACAGGCCCAAAGTTTGACTATTTTTTGGATTTGCTATGTCTGATTTCTGGTGTTTGGCATCGTCGATAATAACAACACCGCTGAGTCTTAGCCTCTTAGGGCATGGACAATAAGATGCCATCAACATCTACTATCTTTCTCAAGTAAGATTTTCTGATGTTGTTGTGACCTAGAATCTAAGTGTTCTAGTTAGGTAATCAGCCTATACCATGTCTAATTGTCTATGCACAAATACTACTAGTAAAGTGCGGTTGTTTTCTACACATTAAGGTAAGTGTTAAAGACCTCGTTTTTTTGTTTTTCAGTCGATTTTTTTATAATTATTATTTATTATATTAATAAGACTCAGTTTAAATGAACATGTCTAAAGAAAGACCATATTTTGTAAGAGCAACTCCAGCAGTAGCCTTCAAAACAGGGCCCCTACTTTTTATTTGAGGGCTCCCCTTATTTTTGAGGGCTCTGTTTTTTTGGCTGCACTCCAGCAGGAGCCCTCAAAACAGGACCCTCAAATTCATTCTTAGAGGGGATGACACATAGGACCCACTCCTGGGGGTCTGGAGGGAGCCCCTACTTTTGAGGGCCGAGTGTAGGATCGAGGAGGCCGACTAGAGGGGGGGTGAATAGGAGGTTTTAAAATTTTCGTCTAATTCTAATTAGCAATTTTAAACTTGATGGATTGATAGAGCAAGATAACACTAACACTAGCACAAGTAATCGACTAAGAGCAATAACGAAAGGTAGAGAACAACAATTGCTACTCTAACTAAGCAAGCAATCAAATGATATGAATAAAGAGCGTTGCTTGGAAGAATATGATCACAAGAGAGCAAACCACAATTTGACACGATTACTTTTTACCGTGGTGATCGGAGACTTGCCGGTCTCCCCTAGTCCACGTTGAGGTAAGCCCGAACGAATCGGACCGGCTCCACGAATGAGCCTAAACACCTCGATCACTATTGGATGCCCTTTCCCTCTCCGGGTAGGCGAGCTCCAAGCCTTCACAATCTTCCGGGCCTTCTCACAATCTTCTTGAGAAGATCACCGAAGCTCCGCCAAGCCGTCTAGGTGCCGGCAAGCACCAAGAGAATGGACCACTGCGGCTTGATCTCACTCAAGTGCTCAATGGATCAACTAGAATGCAATGCACTTGAATTTTGGGTCAACTACCTCAAATGAATGCACAAGAGAGTGAATGAGGTGTGAGAGGTTGCTCTAGGCTCAAATGTATTCAATGGATGTTCAACCACACGTCCTAGTTCTGGTGGGGGTGTATTTATACCCTCACCCACCTCAAATAGCCGTTACTAAAAACAATCCTGAAAATTCAGGAAATCCGGTACTACCGCAGGCAAAACCGCGGTACTACCGGACCCTAGCTGACCGGTCAGAACGGCTATGTCAGAGAGTCAGAAGTAACCGTTGGTCAATGAGTGCGGTACTACCGCCGTTAAAACCGCGGTACTTCCGGTCGTCCGGAAGTTCCGCCCCAAGCCCGGTACTTCCGATCTCAACGAGACTAAATCTTATTCTCGGCGCTCTCTGGAAAAAACGTTCCGCTCGGGTGTCCGGAACTTCCGCACATGCGGTAGTTCCGCAGGTAAAACCGCGGTACTTCCGTTTTCCGAGAGGCTAAGTTAAAGTCCGGGCGCTCTCTGGAAATAAAGTTCCGCTCGAGTGCCCGGTACTACCGGCAGTCCGGTAGTTCCGCAGGTCAAACCGCGGTACTACCGTTTTCCGAGAGACTAAGTCTTAGTCCGGGCGCTCTCTGGAAAAAACGTTCCGCCCGGGCGCCCGGTACTACCGGACCTGCGGTAGTTCCGCCCAATACACGCCGGAACTACCGGATTTTCTGACAATGCACAGATTTGATTTAATTTTAATTTCTAAGTGCATGCATGATCCTAAATTGATCCAAAGGGCACATTTGAACATGATCAAGCAATCACCATGATCCCTCTTAATAGTACGGTGTCTATCCTATAATCCGGTCTTCCAACTTAACTCCAAGACCGGTAAAACAAAATAGATACCTAAACTATTTACCTTGTCGCCCTAGAGATCTTGAATCTTCATGGGATATTTTGTGAGCTTCTTTCTTTGCTATTTGAACATATCCTTTCAAACACTTAATGCACACATTAGTCCCATATTCACATAAATTCATTAATTACCAAAACTAACATTTTTAGGGGCCTAGATGCTTTCACCGAGGGGCAAAAAACTCACTCCAGCAGAGCCCCTACTTGAGCCCTCAAAAGTAGGGGCTCCCTCCAGACCCCCCAGGAACGAGGGCTCGAGGGGGAGATTTGAGGACCCCCTACTTTTGAGAGCTCAAATAGGGGCCCTGCTGGAGTGAGTTTTTTGCCCCTCGGCCCTCAAAAGTAGGATGAGGGCTCAAGTAGGGGCCCTGCTGGAGTTGCTCTAACCTAATAACCTAAGCTAACACCGTATTATACAGGATGAGGTAATCGACTTGATTTCGTTGGGAGTCTTCTCGGACGGGAGATTTTGTGGTAACGATCTGAGTTCCCTTCCTTTGGCTAGTTTCCATTTATATGTGGTCTATAGTGGTGTAATGGAGAGAGAAAGGGGTGAGTAGTGTGGTTAATCATCGTGGTTAGACAATGTCGTGGCAAAGTGCGGATCTGAATATAAAAGGTGACAAAACGTAGGTTATGGCCGTAACACAAATATTGTAGATAATTGTTTAAGATTTTCATAGAGTATAAGAACACGAGATTTGGTTAAGTGGTTTAGAAGTTATGGTTTCAGAAAGGCTATTGTCTAGAATTTGGTCACTACTGGACACAGTCATGGTAATCTGTTATTTGGACCTAGTAGATGGCCGAATTAAATTATGTTCATAACTAGAGAAAGTTAGATAATTTCTTGTAGTATTTAAAAACATTATTTTTGCTATGGTTGATGTTGTAAAACAATAGTTATAGAATTTTGAAACTTGTTGTCCAGTAAGTTAACAACAATGACTTTGGGACTGAAAACGATGGCCTAGATAGCTCAACATGAAAAAAAGATATTGAGGAAAATGTGGAAGACTTTGTGTATATTTCAAAAAATATATTTTTTTGGTGAGTTTGAGTTCCTAGTTTAGAAGGTATGGCAATTTATACTTCGGAGCAATGGGGTGAATGGCCAGTGAACTAGATAGACTTAGTTCGGATTTTGCGCGTAGGAGCGATATTGTTTTATATTGTTGTGGCACATGTTCTATTGAGACATTTACTGTAGGCAAGATCACTACATGGTTGGTGTCGTCCACATATCGCTCCGCTCCACATGGTTAAAAAGCAAGTGTATAGTGAAGTGGTAGATGTTATGGAATATACGATATTTACATTATATGAAGAATTTAACTTACTGTTTTATGCTTATTGTGATGAATTATGTACTTATGATTAATGATGTTGCTTATCTAATGATGATATTGATGGTGGAACATGGTAAATTATAATGATTACCTGCTGTTGATGATGACATTAAATGTTAATGACAATGGAACGTATGCATCCGCATCATGTGCACTTTCATATCATGAAACAAAAAGATCCACCATGGGTGGATATATAACACGTACTTCGGTAGGCTTCTACGGGAATGGAGAGACCACCATGCCAGTGAGGACATGCTTATGATGGGTGAACATTGACGAGTGTTTATTTGGTTATACCGGTATATGCAATATGATAAGCAAATGAGTATGTAGAGTAGTTTTGCATTGCACTAATTGAAAAGAAATGGTGATGAGACATGAGGAAAATGATATGATTATGATGAGACAAAAGGAAAATAATGTGATTATGTTGTAACATATGAAAAATTATATAGTTTGGTTTATGATTATGATTATATTGAAACATATGAAAAATGACATGGTCAGGCTAATGCTTATGCTTATAGGTAGTGTTTATTATTTTATTATGTATTTGCTAAGTCTTTGGACTTACTCTTGTTTCGTTGTTATTTTTAGGTGATTGTTAAAGGCGACATACATGGAATTTGAGTATCACATTTATTTCACATGCAAACAATAATTCATGTATCACTCTTAGTTATTATTTTTAGACTTAATGGTATGCTTAGATCGTTAGCATTAATAATGATCCTTAATGGTAGAATTTAGTCATGTATGGATAATGTGTTTTATAGTCGTTGAGGATCTAAGGCGTTTATTTACACTTATAGCAGTGCTAATTGTCTATGTTAAGTTGCTCCTAGATGTATGGTTCCGAAAGTTCTCGGGCGCAAGGTCCCGAGCATTCTTAGGCACGTGGTCCTAAGCATTCTCGGGCACGTGGTCCTAAGCGTTCTCAAGCACGTGGTATCGAGCATTCTTGGGCACGAGTGACCTAAATTTTATTTTTGTGAAATATTTATTCTTACTCTTATTTATAGTGTAGTTGTTTTAATGCTTATTATTGATTGTATGTTGTTTAACTTATTGTTAAGCTATAACTACAGTAGATACTGCTGAAATATGGTATCAATGGATGTAAATTCGAGTGGTACAGAGCAGTGGACTCACCGGTTGGCCCGGGGTGTTTCACAAGATTACTTCTTTCGTGGGTTGTGGCGGTGGCATTTGTTGGAAGACAAGAATCCCTACAAAGTTTCACAAAAACATTTGGCAGAAACCTTCCTTGCCTCTTGAGCCTGTCTGATATCAAATCAGCTCAAGATTCTCGGCAGCTGGTTATCGTGTTTCAGCCTAGAGCGATTAGGTGAAACTGCTGACCAAATGAGCAGTGAAAAGGCACCGACTGAAGTAAAGGATACATCCGTGGGTGACGTATACATGCAATGGAGATGACCAGGCAGAAATGCTTTCTGCAAAGCCATATATCCGCATATAGAACCAAAGGTTGGCCTCAAAGCGCGACTCATCAATTCTCAAACCACAATCACGATTTCATAAGGTTGGAGCGTTCAAGATCAAGAGAGCAAGGTCGTGGATTGAGATGACATGAGTTTTTAAGTATCAGAGCATTTTCTTTAGGGTCTGCTGATGGCAGCAAATCCATCCAAGACTTGGCTCATTACTAGAGTGGGTGATAGCACATAAACTAGATCGACTAAACATGACAGTTAAACAATTCCCAAGATAGTGACTTTTGACTCACCATTCTAGCATCTGATCCGAAAGACAACCATCATATGCAAAGCACAAGCTTGGCTCAAGCAAGGCGTTATCCATGCACATAAGTACTAAACAGCAGTAAGCAGTAGTAAACACTCATATCAAGCGCCATCAGAGGGCACTAGTCCTTTCAGAGTTGAAGTATCATTTTATTTAGGCGAATACTACTATACTATAATATCACTGGGCCATGTGTAGCTCAAGCTTGCTCGTCAGATCATCCTTCACAGCGCCGACAACCCTGTCCTTAACTTCTCCCTCCCTCATGAACAGGAATGTTGGCATGGCCTCAACACTGAATTGCTCAGCAATAGGCTGTTTGTCACATAAATCTTTGTTAGGAAATCAGAAGAGGAAAACAACACAGAAGTTGTACCACGATACTATGTAAACAGTGCCATAAGTTCCACTACCTTCAGTTCATCAACATCAACCTTCAGGAAAACAGCATTTGGAAACTTCTTAGCGAGATCAGCGAAAACTGGAGCAATGGTGCGGCATGGTCCGCACCATGATGCAGTGAAGTCAATCACCACCTGTTAAGAGAAAAATATAATGTTTGTGAAATATATGCGGGACATGGCTTGATAACAGTGTTGCTAATTCAGCAGCTCAAAAGCCTACCAGATCTTGCAGTTAAAAAATTATAATGTTTTCGAACAAGATATACATTAAATGATTGTGATTATTACTGAACTTCTGGATTGAAAGTCTGTTACAAAATTACCAACTCTCAAAATAACCACATTACTGATTCAACAGAAAATAAATTTCATAAAAAAGTCATTGTTTAGGGCTCTATTGCGTTATCGTGATCATTCTTACCATACAAACTTGAAGAGACACACTGGTCTCTGTATGAAAAATCGGTGCAGAATATCAGCAGTACCAAATAGGGGATGACGGCACACAATAGCAGTTTTGACAATCTTAAAAGGGAACTACGAAAGTATTCTCCAATCTCCATACATGACAAAACTTCTGAAGCAACACTACGTGTAAATAATGTCGCAACAGTTCTAAGATCTATGCCATCTGCAACACAAAAGTACTATAAAGGACTTATACTACAGATCACGTGTTTACAAAATATGCACCATTACGTGGGATGAGGGCAACAGTACACACCTTTTTTTAATCAAAAAAGAAATCAACACTTCACACTGGTTTTGAGAGGTAGTTCCCTTCGCTACAATTTCTCATATATGCTGCATCACATTTTTTTTCCGACCTACTGGAACCATGATTAACTTGTCTAACGATGCCCTGATCAGAAAGTCCAGTAAACAAGTCGAGTTCACATGGTTTAGACGAAAAGAAAATGACTTTTTTTTTCTGCAATACCTCCTACGGCCAGAAATACTAGATCCCTAACACCCCCAAAATTGGGGGGAAAAAGAAAAACCCTAATGTGCTCTCTGAATCACCAGAAAGAAACGCAAAAAATTCCAACTTGATTAGCATAAATTCCTCATCAGGTGCCCGCTAAAAATATACAGGGAAACATCCCAGGCATTACCCTAATCACCAAAACAGTTTAGATTTTAACATCGGATAGACAAGAAACACTCAGGCTCGAGCAGAATCTTAAATAAACCCTAGGCTAGGTGTTCATGTATCGATCTTGCTTGCTGCCTTGCAAAACTGGGGGGGGGGGGGGGTAAAGGAAGGGAGAAGAGATCAGCAGATACCAGCTTCTTGGCGCTGTTGGCCTCCTCGATCTGGATGCTCCACTCCTCCAGGCTGTGGATCGCGATCACGGATCCCTCCACCTGTGCCGCTCCTGCCGCCGCCGACGCCGCCATCTCTCTCTCTCTCTCTCTCTCGCACTCTCTCCTCGGCAAGGACCGCTCCTTTGTCACGCGATGGCACAGACACACACGCTCGTTTCGTTGTCTCCTAGGCTCGCCTTCCGGAAGATATTTTTGATGGTTATTTTGGTAATTGGCTTCATATCATAAATAGTTTCTGTACGAGGATCATTTTAAAATAAGATTTATAAGATAAATACAACAAATATTATTATAAGTTTATTAATTAAAATCCTACATAAATATTTCTCTATACTTTTTATATACACAATTAAGATTTAAAATTTTTAATAAAAACTATAAATTATAGGTCCACTCGTTTTGCTTCAGCTTCTAGCTTATTTTTTTACTATTCATAAATTTTATCTTTTTCTGAACTTTTGGATTCTTTGAGTTTTTTACCGACTCTTTTTTTCATATTCATTTGTGGTGTTTATGATGAGCTAGCATATTTTTTCTATTTCTATTTTTTTAATTTAATTATGTCAAATAAGCTATCTTTAGCTATATTGAAATTTCAATTATTACAGTACAATTTCAATCATAAAATATAACTTTTCAGTCTAACTTAACGGGGCCATAATCTAAAAAAAACCCCCGATATTTGCTGGTGGATGACGTAGAGCAGGAGAGACAACTCAAATCACTAACTGTTTGGACATGCCCTGACCGGACGGAGCGTTTGTTAGTTTTCACTGTACCATTGATCGAACAGACTGCTTGAACTTCACGCCTTCATTCCCAATCATCCATTGTGCTAGCTTTGCAACCAGTAAATACACGTACATGACGCGGCGGCAAAAAAGAACGGAAATCCATGGACCGACCAGTTGTCTCTAGCCATCTAATCAAGTTGTCACCATTTCATTACATCAAGAATGGAATACGACATAACCAAGCCAATCTTACCGAAAAGACATCAACATCGTCCACAAAAAGATACGTACTCTTACACATTGATACTTTAGCGTAACAAAAACAACAAATTTCTTCCTATAAACAAAATAAATTCAAACAAATATACTCACAATAAATTGAATTATATTTCATCTCGCAGCTATCACATAAATAGTTCAGTCTTTTCCTCATTACACAAATTCTAATAGCAATACTACACGAATTATGCTATTATATATTGCTAATAATTTCCGCAGCAACACATGGGATATCATGTAGTAAAACTAAACATAGTGTCCATCGTTGATGTACACAGCGACGGAATCAAGATTTATATAGAAGCAAGTGTGAATTTCCAAAGTCCACACATCTAGAATTTAAATTGGGGTGCGCAGGAGTGGGAAGTCGAAAGTACAAATTGTTGTATCTACAACTCATATCTCCTCATCCACTTTGCTTTGAGATCTGTGCTAGCTTTTGTATTTTGACTGTATAAGGGTTGTGCTAATGAAGTATTTGTTGTTTTTAGGAGGATGGCCTACTAGGCTGTTTGAATTTTGAAATTTGAGCTGTGTTGTATGCAGTACATTCCATGCATTGTACCCATACAATCAATATACTACATTGCATGCACATACTGTACATTCCAATACTAATACTTTTTGCATACAAAAATAATCGAACACTACTATATACACTGCAGCATGTACTGTACATTACAATACTAACACTTTTGCATACAAAAAATATCAAACAATACAATATACACAATAGCATAGTACAAATGTACAATACGAGCATAGAGAGAGAGAGAGAGGCGAGTGGCACCAGTGCATGGCGGGTAGGCGATGACCCGGTCAAGGTAAGCCGACGGTGATGCACTCCACCGATGCTCTACTCTGGCTAAGGAGTATTGTTGCGAAGTAGTACTCGTTGTCCTCAAAGAGGAGCACACGCCGTCACCACTAAGTACTCTTCGGCCAGAGTACATTGCCCCCGGAGTGCATCGCACCCATCGTGTACTCCTCTTCTTTGACAACAATGAGTACTACTCCGCAACAGTACTCCTTGACCAAAGTACAACGCCGCTGGAGTAGTACTTAGTGGCAGTGGCTAAGTAGTACTCGTCGTACGCCTCCGCTAGCTATACCCCGTCGCATCGTGGCCAGATCTGACCTCCCTCGGCCACCCCATCCCCAGATCCGGCCTCCCTTGGCCACACCACCACCGGATCCTGCTGCCATCATCGGAGATGAGGAAAGACGGTTAGATCCGGCCTCCCCCGGCCGAACTAACGTCGGATCCGGTCGCCATCACTAGAGACGACAAAAATACAGTCGGATCTAGCCTCCACTGACAACGCTGCCACCCACTGCAGGTCTCTGTGCCTTCACCCGCAGTCATTCGCCGCCACCTGCAAAGAGAGAGAGAGAGAGGAGAGTGTGCAAAATAAGAGAGGATGGAGAGAGTAAAGGTGGACAAATGGGCTAGGATAATCGTGTCGATCCGAAGCACGGTACTACTTGCTCAACCCAGGTCTAAATGGGCCATGTCAGGCTAGATCAACATGGCGTGCCATGCTTGGGTCACAACCTTAGCGCAGCGGACCAACTCAGTGTGGCACACGTAGTACTGTGTCGTGCTAGGCACGACCCAGGCATAGGTAAGCATGGCACAACTTGTTAGGCCCGACAGTATGGGAGCCGAGGCGGCAGTGGATCTGGTGGGTGACAATGATGGAGGAGTTAAGGAGGTGGGCGGTGAAGGGAATTGGGTGGGGGGACAGAGCGTCGGATAGGTGAGGGGTGGGTGGAGTGCATGGAGAGGTGGGGAGCGGGTCGAGCGGTGGAGGAGGTGAGCGTCTAGCGACACATTAGCAGAGGACGAACCAACAAAGGGAGCGAGGGAGGAGGTGGGGGCGGACGGAGTGGAGCGGCCAAATCGCTGAAGGAGGTGGTGGCCGGGGGGGGGGGGCGGCGAGCAAGGCGACTGAGCGAGGGGTGAGGGTAGGACACAAGAGGTCGATTGACCGAGGTGGTTAGCAGCGGCCCGTTAAGGTCCCATTGTGCTACACGTGCCTGGGCCAGCACAACATGGTCCGTAACCTCCTTGGTCCATGCCTGGGTCCGAGGCTGAGCCAATAGATCAGCACAACACAACCCGATTAGTTAATCGAGCCAATCAAGCCATGTATGCATGGGCTCGTGTCGGGCCATGGCGGGTGGCCAATTTGACTAGGTCTAGGAGAGAGAGAGAGAGAGAGAGAGAGAGAGAGAGAGAGACGGGGGTGAGGGTTTTGTTCGAGTTGTGTGCTGTGGACCCACCCATATGGTGTATGTTGTATTTTGTACATATATTCCAGGTATTGGCATTTTATAAAGAGAACTGTGCGAATCTTGATGTGTGCATGGATGGTGTTGATAGGGTTTGGAGATGCAACCGGTTGTACATAATCCTCTCATAATCACCAGGAAGGCTAGACATCCTACAACGTACACCACTTCTAGATTCAATAGCGAACACATGTCCCAAACTAGCTCAGGGTTGATAACATCCTGTACTAGAAACGTAGAGGATATAGCCAAAATGGTAAATATGATTAAGAGTAAGGGCATATTTGGAATGCATGAATTTCACAGAAATTTTGAAAAATTCACAAGAAACAATAATATTGAAAAAATTTCAGAAAAAAAAACAAGCCTGACCAGGTCATGCTGAACAGAAAAATCAACAACTCTCTGTGAGAAGAGCCAAATTGAAACTAGAGTAAATTTCATAGAACCCTGGGTTTTAGGGTAAAGATAACATAAAACCTTGTGCTTTGCATTTTTTTCAAGAAACCCCAGGTCCTTAAGCTAAATATCCCAAGAAACCTTAGGTTTGATCTATCACATCCCATGGCTTATATCCAACATGATATAATAGGTGGGACCCACTTGTCAGTCAGTTAGCCCCATGTATCAAATCCGGGTCCAACTATCAGCTCCATTTCTCTTCTCTCTCTTCTTTACTCTTTATGAGAGTAATGATCATCAATAGTGTAGGCAGGCTTGAAAAGGAGGGTGGGTAGGGTTGGCAGTTGGCCCTACTTGTATGTTTGATATTCATATAGGTCCCAGTTGTCATATATTATTGGATGGAATCATTGTTTTAAATACCGCGCTATAGCCCCGTAGTAGCGGTCAAGGTGCCCCGAGCGCTACATATCGATTGTTGTTATGGTTTAATGCAATATCGTCGATATATAGAACCAATACAGACACTATCCGTTACAAGCTATATCAGCGATACTGTCCAAGAATGTTCAAACTACCTCTAATATAGGGATGCGTCTCTTGATTTGCTAAGTTTCACTAATATCGGTCTTTCCATTAAATGGGCTTTCATATCCCCATGTAATCTAATTAATTAAGTTTTGATAGTGCCACAATTCTTGGTTTTGCTAGTTAATAACATTCCATCTCTTTCTCTATCCATTAGAAATTTCTTTCTCGTCATAAGAGGAGGGATGGACACATGCACAACTAAAGGCTCAAATAAGATAAACCTAATTGTTGTGGTTACAGACCAAACAGAGAGAGAGTGTATGGTAGTGGAGAGTTAGGTGAGCAATGACTTAGGGTTTCCCCTGTGGCCTATACTGTATATATATATATATCCACATGGGGAGTGTTTTTACAGTAATGCTCTTACATCTGTACATCCCCTTCAGGGACACTTTCGTCATTACACATGTCCCATTTCGGGTCTTATAATCTCCTAACAGGCCTGCTGGGCTTAGATGGGGGCCATCCCTACAACACTAATCCTTATTTTATTTTCTTGTATGATTTATCAAACAAGACAAGTATGTGCTATCAAAGATTTATCAAATAAGGCAAGCATGAGTTATTAAAGGATAACAAGAAGCCAAGTAGTAAGCACAGACTTTTCATATGGACAGAAAAGAAGAAACAAAGGGGCATTGATTTTCCATTTGTTTCATCATAGGATGAAGATTAATCAATAAGACATTACATGACTTATATGATTTTGATGTTATCTTGGATCATTGATTTCTCTTTTTTTCATCGTATGATGAAGATTAATCAATAAAACACTAGATGACTTTTATGATTTTGATGTTATTATAAATATAGACCTGTCTAATTTGATATTTTAGATGTTTTATACAAATTACGGTTGAGACACTTATAGTTTAAGATTAAGTATCTTTATATTTTAAGTGTTTTATAGCTCATATCTCCAATATACGATATCTGCTATAAAAAAATAGTTCACCGCTATGCTTCTGCTACCTGCTATTTAAAATCTTGTTTGCCATAAAACCTAGTGTTACGTGAAATTTACTTTTGAAACTAAGAAACTAGGGTGAATTACTCAGAATCATTATCCAATTCGTACGCCTGAATACAGGGAACGAAGTCAACTGCAGGCTAAACTGTTCCATATCTCCATTCTCAACATGCTGCCTCCAAAGCTCAAAACCATCACGTCTCGTATGTACTACAGTATTACAGTAAACTGGCCCCCCGATCAGAAGAGGTACTTGGACAGAACATACTTGGGAGCAGGCCTCCTGTCCCCAAGCCAGTGCTGCATGTGCACCCCAATGGCATCCAGGTGCTGCCCGCTCCGGCCATGAAACCCGACCACCTTTCCTTCCGTCCTCGCCGACGAGAAGTACGCCCCCACCTCCTCGCCGAACGGCCCGTACTTCCCTCGGTTGCTGACGAAGGTGATGGATCTCAGAACTCGAGGCCCTTCCTCCCTGTTGGTGTTGTAGTAGCCATATACGCATGTGAGGACCTCGTGTGGGTAGTCCAACTTAATCTGAAAACACATTCAGAGAAAGTTTGTTATTTATGCTACTGAAGAAAGACAAACAGATCCTGTGCTGTCACAGAATTGCATGATATGTTGTTCCTCGACTAAAAGAACTTGGCAAGTGAAGAACTTGATTGATTCTGCTCACCCTATGGGTTATGTGGCCACTGGTTCCATGCCTCGCAGACCAGATGGATTGGTCACCCCTGTCGTACTCGATCTGTATCGAGCCGATAAACGCGCCTCTCATGACATAGATTTGCTTCACGCCGCTGTAGACACCGTCGTCCCATGGCCGGCCTCCTTCCCCACCCCATGGCCCTGGTCCCATCGGAACAGGTTCTTTCACCATGCCATATGCAACCTGCAGAATGATTCGAATGCATCACTCACCTCTGTAGCTGGCTTGGCTAGCTGCGGTATATTGTAAAGCTTCCATACTAACATACATGATTCGGAGTTTCAGGCAAGAAAGTAGTTACCTCGTCGTCCGTTTCACTCTGTGCCTGCGCAAGCATGTCGTACCGCACAGTTGGGCTCATCGCAGCCGCTGGTCTGCTACTGACTCGCTGTGGAGCCACCTTGCCTTCCTGAACATGAACTCCGATGCCATCGACGTACCATCCCTCCCTGCCATGGAATCCTACTACCCTTCCATTGGTAAAACTGGTGGAGAAGTATGTGCCGTACTCATCCCCGTACGGTCCATATCTCCGCCTGTTCGTGTGGAATGTGAGCGATCTGATTACCGTTGGACCCATGATCATCGTCGAACCATAGTACCCAGTTATATGAGTCAAGACCTCTGACGGAAAATCGAATACTATCTGCAAAGACGTGTGTGTCATGGTATCACAATCCTCTGTATAATTGTCCAGCGAAAGAATTGCAGTGCTGAAATCACATTACCTTGTCGGGTGAAACACCTCCACTGAATCCATGCTTGTTGCCCCATACTGCCTGCCCATTTCGATCATACAACACCTTAATAGAAGAAATTCCCACTGCGCGTGTCAAATTGATCTGCCACACACCGGTGTATACACCGTCATCAAAGATGGTGCCACCACTTCCACCCCAGGGACCATAGGTCTCATGGCTGTTCAGATTTGCAGCCCCCTTCTCGCCGTATGAGCTAGGAAAAGAAACCATCTGCAAACCAAAGTTCAGAATTTAAAAGACTGTACAAATATCAGATACAGAGAATGGACACTGCAATGCAAATATGTAGTAGGCTAGTTTGTGACACCTTATTCCAGGGAGCTCCATCATTGTAGTCCGAAGATGGATTTGTATACTGCTGCTTTGGGTAATTGCTAGTATAAACAGTGTATCTGTCACCTCTATCTCGCACTGCAAGGACCATGTCATGTCCAGTACCTTCCTCAGGAAAGCTATAGCCATTTCTATTATATGCGCTTGGAAGCCTTTGACTTTGAGGCGCGGCTGGAGAATTCGATGGATTTGGAGCATGCACTTGCTTCAAATAAAAGCCTATTGAGTTGAGATACGACCCGGACCTTCCATGGAAACCAATAATCTTGCCACTGCTCACTGGAAGTGAGAAAGGTGTCCCGTCTTCAGTGCCAAAAGGCCCATACTTTGAACAGTTGCTCTGAAATGTCAGTGATCTTATGATAACCGGAGTCCCGCAGACTGATCCGTAGTAGCCACTTGCAGACACAAGAACTTCATCAGGAAAATCTAGCTTCACCTGTAGGTTATACGTACGAAGTCTGAATAATTTTGTTCAGAAATGTGAAAACCAAGGAAGACTTCTCCAAAGTAGAATTATGATCAAAGTAGACTTTTTTTCCTCGAAAACCAAAGTAGACTTTTGTTCTATAAACCTAGTTATGTTCATCTAAGCAAACTAGATGTGAGCCCAGAAAGAACATAACACTATGTGCTAACAAGTATCCTTTCAACTTTATCAGAATTATATATAGAAGTTCATACTTGTAGGATCAAGATCATTAGTCATAGAAGCTTGTTTTCAGATTGTGCACATAGGAAGTTGTGCAATCATGATATAAAAACTGAAAATGTTTTAGTGGGGATTTAATATACTAGACCTTATCTGTTTCAGAGCCTTCATCAGTACTCCCATGCGTCTCTGACCAGACTGAGCTTCCTTTCAGGTCATACTCAATCCTTAAGGAGTCGATAGCTGCACCATGGGTGATCACGATCTGCCTTATCGTCGAATACACACCGTCATCCCAAGGGTATCCTCCTGCCCCTCCCCAAGGCCCAACCACTATGGGGTTCTTTCCATTGCCACTTTTGATGCTCTATTGTACATGACCACCAAGATTTTGTTAGAGCGTGATCACGGGAATCTGAATACTAGAAATCATACGATACATCAAGAAAAAAACGTGTTAGCATTTCACTGCCAGTCAAAACAAAGTGCTGTTGCGACTTTCAGTTAGCAAGCGTTGCATGGAAGAAAAAGGTATCAATGTGATGCGAATTCTGTTCTGGAACCTAAGAAATTCTAGGGGCCTACAACTGTCAAGTTTCAAAATTGGAAAATGGAAAACAAATCAAATGTTTGAAATGTCACTACGATCCCAAAACCGAGCAACATCTGAAGGCTGTGTAAGACTGAACATTTCTCCACAACTCTAAAGAGGTAACATGGTAACAGGGTAGCTCCTATTCTGGACAATTGTACGACAACATTTCTGAAGAAGCTATAAGCTTCTAGCTTTTTTGGTACTATAGCAGATTTTTTTACTATAACTGCTAGTAGTTTTTCAGTATAATTAGTTTTTTAAAAAATAAAAAATATATATTATCATAGACAATACGAAAAAATAAGAAAAAAGAATAATATAAAAAAGCTCGTAAAAACCAAAAAATTAGAAAAAGACGAAATTAATAAGCTAGGAGTTGAAAGCTTAAGTCCAAATGAAGCTCATTTCTCAGTCGTTGACACTCTGGACACACGAATGTTTAGGAAAACAAACGAACAAATATGCACACACGTTCATGAGCAAACAAAATAGTGTACCATTTTTTTGTTGCGCGAATAGGTCCAGACACTTGAGGGATGGAGAACCAAGGTTGTGACTACTACTACTCCTACCCGTCCGCTACTACGTTCCGGGCTTACTAAGACAATAAGAAACACCCACCCGCCTGCCAATTTATAGGATGACCGGAGCAAAGCAGGGCAAGGGAAGCCAGCCACTGCCGCAAGCAGGCAGCCGCGTTAACGGTTGAAGAGACCTGAAAGCAGCCCAGGGGAACTCGATTCGCTCACCTACTGGAGCCAATTCACACACAAATGAAAAATAACGCAACCTTTTCCCAACCTCTCATATTCTCCTTTTCCTCATCTCCCATGCCTCGCCGACTTTGCATGATTCCCATTGTTAATTTGACGGTGGAGAATTAAAGAAGGATGAACTTATATATATATATATATATATATATATATATATATATATATATATATATATATATATATATATATATATATATATATATATATATATATATATATATATATATATATATATATATATATATATATATATATATATATATATATATATATATATATATATTGAAATGGGGCACTATAGTGTCTGGACATCAAGCATCCATGTCTTTGAATTATTTTTAGATGTGTGCAAGTACAATGATATATAATATATCAAGATAGAAAGTCTTAATCATAAAGTCTGGACACCTACCCCTGTTATTTATACTATGGTGCCCAGACTCCACGATTGAGACTTTCCATCTATGATTGAGACCTTCCATTCATAATTAAGACTTTCCATTCTGATATTATATATCATTACACTTGCACGTATCTAAAAGCAATCTAAAAACAGGGAGGCTTGATGCCCAGGCACCCTGGTGTCCCATTTTAGCTATATATATATATATATATAGGACGAGTGTTTCATGCACCCAGATGCCTAGGCACCCATATCAATACCCGTTGATTTGCTTTGAGATTCGCAACGTTTGATGTGGGTATCTTCATATACCCATAAAAAAGTATATTTGAGATGTCAAACTCCGAAAAAAATTAAATTCAACTTCAGTTTAATAAGTTTGAACTATTTTTATGGTATATACTCACTGTAGTCACATCGAACTCAAAAATAGTCCAAACTAGTTTGAACTGAGTTCAAAACTTACTTACCATAAATATATCAAGGGTATAAAACATTTTCATACCCAAACTCAAACAAATTATCAATCATACACGTGTATCGGACGGTTCTTATATATTCTCCAACAGAATGTTGTTTCCTTTGTTTTATTAGAATAAACTTTGCTGTGTGTGGATGGGCTGAACTGAATTCGATTAGTGGCGCGAGTGAAGAGATAGGACAAAAGAAAATGCAAAATCATTTTCAAAAGATTTTTGCAGGATTCCTTATTCTATATTTGTGATGGGCGTTTCTCGATTATATTTTTGATGAATTTTCTTAACAAGGGGCAAGGAAATGGGAGATTTCACGGTGATTGTTGAGTATGTCCTAACTCACATCTTAGTTTTTTAGGATTTAAAAGATGTGCCATAAAGAGTTTTTGATGAATCTTAATCGGATTAGAATTCCTATTTTTTTATGAAGTAGGATTACTATTCCACTTTGAATAAAAGTTAGAGGGGATTATATAAAATCATGAGGAGTGGTCATAGAAAACCGAAGCAACAAAGCTGCTCATCCAAAGATACAAAGGTACATGAGAAAATTAGAGACTAAATTATTCTTTAGCACTAAATTCTTATATAGTGTAAGAATTCGAGAGTCATAAAAGATGAAAAGAGTTGTGAGAGAGTGATAATCACTTTTATTCTTTTGAGATTGTGCTTAACGAATATACAGTCGGTTTTGTCAAATCTTTTCTCTTATTATAGTTTACTTCAACGTCGTTATTTTAATTATCTCTACAAGATTTATCTTCTTCATCGTTGATACCATGCGCGCTCTAATGTATCACGCAAACTCTCATCCGATCCTAGAGCTACTATACGCTCATGGTCTCACACCGCACACCGAAAACTAAAACAACAAAAAAAAAAGAGGTGATGAAAGTAAAGAACCGATCCCAGACCCCTAATTCTGCAAATGGCATGGCATCGAGCATTTCATGTCTTCCAAATGCTTGCATGCATAGACGAATTTCGGTGGGTTTCGTACCTTTGTGAACTGGAAGGCACTTCGCTTCCGCACGATTTTGTCGCGGGGGAATCGCGAAGTACTGCCCGTGAATTCAGCGCGTCCATGCGTGACGCCCCAGGCGGAACTGGATGCGACCGAGCTGGGAAGGTTCCGCCGGCATCGCCGTCAGCAACTCGGCATGCGGCGGAACCGGCCTCCGTTTGTGCGGGCTGGGACGGGTGGTTCGCTGCATATGGCGCCCTTGGCGCATCGAGATCGGAATATGCCTTGCTAGTGCGATGCCTCTTTACCGGCACCGCATGGGCGCCGTGGGCGACTGTTTTCTGCCGACGTGGGGCAGCAAAACGCACAGGATTGATTCCCTCTTCTCCGCCTTCGGGAGTGGAGCATAAGGTCGTGGGAGTGAATGTAAACTGCGAAAGGTTCTTTATCCTGCTCTTCATTGTATATTTAGCTAGTATGACCTAAAAAATAGACTCCAACCTATCTTTTATCCCTCTCTTCAAATTTACCCGCTGGCTTTTTCCTTCCGAAGGCTGGCTATCGAAGGCGAGCGGGCGCTCGCTCGCCATCGCGATTTCGCGGGCTAAATCGCGGGCGAATCTCCTTCCCGCGCGGCTTCCCTCCCCCTCCCGCGCCCTCGAATCTCCTTCCCGCGCGGCGCTCTTATCCCCTCCCGCGCCTTCCCTTCGCCTCGCGCGCGGCGTCCTCCCACCTCCCGCGTCTTCCCTCCCCCTCCCGCGACGCGTACGCCGCGCCGCACCGCCCCTCCCACCGACTCTGCCCCGCGGACGGCGTCCTGAAGCCCCGACCCACCTCCCTCTGGATCTGGAGGCCTCCCCGGCCATCCTCGCCGCCTCCACCGTCCGCCCTCATCTCCAAGATCCGGCGCCGCCCGCCAACTCCGCCCGCCAGATCTAAAGGTATGGGACCAAATCCCGATTTGCTTTTACGTATTATGAAGTGTGTTGATTCGAGAAGGAGATTCGGGTACTGCTTCATGCATATGATTCTTCTTCAAGTAGAGATCTAGAAATCATGGATACTTTTAGGTGCTTCAGTGTTCAGTTCTACTACCCACAAATTGCAGTCTATGAAAGGAATGTTCTTTTTGTATTGATTGTGGACAGTTGTACACTGCTATAGTATATGAATGATTTTTAGGAATTGATTCTGCACTAGCACTACCATGTTCAATCAAACCAGCATTTGTTATAGTAAGATTTCTTCAAATGATGAAGAGAATAGCATAGCAGGGAGTTATTTTCTTGTCAAGTGGGTCTGGAAGAAGCAAAAGCAAATGTATAACTGGTTGCAAGTAGCATTTCGAAATTCTAATGCTAGATGGGATTACATTTACAGGTGCACAATTTGAGATTTTATAGAGTATAGTATTATCATTCTGTACGATATTGTAAACCTAAGCCATCTGAAATCATTCCAGTTTAATTTTGTAACATCCCAAAAATTCTCTTTCTGAAAAATTTAATTTCAAATTAATTATTTTAAAGTATTTGAGTTTTATTTGGATTTGCCCTGAATTTCTGTTTTTGAAAAGCTAGATTTGAAAAGTATTTTAAGAAAAACCTAAAATTATTATTAAATAAAAAGATATTTTGAATTTCTATGAAAATCCTAATTCAAATTAATTATTTGGATTTATTTGGATTTTATTTGGTTTCCTGGATTTTCTGGAGTTTAAAACCTATTTTTGAAAATAAAAAGTATTTCAAGTATGAAAATTAAATATCAACAGTAGTTGGAAATAATTTTATTAAATCCAAAATATCTCCAGGAGCTTCTGTGAATTTTTCTGGAATTTTTGGAGGTATTTTCATATTTTTCTGAGGCCTAAATAAATTTCTAGCATTTTCTAAAATTAAAAATCATTAAAAATTCAAATCCTTTCCTCCGCCCGACACGTGGACGGCCCAGATCCGCCCACATCGCCGCTCAGCCAATCCAGGCCGCACCTCCCTCTCCCTCGCTGTCCAGCGGGCCCGGCCCGTCAGCCGGCGGCCCCGCCTTCCCCTCCTCCTCGCCCGACGCGTGGACGGCTCGGATGAGCCGAGTCCCCGCACGGGCCATCCAGCCGCCCGCTCTCATTTCCTCCCTCACCTCGCTGACTTGCGGGCCCCGCCCGTCAGCCGCTCGCGCTCTCGCTCCCGCTGCCACCCGGCCCCGCCTGTCGGACCCGTCGTCCCCGTCGCGGAGCGCCTCTTTCCTTTTCCTTCCCCCTCTTTCCTTTTTCGCCGGCCGACCGAGACCGCGCCGGATCCTGCCTTGCCTTACCCGGCCCTCCTCGGTTTTGGAAGTCCCGGACGCCGCCGCGACCGAATCCCCGATCTCCCGGGCTCCCCTTCCATCGGCGCCCCCTCTTTCCGTTTCTCCCCCTTTCCTTCCTTTTTCCGGCCGACACACCAGCGAGCAATTCCGCGCCCGTGTCCCCTCCTCCGCCCCTATAAATACCTCCCTCAGCTCCGCCTTCTTCCGCACCACCTCCCAGCGCCCTCCACTTCTCCCCTTGAGCCCCGAGCGCCGTCGCACCAGAAGCTCCCCGTGCGCGCCCGGTAAGTGCTCCGGCGAGTAATTGTCGTCGCCTCGGTCTTCCCCGAAGCTCACCGCCGCTACCTCGAGCACCCCCGTGCCCGTGCGATCCTCCCCGGCACCTCAGCCGCCCCTCCCCGCCGCCGGAGCGCCGTCGCACCGGAGGACCCGAGCCAGCTCCGCCCTCCCCTCGTCGCCGGCCACCCCGCTTGCCCCCGAGCCTCGCCGACCCCTTCGTTGGACTCATCTCCGCTCCGGGTTTGCATTTCACGCGTCATCCGCACCCCTCCGCCACTCCCTCGCCGCCGACGACCCTGCCTCCGGCCACCTTCCCCGGCCTCCCCTCCGGCAGGTAACTTAAAAGAATTGCTTGCCCTATATGGGTAGGCAAAGCCTCCCCGCCCATCTGGTTATCAGCGCGATCTCATCCCTTCCCCGGCTCCCTCGGCGCGCGTTCGAGCCCCCAGCTCCGCACGCTGAGGTCGAGCCATTCTTTTAGAAATTCGCACTGACAAGCGGGCCCCACACGTCAGCGGCCGCCGGTCTGCGCTGGTCACTGCCGCATGGGCCCCACCCCTCTGTGCTGTCTCTGACAAGTGGGCCCGGAGTCCAGTGGGTCCCATGTGTCAGAGGTTGAGTCAGTGGGCTCACTGTCTAGTGGGTCCCACATGTCAGTGGCCGCCAGTGGTTACTGTTCAGTGGGCCCCACCTGTCAGTTCCTCGGAATAAAAATAGAATTTAAAATCTAATATTCCAGTGGGCCCCACCTGTCAGAAATTTGGGAATTTCTAGATTTATTCAAATCTGAGATTTTCAAATGAGCATAACTTTCTCATTTTAACTCCAAATCCAGCCATTCAAATTTCTAAATTCATCTAAAATCGTAATCTATCCAACTATGGCCTCTGTTGAATTTTTGGATTTTATTTGAATTTTCGTTGGTATTTATTTGCTTTGTTTGCCTCGTCTTTCTCGCGTAGATTCCAACGTTGTCGACGATCCTTCTTCACAGCAGCAAGAAGACCCAGAAACCCTGCAAGAAGGCAAGTCTCCTTTGATCATCTTGAACCTATGCTTTTGAAATGTTTTAAATATTTTAAATTATGTGCATTGCTATTTACATAAAATCACTAGTTCAAATCTTTAGGAATTAGTTATTCCAACTTTGTTATGCCCTCCTTTGACATTGATTGCCATGTACCTTGTCATCCTAGAACTTCCTTTGTCTCAATAATGAGATTAATATTAATCTTTGTGAATAGTAGAATGGTAGGATAATGCTTAGTCATGCTATCTAATAACTTTGGAAAATCTTGAAAATGGGAAATTATGATTTATTATTGAACCCTTGTGTTTATAAATTTAGTGGTAATTGGAGTTGCCACTGTTCTTTTAAAATAAAATAAAATGTGAAAATTTATTTAGATTAGGGTGGATGGTTGGTTTGGATTGGTGCAGCAAGCACGAGATCTTGTTAAGTGTATGTTCCACCCTAGTCAATTAAGGACCGACGCTTGTGTTTGTCCAGACTGAGCATTTACCGTACAACCACAAGTCTATATGGGTACGACCTAGCTGACTAACTTACGATAGTCTAGTTTAGGTGCCACCAGTGGAAAGTGGGTGCCAGGGATGGACTGGTTATTCACAGTGAGGGACAGGGATTTACTGTACTCATATGGCGCAAGAGGGGGCTTCGGTTCGGGCAGTTAGCCTACCTGCGGTGAAACCTCGGCGGGTGGTATCTAGCTAGATTAGAGTAAGGTAAAGGCTTTGTGATATTTTATCTGAGTCTCATACCAAGGGAAGCGTGTTGACCTTTAGGATAAATTATCTCTTGTGGGTAAAGTTGTACAACCTCTGCAGAGTGTAAAACTATTCGAATAGCCGTGCCCACGGTCAAGGGCGGGCAAGGAATGCATTCACCTGGTAGATTTCTGGTTTTGGTTTTAAAATCAAAAGTTTTGTATTCCGAGAGTGGAGGGAACTCTCGGAAGGGAATCCTGGCGGATGGAGCCAGAGAGGGTGGATGGAACCCGCAGTTTAAAGCTTGACCAATGGTAATTGGTTAGCTAGTGTTGGTAGTTGGAACCTTCACTAGAAAATTAGTTTCTGCTAAAACATTTACTTCATAAAATTTATGCCTTCTAAACTAGTTAGTAGTAATTGAGATTTCAAATATTGCTTTGTGCAAAAGAATCGTATGGCCTTCCTTTGTTAAGCCTTGCATCTATGCATTTTTTCCAAGACTTGCGGAGTACTTTGTGTACTCACATGCTACACTTAAAAATAAAAATTTCAGAGGAAGTTGAAGCTCAAGAAGGTGGCTACGACTACTGCTTCGCTTGTGGCTGCGATGGATTCTTCCCAGAGGACTAGGTCGCGCTTCCCCAGTCAACTGCCTGTGGCATCTTGATGGGTCTACGTTGATTTCACTTTGCTTCCGCTGTGTTTTGATTGTGCGAGGTCTTGAAACCTCCAATGTAATAATGAGACCTGGTGGTCAGTACTCTTATTTATTGTAATAAATCGTTGATGGTGATGTTTCCCATTATGTTTGACTGTGTGCACTAGCTTTGATCTGGGACTAGTGCTGTAATACACAGAGGGTCCGGGTTTGGTAATCCGGGGGCCCGACAAATTTCTTCTTTGTGTGTTCATTAAGCATTAGCATGGAAAGTACTCATGACAATTGACACAGATAGTTTATCTTGTGTAGTTGGTTGCATGTACAATTTTATTCAGTTCAGACACAGTTGGTATTAGGATAGGAGAGGTGCACTAATTTTGTATTTTCCAAGTTGAAACTGAAGTATATTAGGTTAAATTGAAACTATAGCAACAGTGGGAATTGTGACAGGGTGGACAATATTGTAAGTCATACTTAGGATCTCTTCTAATTTTTAAGTGTTTGTGAAGTCAGTCTCAAATCTGTATTTGTTCTACAACCTGAATGCCTGATCAAATGACATTCAGTAAAATAGTGGCATGATAGTCTACATGACTTTTACATGATGAAGATAAAATGCACGAGAGAGAGGGTACCTCGTATTTCATCAACTTTAACAGAATAGTTTGTGAATACATTTTAACAGCTACAATGTTTGATTGATTACAGGTTTTTGCCATGGAAGGTTATATGCACATCCTGGGGGCAGATAATCTTGATGGCAGCGAAGAAATTTGGGATGATCCATTTATACGCCCTCCTGAGGAACAAACTTGTGCAGTTGCACAAGGTTCTCAGCCTACCGGAGGCAATGATGAATATTCTCAACATACCAAAAGCAGCAAGAAGAGGACTAAGAATTTTACTGCCGATGAAGATGAGAAGCTGATCAGTGCATGGCTAAATGTGGGTCTTGATCTGATTGAAAGCAATAACCAATCGATGTCAAGGTATTGGCAGAGAATGCATGCTGCCTTCCATGAGCACAAGGATTTTGAATCGGACCGTTCAGAGGCATCTCTTATGAACCGCTGGTCAATTATCAATACGAATGTTAGCCGTTTCTGTGGGGTTTATGCTCAGGTAGTGCGCAGGAAGCAAAGTGGATTAACGGAGCAAGATAAGGTATTGTTTTGTCCTCCCATCAATTTGGTTGCTTTCTGTTTCTCCAATAATCCTTTCTGTTGGTTGATATTTTAAGATAGATCATGCAAAGGCACTATACAAGAACGGTCACCCAAAGAAGCAATCTTTCGTGATGGACCATTGCTGGAAGAAACTACGTCATGAGCAGAAGTGGATTCAAAGGACAGACAAGTCCCAGAATGAAACAACAAGAGAACAGGCACCAAGTGGTGCTACTCCCTTGAACTGTAGTCCTGGAAGCAATGAACAGGCACCTAATGAAGCAATGACAAGGCCTCCCGGTAAGAAGCAAGAGAAGGAGCGACAACGTCGAGGGAAAAGACCTTATGGTGATGGAGAGAACCACTTGAAGGAGGTAATGAGCGATTTCTGGATCAAAAAGAAGGAGACAGAAGATTTGAGGGAGTTGAGGAAGAAGGAGCGCAATGACGAGAGGCTACAGCTTGAACGCGAAAGGCTCGAACTGCAGCGGAAGGACGTGGAGATGAAGCAAAGGATTGAAGACGAAAGAATAATAAACATTGATATTAGTACAATGAGTCCAGATCAGCAGCAGTTTTACAAGAGGTTAAAGGATGAGATATTTACTCGTCGGTTTGGCGAACCTCCCGTTCGAGGCGATACTGCATCAATCTAGTTGTGGCCATGAATACTTTACAAGTTTTACATGAAGTTAATGCTTGTACAAGTTTTACATGTGTACTGGACAATGTTTGCTGGATCAATGGTTATATGTGTTCAGAACATCACTTTGTGATTTGCTAGTATTAAACATCACTTTATCACACGCATCTGTGCTACCGATGTGAAATAATTGTGTTCTGCAATGGCCAGGGAAGCACCAGGAATGTGCACAGGAATTGTGTTCTGAACTATAGCCTGTACGGCTGTAATGTTGCTTGTATTATGCTGCTGCTTTCCAGTACCCTGATACTTCTATGCAGTTCATGTTTTCCTTGATTAAAGAAAATGATTCTAAGCTAAAACAAGTGCATTTTCTTACCTATTCATACAACCGTTGCTAAAACTTGACACTTTTGGAAAATAATTTTAAGTAGTGTTCATAAGCTCAGGATACAGGATCCTCAATATGCTGCCTGCCTTACATTTTCACAACGGGCAGGTACTTCTGTCGGAGCCAACGTGATCCCTTGGTCAGAGAATTCTCCGTCAGACTTTGTGAAAATTGTTCAGTCTAAGCAGACCAGACAAGCGCGCGTGTGCGAAGCAGACCACCGGCTGCTGAGATCCCTGGCAAACACTGAAGCAGAGGTCATCCTCGTCACCCCAAACGAGCAGTTGCAGCACGTCCAGAAAGTTTAAACAATTTAAAGAGGGAGAATAGCTAGGCCATTGGAATGCTAACTCAAATAGAGAGCTGTAAATAATAGCTAGCCTCTTTATCCTAGGAAATAGAGAGGGAGAAATGACTAATGGGATGGAGATGCTCTAACAATACATAGACATCCTACTTATGTATATAATTGGTCCCACTAATTGTAATTAGTGCTAATTGTCTTATGAGTTCATATCTATATAATTGGTCCTCACTGACAACACAGTGTTGATTATCGGTCATATTCTTTTGTTCTTTGTTTTTTTTTGAGATTTGGTTTCTCCAAAAATCAAAACAAATGAGATGGCATTTTGATGCGAATTCTTTAAATGACTTCTCGATTCTAAAATCTTATGTGCCGTCCATGTCGACGTCTCCGCTGTTCACTATAGATAATGCAAAGAACGTCTCCGCTGGGATGATTTATCTGTTGAGGAATCATCATTGGCGAATCCATTCCGTGTGATTCCTCCTAGACAGAAGATGGATCATATACATATAATGCAAGAACAAATAATAAATTGAATACAGAGAGATGGAGGAACTCCTTTCTTTATTGCTTTGTTCCCCAAAAATTACATTATCTAATCATTAGGACCCCCTATTTATAGACTAAAGGGTAAGGTGCTCATCATAGACCAAGACTTGCAGATCTAGGCCTAGATTTCCCAACACTCCCCCTTGGGCACACATCGCCGTGCCCTCGCCTAGGCGTCCCGGCGCCTAAGAGGCGCCTGGTCGCCACTTACGCCGTGACAACCATGCGCATGAGGGTGTAGATTAGTCCCACCTTACTAGTTTAGTTTGAGAAGCACTAACATATAAGTCTAGAGCTTCTAATGGTAGCAACCTTCGGTTAACCGTTTTGCACAAAACGGTTACAAAAGTATAAACGGGTTGCTACGTGTGTATGACCTATCCAAAATGGAGTTAGGCCTAAGCCAGTCTAGACCTAGGGCGTTACAATTAACCTCTTGATTTCTATGTTCTAACATCTAATCGCAAACAAACAACAAGAACAACAAATCTGATGGGGGAAAAAATGAGCTCTACAATCTCAAGTGTAGAAGAGATCGAAAAGCGTGCGCTCACCGCAGCTGCCCTGGTCCTTGACCTTGGTGACCGCGCTGCTCTGCCTCCAGTCCAGCGCGTCGGACACAGCCACGACGCCGCCGTCAAGACCCTGGAACGGCACTCGCCCAAGCACCCCCGTCGTGGCGTCCTCCGGGCGGACGGTGAGGTGGCCGAACCGCGCGGCGCGGAACTCGTCGTGCGTCAGGTCGGCGTAGGCGTTGAGGGCGAGCGTGTATGATGGCGGCGCACCTGAGCCATCGTCGGCGTTGTGCGCCGCCACGAAGGCCGCGAGCCCCCCCCGGGCGTCGCGTACGCCTTCCCGTGCTCCGCGCACCACGCCTCGAATAGCGCCTCGTAGGCCAACAGGTTTCCACCGAAGCCGACAGCAGCAGCGGCAGGAGTAGGAGGGGGGAGACAAAGGGCATCTTCATGATCTTCTCCCTCCGCAGTTCTCGACTCCATCGGCCTACGGAGTTACGGGTTTTTGGTTAGGCTGTGGTATTGGCCGATGGTTTGTGGCTTAAATATTTAAAATTTGTTTGTTTATAAAGATAGTATGTAAAGAGAAATAGTTATATATGATTTTAGATAGTATAGCTAAATTTAGTATATTTTTTACTATAATCTTACTGTTGACCTAGTCTTAAAAAACGCACCGTTTGAAACATAGTTATTGTAGCATAAGGCACAAATCATAAGCCATAAGTTAAAAAGAAGTCAGCTGTTATTGAGAAAAGTGGAGTTCAGTAGTGTTTGGATTAGGTGAGGAGGGATTGGACTCTGAGGTTGGAGAAGGAAAGGAGCAATGGCGCACTAGAGTAAAAATGATCAAAATTCAGAATTCACCGTTTCATTGTACACATGTACCATGATAAAAAAAAGTAGTGATTAAAATACTTATAAAATTAAAAAAACTGATAATAATATTGATTAGTCACAGTAAACTGAAAAAGTTAAAGGCGAAATCATAAATAAAACTTGATCAGTATTGGTAAAGTACATCATTTGACCTCAATAGTCCATTAAAAGAGAATAAAATTACTTAAAGTTTTCAATTAAAAAGTAGAACAATCAAATGTAAGTTAATTTATTACCTTTTAGTATTTACGTTATTTCAAGTTTATAAAACGATAAATCATAACATCATTGGTAATTTTTGTCAATTATTGTTAGTACATTATTCATAAAATTACCACAATTTAGTTAAAAAAGTAAATTAAACATTTGTATGTTTAATAGTTCAAGAACAATATAATACAAAAATACGTCTAGTGGCATACTTAATTGATATTGTGGTCAAATATTATAATTTTGCCTCTGATTTGCAACGAGCTAGATTAATATTCCAAAAATCAAAATTGATACAGTAAGTCACGGTGAGATGGCAGGCAAGGACGCCCAGTGGCACCGATTTCTCCTATTCTCCAGTGACCGGTCGCTGCCTGGCTGGGTGCGACTGTGCGGCGGATGTGGTGCACATCTTTCTAGCCGACCATGCGAAACGAACATAAGTTGATGGCTACTACGAGGTGACATGCTTCGTGATCCATCAAATGAATGTCATGGCATGTTGCAGTTCTTCCTCTTAAGCTAGCTCAAGGGCTAGCTCGGCTTGCTGTAGTTGGCTTGTGGGTTGAGGGAAGTGGAGGCTCCTCATGGATTGTTGCTAGCTACTGAGAATTTAAGCTGTTAATGCTTCCTTCGTTAGCTTCAAAGAAAAAACTGGGTCCGGTCCAAACTAGCAGGGCCACGTACCGTTGGCCCGGCCTAGGGGTATAAACAATAATAGGTTGTGTCGACTCGATTCGACTAGACATGTCGTGTTTGGGCCGGTACCTCAGCACGGTGGAATTGCCCGACACGTCACACATAACACTTCTGTGGTAGTACAATAATTGCTTGCAGTTGGTAGTAAAATTATTTGTGTTAAGGTTATTACACTCTTCTGAGTGTGAAGGGATAACTTGGCGGTAAAATTACTTACGACTGACAGTAAAATTACTTATTACTGACAGCAATAATACTTTGACTCAACGATTGACAGTAAAATTATTTGTGACTGATGATAAAATCACCTAGTTGGCTAAGTATACCCGGACCAGCCCGACACAGTTCGACCTCTCTCCATGCCATGTCTGGATCAAAGGATAGGCATACGAGTTAACATGATACAGTAACCTACTTGGATCAGTCGTACCAGATTTAACCGAGTCATCAGGGCCGGCCCTGGGCCTAGGCAGCAGGGGCAACCACCTAGGGCCCATGAAAACTAGGGGTCCCTAGCCCTAGCCTATGTATATATACATCAATACATGAATCAATACATGTTGAACTAAGAAAGTGTTGCATTAAATTTGCAAATACTTTTTCTCGAAATGATTCATTTGATGTTGAGTTAGATGAACTTTTTTCTAAATTAAGAATGCTGCAAATGATTTTGCCAAATGTGCCAATGTTTGCTATTGAGATTTTTGAGTTTGTTAGAGATATAGACTGCTATACAAATGTTTCGATTGCTTATCGAATCTTGTTTATTGTTTCTATGACTGTAGCATCAGCTAAAAGAAGCTTTTCAAAGTTGAAATTATTGAAAAACTATTTGAGGCCATCAATATCACATGAAAGGTTAAATGGTCTGGCCACTTTATGCATTGAGAAGCATATGTTGGATCATATCGATGTTGATACTATTGTCAATGACTTTGCATCTGGACATATTAGAAGAAATTGCTTTATATGATCATTCTATTCGCAACTCGCTTGCTTGTTTGGCAAGTGATAGATGATAGCTCATGACTCTCCCTTGGGGTGCTTTGGTTAATGTAGTCTTCTCTTAAATTGTTTTGTCATTAGTAGCATATTCTAAGACTTATTCATAATATTAACGTGCAAGTGAAATGTCGCCAGTTAGTATTTTGTATTTTGTGATGTACTAAATCTAATATCATCAATAAATACTTTGTATTTTGTGATGTACTTAGTCTAATGGTTATTGTATTGAGCTTTAGCTTTTGTAATTGAAATAAAATATATTATTATATATATTTATATTAGAACGATTGATCTTTATTTTTATTACGTCTTAGGGCCTTCTAAATTACAGGAACGGCCCTGTGAGTCATATCTTATCCTGATGCATGCTGTACGGGGCGATCCATTTGACCATATCTGGCTACACTCATGATACACGTGTGCACAGCGGAATGCCCGAAAACAGATGGGGAATTCAATCGGGGGAACAGGTTTCGTTCGAGACGGCCATATATACCATTATGAGCTCATAAATACCACCGTGCTAAGATCGCACTCGAGGAAAAAGTATTACTGAACATTAGCAACACGCATTTTGATACATCATATAGCAATATGGCTTTACATTTCACGGCCTAACGTGATTTTTTTTCTTTTTTGAGAAGCTAACGTGAAATTTTTACTAGGAGAAAACCTTCCCCTTGGTACTGCCCAAAAATGGATGCCGTAAGCATTCACTGCTTCAATTTGATTCAGGTGGACAACATCAGTTCGGGTGCTCTCCCTCTCCACGCGTAAAAGAACTTCAGCTTGTACTGGCCTCTAAATGATCTTTTTTTTTATTGATAAAATCATCACTCCGATAGACGATAAATAATCCATGTCCAGCAGTGCTATTCCTTGAAAGAATGCAAGATTTTGGAGACCTCATAGCTCGTCCTGAAAATGAAACCAACAAATTGTAAATGTTAATCAACAGTTTCTTCTGTAACTTTGGGCCTTTAGCCGTTCCTAGATAGCAAATGATGACACTCTGTAACTTACATGGTAGTCATCCATATTGTCCCTACGATAACGCTGAAAATGCAGAGGAAATAAAGAAAGATGTCAGTTATGATCGATATGGTACCATATCAGTGGCACTACTGCAGTAACATATTCATCAAAGCACAGTGCAGCTTTGAAAACTTAGCAGTCAGCACAGAATTGAAAAGGGGGAAATAACACAATAATGCATCAAAACAAAGTGAAGAAATGTACTCTTTTATATTTATCCCTGTAATGGTCCCTGCCACGGTGCCGATCCCTCTCTCTCCTCCGTTTCTCTCCTTCCTCCCGTGCCCGTCGAGCTTCCTGTGGAAAAGCAGTGCCTGTTAACTTCTTTATCAACTGGAATTGTTGGGACTTGAGACCCAACTCTTCAGAATGGTGAACAAACAAATCGGTGCATGAGTCAGTGATCAGTCAACTAGAAAGAGATTAATTAAGACAGAAAGTTTGACCTCATCTTCTCTTGCCTTCCTCCGCTTTTCAGCTTCTTCGAAGCCCTCCTTTTCAGCCTGCAACATAGAGATAAATTAAGATAAGAGTTCCCAGGAGATATATAGCACAGGTCAACTTAATAAGTATGTCATATTTCTACCTCTTTATTTGCACCCCAAATTTCGTCTACAACCTTTCTCGCATACTCTGGGTCATCACAAATCAAAATGTTGTCAAAAACTGAACCAGCTTTTACCTGTATGCCATACAAGTAGTTAGCCTAGGTAGGATTTACATCATTCAATATAACCAAGGATTACAATAGAACAAACATCTTTAACCAATGACTATATGTGGTACCTGCCAAACTTCAATTCCCACGTACTGCAAAGGTTTCAGCACGTATAGATCTGGGTCATCCTCAAATTCTGCAAAAGATGTATACAGTTCACTTAATGTTTACTTTCACCTCGTCAAAAAATTTACTTTCAAAGTTTGAAGGGGTGAGGTGAGGTTCAGCTCAAAGTTAGATATACAGACATGCAAGAAACTGTATCATGCATAATGTACATGAGAATACGAAAAACATTATTATAGTGCTGACAAAAGATTGGATCATTGTTTCTCACCTGGATTATCAATCCACGGGGTCTTCCATTTTCCCTTGTAGTTAGGGTTCTTAATTTTCTGTAAGCAGAAGCATGCCAGAGTAAATAATTGTTTAAAGAAAAAGGTCGTGAGAAGCTAACCAGTCAAGAAAACAAACCTTGCGCTTCCATGGTCCCTTGTATTCTGGATTTGGTATCATTCTGGGCTTCCATACACCATCATCATCATCATCCCATGACTCAGGCTGATTTAGTATAGAAATAAAATATTTGTCATCTTGTGATATATTTATTAGCTATAATATACACATCCATAGAACACTAGAAGCACACTAAAATGTTCCTTTAGTCATACTGGGTTTGATATTGCTGCCAGCAGCTCGGAAATGTGACTAGGATGTTTCTAAACAAGCAAGCAAAATGAAACAAGCTTGAATAGGTAAAATGGAACTACTGTATACACTCAATTCTTTTCATAATATAAAGAAAAAACTTGTGATTGCACATCCAAATACAAATAAATAGGTGTTCTCAAGCATGAATATGTCAATTAAATGCTTAAATATTAGGAATTCGATTTGTCAGAACGGATAAGTACATACCTTTTTGTCCTTTGGATCAGGAATCTCTTTAGGAATAGAATCATAGCCCTGGATAGTGCAGGTAAAAAGTTAGAGACCGTTCTTGATCTACATTATGAATTTACGACAGGAAATATGACAATACAGACCTCTGGCTTAACTTCATCAGGATCTTCAATATATTCCCTGTCATCCCAATCTTTTGGCTGCAGGAAAGACATATATAAGAGAAGGCTTTGTTGAAATTTCTCATCATAACATTGCTTTGATCATGCACAGCAAAGCCCAAACCTTTTTTGCATTAACTTCTTTGATCTTACGAGGAGGGAGGATGTCCCAGTCAGTGTACATACTCCCAAATTCTCTCTCCCGGTTATCAACAAGTAGGCTATAAGAGGCATCGGGCCTAAGAATAAATGTGTAAAAATGTGTCAACTTGTCTGCTTCACATTTTAGATCTTTCTTGATAGGGTAGTTTTGCCCTTGATAAGAAAGTATAAGATGGAGCTTCTTTGTCTGATCGCCACATATATCAGGCCCAAACATAAAACTGCAGAAGTAAAGATTAAAAAAAATTAGCAGGTGCAACTCAGAAGAAGATTAGACAGAATAAACAAATATTAACAATTCAATAGGTAAAACAATGAGGACTGGATCATAAGTCACTTGAGCATTCTATAGTGTGTAGGTTAACCTCTAGTTCTAGATTGGTCTCCAACCATTTTTGGCTGGTTACTACCAGTAACTCAATAAGGCAGTAGTAACCAGTTTTACTGGTAAGGATGGCTAATTGGTAACCCAACTGGCTTAGGTGTTAGGGTTTAAGGCATATCATGCTGATTCATTGACAATTTAAGGCATTCTGGTCAAGTTTTTTTTGGGGGGGGGGGGGGGGGGATGACAACAAAATGTTTTCATGGTATACAGTGATTTTTTAAGATAAAAAAATAATTGCCAAAATGAACAAATTGGACTTGAAGCTGTCTATGACAGTATGTCCCCCTTTGTTGCTGGCCAAGTCATGGGATGTCCTCGACCTTTGCCATTGACTTCATCCAGTACTGGCCTGGATAGTGGTTACCATTAGTGGCCCACTATAAACATGTACAAGCTCCTAAGGGTATACAAATCAGAGATCACTACCAGTTTTTTGTTGAAACCTTTGGATACTAGTACTGTGAGACAAAAGAGTAGCACTTTTAGACCTCATGGATAGACAAAAACACAGCATTAACATTACTTACACTATGAATGAACCTCATAAGTCATTACTTAAACTATGAATGAACCTCATAAGTCAAGTGAATTTGGAGGCCAAGAACAGGGAAGCAAATTGACCTGTAAGGAGTGTCACCGCCAAATTTCTTCTGGTTAACATAACCAGACATAAGCTTGATGTAAGCACCACCACATTCAATATCCTGCTCAATCTTTATTGAATACTGAACCACCAATGTCTGATTCTTGTTACTGAATTCTGGGAACTTTGCCGATATAGCAAAATGCCTAGCATCAAGGGTTGTTTGTATACCTGAAATGGTTGCAAAACACAAATGACCACATGATGCACGAAACATACCATAGCATAAATAAGGCTCCACTTGTATGGGTTGAAAGTTGAAACATCATCGAGAGAGGGCATTTGAGTTTTGAAGTGTTTATGATGAAATGAAAACAGGGACGAAGTGAAACTGGTACAGTCTGAGCTCATTGTCTTATCAAATTTACATAAAAAATGCATACTCAGTGTAAATCAAAATAGCACCAAAGCAGACCCTCACCTTTATCGTCAGGATCACCAGAAAAGCTTCCTGCTGTATGTTTGAACGTTCCGGCTTTGCCTTCACTCCTTTTCCAGTCAGATTTCACCCATCGGCTCCCCCACCCATCTAAAAGTGAACATATTGCACAGTTTTATTAAGCACACAGAAATTCATTCGACAAAACTAATGAACAAGAAAGCTTAACATAATGGCATCAGTTCATGAAAAGTTCATGGATTGCACAAAAAAAAAAAAGAGCAGTATGATTACAGGTTAGCTCACACTACCACTGTTCTTTAATTCCTTTGCATACCAAAAGGCAAAATTAACACTGTAAGCTCTCGGATTAAGTTATACTCTTTTAAAGCTAAACAATCAGCGAAATTTCCTCTGGTCACACTTCATAGACAACAAAATGTTTTCACATCTGGCAGGACATCAGGCGGGACGCCTCCCATCAATTCAATTTCAGAAGAGTAGCAACTAGTAGCAAGCATAACGTTAGTAGTGAGCAGCAACACCAAGCTGAGCGCTTGAACAGCTAAAACGAAAAGCAATTTAGGGAGCTCGTACAGGCACAGTACCATCGAATCGCTCCTCGAAGAAGACTTCACCGGACGCGAGGAGCAGCAGCGATGAGAGGACCACGACGCCATGGAGGGCGATGAGGTTGCGGCGGAGGCGACCCATCGCCGGCGTACCTGCCGCCCGCCGGAGCCCTGAAACGCAGCGAGCTCGTTGCTTCTCAGTCCCACCGGTGTGCGGCAATATTTGTAGAGCGAGAGAGCCGCAAAAGAGGCCTCGATGTGGGGGTTATATACGAGAATGCCATTCCGGCCCACTCCAACCACCCGTAGCTCGCGGATGCGACCCCGTAACGCGAATGGCATTCTCGTGGTTTTCGCGAAGACGCGGGGTCGTTTCGCGGTGGGCCACTGACGGGAACTGAAAGGCAGCCATGTCTTCCGTGGTGGACCGGTCACATGGACGGCGACGAGGACGAAGACGCGGACTTGTACAAGTCCACGGTGGGCCATGACTTCCACGGCCAGAGGGTGGGGCCTCCAAGGACCGCGTCTAAACCATCCACCCAGCCGCAGCGAATCGGACCGGCCGGAGCCCCCACGACGACCAGTAGCATAGCGCCACGTCACCAAGTTGACGTGTTTGCGCCGTGGCTTCCTCCACGTTATGCGGGCCCCTTTTCGACTTTTGAAACCGTCTATTAATTTTTTCGATATCTATCTTTTAAATAGAATATTTATTTAAGATAAAATATATAAATTAACTGTAATACATATTAAAAATCTAACATCTGTACTATCTAAAATCGCAAATAAGTATCTCTATCCGTAATCTCTATCGTAAACAGTTAAAATTCAAAAATTTCAGCCAAAATCGATAAGACAGCCACAAAGAATATGCCAAGCTTTACTAGTTCAGCTGTGAGTTGCAACCGACTTTTTTGGCCTAGGTTTATTAGTTTGATTTATTAGTTTGATGAATAATGATTGCTAAGAATAACTAAAACTTAAAAATAGTTGAAAAGCCAAAAAGAAAAAGGCATTTGTATTAAGAAAAACCATAGGAATCCACTTCAATTGAACGGGGGGAGGTTCATCGTATTACTCTCAACATTACATCTTTTCCAACCAACATAATTCACTTAACAATAAAATCCAGAAGCAGACTACATAAGCTAAATTAAAGCTGGATAAGCATTACTGTGAAGTACTCACAGCTCATAGGAGGAACCATATTCACCGTCTCAAATGCTTAAACCTCCTGCACTTTCAAGCCTGGCCAAAGAAAAGCTCACAATCAGTAACTAGCAATCCGTATCTGCTTGAAGACCTAATGACTCGTACTGAAATCGAATAACCATGTAAATCATTAAGGTTCAACCAAGCATTTTGTTTATAATCTGAAGTGACATGTCTAATCATGGGCACACGAAGTGCAAATATATTATTACAGTTTGGATTTTACCAGCGTTGCAGTGACGTACAGCAACAGTCAGCTAGAAGGAACAGTTTTTCCATTGCGCGCTAGTGCTACATCACAGGAAAGCTCTTACTTTCTAATGCAATATTTAAGATCACAATTCACAACTCACCATTAGGAACGGCTATTGCTAGCTGTGAGCCTATGCCATGCTAGAGTGCACCATATAAAATGGCTAGACAAACACAACAATATCTCGTTCCATCCCAATTTAGGTTCGCTCTAAATAACGATGACTTATGATTTCTGATTTTTATAAATAAAAAATCATTTAGAATGTGTTAACTTCTTAGCGTGACATTTTTTTTCTCTTCTTCCTCTTCTTCCCTTTTCTTTTACATCATCCATAGAGATATAACGGTGTTTTTCCCTATTTTTCTACACTTTCCTTCAATTGAATACCTTAGAAAAAAACTATCAACCACCGTAGTGTCATTTCAGCCAAACGCTATAACAGTTTGATAGGATCTTAAGTCATACATTACATCTGAAATTCTGGATATACAAGATAGATTTAAAATCAAACTGGGCTAAGGTCACTACATACCTAGGGGAGAGACTGCTTCAGCTTGTTGCCCTTCTCACGTGCCGCTCTGTTGGGCTGAAATATGTTGGTTTATGTCTGAAATTGTACTGTAGCTGGCTGAAATAAGCTGGTTTACGTCTGAAATTGTACTGTAGCTGGATGAAATAAGCTGGTTTATGTCTGAAATTGCACTGTAGCTGTCTGAAATTACATTGTAACTGATAATGGCTTATTTAGCGTAACTAAATCTGAAAACAATTTAAAAATAGAAAAATATGTTAGCCCATCACGGACAACGTAAACGAATATAGGAAAAAAGAACCGGCAAAAAAAATCTCAAAAAAGCTAGAAAAAAACAAAATTTAAAAATAGTAAAAAATAAATCAGAAATCAGAAGCTTAAGTCAAAATGAGCGGGACCTGAGGTGACCCACTTCTTTCAAAGTAGTGAATAAAAATTTTCCTCTGCTTTATACCAGATCTGATAAATGAAATGAAATACAGAGCAAAACAATATATTTGGGGAGAATTGATTATTTACCACTGTAAAGATGTGACCCACCTTTTATCGAAACATAAAGTGGTAAATCGTGAAGCACACATCTTAACAGTGGTAATGGTGAAATATCCTTTATTTTTTGTATACATGAGAACAGTAACACCACTGTAACAATAGCTGAATAGCTCCACCAATTCAGTAAAGAAAGAAAAAAAATCTGCTTTTTTGTCGATGCATCTCGGACTCCAGGCTCCTGCTCGACCATCGCAGTTGAATTAGAATCAGACGTGGTAACCCGATGCCTACCCCTTGGCGTACGCCCCAACCACCTCCTCGCCGCGGTCGCCAAGCCGGAGTGCGAGCGGCGTTGAGCCCGCCGACCAGCCTAAGGATGACTGTGCCCTCCTCCCAGGACCGCAACTCGACAAGGAAGTCGCTAGTGCAGGTGAAGGCTAGCAGCGCGGCGCCGCCCTGCCCCTGGAAGATGGTGGTGAGGACGGGACCAGCGATGTGCGTTGGAGCTAGAAAATTTTATAATAAAGATGTATAGTTTACATGTATAATTTTATAGTCTTGTACAATGATTTCATAAGATCATAACTCTAGCATATAAATTTAAATTTTGCCAAAACTACAATACAAATAGGCAAATCCTAAATTCCAAATCAGCAAATCTAAATCAAGAATCTATTGTGGTTTATGGCTGTGTGCGGAGTGACGGACCCAGAATCTAATTGTAGGGGTGGGGGCTAGTGGAACATAACTTGACTCTCATTAGTACGAGGAGTACTATTTGTATTGCATGAAAAATATTTATGCAATGTTTGTTTCTCTATTTCTTGCAACTCTACGAATCGATAAATCACAATAGATGAAACTAAAATACTATACCAAATTATCAATCACAATTACGCAAATTGAAAAGTAAATATGTGTTTTACACCTATTAATGCAAAGCCGCAGCCGATAGTCCCCCTCTCATGCGGTCAGGTCCTCACCGCTGACTCCACACCAGGAATTCGTATTTCTGTCAAGTGTCAAGGAGACAATTAATACATGAATATTGAAACATAAATAGTGAAACATTGAAGTGAATACATTGCACATAATAAACATAAAGGACTAAAGGAGACCATTTCGTTGACTCATTCCACATACACTTACTATCTTCTCCAATCACCATGGCCAAGTGGCCAACTGCCCCTAAATACTCCAGATGACTAGATGGTCCAGATCCACTTCGCCACTTGCATCTTCCAGTCTCGAGCAGACGGCCCACAGTTGCACCTCGACGACCTCGCCTCCTTTAGGCTTCGGCAATTGGCACTCCCTCCAGGCTCCGGTTGGCCACAGTGGTGACGATACAATAGATACCTCGGTCCCTCCCCTGGCCAGCTGGCCTCCTCGACGGCTCGGCCCCTCCCATCCTTAGAGACCCCCTCCCTAGCTCCCTCACTTCATTGCCTCACACGGCACCGGTGGGTTGGGTGGCTGGTGGCTCCCTGCCTCCCTCTCAACGAGGCGACGACCGATGGCTCACCTCTTCGGGCCGGCTCTCTGACCTCTTCCCGTCTCCTGCTCCAAATCTGGCACCTCGGCCCCCACGCCCCTATCGCCCGACCACCGCCGAGCGCTAGCGCCGCGCAAGAATCTTGTCCATGCACACCCACGACCTACTTGCCTGTCGCTAACGCCGCCCGTTACCAACCACATGAGGAGAAGGGTAAGGGGATGAAATCGATTAATCTAATGGTTGTTGTTTTGATGTTAAATGATTGTTGTGTCAATTTGGCTGAATTGGATCTGGCCACCGATCTACACATGTGGGCTTTATTTTGCTGTTTTGGTGGGCTTTAATGCTTTGGCTTTTGCCCTTTGGTGGTTTACTATTGGCCTAAGTGCATCTGTGTATGGTGACTCGGTTACTCCCTTAGTCTCAAGCCGATGAGGCGGCATGCTCATGGCAGTGGCCGGTTGGTAGCGCCCCAGTTGGAGCTAGGGGGCTAGGGGGTACCTCCTCTCCGACCGGAGGTAGGGAGGGCACCAACCCCCTAACCCACCGGTAAGTCCGCCACTTGCCGGCATACCCACCGGTCACTACCTGCTCCCGCGTTGCGCTTTGCCCCACGCCACACCGCTCCTCTTTGCGACACACTCGGCTGCCCCATAGTTGCCAGTCTGCTCCTGCTCAGCAGCTCCCACTAGTGAGGTAGAGAGGAGACAAGAGAATTAGGGTCTGGGAATTGAGGAGATATTGGGAATAAAGGTAGACGTTGGTTGGTGTGGGGCCAGGAGTGTGTAACATTGTTGGCTAACTAAGAATGCAGCACTGATCATATGTGTTTTTTAATTTTTTTGGTGTGTCCGGGCATACCAGGCACCCCTGTGTGCACGGTGTCGTGCGCGCCGGCGGTGGTGAAGGAACCCGAGCAGCCGACAGCGGTGAAGACAATGGCGAGTGCGTAGAGGAAGACAAGGAACATGTCGCACAGGGACAGGACAAGGCAGAGCGAGAGCGAGAGCAAGAGTAAGAGTGTGAGGAAGATGCAGACCAACGCTGCACCCATCAGCTCGTAGTTGCGCGACAGGAATGCCTTGTGCGTGCTCCGCCATCGGTAACAACACCACCAGCTTCTTCTTGATATCATCTTTTCTCTCACGCAAGGAAGCAAGAGTGTTGCTACTTGTGAGTGCGATGAACTGGAGACTAGACAGTGAGGAAGCGAGCATTAATGAAGTCATCCATGGGAAAGAGGATTTGCGACTGTTGCTTGGAGGCGTTAATAGCTAGTGCGTAAGGATGGCGGTTTTACCCATTTGTCTGATTACCCGTGGGCAATTAGTAATATACCCTAAGACCTTGTCTGGGAGCCGGATGGGCCGGAAGATCCATCGCCGCTCTTCATCCCTTTTCCTCAAACCGCTTCGCAGCCCCATCCAACACCATCGTAGATTTCATTATTTTACGTTTGGGGATTCCTGCTGGGGTTTGGGGGAACATGAGCAGTGAGGGTTAGCGATTTCTGTCAACTTCTTCATCCACTCGTTGTTCCTATTTGCTTGGTAGTTTCAGTTTGGAATTTGCGCGTTCCAGTGAAGGGAATTGTATTGTGTTTCTATCGTGGACGGTCATCTATGTAAGTTGCGGTATCGATTTGATGGGGTCTGATTCTATTATAAAAGGCACGGCAAATATATAGATCAAAAGAATGAGAGATACAGATTTAATGTTAAAATTCTTGTGAGAAAATCACAAATGTACAAAAACGGAATTTACTATATGAGAAGAGATTACAAGTACAGAGAACTTTGGTGTATATCAACAGTATGACTACAGAGATACATATATATGCGTTTGGAAACAAGTCCTCGACGAGAAAGAAATAGAGTCCTAGTCAGCAACAAAATAGAGGCTTACTCGGAAACTAGAACAGTAACATTCTTGGTGACGAGAACAACACCCCATTCAAAAATGAAACAGGGTATCCTAAGATAGCGGTGAAGAGCTATAGATGAAAGCAACTCAAGTAGCCACATTTGACTTCAATTGGCACAAAGCCCATCACAGACATGAAGATGATCCTAGTTATAACTTATAACATCCAACCTGTTCTCATTACTTTGAGCGAATACTGAGTAGACTTTTCAAGCAATCGGAAAGACCAATAGTAGTCGGACTTGACGAGAAGTTGTCGGAGCTAGCCATATTCGGATCACAAAATACAATAGATTCTAGCATTATTCAACGAAGGACACTTAACACACTCGTACATATGTGTACGTCAGGACTTAAGTGGAGGTCAGTAGATAAATATTAGATTTATCTCGTATCTCACGAATTACGAGCACATATTTTTTTAGTAAACACATATGTATATATAAGATGAGACACCTGGCCCGATATAGGGATCAAACCCGCTCGCACCATGACAAAGATTCTAGCGTTATTTGGTGTTGCCTTCGCCGTCTTTCTTGAGAGATTTTTCAAGCCCATTAGACATCCGACCCAAGAAGCGTACGGAACCACAGCCCAAGAAGCCCAGCCCAGCCCATGCACGCAGCACGCGCGACATGTGTAGTGGTAAAGAACCGGAGGGTCTAGGGCTGGTGGCGCACGGGCACGTACGCGCGCCGCCGCTCTCTCTCTCGCCCTCTCGTTCTTGGGCTCTTGGCCTCTTGGGCGATTCCTCTCTCTCTCTTGGGCGAGAGGGTTGGGTTTCTAGGGTTTATCGTCTGCTAGCCTCTCCCTTCGCTTCCCCCGAAGCGGCTTGGACTGGAATCGGATCAGAGGAGGAGGAGGAAGAAGATGGTGAGCATAAGGGTTCCCAAGAACCAGCGCGCCAAGCGGGAGTTCCTCAAGCACGCGCCCAAGCTCGTAAGCTTCTCTCTCTCTCTCTCTCTCAACTCCCGCGCGGGCTTCGATGTGGATCGCGGCACGCCGGCGGGCCGGCCCGGTGGCTCGGCCGCGCCGTCCGGTGGCTCGAGTGCGATTAGAGTGGCAGAGGGGACTGCTGGTTCAGCATTGCTTGTAGGAGGTTAAAACTTTGTATTTACCATCCCCGACCAGGAATTTCAGATGAACGAATTTGCAGGGTAACCTGTGACGTGAAAGGATGAAACAATTGCCAAATCATGTCTCATACCTTTCGTCTCAATTTGCTTCTTTCATTTAAGCAGGAACATCCTCTGCTCTGTATTTGGACTAATTTCTGTTGCTACAGTTACTGTTCTTATTGCTTGAGCAGTGCTTCCATCTGCAGGATGGGCAATAGCTACTGAAGTATGTTTTTATTTTCAATTATTCCTCTTGAATGCATTTGTCTGAATAGTGAATAGAGAAGAAATCTCTCGTAGAGTAGCAGGAAAATTCTGAACAATGGTGCGATGCTTTTGGCAGCAGGTAGCAGCAGCCTCACCCTTTTTGGCACAGCCTGCAGCCGTGCAGCATACTATGTCTTATGCAGAAAATCTTGTGCAATTCTAAATTTTAGTTGACATTTGTATTAGAAGGCTCTGATTTTTTTGAGAACCTTCCATGGTTGGAAACTATATATAATGCGGATGTGTTTCTTTGTGACCGAGTTCTCGCATCTGACTTTTGCTCTGATACTTGTGCCAGGTTGAGACTGGCAAGAAGACTCTTATTCTCCATGGTACCAAGACTAGTGCGATGTTGAACTCTCTGCTGCAAGACATTCACCACCTGAAGCGTGATAATGCCGTGAAGTACTCCAAGAAGAATGACAACATCAGGCCGTTTGAGAGTGGTGGAGAAACTTCTTTGGAGTTCTTCTCCCTCAAGACGGACTGCAGCCTTATAGTGGTGAGTCAAATCATTCTGACTTGATTGGAAGTTTGTCATTTGTGTGCTCACTGCTCAGTGTAAAGAAAAGGCTGTTCCTTAGCAAAAGTTAGTATTCTGTGTTTGGTAGGTACTAATTTTTTTATGTGCTAGGAGAAGTAGAATAAGAAATGCACTACACAGTGAATTTCTTACCACCCCTATGAAACAAATCTCAAGCCTTTTCCTTGTCTGTTCTGATACTTGAGTCTTTTGTCCTCATATCTCAAATGTGTTGATAGCAAATAAGAAATTATGTCTGTCCTTTGTTTTGGTACTACTTTGATGTTGTGGAGCAGAAGTGAAGTGACTGAATGAGCTACACATTGAATTTTGTGCCTGTTCCATGTCCGTTCTAAAGCTCGAGTTCTTTGTCTTCATTAAGTGTGGTAACTTGATCATATGATTTAAGTGATTATATTTTTCCATTGTTTTCATATGTAATTCTTTATTTGCATTGCAGTATGGTTCTCATTCAAAGAAGAGGCCCAACAATCTGGTTTTGGGAAGGACATATGATCACCACATATATGACCTTGTTGAAGTAGGAGTTGAGAACTACAAATCAATGGAATCATATGCGTATGATAAGAAACTGGCACCAAAACTTGGGTCAAAGCCTTTCTTTGCCTTCATTGGGGAACACTTTGAGAGTGTTGAGGGGCTGAAGAATTTGAAGGAAGTGCTGCTTGATCTTTTCAGAGGAGAGGTGTGCATTTTTTATATCTAGGTTGGTGCATAGGAAATTGATAGTCTCATGAGCTTCTAGTAACATGTTTGTTGTTGATACAGGTGGTGGAGAATCTGAACCTCGCTGGTGTAGACCGGATATTTGTGTGCACAGCAATCTCTCCTACTACTGTCTACATGACGCACTGTGCTCTCCGTCTAAAAAGGTCAGGCACATCAATTCCTAGAATGGAGCTGGTTGAAGTTGGACCTTCAATGGACCTCGTTGTTAGGCGGCACCGACTTCCAGTTGAAAGTTTGAAGAAAGAAGCTATGAAGACTGCTGATCATGCTAAGAAGGTAAACCAAATGGAACTGTCTTTTGTTAATAATATTATTGTTGTCTTCCTAATTAGGTTGCAACTTTGGTGCCATTTTCCCTGGACATATATACCCCATGCCATCATGTTCTTGCTAAAAACTTTTGAATCACTATGGTATTCACAATTATCATGAACCTTTTTGCAGGTGAAAAATGTCACAAAGGATCCAGTGCAGGGCAAGTTGGGCAGGGTCTACATTCCAGACCAGCAGGTTTGTGTCTATTTTGTTTAGCAACAATTGTAAAGGTTTAAATTGCCAATTGACATAATAATCTGATTCATCGTTTTGACTGAAAGGTTGCAAAATTGAGCTTATCAAACGACGTAAAGGGACTGAAGAGGGAGCGCCTTGAAGCCAAGAAAAACAAGCACTCAAAGAAGCAAAAGATCAACCCTGAGTGAAGAGTCGAAGGTTATTCTTGGAAACTGGTGAATTTAGGGATTTTTGTGCGTACCTGGTCACAGCTGCTGTGTTTGCCAACTGGAGACCAACTTGCTGTTAGACTGAGTGTTAAAAACCTTTGTAGTGACTACCACAACAATATTGAGTACCAAGCTCATCTGCCAGACATAAGGGTGGAATTTTTGAGCAACATATGTTACAAGTATTTTATTCTACAGTGTTTTGATATCAGCTGATCATTGATGATTTGATGAGTTTCATCCGCGCCAAATGGATAACATGGTTAAGTTTGATAACTGTGGAATACGCATACGGTTAGATCTTATACCTGCATTTTCGTGTCTTTTCCTGGCCATGTTCCTGTGAATCCTGAAGATTCGTATTAGCATTCAAACCGCAATTCCGTATTCCTGTTCCCTGTGTGCCGAAAATCGTCCATCATTTCCTGTGTTTAGAATATAATAGCAATCATGCAATATATTCTAAGCGTGATGGTTCATATGGTTGTGGAATCTGGATGGCTGTACCCAGTCTTGAGTAAGTAGCAGAGCACTGCCGAGGGTTCAGGAGATGTTAAATTGTCACCTCACTGTTTTCATGATTCAGCAGAGTGTAGAACAAGGCTCTTCTTAAATTAAGTGAAAGCGAATGTGTAGGACTGATGTCGTAATTAGAGGAGGTGAATGAATCTCAAAACTTTTTTTCTACAGTATTGAAAATCTTTACTCAGGTGATTAGTGAAAGTCACCAATTTTGAATTACACCAATTATACTTTACTAGTAGTGTGCCCGTGCTAACGCTACGGTAAAATACAAAACAAGATAAAATTTCATCTTCTCTCAGTATTTTGCTGATTGTGGATTAGGATTCCAGTACAACCTGCCAAAACAAGGCCCAATACATGCACTCTGAAAAAGCAATGGTGCAAGAATTAAATTTAGAATAACTAATTCAGGTCATCTTCGGCAACAGCCGTTTTAAACCAAAACACAGCCACTTGACATGATTTTCGTCCAGTTCACCACCCTTTAAACCAACTGGACCTACAATCAAAACAATGATGTCAGCCTGATGCTGAGTTCCACATACATAGCATTAGTATGTTTGCCGGTATTTTAGCAGTCATGCAAGCCTGATACAAGACAAACATGATAAGATGTAGCAAGGCAGGTAAAGCAGCTCCTGATTATGCAAGTGTGAAGAATAACAATCTACAACATGTATCCAATATGTACTGTAATTATGACATTGTATCGACTATTAACTCAGTAATAGCTCAACACAGCAGATTCATCAATAAAAAAAGAGATGCAAGTCCACATGTATATGTACGTCCATGTAATATCCTATTCATCCATCCAAAGTGTTCCAAGATTTGTGCAAGGACATTAAAATCATTAGAAGATGGGATGTTGGTTTGAATTTGGAAGTTATCTCGAAGCACATTTGAGAATGATAATAGTACATGAACGTCCATCTACATGTGGGACAACCGTTCTCAGAAAGATTCTACATAATAAACATGAATGCACGATCAATTTAATATCTTTCCAAAAATGATGATCCCTTCTTGTAATTTCAAGTGGATAATTGCAATGTATTTGGCTTACATACTTATGATAAAAGGGATGTTGTGGAATACCAAAATGTAGGACAGTGGTTCAGTGTCAATGTTCAACTTGCAGCTTATTGATGTCGCTGTTTATCTGTCTGCTCTTCTTGGTTGATGTAACATTTATATGGAACTACCTTGTAATCTGATTTAATATTGTATGGCACTATAATTAACTAATTCTAAAACTTCCAAGAGCTAAGACCTATAATTAGCTAACTGCCTAATCCGAAGCCCCCCAAGATTAAAGACCTTCACTTCAATAACAGAACAACAATAGCAAAGCTACAAAAGCTCAACCTTTGGACCAAAAGTAACAGGTTACAACAAGAAAGCAAAAGCAGTATGCTAGACACAACAGTAATGACTGTAAACCATTTCACAAGGGTCTAGATTATCATTGAGACACTATTTTTTTACATCGGAGTATGAAATCATACCTAATGACATGCCACTGCCTCATCTTCTGGAAATGTATGTGGTCCCAGTTGACCTGGAATATAGGAGAAATTTACAGCAGATCAGAATTAGAAAGGTGTGTCTTTAACTTTGACACTGCATCAAAAATAGACCATACCTCCCCTGTTGCTTTCTACCATAACCATGCCTGATATTACTCACGCCTTTGTCATGCATAGGGAGACCAGCTCGTTCATTTCTTCCACCATTTGTAGCTAATGCGTGCATAGATGACTGCCCCGGTCGAACTTCATCTGAAAAACCATTCTCTTGGGTGTCTTTTACTTTGTTTGAAACTGTTACGTCACTAATCCTGTGAACAATGTTAAAACTTTGGTGTGGATCACCCGCTTTGGGGATATGTGAACATTTGTCAAACTGATCTCCAAAGTTAGTTGTGGTAGAGCCATTTCCAGATGGCATTGTATTTGAAGATCTGGAATCAACAACGGGTACTCTCTTTTGCCGAGTGCTTTGTGCCACTGGAGTAACAGCAACTGAAGGCAACAACGATGAGTGCGGAGCAGATGATGCAGCAGCAATTTTAGCAGCAGCTGTAGTAGCCGAAATGATCTGTTGTGCTCCTTCACGAAGGTGAATGAAGTCCCCTTCAATCACAAAGAGCTGCAAATGCAAATAAATGAATCAGTAACGGAAATGATCCATATACTGACTAAATTGCTATATGGAAAATAAACAAACCTCTGGATGAATAGCCACAAAATCGTCTAGCTTCCCATAATGCTTCTTATAGTCATGCCAGTGAAGAGGAGCCAACATTTTCCCAAGCCTATTTGGTAGCTGAGAAAAAAATGCACATGAATCAGAAAATGTTCCACTAAACAAACAAAACATATAATTTCCATAAATGGGCGCTCAACAACTTGAAGATGGCAAGTAACTCACAGTTGAACTAATCCTGATTCAGCCATCAGGAGCAGCAGGAATTGCACGAACAATGCCAGAGAAGGGCAACCCTCACTCCAAACAGAAAAAATAGGCGGCCGGGAAAAATGAGCTAGGCAGGCAAGGCGGGAGGGTGGCACCTAGGCACCGCCTAAACCCCATTTTTAGAACACTGCTCATGTGAACTGCCTAGACTATCATTCTCAATAGAGCTCTCAATTTAAGCAGCTCTATTCAAAGTTTCCGACCTCAAAGTCTATTGTCATTGGCCTGTTTTGCAGACATAACATGTACAACATCAGTCTACTCAACCCAAAATCAATCTTACCTTGATTAATAACTTATCTTACAAGAATGATTGTTTTCCTTTTCATATTCCCCGAGCCAAACCCGGTTAATCTCAATGTCATACGTGAAATAATTGTTACTCTCTGACAGGAAAAATCGTAATCACCGTCAAGCAGCTCCTGTTACATGTTAACACAGAAAACTGCATCCTATAGCTAGGTTATTCTGACATTTCAATTCAACATCCAGACAAGCTAGCTAGCATGCCACTCTCCTCAACAGTTCAAACTCCGATCCAAGCAGTGTTTATAGCATCAACAACATCTCTAGCTCACGGAGAAAGATTCGATTGTCACTATGTTCGCAAATCCCAGAAGGACATGGCATGACTAACTAAACATAACAAAGATGGCCACACTACAGTCCCGTTAGAGGCCAAAATGCTATCTCTTTCTTTGTTGAAAACACAAGTCCAATCCCTTCACATCAATCCCCATTGCACCTGGAACATAAACAAAATCACACAGCACTACTTTTCACCCCCAAATTAACCAAATCAAGCATCTCAGGTTTCAATAACTGAAAAGTCAACAAGTCATTACACCTTATTCGTTGGATCCCGCACAACAGTTCAGCATTCCAAAATATTCAGTCTGATTAAAACAGTACGAGCACAAACCGAACGGAGATTCCATCTCCCCAATCGAACCCAGGCCGACGGCTCGACATCCACCGGAGGCGGTGCTCACAGGAACTTCCTGTACGGAAATAATTGTTACTCTCTGACAGGAAAAATCGTAATCACCGTCAAGCAGCTCCTGTTACATGTTAACACAGAAAACTGCATCCTACAGCTAGGTTATTCTGACATTTCAATTCAACATCCAGACAAGCTAGCTAGCATGCCACTCTCCTCAACAGTTCAAACTCTGATCGAAGCAGTGTTTATAGCATCAACAGCATCTCTAGCTCACGGAGAAAGATTCGATTGCCACTATGTTCGCAAATCCCAGAAGGACATGGCATGACTAACTAAACATAACAAAGATGGCCACACTACAGTCCCGTCAGAGGCCAAAATGTTATCTCTTTCTTTGTTGAAAACACAAGTCCAATGCCTTCACATCAATCCCCATTGCAACTGGAACATAAACAAAATCACACAGCACTACTTTTCACCCCCAAATTAACCAAATCAAGCATCTCAGGTTTCAATAACTGAAAAGTCAACAAGTCATTACACCTTATTCGTTGGATCCCGCACAACAGTTCAGCATTCCAAAATATTCAGTCTGATTAAAACAGTACGAGCACAAACCGAACGGAGATTCCATCTCCCCAATCGAACCCAGGCCGACGGCTCGACATCCACCGGAGGCGGCGCTCACAGGAACTTCCTGTACGGCCTGCCAGTGTCCTCATCCTGCATATGCTGCAGCCAGACAAACACAGACATGAACGCACACAAAATTGCCTTAGGATCTGGATAAGAGGGTAATTAGCGAAAAGTTCTTCGAGGAAACGCATGCTTACAAATTCGCGGACGATGCCCTTGTAGACCAGGATGGGGACGGCGAGGCCGAAGAGGCCGACGACGGCGAGGCTGCGGCGGGTCCAGCGGAAGTTGAACTCAAGGTTCTCGCGGCCGGCGTTCCACTCCTCGATCCACCGGTTCTTGTGCACCTCCATGACGCCACCCATCTTCTCTCTTCTCTTCGATCCGCCGCCGCCTCTTCTTCTCCGATGTGAGAATGTTGCTGGTGGCTCGCGGAGGATTGGACTGGCTTGGTTTGGGGAGATGGCCGCTTCTTGGCCCACGCGTACCTCCTCCTTCTCGGCGGCGGCTGCCTGGTCCGGCGCCTCCTTCCGCTGCTTCTTCTTCGCCTTGCGCCGATTCTTCTTCTGCTTCCTCTTCGCCTTGCGCCGATTCTTCTTCTGCTTCCTCCTGGTGTCCGCCTCGCCGAGCTCCACCACGGCGTCCTCGTCGACCTCCTCGCTGGAGGACTGTGACAGCAGGTCGGCCAACCTCCTCGTCCTCGTCGTTGAGGGGGGCCCGGTGCCGTAGAGGAGAGGCGTCGTCATCCAGGTCCGGGTCGCGCCGCGCCCTAGAGCGCCAGCCCTGCCCCATTGGCGTTGGCGGCGAGGAGATTGAGAGGAGGGGAGAACAAACCCTAGCGTGTTTGATCTAGGCGGCGCGTGTGGTTTGTGGTATGCGGAATATTCGAAGTGAACCAACCGGTGAGCCTCACCAGCACCGGATTCAATGATGTGCATGATCCGGATGATTTTGTCCTTAGGATCTTCAATGAGTAAGAGAAGAAGGCTTGAGGAGAGATCCAGACCATTCATTTGTATGAAGTTGGATTACTTTGGTACACAAATCTGGGTGGACTTAGATTAGGCATGACTGTGGGGGTGGTTGAGGGGGGTGGATTTAGTAAAGAAAATTTTGGTGTATTATAGAGGGGTAGAGATAAAGCAAAACTTGAGACTTAAACCAACAAAATTAGTAACATTTAGCGTATTGCCGGTCAGGCCGTCATGTATGGACCGGTTTGACTGCCAAACTGGTATGACCATAGATCTAGGGACGGTCTGATTGCTAAATCGATCTGACCACAAGTTTAGGATCGGTCTGATTAGTCCTCTGTTCTCAGACTTATAAACCTCTCGGTCTAAAGTTTAAATATCAAGAACTTATTTAAATCACATCCATTCACTTCTAAATTTTGTATGAGATTTGTCCACTTATTTAAGACATTAAGAATATAAACCAATCAAGAACCACAAGGTTTTTGGGCTCGATTTGATCTTCATTACCACATAGCGAGGAAGGATGATACAGAATGTTCGATCTTCACGATATAGGATCAATGATAGCTTTGGATCCGTGTAACCTGACGAACCATGATGCCAACCACTATCTTAATACAATAACCTACGACAAAAAAATTCGTCCAACCACACGCTTTGATCCTCGTCTACTCGGCCATGCAAAAGTAGACGTGTTCTTTCTATAAAAACACGGGGAAATTACAAGAAGAACGGCGATAATATTCAAATTTAAGCTCTCTATTCTATTACAGGCGTTGTAGCATAAGACATAGAATCAAAAACAAAAATTTTAATCTAAATAAGTGATCTCCCCTCCAAATAATACGAGGTCTAGAGAATATAAAGGCTGTGCCTTTATATTAACCTGCAAAAATCGAACCTGCAAAAATTTATTACATGCCGATTATGTGGACTCGGCAAAAAAAAGGCACGCAGGCATAAGCATGCGGCCTTCTTTGTTCCACCCGAAACTGCCATGCAATAAGTTCTCTTTCCATGCAGATTACATGCAGCACACCAGGCGGGTTCCCTCCTATTTTCTTGCGGATTGACTCCCTGTTCACGCATGCATCTCTCTCCCTTTTCTTTTGGTTCGGCCACTTGAGCAACAATTTTGGTTGTCTCTTTTCCTGGTGGCGCCCATATTATTTCATGCGCAATTCCCCCCGTACTTAGCACCAGCCCTTCCTCCCTCGTCGCCCTCTGGGACTCAAGTTATGGACTAGCATGCAGCTCATCTTGCGCATATCATCATCGTCGTCATCATGGACAATAACTTCTTCTATCATTGAATCTTCAAACCTGAGTACAATCAAAACAATACAAATTCTCGTTAAAATTAATGACATATTCATTAAGAAGCAAGTTAACATGATAATATTTAATGCGGCTTAATACTTCTTTCCAGTCAAATAATGTATTTAGCTGAAAAGTGATAAGTATGTTTATATCCGCATCAAAGGATTACAACAATTTGAAGATTACAAGGTGCTCTCAAAGCACCAAATTTTCCACTCCAACTCTCTCTCTTAAACAATGGAATGAGGCAAGATGGAAGAACAAAAGCCTCAACCCTAAAATCCTTAACTCTAATACCTCCCCTCCTCCTCTTTAATAACTAGCCACAAACCCTAATGATCCAACATATTAAGATAACCGGGGGAATCCGTTAACCCCAATTAGCACCGGGTTTTGCTCTCTTGCACGGTTCTTAAAACACACACAAACATAAATCTATAGTGAATCAACACTTGATCCACTTATCATTTTCAGCACATCCTTTACCTAAATCACCTCTCTTACACCTTCTCATGCCGTAGTTTGATCAAGTCTCAACTTTTCGATTTGAAGTAAAAAGATATTTTGCCCTTAAACCACCTTCCACATAGTTTTGTGCTTCCTTCGTATTGAAATAACCCTGTGTTTCATCTTTAACTTCATGTGACCAAATTAATTGGTGCCCCATGCGCCTTTCATGCATCATGATGGTATCTAGCTTCCCTGACCGTTTTGGATCTCAGCTACTCTTTGAGCTTAGTCCTGATTCACTTTGCTATTACCCGTCATGTTCACCACCTATAGCTTTAGATCTGGTTCCTTGTCTTTTGGTTTATAACCATTTCACTAGCCTAAGTCATCTTTTGGTGGCACTTTGATTGTTCTATACTTCAGCTCCCCTAGCTTAATCCCGATCTGTTGATCACTTTGAACCTAAACTTTCCTAGTTTACTCCTGGCCCCATCTGCCTCACCATGACGTAGCTCCAGAGTCCCACAACTAACACCAACAAGTAAACATCACATAGCACTGTATAATACACAAAATCATCGATTAACATAATTGATAAGTCAAGAACACTTACCTTCACATCAAAGCATCTTCACATGCTTTGATACGTAGTCCGTAGTGCCTAATGACTAGTCATCATATCTTCACGCATTCAGACTCCCTCGAACTGTTTCTACGTGCATCGCCCTTGTCACTCATTGCATCACATGCACCAACTCATCTCTTCATAATTCTTATCTTTTCTGTGCTTCCCGCTTGAGCCATGTAGCCTCATCTGAACTTACCAGCCAATACTGACTTCAGTTCTCCTGTTTAGTCCCGGTCCCTTGCCATCGACTACTACATTTTCTAAGCCACCTGCACATCTAATGATCAAGCAACTATCTCGAGTACAAGTTCCATGCACTTAACCCACGTTAGTCAAAACCATGCATCATGCAACATAACACAACCTAGCACTAGCACATATGCCGCACACACACTCAAACCACTCAATATCCATTTTTATCAATCCCAAACATATCTTGGATACACCAAAACCTCTATGGACACTCCAGACATGTTTAGGGTACCTAGATGTGTCTACCCTCGAGACATCGGTCTGATCGCCGTGTCACAGCTGGTCAGACCGCCCAGCACCGATCTGACTGTTTGCCTCATGGTGGTCAGAACGTGGGACATAAAACTTGACAAATAGATCAGGGTCGGTCTGACTAATATTCTAAGTCTGGTCAGACCGTTTTCTTCAGGTCCAGTATGACCATATACGACCTGGCAAAACTGAAATTCTGAAATTTAGCAAATTTATTTTGCAAAATTGAGATTTAACTCTATAAATAAGTCAATTGTTCATTACCAATATTTTGTGAATCTTCTCACGTAGTCCTTCGTAACTTTTTAAATCCGGTGTTCTTTTCCATGGTCCATAACAAACAAGTCGACAACACTCTCTAAAAAAGGACGGTGCGCCACTTCTGTTTTGTAGATACACTTCTCTGAACTTCCAAAATTCCACATCTTTTGGCTTTTGCCATCGGTTTTATTCGCCAAGAAATGAATACTTGAAATTATTTCAAGTGAACTATCAAAGAATTACCGCATATCTTTTCCAGCCATCCAATCCAAGCAGTTTTTCTTGCACAAGATCTGAAGTCTTAATTAGAACATGCAGAAGCTTTGACTTACAATCTAACCAAAGATTTGACTTACAATTGCAACTATATTTTCTTTAATAACCATTGTTTTCCTTTTGCAAGTCACAGGTGTCTCATTTCCTGCTCTGTCAACACCAATAATTGTAGCTCAATAATACACTTGGTTGAGCCAGCAACACCATGTAACCCAGTTGACAAAACGCACTTAAAAAATGTATTGTTATTGTTGTTCAAGCATTTCGCCCTGTCATTATAACTAGTCCTCATGTGGGTTTGATTTTTCTTCACCATTCTAGCTGCCATGGAGCTCACACTTGCATTCTCCCTTGTCTTCCTCTTCTGCCTCTGCGGCTTGAGCTCCGGCTCGCGCTACATCACCTCGATGTTTTCCCTCGGAGACTCCTACATTGACACCGGCAACTTTGTGATCATGGCCACTCCTGTTGTGCCTGTGTGGATCGACAAGCCTCCTTACGGCATGACCTTCTTTGGCCGCCCCACAGGCCGCCCCAGCGATGGAAGAGTCATCATCGATTTCATTGGTAGGTCGAGCCACCTGATTCATAGTAGTACCAGACGAAAAACTTTTCTGAAATTGTTGCCAGAATTTGCCTATCTGATCGTCTACTTCTTTTGACCATGTTCTTTTTTGAAGTTTTAGTATATGTTCGATTTGGATTCTGTAATATGTACCAACACTTCTCTTCCCCATGGTTGTAGCCGAGGAGTTTCGTCTCCCTTTTCTTCCAGCCTCCCTGGCGAATAGCTCGGACGTCTCTCAAGGCGTAAACTTTGCTGTCGGTGGTGCGACGGCGATGGATGTCGACTTCTTTGAGAGGAACAATCTAGTTCAGTTCAAGCTTCTGAACAATTCTCTGAACGTGCAGTTGGGTTGGTTCGAGGAGCTCAGGCCCTGGATTTGCAACACCACAGAAGGTCTGTGACATGCTCTCCGGTCTCCATTATATCATGACATTTTTTCCCAGTCGTATATATATATATACTCTGGTGCTTTTTTTTTTTGAACACGCAAAAACTTTGCGTGTATGGTGCTTAATTTCTACCAGATAAATACTGCACAACTGATTGATACAGGGTACAGAGATTGCTTGAGTAAAGCCCTCTTCATCGTTGGGGAGTTTGGAGTGAATGACTATAACTTCATATGGCTGGCGGGGAAAACCAAAGATGAAGTGAAATCTTATGTACCTAAAGTTGTGAAAACTATTGCCATGGGCGTGGAGGTATACACACCAAATACATTACTACCATATATAAAGTTGTCGAACTATCGCCATTTCTACTTTGCCACTATCTGCATATATATTTTCAGTACTCAGGTTCCTCAATCAAATAGTGCCTACATATACAGATCTTCATAATGCTCTCTCTAGTGCCTGCATAGATGTTTGGATTTAAAAATTCGCAAAATAAAACCACATAAATCCAAAGGATTCTTCCCCCCTCAAGTCTGTGACCCTAAAAAGATTATGAAGAACGCAGGGTAAAACATACTATTTAAAACAGCGGAATTTTGTTTCATCGTTTACTTACTTATCAGCTCTGAACTTTGCAACTTGAACACATGGCTTAAGAAGTTACCTTCGCGCCACAGAGGCTTATCGACGAAGGCGCGGTTTACGTTGTCGTGCCGGGGAATCCTCCAAACGGGTGTTCACCCACCATTCTCACCCTCCTCTTGAGCCCCAACAAGACGGACTACGACCACATCGGCTGCCTACGCGACGTCAACGACGTGGCCAGGTATCACAACGTGCTGCTCCGTGTGGCACTGAGCACTCTCAGGGGCAAGTACCCCCATGCCAGGATCATCTTCGCCGACTTCTACGACCCGATCATTGGAATCCTTGAAAGCCCCAGTCATTTCGGTAAGCAATGCCGTCCTTCTGCTTCAGCCTCATAATGACCTGTACCTGTTGCAGTTACTGAGTTGTCTGAACTTTTGCAATCTGCAGGAGTCGCCGCCACTGACGTTCTCCGAGCTTGCTGCGGAGCCGGCGGCGCCTACAACTGGAACGCCAGCGCCCTCTGCGGCATGCCCGGAGTGACCGCTTGCAAGGATCCATCGGCGTACGTGAACTGGGATGGGGTTCACTACACGGAGGCCACCAACCGCTACATTGCCAAGGGGTGGCTCCACGGTCCTTACGCTGATCCGCCAATACTTAGTGCTATACACTACTAACTTCCTGAAAAAAACAATTACACAATCGTAGCAACTTGGCAAATTCACCAATAAGTTAACGTTGACGCAATTACTGTTATTTGAACTGAAATGAGGGTTGTCACGACGGAAGGCTCATGGAAATAAAGCACTTAATTGATTTATTGGTATACAGAGATATATATACAATGATGACTTTAACGTGAATATATGTAGCAACTGCTAATCTAAATATATGCAGCACCTCGAATTAATCTCTTCTTGATCCGAGGCATCGCATGAATGTAAACGGCATGGTAGGTGAATCGACGCGTTGCATGCATGCAGACGGCATGGTAGGCTAACACTCCTCGGCAGTTGGAACAAGAGCGGGATGGACATCCAAACCAAAGCAGAATTCCGTGTAGGTCGCCATCGGGAGCCCTTTTGTGAAGATGTCAGTGTACTGAGAGTTGGTGGGGACATGGTGCACGCGGACTTCACTAAGAGCGACACGTTCCTGTACAAAGTGTAGGCCTATCTCAACATGTTTTGTCCTTTGATGTTGAATAGGATTAGTCGAGAGATATACTGCACTGATATTGTCGCAGAAGATTACAATGGCTTTCTGAATGGGTCGACGTAGCTCTCGAAGAAGCTGGTGGAGCCAGCATGACTCGGCGACGGCATTAGTGACGGTGCAATACTCAGCCTCAGCATTGGAACGAGACATGGTATGCTGTCATTTGGACGATCAAGACACCAGATTATCGCCAAGGAAGATTCGATAGCCTGAGGTAGATTTGCGAGTGCCAAGACACCCAACCCAATCAGCGTCAGTATAGGCGGTGAGAGTAGTTGGTGCAGTTCGGTGTAGTTGTAGACCATGATTGATGGTTCCTTTGAGATAGTGAAGTATGCACTTCAGAAGGTTGTAGTGTGGCTCGCGCGGATAATGCATATGAAGGCAAGTCTGCTGCACAGCATATGTAATATCTGGGCGAGTGAATGTCAGATACTAGAGCGCACCTGCAATGCTCTGGTAGTGGGTGGCGTTCTCGATGAGAACGTGTGAGGAGGGTAGTTGGAGCTTGTGTCAACCGGTGTGATGCAGGGTTTGCAGTTAGTCATGCCTGCATGATCGAGAATGCCTGTAATGTACTGGTGCTAGGACAAAAAGAAGCTATCACGAGAAAGGTGAATGGAGATGCCAAGGAAGAAGCAGAGGCTGCCAAGATTTTTCAAGGAGAACTCACTATGAAGAGAATTAATTGCCCATCGAAGAAGCGTTGGGTTGGATGCTGTGACAACAATGTCACCGACATAGAGAAGAAGGTAGGCAATAACGGAGCCACGAGTATAGATAAACAAGGACAGATCAACTTTAGACCCTATGAAACTAAGGAACAAAAGAAAGGTAGCGAAGCGGCTGAACCAGGCTCGTGGGGCCTGTTTAAGGCCAGGATCGATTTAGCTAGCAGACATGGGAGCTTCGTGCGGTACCAATGAAACCGGAAGGTTGTTGACAATAAACAGTTTCGGATAAGGTGCCATTTAGAAAGGCATTGTTCACATCAAGTTAGTGGATCGGCCATTAGACAAAGCAAGTGTGAGAACAGTGCGAATAGTAGCCAGCTTGACAACTGGGCTAAAAGTCTCATCAAAATCAACTGTAGGTTTTTGAGAAAAACCATGTAGGACCCAACGAGCTTTGTAGCGGTCCAAGAAGCCATAAGTTTTCAACTTGTGATGAAATATTCATTTGCTAGTGACAATATTAGTACCAGGGGCGAGGGACAAGATCCCAAGTGTTGTTCGCTCGAAGGGTGTCAAACTCGCTTTGCATAGCCACACGCCAATGCTTATCATTGAGAGTGGCGTGATAGGTTTTGGGCATGGGAGATGGAGAGATAACATTGAGGTTGAGACACTAGATGGGTTAATGAAATCTGTGTTTGCCGCGGGTAGTCATAGGATGTTCGTTTACCACAGGGGCAATAGGCTCGGCGGACGGCGGAAACTCGGCAGGTGACGAGGTGGTGGAGTGTGCCAGTGCTGAATGAACCGAGGAAGTAATGGTGGTGGAACAGAGGCCTGTGCAGTGGTGACGATTTTAGTAAGAAAATCAAAGTTAGAAGAGGTAGGAGGGTTGGGGAGTTCTGTGAAAGGAAGAGTTGTCATCGAATGTGACATGGCGAGAAATGATGATGCGGTTTGTGGAGAGATCAAGACACCGGTAGCCTTTGTGATGTTCAGGATACCCAAGAAACACACACTGGATAGAACAGGGTGCAAGCTTGTGCGCAACCGTGGCGGAGATGTTAGGATAGTAGCGGCATCCAAAAACGCGGACATGTGTATAGGATTGTGGTGTGCCAAAGAGAGCATGGTACGGAGTGTCAAAATTAAAGGTTTTGGAAGGGTGGCAGTTTGGAAGATAGGTGGCAGCATGAAGAGCCTCAACCCAATACACTAGAGGGAGGCTGGTCTGGAATAGAAGGGAATGAAGAATATTATTGGTAGACCGAATTACACGTTTAGCTTTGCCATTTTGTTGAGAAGTATGAGGACATGACATGTGGAGTGCGATGCCATGAGATAAAAAGTATGCATGTGCGGTGATGTTATCAAACTCGCCACCATTGTCACACTGAATGCTACCACGTGTACGACCCAATCACTCAGCGTGTGCACGTGACGCGTGACATTGTCTTCGACAAAACAACATAGTGGGACTAGAGTGCTCATGGTGAAGAAGGTATTGTGAGTGGACAGGACCCTTTCTCTGTGGAGTACATTGCAATGTATGAACCAAGAATGGTGGGGATTAGTGGCGTGGACAGAGACCAGAATTCGCCACGCATGCCCACAAATGCGCGCTTTGGCAACACAGCGATGCCAGGGACACTCGCGACGATGCCCGTGGTGCCAGGCATAGTGGAGTTCACCTCACTGCCAACCAACCCGAGAGAGGTACTCGACGCCGACCATGACGACGCACCACTTTGGTACTGCACCATTGACAACGTCATCGGGCTGATTTCATCCCATGGTTTTGCATCACGCGACCTCGACTCCGCTAGGCTGCTATTCACTACAGCCGACGAACCAGCATCCTTCGACGAAGCAGAGGAGCACGAGTGCTGGCATAAGGCGATACTCGAGGAGATGAAGTCGATCGAGGACAACGGCACTTGGGAACTCGTCGATCTCCCTGCTGGTCACTGACCCATTGGACTCAAGTGGGTCTACAAGGTGAAGCATGATGAACACGACGACATTGCCAAGTACAAGGCGCAAATGATCATGAAGGGCTATGTACAACAGGCCGGTATCGACTTCGAAGAAGTGTTTGCTCCTGTGGCGCGCATGGAGTCAATTTGGTTGCTACTTGCTGTGGTGGTGCACGAGGGGTGACAAGTCCATCACATGGACGTCAAGTCTATGTTCCTCAATGGCGACCTGACGGAGGAGGTGTATGTGGCCTAGCCGCATGGGTTCGAGGTCGACAACAGCGAGCGCAAGGTACTCCGGCTCTGAAAGGCACTCTATAGCCTTGGCAAAGCACCCAGAGCATGGAACACCAAGCTCGACGCCAGCCTATCGATGCTGGGGTTTCACATGAGCGTCTCTGAGAATGCTGTGTACAAATGCGGGGATATAGCGCATCGGCTGATCGTCGGAATGTACGTCAACGACCTGATCATCACCAGCACTGAAGTCATCGACATTCGCACGTTCAAGGCTGAGACGAAGAAGATGTTTCAGATGAGCAACCTGGGGTTGCTCTCCTACTACCTTGGCTTCAAAGTGAGCCAAGAGCCAAGTGACATCTCTTTGTGCTAATCGGCTTATGCGCTCAAGGTGCTTGAGAAGAGCAGCATGAAGGACTGCAACAGTTATCAAGCATTGATGGAAGTTTGCTTGAAGCTTAGCAAATCGATCTCCTGTCCGCTGGTAGATGCCACCCAGTATCGGAGTATTATCGGCAGCCTTCGGTATCTGGTGAACACGCGTCCAGACATAGCCTATGTGGTGGGCTATACAAGCCGGTTCATGGAGGAATAGCATGAAGATCACCTAGTCGTAGGGCTGTAAATGAGCCGAGCTCGAGCGAGCTTGGCCTTCCAGGCTCGAGCTCGGTAGAAGCTCGAGCCGAGCTCGAGTTAGGGTCCGAGCCTGGATCTGGGCTCGAGCTCGGCTCAGCCTAAGCTCGAGTAGGCTCGAGCTCGGCTCGTTGAAGCTCGATAACAATTAAAATAATTTATTGTGCACTATTTTTCAATAATAAGAAAAATTTAAGTTCGAGCTCGGCTCTAATAAGCTCGATAACAGTCAAAATAATTCAAATACACACTAATTTTCAATAATAATACAAGCTCGCGCTCGAGTTCGGCTCGAGTAAGCTCGGTAAGAATTAATATGTATTACTATTTAAGCTCGAATCGGGGCTCGCGAACTATTCGAGTTCGGCTCGGTGAAGCTCGCGAGCTCAAAATCAAGCTCGAGTTCGACTCGTTTAAAGCTCGAACCGAGCCTAGAACGAGCCAAACTCGAGTAGCTTACGAACTTCGAGCTTTTTTTACAGCCCTACCTAGTCGTGGTCAAGCACATACTGCGCTACATCGTCGAAACACACAATCACGACATCTGCTATTTGAGGAAGAAAGACGGTCGCCTGTTGCTGTAAGGTTCAGTGACAGCGACATGGCCGACGACGTCGACAACTGTAGAAGCACCACTAGAGGGTGGTGGCGCTGTCGTCTTGCGAGGCAGAGTACATCATTGCAACGGTTGCGGCATGTTAAGGCATCTGGCTAGTTCGACTGTTGGGCGAACTTCTCTGCTCAGAGCCCAGCGCGCCAGTGCTCAAGGTGGACAACAAGTCCACCATTGCTTTAATCAAGAATCATGTATCCCATGACTGGAGCAAGCACATCGATACTCGCTTTCACTTCATCCGGGAGTGTGTTTATGAAGGGAAGATCATCCTGAGCATACTTGCACAGAGGAGTAGCTCGCGGACATTCTCATGAAGTCGTTCGGGCGCGTCAAGTTCTAGGACCAACGTGAAAGGATTGGCGTTGTCAAGATCACAGGTGAACATGGCAAGAATTGGGGGGGGGGGGGGTGAATGTTGAATAATCCAGCACGCTCATCGTGGTCGTAGAGTTACTGTAGTGGTCATAGTGAGTGTGATCGAAAGATCACTGTAATAGTCATAGCAGGTGTGGTTGTGGAATCACTATGATAGTCATTCGACGTGTTCTCAGTCCACGTGAGAACACGTTTTTCGTTGTCTATTAACATCTTGTGCGGCATGGTCTGGATCCGTAGGATCATGCAGGCAGTGGTGTATAATAAGGGTGGCTTAACCACCAGAGTTAGATTATGATTTTCTTTAAATAGTAGTCTAATACAACTAAAAAAGCTGCGTAGTTTACCAGCAGCACAAAACTTTTATGTTCTTGTTCTGTTTTATCAACTTCGTATGTGTTCGTGTGTGAGTTCAGACGTGTTGATCGGCCGAAGTTCCTAACACAGACGAGTGCTTCTTTCAAAGTTTTAATCAAGCACCAGTGAAACTAACAGGTTCAAGAGACAAGAAACTTGTGGCCGGCCTACCTTGAGTCCCAAAAGACGCAGCGGCGGCGGCTGCCCCGGCACGACACACTCCGGCCCGGCGGCCTCCGCCTCCACCGCGAGCACCTCCCCCACTGGATTCGGGTGCTGCAAAAGGGGATCAATTAGCTAGAACTAACTAAACCGTTCCAACCGAGCCATACAAAACCGCAGCGGAGCAGACCTTCATGACAGCGAGGGCGTACGCGACTTGGTCGTCCTGGGTGGCAACACGGAGTACAGGGGCTTGGTGGACGTGGGGGACGGCTGTTGGGGGTTGACGGGAGCACGGGGGAGGAGGAGGCGGAGGCGGTGGCTACGGGGGACGCCATGGTTGCGGTAGTTCAGCGGAGCGAGCGAGGGAGGGATCAAATTAGTTGGGTTTCTGTTGCGCGTTGGCGGGTGGCGAAGAAGCCAGCGATGTTTGTACGGGTTGGTGGGGCTGGTTGGTCAGAGGCATGGGGCGTGTGGCCTGTCTGACAGGTGGGTCCCGCAAAAGGGCGGTTAACTGAGTAGTCCGGGCCCAACTCATATCCAGTTGCTTAATCTTGATCCAACGGCGCCCGTCGCTCAACTCGAGTCCTCCGCGCCGGAGCGGCCTCGCCGGAGATGACGAATACGCCGCCCAAACATTTCTGTGCTTCGACTCGATTCGACATGGAGCACGCCTTCGTCAGGCATTCATGGCATAGAGGCTGCCGTCTTGCCGTAAGTACAAGAAGCTGTTAAGAACCATGTCGGCATAGTCTTGCCGTAATTTATATTATTTTATATTATAATATAAATTAATGATCAAAATTCCATTTTAAGAACCATGTCGTTGTCCACCAAGATGATATTCATATGTGACTCGGGGAGTACATAGGATAGGAGCGTGCATGATCATGCACTCACATCCAACTCAGCGCATCCTTATCACATCACAATAAAACCAGCCGGGAATCTCAGCCTTGATTGCAGCCAGTACTAGGAAATCCCAGCCATGACGAAACACAGGTACCTTAGTCACTGCCAGCACTAGCAAATGTTTCGCAGGAACTAGGCCATGTTTTAACGTTCGAGTAGCATGGTAAACGAACTACTACTGGACACCAGGGTCCAGAGATATATACACCAAGTTCACACATCATGGAAACATTATGCTATGTACATGCGCCGATTAAGGCACAGCTAATTCTGCAACGAACTTACCAGTTACCACCCATTATTGCCGGCACCCCCACCCTTGCTGCTGTTCCACCCCCCATCCGCCTTGTCCCAGGAACTGCCGCCGCCTCCTTGGCTCCCGCTCCCTTCACCTTTCTCCCACGATCCTTCTTTCTTTGGACCAGTTTCTGACCCGCCCCATGAAGGCTTCTCCGTGGTCATACCTGAGCCTCCAGTTCCTCTTGACGAATTCCAGCTATCTTCATTGCTCTTTTCCCAAGACCCTCCTCCGCCAGTTGTGGAGTCACCAGGGGGAGCACCCAGGATAGAGGATCCATCGCCAAAAGATGATTTGTTTTGACTCCAGTTGTTGTTTCCATCGTTCTTTCCTGCTTGATCATCTCCACCAGATGGTTTTGGCGCTCCCCAGCTATCATTTTTGTCACCCCCCCAGCTAGACTTGGTTCCTTTGTCGGCATTCCAGCAGCTACCACCTCGGTCTTGACTGAAGGGCCTTCTTTCATTGTTGTCATTCCAGTTTTTGTAACCACCATCTCTGTCTCTGTTTCCCCGGCCAGAGCCCCAACTACTACCATCTCGGTCTCCTGAGCCAAAGTTGCTGCCTTGATTGCGATCACCTCGACCAAAGCGTCCTCTACCTCTTCCTCTGCCATCATCAAAATCCCTCCTGTTCCATCGCTCGTCAGTCCTTTCTCCACCTGATTCATCATTTCTGTTACTTCCTCCACTCCATGAGGATCCACTGCCCCCAAAATTCCTTCCTCTTCCTCTGCCACGATTCGCATGTCCAAAACCGCCCCTACCCCTACCATATCCATTATTATCATCACCATACTTTGGCTTGCTCCAAGCAGGTTCCTGATCTCCACTTGAGGAACTTGGTTTACCCCAAGAAGATCCCTGATGCCCACCTGAAGAGCTAGCATTGTTCCAACCCCCGCCATTACCATCACCCCCCTTGCTATTCCAGGCATCAGCTTTTTCCTCTGCTCCAGAACTAACAGATGCAGCACTGTCCCACTTGCCCTCACTGCCACAGGGGGCGTCCTTTGCCTTAGTGTTCCAGCCATTATTGTCATCATCAGCACCTGCAGTAGAAGTCACGTTGCTTGCCCAAGGATCAGTTTCTTGTTCTTTGCCTACAAGAGAATAACATATAAGCATCTCAAGGTACCACATAGAAAAATAAAATCAATTTCATTAGCTCAAAATGTCAAGCAGAGCAACAAATGTGAACAATTTAATCCACCCCCTAAGCACCTTTAGTAGAAGCAATCTTGCTTGCCCAAGGATCACTTTGCCGTTCTTCACCTAAACATGAGAATAAAAGATAAGCTTGTAGTACGTCCACCATTTAGCAGAATAAGAAATTTACTTGGCTTCAAAACTACCAGATGCAGCGTTCTCCCACTTTCCCCCAGTGCTACAGGAAGAGTCTTTTCCCTTGGTATTCCAGCCATCACTGTTATCCTCGGCACCTGCAGTAGATATATAGGTCAGTACACAACTATAGCTCAAAATATCAAGTAGAGTAAGAAATATGGGCAATCAAATTCTCTTCATCGCCTTGTACTTCAACAACACTCAAGGGTAACAAATAGCCACAACATTAATCAGGCAAGAAATATGAGTAGCATGTATTCCTTTTGAACTTAAAATATTTATTTAGGTCTTATAGCACCATCAAATGGAATTGGGATTCAGAACTTTAAACAGCAAATGTGTACACATAGACAAAAGTAGGACCAACCACATACGTCTAATAAAGCTGCAAATTTGAAACAGGCTACTCACCTCCAGATGGTTTTTTATCCTCTGAACTGTTCCAAGTGGAGGTCTGATTTTCATCGCATGACTTAGTGCCTTCACTGCCACTCCAAGGCTGACTTTTTGATGGATTTGGGGCATTCCAATTATCTCCACTGCCCCAAGAACCACCTCCAGATGGTTTTTTATCCTCTGAACTGTTCCAAGTGGAGGTCTGATTTTCATCGCATGACTTAGTGCCTTCACTGCCACTCCAAGGCTGACTTTTTGATGGATTTGGGGCATTCCAATTATCTCCACTGCCCCAAGAACCTTTATTGGATGCACCTTTATCCCAATCAGAAGAACCTCCATCTACGAATTTTGGCTGACTGTTTCCCCAGTTTGGTGCATCACCACTGCTCCTTTCCTTTCCGAACTCAGAACTGCCTCGATCTCCATTCCTCCAACCATTGTCTCTCCCTCTTCCTCGTCCTCCATATTGGCCCCTTCCTCTCCCCCTATATCCACCAAAATCTCCAGCTTCATTGTCCACCTGACTATCAGACCTCCATGAGGGCCTCCCAGAACTGTCACTACCCCATGAGCTCTTCCAGCTTCCTAGAACATTTCTGCCACCAAAATCCCCAGATTCTCGGCCCCTGCCTCTCCCTCGTCCAAACCCACGAGCACCTTCAAAGTTTCCACCAGGTCTGCTCCAGCTGCTATTATGATTATCTCCCCTAACTTCCTCTCCCTTGTTCCAGCTTGATGGACCATCACCGCCTGAAAATTTTGGTTTATCCCAATCATTGCGACCAACTTGGTCCGATGCTTCAGCTTTGTTCCAGTTCCCACTTTCATTATTTCTTTCTTCAGACTTAGCAGCTGAATATTTTTCTTTGCCCCATGCTTCTTCGTGTCGTTCACCCACAGCAGATTTATTCCAGTCGGCGGCAGCAGTATCCCAACCTCCAGTGCCACAGTTTTGGTTCGAAGTTCTAGCTTCGTTCCACCCAACTGTTCCGTCACCATTATTATCTTTTGACTTGCCCCAGGCATCATCTTGAGCAACAGGCAAAGTATCAGATTTAACCCAGGCATCATCATCCCCTCTCCCTGCAACAGAGGAAGATGATCTGATACAATTAGCAAGAGCAGTATCCCAAGCGCCACTTTTGTCTACATCTTTTGAAACTGCACCTTTTTCTTGGTCTTGGTTTGACTTGCCAAAAGGTTGACCCCATCCTTGACTATCATCCTCCAACTTCATCTCTGATGGCATTGAAACCTTTTCCCAGCTATCTGTTTCTTTCATATCTACTTCTTTGACCTTGCTGCCCCAATGATCTGAGTCACCACCAGTTCCCACGTCCGCCGCCTTGCACGCCTCACCCCAATTGTCACTCTTTTCACTCTCTTTGTTGACTGCAGCTCTATCCCAAGAGCTGCCACCAACATCCAATCCACCAGCAACAGCTTGCTTATCCCATGCATTGTCACTGGAGCTTTCCTTTTGTGTAGTACTATTGTTCCATACTTCAACAGTTGAAGATGTTGCTTTCTTACCCCATGGATCAGAATCACCCTCAGCAGAAGCAGCCGTTTTCTTACACCACGGATCAACTTCTGATTCTCCCTCTGAAAATGTAAATGTTGCACGTTCAGGAAAACTATAAACACCTCAACTGCTAGTAAATGAACTTAAACAATCTCATAAGCACAGAGAAAAATTTCCAGGAAAGACTTGTCACTTCTGCAGAAAGATGATATTTCCTACTTTCCCAGAAACTTAAAACAAAAAATTATCCTACACATGAGTGTACACCCTGAGCTTCCTAAACTTCCATCTACAGCTAAGTTTAAAAAGCAATATCATGCTTTAGTATATGAAGCCATGCCTGCGATACTGATTTTGTTTTATACCACAAAGATGCAACTCAAACATGTAAAGAAAAAAGGAAACAGTTTGTCTGCTGTGTGGTCAACAAAATCGTGAAGTTGTGCATAAAGCAACAGATTAAAGGGATGACTACAAATAGGATGCCCAGTGATTTGCTATTGTTGGACGCCTACACACTGTCGATCTATACTTACCCAAAAGCCTCCTGTTCTCCTTCCCTCAGAAGCAATCCCCTATTTCCTAACTCCCAATTTTTTCATCCACTAGAGCACTGCTTTACCGTATATGATATTTTCTAGGCTTATCAGGTGAATCAAGAGGCAATAAACTCTGAATGTGAGCAGAATGTGATGTGGGACGCGCAACATCCATGAAAGCTAGACACTACCCTAGTGGACAGCATTGTTAATGAGTGTGGTTGATGGAAGAGAAGAGATAAAGAGATTATTTTAGAGGAACAATGGAAGACGTAGAATGAATATAAGTTACAAATAAGAATGAATATAAGTCACAAATAAGAACTTACTTTGGAAAATGGCTGTTACATTGTTGTACGAACAATTGCTTTATACATGTATACAGTATACAACTATACATCATATGACATTCTATACATGCAGGAGTATCTAGTCCAAAGCCATTTTAGAGAAACAATAGAAGACGTAGAATGACAAATAAGAACTTTCTTTGGAAATGGCAGTTACATTGTTGTACGAAAGACTGCTTTATACATGTATACAGTATACAACTATACATCATATGACATTCTATATATGCAGGAGTATCTAGTTCAAAGCCATTTTAGAGGAACAATGGAAGATGTAGAATGAATATAAGTCACAAATAATAACTTTCTTGGGAAATGGCTGTTACATTGTTGTTCAAATGACTGCTTTATACATGTATACAGTACACATCATATGACATTCTATACATGCAGGAGTGTCTAGTCCAAAGCCATTTTAGAAGAACAATGGAAGACGTAGAATGAATAAGTCACAAATAAGAACTTTCTTTGGAAATGGCTGTTACATTGTTGTTCGAATGACTGCTTTATACATGTATACAGTATACATCATATGACATTCTATACATGCAGCAGTATCTAGTCCAAAGCCATGAAATGTAGGTTCATACATTACAACACTTGTCAAAACTCAAAAGTTGCTGCAACATATGGCAATACCAGTTGCAACATTATGATAACATAGTGGCAACATATCTCAATAACTGAAGCAAACTTTGGGAATACTTATTACCGAAAATTTGGGTAAGTCTGTATTATTTCCCAAATAAAGACCCATATTACATGGATATGTAAATGCCATCTGCAACATTTGACAAGGGTTCATGCGCCAAAAATAAAACATGTAGGATGGAGGACTAGAGAAAAAGAAGTTTGAACATTTTGGTAACACTTCTACAACATAATCATCAGTCATCATCTTTTGCAACATTTTGTGATCGATAGTTGCAACTTGCAACAATCATCCAAAAGATACCAGGGATGCGCTGCTTGCATAAACCATTCACAACAAAATCCAAAAGTTATTTTGTGATAAATCTTGTTTAACAGGCCATGCCCCATCTCATCCCACCTGTTAGTTCACCCCTCACTGAATTAAATGGATTTGTGTTGTAGCACTTCTAGTGGGCCCACCCAATCCCCTAATGGGTCCACTTTTTGTACTAATTCAAGGCCTTTTATAAGTTACGGAATCGATGTCTGGTAAGGCGTTTAATACTTCAGCAAGCATTTCCAACAGATTAAATGATGCAATACCATTGTGATCAAACAATAACAAAAATCAATGAAGCTCCAAAATATGCTACCACATAGAAAGGCTCCAAACTAAGGTACCAAATAGAAAGGCCTAAAGCTAGACATTACCTGCATTCTGGACTGGTAATGAACTTGAAAAGGGTTGCCAAGAATCACTGCAGTGAATCAAACAATTCAGTGAATAACTAGTATAAATGCAGATAACAATGATTCAGGACATTTATTCCTCTAAGTGATGTTACACACAATCTATAAATGGAAGGAGCCCAACCAGAAAAATTTTAATGAGACACCCCCGTTGTTCCTTTAGAAGTTGAGAAATTTGAACCAGATAAATGCAAGAAGCACGATAACAGGCAACTGAGCAAGAAACGCAAAAGCAAAATAGCAGATACATCAGTGAAATCACAGAAGGGTGTAAGAACATGTATCTTAAATGGTTCTTACATGGTCACAACGTAAAGACAATCTACAGTTCTAGATTATGTACAAATAATTAAAAAGGCACTAATTTGAGCATCTAGCAATGTAAGAAATTTGAAAACTGGCATTTTTACTAAAAAATTAGATTTCAAATTTTCATATGTTCAATTAGCTACATGCCAAAATGGAACACAGGTTATGTAATTTCATAAAAAGTAAATAAAAGTGACAGTTTTTTAATTAGGCATTTACAAGGATTGTTAAAGAGAAAACCAGACAGGAAAATTTGTTAGTAGGAAACGCATGCCTACGAATCTCTTTTGTAGTGATACATACTTGATCTATTCCTTTTCAACTACAAAGGAGGATTAAATAAGTATAGAAGAAAAAAATACAAAGCACGATTAAATAAGTACAGAGGAAAGAAATACAGTTCATGTCACTTTTCAAGTATCACACATGACTAGATAACTACCCAAATGAAGAAGAAGAAATCCGATTCAACATATTCCTGGTCTCAAATTAAGGTTATTGCCCCCCCCCCCCCCCCTTCTTCTTTCTCGTGAAAATTTTGCAGATCAAAAAGTGAAGGAAGGGTTTCCAATTTCACCTTGTTGTACTTTGCACAAGTATCTTTACTGAACAAATTATTCTAAATGTTAAAAGATTGTAAAATATAAAATTGGGGCATCCAAACCAGGGTTCAAAAACCCAGCAGTAACCGGTTCTACCAGTGGTTTTTATTTAATTCAAATTTAAAACTTTGAATGTAAAAGTTAGATTCACTAATGGTATTTACATTGTTTAATACTGATGGAATATATTAGGAAGATGCATATACCTCCCATGTTTGATTTCATGCTTTTTGCTATGAATGTATTAGGAATTTCCAATTTGAAAATTTGAAAAACCGGTTTTTAGCGGTTTTCTCTGGTTTTTCCGGTTATCGGTTTAAAATTCAAATTTTGACCCTTGAAATTTGGCCCGTTTTTTCCCGTTACCGCCCCACCGGGTACTGGAATTTCTAACCTTGATCCAAACACACCTCTACTGTACATTAGATGACGAGTGCCTACCAAAAGAACTATTCCAGAAGATATAAGATGCTATCGGGCCCCTCATTGATCAAAATTTGCAACTCTTTGTGACAATTAAATGAAGAATTAATTGTATATAAATGATAACAAACGGAAAATAGCATATAAGCACGGTTTGGTTTCCTAAAACTGGGTCAACTAAAGCTTGATGGTTGCCAATTATCAACAGTAATTCGTCTGGTACCATTGAAATGGTAAATTGAATATGGTTTTTCATGGTTGGTAATTGAATATGGTCAGCCACACAAGTTCGTTTTAATGGGTAGTGGGGGCGGATGAAGCGGGTTTAATACCAAATCTGAAGTCCAGGTTTACGCTGGTTTACAGATAACCAGCAAATTAATACAAAATCACAAACTAAACTGAAAAACATGAAACAAACCTGGCAAAAGATGGCAACCCATTGTCCCATGAGGTTTTTTCTGCTTCTGAACCTAAATGTAGAATCAAATTAAGCAACAAATCCCATGATCTACAAGACAAAACTGATAAAAGACAATAACAAAGAATTTGAGTCTTATACACCATATAAACAGCGTAAAATTCCGTTTCTCACATCTAAACGACTCTACCAAATGGGCAGCATAATAGGCAGCAGGTCAGCAGCAAATAATTTTGGGGGAGATGTGCAACTTTTTTCCCCTTGTACACACTGTAGATACTAGATACCAATCTAGCTAGTAGCAACAACTGTGGTACACATGAAGATGAAACACACACTTACCAAATAATGCTGTATCTTGATTTCCAAAAGGACCAGATGGAGCACCAGACAAGTTATCCCTGGTATGCCATGTAACACAATGAGGAGCAAAAATAGAAGTGATATTATGCAAAAATATGATGATTTATGCAGTCACACAATACTAAAACAAGCAACAAAAGAAGAGGAACTTGAAGCATGCGTAGCTGCTTACCCCCTTTTAGCTGGCACTGAGAGCAATTCAGCTTGCACTGCAAACATAACACAGAGAAGTCAGGCATTGTCCAAAGAACAGCTCCAAGGATACTGAGCTAACCAACCTGTAACAATTTTCAGCAGAGAATCTAGCTTAACAGTTACATCATTTCGAAATATTCGAACTACTCGACAGAGATAGCCCTTCAAAGGACCCTTTCGAATACGCAGCATCTGCCCAATTGAGAAAAGTTGTTCTCTGGTGCTCCTGTAAGGCCTTTCAGCTGTACGATCAAGGAAATCAGAACAAACAACTTATTTTCTGTCAATGAAGTTGGCAATCCTGATCATTTTCAAATAACAGTGCAAAAAAATCAAGCACTTACTGTCTTGTTGCTCATTTTGCTCATATGATATGACAGGTGACTCTGAAAACATGGGAATTGGATTGTTCTCCTGATACATCAAAAACAAAGTGACACAAAGAACAGCTCCAATTCATTGGTAAGTGGAAATATTGTATCTAAACATACCGAATTTTCAGCAGTGGAACTTGCCGGTTCCTTCCGTTTCTTAATATGTTCACATGACCCACATTGGGCACAGAAAAATCCATTGTTGTTGCTTTCACTTTCATTATAGATAAACAGTGTTCCCATGTACAAGTGTTTAACAACTCCTTGCTTACCCTGCAAAATATATTAAACAGATCAGCAAGGGTGCCAAATGGAAGGATGTAAAAACAACAATGCAACACATCATAAAACTACAACATAGTATCTATACAATGTTAAACTACCACATTCGCAAATACTTGACCGAAGTGCCATGACCACATCAGATATTCAAAAATATTTCAAATGAATGTTTTCTTGAAAAGAAAAGAAGAAGTGTCCACACTGCCAGCAAAATAAGAAAGACTTCACAATAGCAGACTACAGGTAAATGGAAAATTAAAATTTCACCTGAAATGGTCCTTCCAGAACCTTAACAATGTCATTAATGGATATTATCGTCTTCTGATGGTCAACAGCTGTAAACATTTTATCTACACAGCCTTTCTTAATATCCCTCTTTCTAACTGTCACTGCAGATCCTTCAGGACCACCCTTTAATATCTACGAGAAAATCACTCTTCTTAGACCAAAACAAGAATGTGGAAAACTGGAAATGAAGTGTCATTGAAAGAGTGTTACCTTAAAACCATCTTTCTCGGCAGCAATGACCACACCAAAATCTTTACGCCTGCTCATTAGGAAATAAAACATAAGGATGGCATCTGGTAATTAGTTGACAGTGGCTGAAGATCATATATTGGATACTCACCCAAAAAGTACGAGATCATGGAGTTTGAATTCATCATCATCATCATCATAATTTTCAGTAGAAGTGGAAGATTTAAGATTTGATGCCTTGGAGTTGGAGCATTTCTCTTTAGAAGATGATGCCTTCATATCCTGTTCTCTGGGCGGGTTCCTCTTCTTAGGACCATAGATTTTGGAGACCCAATCCAAGTCATCAGCAGAACTTCTATTGCTTGGACTAGAAGAGAACTTGAGGAGCTCAGTCTCCGTTGGTTGTATCCCCCAGTAAATCAAAGAACTAAGAGCAACCCTTTTATACAGGAAACCATCTTTGAACATCAAACCATCAAGCACTTCAAAAACATCACCAGTCTGACGATCACGCCTCATTTCAATGTGAGGTCTGAAGAACCTAATAGGATCAATGAGTTATGGAAACAGTGTCAAAGCCTGGTCAGAAACAAATGCTAGTAGAAGGCTATTGGGTGCAGGAAAAGGAAACACCGGAAATAGAATGAAAGTATTTACTCTAGTTCTTGTGAGCTGATTAGTCTCGGAGCAGGAACTGCAGCTTCTTTTAGTGAAATTGCACCACCCTACAAAGGTCAATCCGTAACATAAGTTATGTCGTAGCAATTCAAACTGTTAGCCGGACAAGAATTATGCAAGGGGGGAAGTGAAAAAATGGTTGTTAACAAGCACATGGATGAGCCAAACAATTGTACAGTCTAGGTAAACCAACAGTGTGACATAATTAGTCACTCAGTCCATGATATTACACTTGAACAGAAAGGCAATAGGCACCACAGGATTTCACACATGTCATATTCCACAGTAGCACACAACAATATTGGCATATCAGGTTTCTGTGACAAAGATGTATCTCCAAGCTTGACACAAAATCCCCCAAAAATACTAACTTAGGCGTAATCCCTAGTTATTCATTGTAGGCAAATGGCAATGGAAGAATTTTGAGAAGTACAGACAAATACATAGAGAAAATCAGCTTAGTTCCTGTTTTCATGAGTTTTCATGACTGACAAGCAGTAGAGTTCCACAGGACAGATATGAAGCAACTTTACATATTATAATAGCTTCAGACAATATCAGCAAAGCAAGTTCAAATTGAACTCAAGCCAATCAAAAATATTAGGCAGCTTTTACTGCCAAAAAAGTTAAAGAAAATACATAAAAAAGGCATAAGAGCATTACAAATTTTTTCGAAATAGCTTGGAGATCAACTCTTGGTATAAGCTTTATCATCACTCTTTTCCGTCCATCATCTGCACTAACAACCTACAAACTCACATGGGCATTGTGATGTAAGAACAAAGAAATTAAGAAATATGAAGATGGTTGATGCCCCCGAAAAGAGAAGTAATAAACCCAGTTTACCATACCTGTGCTAGATCTCGTTTATAATTTCCACTCTTCATGCGCACCCATGTACCTGGAGAGATTTCAAATGGTTTTGCACGACTGGATAGCAAGCTAGGAACTTCAGATGCAGGAACAGAAGTAATTCTGCTTGCATAAACACTGCAAAATCCTTTGCATGCCTGCAGCAAGAGATGCCCAATTGGTCAGTGGGTCATTTTACAAGCTGGATACAAAGTACAGGAGGGGAAGAAAATTGTCGACTAAAAAATTATGTTTTCTTAATATCCATTGAAAAGCTCATCTCCTTTCCAAACTTTCAAGTTATTGAGTTACACAGAAGAGTAAATTGATGTGTGAGAAATGGCAAAAATCATTGCTAATTTATGCCACAGATAAAAGAACAGGTTTTCAACCTTTTAACAGAGCATGATGTTAAAGCATTACCCGATATTATCCAAAACCACATAATATAATCGATAAATGGACATACTGCATCTCATGTTATTCGACTTGTTCTTCCCAGCATGTATATGTTTTTTATTTTTACAATGAAAGGATCAAATTATATACCTCTGTAACATCACAGGCCTTCCCAGCTTCAACAAAAACAAATCCTCTTACATGATCAAGTGCAAATGCTGAGATAATTGGCACTTTGGTACCAAATTTTTGCATATCAACAAACTTCTGCATGAAGCAGAAAGCCATTTGGCGCTCACGCCCAACCTGAAATGCAGTTAACAAATCAGCATCATATTCTAGCTATCAAATGCTAGATCAACATTGTAGAGTCAAATGTTTGTCAATCACAAACCATGCATTTGACCCTCCAAATAGTAGGCTCATTCAATGCACCATCCATGGTAAACTCGTCATCATATTCTTTCGTAGAGCCACCATAAGCAGCATATTTACCACGATTAGAATAACGGTCCTTGATGAATTCCTCAAGTTCATCACCGCTCAGCTCCTCTTCCTTTACCTTTCCGAGAAATGGAAGAGGGTGTGACCTTTCAGTTCTGTTGGGATTGGCAGTTTCTGCCTTTTCCTCAGTAAAGAAGCCTGCAGTGTTCACCAGCAAGATTATGTTATCAGAAGATTCAAAGAATCATCAAGTATAATAAGCTTTTGTCCAGATGGTGCAAGATAAATTGATCATTAGTGACTAGAAAGCACAAGAACCTACAATGTACTGATAATTGTTAAAAATAGTAAGTACAAAATACAACAATTTGATAGCAAGTGTAATCAGTCAACAGCATAGACAGAAGATCCGAAGGTACAAAATTTTGTAGATTGGAATCCTACCTAGAAAAATGAAGCAGCAAACCAACAAAAGAAAGGAATTGGCAAAAAGGAAGAGTCAACTTAAGTCCTCACTATACAGTATACACCACAAAAGCCAGCAGATATTATGGACATTATATATTCCTTGTTTATTTAATCCTACTTATTAAAAAACTTTTCTGTTACAGTAAAATAATGACAAGATTACATACAGGTATAAATTATTTTTGCCCGATGTGTCCTGGATAAAGGTTACCAAATGGCAAATGTTCTGAATGTTGATGAGTGCCCCTAAATGCATTTCATCCTTGTAACAAAAGTTCCAGTGATTGATTAACCAAAGTTGTCATGGCGCTTCGACAAGTCGTGGTGAGACCGGGGCGCCTAGACGCCTAGTCGACTAAGCGCCCGCCATAGCGACAATTAGATAATAGTAGTTATACGATAGTAATAAATACAAGTAATACCTTATATGACCGAAAATTAAATAACCATGCAACATAATAGTATAAATTATCGGAATAACAATGTCCATAATAGCAAATAGCATTAACATAACAAGGTTAGATCTGATTTCCGTTATTTGTATGTACTGTAGGAGGTTAATTGCAGATATACATGTACATATATGGGCTCTTGGCCCATGGAATGCAAACCAACCCTGATTGCTCTCAGCCGAAGCACCAAGCATCCAGGCCACTCATTTCCTTCTCTCTCCTCTCTCTCTCTCTCTTACTTTCCCCTCTCTTCTCTCTCTCTCTTGCTCTGTTCGGCCGAACAGCCAAGCCATCACCTTGCTTCTCCACTTCTTCTCTGGCTTTCCCCAGCCGAGCACTCCCTTATCTCCCTTCTCTCTCTCTCCCTCTCTCTCTCTCTCTGACTTTTAGCTCCCAAACCCGGCCTCCTCTAGCAACGCCTCTTGCCTCTAGCTCCCGGCCCCCTCTGCCTATTGCATTAGCCAGCTCGCCTCCGGCCTCCCTGTTGCGTCTCCGATCTCTGGCCTCCTGAGCAGGGGCGTCAGCGGGAGAGGGAAGCTAGTGGCGAAAGCAGGTTGGAGATCGGCGCCGGCAGCAGGAGCAGGCCAAAGATCGGCGCCGACGCGGGAACAGGCTGGGTGAACAGCCTAGGCGTCCCCCTCCGTCCGCTAGGACGACTTGGTGTCACCTATGCGACGCCATGACAACCTTGTGATTAACCATGTTTTACTTGGTAACTCCCATCAAACGTCATAGGAAAAGTCGATTAGAACCCACTATGGCTGAAATGCTGCAAGCTAAATGATTATATACACTTTACAACTAGTGTAAATAATATCTAGAAAACCGCAAAGCCCAACATTCCCGCTGCAGCCTACCCGTTCATGTCAAATTCAAACTACTATGAAAATCATCAGTTCCCCAGCACACAAGATGGGCTTTATCCCTAATGCAATGATCACTGACTCCATGCCGCATAGAAGCAAGCAAATGTATGTAAAATTGCCGTCCTAACAGGTGGTTTAAACAAAAAGAGACGGCATTACAGCAACAAAGCACAACCCTCTCGAGTCCTACTTTGCCACTAACATATATCATATTAACGACAAACATTTATAGGCATGCACAAACAAAGCACATGGCAATAAATGATCCCGACAAATCAACCATCAGCCAAGGTGTCGAGTGTGGACCTTCTTCCTCTTAATATAATGTCAGCAGTTCTCCTGCTTCCACTTCAAAAAAAAAAATCAATCAGCATGCTGAATCACTTACTAGAAACCTGTAAACTATATTCCATTGAAAGAAAGCCTAAAATGTAGCTATTGCTGCTACTGATTGGTTGGCTCCTCATCCAACACTTCTATATGCATCGTAACAACTTAAAAATGAAAACTTTTGGACTTCTATTCCTTAGGATCATAGATTCTACAACTTCCAAGTCCAACTTTTAGGGGGATAGCTGAAATTTTGAGACTGCTATCCAAGGGTTTCTACCGAAAAGGGTAAAAAAACAAAAAACCCGAAGCAACACATATCCAACCAGGACAACAACGTAAAACAACAATCCCCAAATAAGAGACCCGCAGGGGCCGCATTGCACAGAACCCAAACCCCAACCAACCGATCCGTGCGCGAGGCCACCAAACGGGGGGCTCGTCATCTAGGGAATCGAAGCGATCCGTACCGTCGTCGAGGTCGTCCTCGGACTCTGGCTCATCCTCCTCCTCGTACTCGTCGGCGACTCCGGCGTCGTCGTCGAAGAACTGGAGCACGTCGGAGCGGCGGCGGCGCTTCGCGTCGGCGGAGGACGAGGAGGGCCCCGCGCCGCCGGTGCCCTTCCGCCGCTTGGTGCCGGAGCCAGAGGCGTCGGAGGCGCGTGGAGTGTCGGAAACCACCTGCTTGCCCTTCCCCTTCACCGCCATGGGGATGAAGGGAGGGAGCGGGGATGAGATTGGAGAATGGGGAGGAGGAAGAGGAAGTGTTGCGATTGCGACCTGCTCGAGGAGGAGGGCAAGCGCCGTGGCTTTTAGGGTTTTGTGTGACGTTAGTTTTTGTTTGATATATTCAATTAAACGAAAATAAATAAAAATAGAAAACAAAACATCGTTATATCTTTATAAATAATATAATTTAAAATATCTATGTTAAAAAATCAACGTATTTTAAACAACTTTTGACTTTTAGGGTTTGGTGTGACATTAGTCTTTGTTTGAGATATTCAATTAAATAAAAATAGAAAACACGTTATATCTCTACAAATAATATAATTAAAAAATATATGTTAAAAAATCAACGCATTCCAAACAACTTTTAGCATCTGAAGCTAGAAACTGTTTGTAACCCCATGCTGCCATCCGTTTTCGAGGCATGATCTTTTCCAAATGCCCCCTCGAATGATCTGTAATTACGTTGTGGGTAAGCTTGTAGGTGTTACGTCTAGTGAGCAACCTAAATGAGTGAGATTATGTCAGTAACATCGGGGTGACTAACTTGGGTTGAATCAGTTGGCCAGCCAGAGAGCCCATACAGGAAACTAAAAAATGTAATATGCCAAAATTGAACTATAACACGAAGCAATGTTGGGTTTGGATTGAATGGCCCAACTGCTCGTAGGGGCCGTTCGTATTAGCTTCTGCTTCTGAATTTTACTTGAAGAAGCCAGAAACCAATATGAACACCTAATTTCTCGAAGCGGCTTCTCACTCCTCTCGCTCTAGAGATAAGGCAAGGGATCACAGATGTATCACGCACCCCACTCTTCTCGCTCCCGTCTCATGCACGCATCTCTCGCTCACTTCCTCACCACTCGTGCTCTCCTTCTAAAACTTGTTTCTTTCAGCCATTACTATTCATTTTCAGCCAAAAGTCACTAGCTGCATCTAATACGAACACCCCTACAACCATCCACAGCCATTCTCTCAAAATAAAAAATACTGGTCCAAAACCAAATAGCCCCGTTCATTTTGGCTTTTGACTTTGGCTTCTCCAAAAGCCGAAACAAATGGAGCGGCGACGGCTTTCTGAATCCAAAACCGTGTGCACTATCTGCGTCGGTGTCTCTATCATCTCGAAAAGTACAACCAAAAGTCATCAGCCATAGTAAAAAACTACCAACCATAGCCTAAAAGAATAAGGTTATTGAAGTATGGTATAAATTTAAGACCAAACGTGGGAATTTCACATATTTTTTGTAGGGAATTTCATAGAGGATTTTAGGACTTTATGTATCAAACAAAATCAATTATTCAACATGTACCACTCCTCCAAGTATGAATTTCCATTAAACTCTTATATAGAATTGGATGAAACTTCACTACCCTAACCTAATTAAAAATATAATTCTACCAAAGTTAACCCTACCACTGTTTCTTGCATGTCTCTACCAATATAAAAGGGGAGTTTGTCTATTCACTACATCTCTTTATCTTCATCTATCTAACAATATTCTCTAGGAGGTCATTGTCGAGATCCAAACATGCAAATCTGGACTCTCTGTGTATATTGTATAAGTATAAGATCATGTTAGTGCACACAATGGAAGCATAGATGGAATATCGACCATATTCACGATTAACCAAGAAAAAGATTCAAATATAATTAATTAATTAGAGTTACAACCTTATGGCCAAGTTTACACTTTAATAGCCGAAAGGGCTTAGCAGCGGAAACACAACAAAAACAAATGGACGTTCGATATGCCCACAGGCAATGGACTGGGAAACAAGACCCTAATCCAAGAACTCGTCGAAGTTTCCTCCTTCAGATACCACCAGTTGGTACGGTTCTTCCTCTTCAACTGAGCAAATGTGAATATAGCCGTGAGTATATAGAGTACTCAGCAAATCGTTTGTAACAAGGATGCAATATAATTATGCAAGGCTTACCAAATGATGGCTGAGTGGTTATTTTGTTGAAAGCAACCATTTAAGGTACATAAAATCAATAAATTGAAAGCGAACTTAGAAAGTGATAATGAGTAGATATTCAAAGGAATTAAATAGACCATAAGTGAAATGGCCATTCACTCAATGAACCATCCGTGAAATAACCATTTACATAATGAACCACCAGTGAACTAACCATTCACTTCCTACACTTATCCCAACCAAATTTTTATGAAACTCTACCCCTTGTGTGAAATCACTGAGCACTGTCTATAATCAGGGATATGGCTATTTGAATAGTTTTACACTATGTAGAGATTACATAACTTTACTCACATGATATGATTATCTTATGTGACACTAGAGCAAACATGCTTCCTTGGGCATGCTGACCAAGAAGATCATAACAAGTTTGTTACAAAATTCCGTCTCCACTTAGTTTCGCCCACTAAGATTTCATGATCGAGTAGGCTAACCACCCACTTAGTCGAACAAATCCCTCTTATTCCATATGGAAATATCTAACCGACACTCACTGATATACCAATAGTGAAACCAAAATTGAAACATCACAAATTAATTAGCCAGGTCCATCCATACTGGACATGTGGTTATACGATAAGGCTCATATCAATAGCGTACAAAGTTAAGTCCTTAGACATTAACTAGCGAGACATCCACATCTCTCGAAGTGCTAACCACACTTCTCTCTTTACTGTACGATCACTTACCCAAGTGAAAACTATTTTGTATAACCAACACTAATAACACTACCCATGTCATGGTACTCAAATTTTATAACTATGACTGACCACCATGATTCAATATCTCATTAGGTCAAAATTAATTAATTAATTAACATGTGATGATGAACCTAATGTACTACAAGCATGGCTAAGCATATTAAGCATACAACCTATGTGACAACTAGTATTGTATCACTAGATAAATATACATCCTATGATGATAATAAAATCATGGCATTCAAATTATCATGATGGAATTAATCAAGTTGAATAATAACTACCAGGTACAAAGGTTTATAACAAAATAGCAATGCATGATAATTGAAAACAAAATAATAAATAAATAGATTTGAAAATTATATTCAACATGATAAGTGGATATGACTTGCCTTGGTCTTGCTCAGTTACCAACTCTTAGTCTTCAGATCCTGCTTCAGTGCCTTCAAAGACGTTATCTAAGGAGAGAAAAAGTGAATAAAATATAAATAAAATCCAAATAAACTCTAAAAACTTTAAAACTAGAACCAAAATATAGAGCACAATTTTAGATGAATTTATCAAAAATAATCAGGTCAATCAGAACTAGGATAGACAAGAACGGGTTCTCGAAAGATTTAAATCTACAGGAAAAAGGAAAAATGAAATCTAATTTCTTTTCTAGAATTACCTTTCTAAAGGAAATTCCTAATTATGACATCAGCATTTAATTTAGTTTTTAGCTAAATTATTTTTTAAAGGAAAATAGGATTTATGATGTCATCGCTGACGTGTCGACTTACTGGACTGCTAGGGCTGACGTGCCATGACATGTGGCACCTAGAGCTGAGGTGGTTTTGACATGGCTGCTAACTCGGCTACCTACATGGCTGGCTCACGAGTCTACAACACAGTTGATCAGGCAATGAGGTCTCGATTTTTCGATAGAATGATAACTTTGATTTGGAGGAGAACGACTTCGACGATGCAGGCTTCTAACCGGCCATGATCAGAACACCAAGAAATCGCTACACCACGAAGGTATATTCCTACATGTAATCGAAGAACATGCAAGAACAATATAACAAACAATATGAATTGCAAATATATAAATTGAGTTCAAAAAGGTGGGATTCCGTAGAGGTTCTTTACGGTTGGTCTAGTCGACACAAGCGAAGAACAAGAGTTTTCACAATGGAAGCTAAGCAAACGAAACTCAAGGAAACTAGAAGGGTGCGGCCTCCTTAAATAGGGGGTGGGAAAGCCGTACAAAACTAAGAAATAAGGGGTGTTACTATTTTGATACTATTCACATGAACAGTAAGGCCGTGAATAGCATGGGCTAAGAGAGGGGGCGTCTTCCTCTTAGGCCCAAGCATTACAAGGCCCAATTTGGCCTAAACAGGTGATTTAACACCTTCTTTTAATGATTATAGTGTGCACAGAAGGAATTTGGAGATAAGATTAGATCTTTTAGAAAGAGGACGAGAAAATCTTTCCAACAAGTACTTGTGGATCTTAAACGGACTCCGTATGTGAAAGTTATGCACAATTGAAGTTAGGCTTGTCAGGTTAAATCCGAATTGATTTGGAGGCCGAATTTGATTTCAAAATGTACTCAACTTGAACTCTTGCTTTACTTGGACCAAAAGTGACATGGTGACCTTGAGGAAGAGTTGGGAAAGTTGTCGACTTGGTCTTGATATGCCGGTTGGCTTCCCTTTAGGTGGACCCCAACTACAAGCTCGTAGTGTTGATGCAATCCTCCTTGTATAACTACACAAAATATTATCACCATTAGGTAGCATCATATTCTCATTTAAAATATGTTAAATCTGAAGAAACAAATTCACCTTTAGTTCAATTTTAATACTGGGTGCTATGGTAGTATTTGTTTGTGGCATGGTCGCATCAACAGTGCTACTGTCAAGTTGGACCCACATGTTAGTGGCTCAGCTCATGTGGACTAGGTCTACGGAGAAGATGAAGAGGTGCCGGGCGTGAGTGTGACTGGTGTCATAGCTGACATCGGTGGTGTGTGAACTAAAGCTTCGCTTCGGTCGCCGAGCGGGCGTGGGCGACACGCCAAGGGGCGGTGGACCGAGGTGGCGGCGGTCGACCGACGTGCGAGGACGGACAGTGGAGCAAGGCAAGTGTAACAGCCCAAATTTTTAGTAAAATAAAAAAATCAATTAATTAAAATAAAATTAAACTTAAAATAAGTATTTTTGTGCCTAAATTTTAAATTTGGTTTTGCCTGGATTTCTTTTTTTGAAAAAAACTGATTTAAAAAGTATTTTAAGTGAAAACCTAAAAATAATTATTATTAAAAGGAAATTTTTATTTTCTATAAAAATCTTACTTTAAATTAATTATTTGGATTTATTTGGCTCTTATTTGATTTTTCAGAGTTGTCTGGAGTTTAAAATGTATTTTTGAAAATAAAAAGTATTTTAAGTATGAAAGTTAGATACCAACATTAATTGTAAATATTTTTATTAAGTCCAAAATATATCTAGGAGGTTCTCTGAAGTTTTCTGGAATTTTTAGAAGTTATTTGGTATTTTTCTGAGCTTTAATGCATTTTCTAGCAATTTCTGAAAAACTGGAAATCAAAAATAAAATTAAATCCTCCTCCCCTCCCACTCCGGCCGCCACGTGGACGGCCTGGATCTCGCCACGTCGGCACCTCGGCCATCCGCTCCATCCCGCCTACCCCCTCCCGATGGCCGCCACGTCGCACCCCTCCCCATCCGGCCGCCGCGCGCGCCTCCCTTCCTCTCTCTCACTGCCACCCGACGCCACCGGCCAGCCGCCTCCTCTCCCCCTCGCTGCGCCGTGGGCCCGGCCTGTCAGGCCCGTCTTCCCAGCGGCACCCTTCCCCTTCCTCGCGCCGCCGCCGCCCGCAACCGGCCGCCCCGCCCTAACCGGTCAAGCCTCCCCCAGCGCGCCGCCCACCTCCCTCTCCCCTCCCACACGACTCGCACCCCGCGCCCACCTCCTTTCCCCCATTTGCGCACCGGCCACCCCTAACCGCCCGCATTGACCGACCCGCTCCCCCTCGCCCCTATTTAACCCCCGCCCGAGCTTCGCCTCCTCCCACCGCCCTCCAATTCTTTCCTCCGCCGCCCGAACGCCGTCGCGCCGTGTGCCTTTGCCGCCGCCGTCGCCTCTTCCTCCGGCGAGGAATTGCTGGAGCCTCGAGCCCCGCTACGCCCCGCCACCGCCTCCGCGAGCTTCACCGCGCCCGTGCGCTCCTCGTGCACCCCTCGGCCGTGCCTCCCCGCCGCTGGAAAGCCGTCGTCACCGGGAGACCCGAGCGCATCGCCGCCTCTGCTCGCTGCCGTTCACCGCCGGTAAGGCCGCACCCACCGCCGTGCCCGTGCGCCACCCAGGCCACCCTGTCCACGTCAGCCGCCATGCAGCTGCGTGGCACGCCACGTCGGCGCCGCGTCAGCCCGTCCTGCCCCATCGGCGCCACGCGGGCAAGCATGCCACCTCGGCATCCCCTGGGTCCGTGGGCCTGGTCCATGGACCAAGGGCCCACATGTCAATGGGCTGCCCGAGAATTTCCCCTAGGGCTGACGTCAGCTGGCGCGTTAAACCCATTCCGGCCGAAAAAGAAATTCCTTGCTGATGCAATGCTGACGCCATAAATCTCTTTTTTAGTAGAAAAATAATTCCAAAAATCCTCTTTTTCCATTTTCCCTCTTTTCAAATTTCCCGGAGCCCGTTCTCCTTCATCCTAACTCCGATTTAGCCCATTCAAATTTCTAAATTCATAAAAAATTCTCCTCTATACATTTCTAGCCTCAATTCAAATATTTTAAGTCAATTTGAATTTATTTGAATTTGGTGGGTTATTTTCGCGTGTCGACTTCGACGATTCGGGAAATTTCTTCGACGAAGATTCAAACCAAGTTCAAGGGCAAGGCAAGTCACACTCCTTGATCATGTTGATCCCAGTTTTCAAAATAAAATTATGTTGATTTAAATTATATTGCATGCATATTTTTATTCAATGTATTTCAATTCAGTTTTAAATATAGTTAATGCCTACTTGTTAATTCCTCCATTGATATTGAATTCCTTATACCTTGTCTCCCTAGATCAAACCCTAGTTGGTACATTAGTATTGGCTAGAGGAATATTACATCAAATGCTTAGACCTGCTTAGTTATATTATTTGTTAAACCACAAATTTTCCAATGAAAGGACGTAAAACCTCGTTCATTAAACGCATGAAAGTGCTAGGTGCATTAGTTAAACCAAAAGGCATTACTAACCACTCATATAAGCCAAACTTGGTTTTAAAAGCAGTTTTCCATTCATCTCCTAATGTCAATCTTATTTGGTGGTATCCGCTTCTCAAGTCTACTTTAGAAAAAATGATAGAACCACTTAACTCATCAAACATGTCATCTAGCCTGGGAATACGATGACGATACCTTATTGTGATGTTGTTAATGGCTCTACAATCTACACACATGCGTCAACTGCCATCTTTTTTTGGAACCAAAATAACTGGAACAGCACAAGGACTAAGGCTCTCACGTACATACCCGCGGTCCAAAAGGTCTTGGACTTGGCGCTGAATCTCCTTAGTCTCCTCGGGGTTGGTTCTATAGGCAGCTCGATTTGGCAAGCTCGCTCCAGGAATCAAGTCAATCTGGTGCTCAATCCCTCGAATGGGTGGAAGTCCTGGAGGTATCTCGGCGGGAAACACGTCACTATATTCCTGCAAAAGGTTAGTGACAGAAGGTGGCAAAGTGCTAGCTATTTCATCAGTGAAAAATAAAGCATCTTTGCATACCAAAGCATAGCACACATCATTAATCTCTGCAAGATCAGATTTAGTAGTAAGCATAACATGATTTTTCAATTTAATTCCTTGTTGTTTTTCAGTTTTAGCATCAACTTGTTTAGTTTCACTAGCAACTCTCTCTCTATCAACTTGTACAATTTGTGCAGGGGTCATAGGTAGCAAAGTAATTTTTTGTCCCTTATGCATAAGTGTATATTTATTACTTCTACCATGGTGTGTAGCATCATTATCAAATTCCCATGGACGACCCAATAAAAGAGAACAAGCTTGCATTGGTACCACATCACAATCTACAAAATCAGAATATGTACCAAGGGAAAAATGCACCCGGGCTGTTTGTGTTACCTTTGCCTTACCCGAGTCGTTGAGCCACTGAATATGGTACGGATGTGGATGTGGTCGCGTGGTCAATTCAAGCTTCTTAACCAAATCAGAACTCACCAAGTTGTTGCAGCTCCCTCCGTCAACGATGACTCGCGCACACCGATTTTTAATGATGAAGAAAATCTGAAACAAGTTATGGCGCTGCAGCTTCTCTCCTTTCTCCATCTGTGTACTGAGAACTCGCTGTACAATGATGGCTCGATGATTGCCTGCGTTGTCTATGCCTAAAGAAAGACCATCTTCATCATGATCATCGTCCGAGGCAGCTTCATCAACAATGTCTTCCTCTATATCAGAAGTGCTAATGTAGTCTCCATCTTCTGTAGCAATGTATGCCCGCTTGCTAGGACAATCCTTCTGCACGTGACCAAGTCCATGGCAGCGGTGGCACTGAATGGAAGAAGAACGCCCGGTGGAAGCCACAGATGATGCACTCTTGGCCAGTTCCTGCAAACGAGTCTTACCAGATTCCATGGTGCGTGCGGCCGAAGGTGGAGGAGCTGAAGAACGTGTGCTCGCTGGTGGAGCTGGAGGACGAGCACTTGACGAAGGGAACGGCTTCGTTGGCGGTGTCGTCGTCTTGGGCGTGAAGGAGCTGCTGAAGTTGCTCCTGCTCCTTGGCGGCTGTCGTCCCTGCAATTCTTTTTCTGCAAGCATAGCAAGCTGGAACAAATGGTTGGTAGTAGTAAATTCTTTATAATCAACAATATCCTGAATTTCACGCCTCAATCCACCATAGAAACGACACACTTTATCCTTTGGATCCTCTACTACCCCACAACGAATCATGCCCTCTTGAATCTCTGCATAATATTCTTGGACAGACATATTACCTTGCTCTAAGCGCTGCAATTTCTTACGCAAATCACGTTTATAAGAAGGAGGAATAAAACGATCACGCATTGCTTCTTTTAGTCTATCCCATGACTCAGGTTGTAGATGCAAATTAGCTAATTCTTGCCACCAGATTATAGTAAAATCTTTAAATTCACTAGTAGCTTGTCTAACCTTATGATGATCAGGTACAAGGTGGGAAGCAAATTTTTGTTCTACTGTCATCTCCCAATCAAGATATTCCTCAGCATCATATTTTCCATAAAAAGGTGGTATGGTGAATTTAATTTTAGCATAAGGATCATCATTATTAACATTACCACGATTGCGCTGATTTCCATTACCTCTCATACCTGTACGGTTGGGTTGAAGGCCTCGACGCAGGGTGTTCTCGCGTGTCGCCCTCTCATCAACCTTACCATTTCCCCCGAAGACAACATCGTCGTTGTGGATCTCGTCGTCTTCCTCTTCTTCGTTGACGTCGCTGGTCTTTGGAAGGTTGGTCTCAAGCTGTTGAACCTTACCGGTCAGTGTGGACATGCGCCTGTCCACACTCTCAAGCGAATAGCCGACATCCTTCATGGCGTTTTTAACTACATCCGTTAGCTTGGGCACCTCTGCTAGCATCTGCTTCTTCAGGTCCTGCAAGTCACTTTTCAAAGCAGGCTCGTCGTTTGGCATGATTAGTTATCAAATAAAAGCCCTATCAACTATTTATGGGTTGGTGGAATCACACCCTCACACACGTCTTACCAAGTTCTTACCAATGCAAGCAGTGGATGGTACAACCGGCGGCTGGTTCGTGATACCTGTGAGGAAGTGGCACCAAAATTGCAAGGGTCTTTTTCTGTACTGATCTGAAGAATATGTGGAGCTTGGAAGGCACACAAAGAGAAAAATATGTATATGTGGCACACAAGTCAGTAACAGATAGCAATGCTGAATTATAGTCCCAAATACCTATTCTCGTTGCTGGCCTAAGGTGTTCCAAGTACCAGGTGTGTGACAAACAAGGTGGTGAAACAAGTATGATAGACAGCAAGAGTATCTGAATCAAGGACCAAGACAGCACACGCTAACACAGCTCACTTTGCCCTTCTCTATGTGCTCCTCTAGATATTGTTCCTCTTTTGCCCTTCTCTTTTTTTCTATTTTTTGGGTTGTCGTTGTTTTTTTGGGAAACTTTGACTTTTTCTTTTTATTTTTTGATATTTTTTCTTCACTTAGGAGCACACAAGAAGTAACCACAGAAAATTTGAGTTCAAACAAGTGAAAGACGTGGCATGTGGAATTATCTTTCCATGCATATGTGGGTCGTCGAAAACGTAGTCCGTATGCGTCCTGGACGTCCGTTTTACTGTAGGCTGGTCCTGAAGGCCGAGGCAGACTCGAACTCGAGTTGGACTGGGCCTCCGGCTTGACTCGGACGTCCTTGCTGGTCTTCTCCGCCTCCACACCTCTCTCCATGTACTTCATGACCCTCTCCAATGTTCCTAAGCAAGATAACATCATTAGGTAGCAATCTATTCTCAAAACTATGAAAAGAATCGCTTAAGAATGAGCTCACCTCTAGATTTAATTGTCGCATGCGAGCTCGGGTCATTGGACCTTGCATAACGGTTGGAGGATCAGCGGTTGCATCCGAAGAAGTGGTGTCCTCATCAGGAGGGAGTCCCGATCAGAGACGGCGGACCTGATAGGTAGGACTGGCGGGTTAGCGAGAGAGAAAACAGACGGCACGGATGCAAGGAGGCACGGCTGGATGGGCGAGACGCATTGGGCACGGGGCAAGCCGAGGCGGACTGGGCTAGAGAGAAGCTAGCCGGGCTCACTAGGCCGACTAGGCCTAGAAGAAGATGGGTTTCGACCCAAAGGCCTTTTAGGAAATTAAGGGATTTTCCAAATTTTAGAAATTAAGATTAATTCAATTGAGCACTAAAAATAGCAAAAAGCTCGAAAATATTCCAAAAAAAATCAGAAAAACCCTTGAAGCACAAGGAATCTAAATAAAATATTTTCAATAATAATTGAAGTTTAATTAATCACATTAAATCTTTTTAATTCATAAAAAATCAATTGAAGTTTTAATTTATTCCAGAAAAATCCAAATGGCGAATCTTATTTTGAAAATTTCAAAAGAACTCTAAAAAATAGGATGTTATAGTCACAAAGGAGACCACCGCTGCTGTATTATGACTAAAGCTAGAACAAATCTGCATAATCAAGGATTTGACCAGCAATATGCTTGTGAAGCAGAAGCTTTTCTCGCTTAGATTCGTAAAACACATATCTGCATTGAACCACTTGACCAACATTAATGATATACTCGCTGATCTTAAAGCAATGGTGGTCAAATATGATGATCTGCTTGGTTCATTCCCTATGTTCAAAGACACAATTTTTTACAGTCAGGACCCTAAAGGTGGTTTATGATGCTCTGCATGCAAAGGAGAAGCTGAAAACTATGGTGTCGAGCGAAAGCTTGAGTTCGCATGCAAAATGTTCGTCTGTTCGTAGAAGACAAACTAGGAGGTCTCTAACCAGGGATTTCATGAGCAAAAGAAAAATTCAAGGCATTTCTATGTTAAAGAACAAAAAGTTATGTTGTTATGGCAAGAAAAATGGCCACGATATATCCGAAACTGGGAACTCGAGAACAAGGAGAAAAGAAACAACAGTTTCAATTAAGATCAACAAGATAAAGAAGTCAAAGCCACCATTGTTACTAAAGAAGGTTCTGAAGGAGATGTCCTTATTTCCTTTGCCAGTGATTCCAAAACCAATGATGAATGGATTGTTGATTCAGCCTGCACTTTTCACATGGTTTCAAACCATGATTGGTTCATTAACTATGAAGCGACCCCGAGTGGATTAGTGTTAATAGGAGATAATACTCCATACAAGATTACTAGCATTGGTTCTGTCTAGATCAAGATATTTGATGGTACCATAGAACCCTATAAGAAGTGTGACATATTCCAAGTTTGAAAAAGAGTCTTATCTCATTAAGTACTCTTGATGTAGAGTGTACAAGTTTTCAAGAAGAGGTGGAGTCCTGAAGGTCTCCAAAGGTGCTTTTGTTGTGTTGAAACGCGATATGAAAGCAACGAATTTATATAATCTTCAAGGCACTACTCTGCTAAAAACCAATGTTGTTTCTTTGAGCAGATTGTTCGATACCGATTGGACTTATTTATGACACATGCGTCTAGGACACATGAGTGAAGTTGGCATAAAAGTGTTGTGCAAAAGATGTTCACTTGATGGTAAAGGTGTCAACAAGTTGAAGTTATGTGAACAATGTGTCTTTGGCAAACAGAAGAGGGTAAGTTTCAACATTGCTACTCATTTTTCAAAAGACATATTGGATTATGTTCACTCTAGTTTGTGGGGGAGAATCTCGTGTTCCATCCCCTGGAGACGCAAACTACATGCTGACTATCATTGATGACTATTCAAGAAGAGTTTGGACATACTTCATCAAACACAACTTAGATGTGTTCAAGACATTCAAAGAGTAAAAGATTATGATAGAGAAACAGACCGGCAAGTATGTCATGAAACTTCGAATAGATAATGGCTTGGAGTTTTGCTTTGAGATAATTTGAAGCATTGTGCCGATCGGAAGGCATCGTGAGGCACTATACTATTCTGGGTACACCACAACATAATGGTGTGGCCAAGGGCATGAATAGAACTATCATGAAAAAGGTGCACTGTATGTTGTTGACATTAGGTCTGTCAAGGAGTTTTTAGGCTAAAGCCGCTTCCACTACATATCATTTGATAAAACCGAACACTACCATAGACAAAAAAACTCCAATTGAAAAGTGATCAGGTTCTCTCGCCGACTACTCAAATTTAAGGATTTTTGGCTGTCACGCTTATGCCCATGTCAATAAGAACAAATTAAAGCCATGAGCTATTAATTGCATCTTCCTAGGCAATAAATCTGGTGTGAAAGGTTACAAATCGTGGAATGCTAAAACTAGAAAGGTAGTCATGAGCAGAATTGTTACATCTGATGAGTCTGTTATGATAAAAGAAAATATGACCAGTGCTGCTCCCAAGATGCAGTAGAAGACTAGCATGCAGTTAGAGCATATTATTGATTCAGAATTCTCACCAGATGCTGACAAAGAAAATTCACAGGAAGTCCATGTTCAAGCTTTGACTAGTAGTCATCCAACAGGATCCGATCAAAACCAACAATCCATTGTAGCTGATCGGGTAAGGAGAACTATTCAGCCTCCAAGGAGGTTAATGAAAGAAGCCAATGTTATGGCTTATTGTTTAAATCTGGTAGAAGATATTGAAGGGACCACTGAACCTTCAACATATTCAGAAGCCATTTATTCTGATGAGTCAGAGAGGTGGATAACTACCATGCATGAGGAAAAAAATCTCTTGAGAAGAACTCTACTTGGGAACTAGTCACGCTCTCGATTGAAAAGAAACTCATATGCTGTAAGTTTATTTACAAGAAGAAGGAATGCATATCACTGATAGACTAGGTCAAGTATAAGGCGAGCTTGTTGCAAAAGGATATAGCCAAATGCCATGTATTGATTTCAAATATATTTGTTCTCCTGTAGTAAAGCATAGTTTCATTTATACTCACTCAGCACTATGGCTATACATGATTTTGAGCATAAGCAACTGGATATTAAGACCGTGTTCTTATATGGAGAATTGAAAGAAGATATCTATATGGAGTAGACAGAAAGTTTTGTCATCCTGGGAAAGAAGGTTTTTGTTTGCAAGCTAAAGATACCTATTTAAGGGTTGAAGCAATCATGTAGACAGTGGTACAAAAGATTTAACTCATTTATGATCTCTTAAGGGTTTAATAGATCTGACTATGATATCTGTATTTATTTGAAGACCATCAACGGTTCAGCTATCTATTCGCTACAGAAGGAATTCAGCTCAAGGTGCAGATCATTGTATTTTGTGATCTGAATCTGGTTAGATCCAACCACTACTAGTCTTTCAAACTACTTGAAGAGTTCGATCGATGATCATCTTCGAGTCCATAATGCACCGACCTGCATCAGATGTGGTGCTCTATGGTGTGTGCATCGACTGGAGTCAGACGTAGCTACTCAAGGCATCTTCCAACTAAAACTATACACTGTTATCTTCTAAGACTCTCCGAGCAGGGGTACTGTTCCTGTCTTTGAGAAGGTTGTTATTTTAGTTTTTGAGTAGATCTCTATTTCATTGCCGACTAGGACTCTGTTCCTTTGTTCGTTAGGGACTCTGATCCCTAACTTATATGTGTGTGTACCCCTATAATCACATGGCTAAGACACATTGAAGTTTTTCGTACTTGTAATTTCTCCTTATATAGTGATTTAACCGATTGCGCGTCCATGGTTTTTCACTCAAAGGGTTTTTTACGTTAAATTTGTATCTCGTTTTCTTGCTTGTTCTTTGTTGTTTCATGCTTTGTCTTGTCGATTTCATAACATATGAAATTTTGGGGAAGATTGATGTTGAATTGTGTTCATGAATGATATTTGAGTTTCTTTCAATCATCCAACTCTTGGAGCTTGTATTTGTTAGAGTGTACTACTCTTTTTTCTTATTAGTCATTCAGTGTCTTGTGTTTCTATTGGTTGCTTTCAAGATCTTACTTTGGCAGTGAATATCTGATGCTGATCTGACTTGTTGCCTTCTCTTTTCCTTCTCGCCTTGAACATTTGGCATTGCCTTAGATGAAATTTCAGTTGTTAGATATTACTTTGTAGTGGAACTTTGAAACAAAAACCATTTCGATTTTGGTTCAAACAAGGCAAGAAGTGAACAGTACACTTGGCAATCGTATATCCTGAGCAAGTTCAAAACATACTTCAAGAGAAGAACATCAGCATCATGGAACATGAAGAAAACCCACACTATTCCTTTAGGGAATGCTTTCAACCCCAGCTACATCATAAACATGATCTATCAGATCTCTCATTCACACTGTAACATCCACAACACTTCCTCTCTCTCTCTATATATATATATAAACTTCACGCATATGCATGCTAAAAGATCAAAAACCTCACACGGTAAGGAATTAATAAGCCATTTGATCAGTGAAGGTGGTTATCTCCTCAAATACAGGCAGTCGCCTCGACCTGAATGGCCTCCACTCATTCATCACAAAATCTAGTCTCTCCATGATCTCTCTATTGACACTTAGCCTGACATCTAATGGTGATGGAACATGCATCATTGGGCTGAGCTCATGGAGCAGCTGTCCAACTAGTCCAACCACCTTATCATCGTCCGATCCGGAGATTCTGCATAGTAGAACACCCTTAAGCCTTGCTCCTCATGACTGCCTTGCTTGATTAGGCACAAGCCAAGGTTGTGTGCCCTGTTGGCATCAGGCTCAACAGTTTGTGCCTTGCGATGCACCACTTCAAGGGCTTCATAGTTTTTCTGCTGCATGTAAGCCCAGCCAAGATTGTCTGTAGAGGATTGATGTTGGCAATCAAAGGTGAAACTTTTCTATAAGATATTCAAAATCTTTACTCAAGTGACTATAATAGTTACTAAGTTCAGATCACACCAACACAACGAGACAAAACAACACTAGCAACAAGAGACAATAAAATTAGCAGCCTTCTACATAGGGCCGGTCTGACCGCCATTGATGGGTTGGTCAGACCACCGTTGATGGGCAAGTCTAACCATTGGCTGAGCGGACCGTCGGCCTGAGATCGGTCACACCGGCTAGCCTATCTCACCATAGGTCTAGGGCTAGTTCCCTGTTTCTAGACCTAAAAGCCTCTTGAGACAAAAAAAACTCAAATATTAAGAATTTGCTCAAATCTCATTTAAACACTTTCAAATTTTATATGAGACTTGTCCAAGGCAGTAGAAACCTAACCAATAGGCCATCATTTCAAGCTTGGAAGAGAGGTTTTAGAAATGAGGTCACTCTACATTTGAGAAAAGGGAAGGTTGAACTTGTCGAAATTATTGCATGGCTAGAATCATTATAGTGGTTGTTTAAGGCTTGAAAATTTTGTACATATTGTAACTTTTTTTATTAACATGTCGTAGTAGGAGACTCCCCTACTGTTTTCCTCTAAAAAGAATCAAAAGGTTCTTAGGCTCGAGTTCACCAAATGTCCATAAATTCAAAATCACAAATCTAGCAAGGACTCAAATGAAAACATGATTGAGACAAAACTTGGATATATTTTAGTGGAGGATGAGGTTTACATACTCACGAATGATTACAAGGTATAGCCAAAGTACTACTCTTTCCTCTCTCAATATCTCTCTCACAACTATGGAAGAAGACAAAGTGGTAGAGCAAAACTAAAACCTAGAATCCTTGAGGCTAAACCTCCTCTCATCCCCTCTAAATAACCAGCATAACCCTAATTGCTAACCCATTAAACTTACCGAGGAAACCTGTCAACCCCACTAACATGAGTTTTATACACTTACACATGCTTCGTAAAGCATTTACAAGGTTCAACATGCTAACTCTTTAGTGATTGATCCACATGTCTGTTCCAACTCTCCTTGACCTGAACAAGTTTTGGCCAACTATTAAAATACCCTTGATGAAGCTTTCAGGCACCTTCCCTTAAATTCGTCTTCATCTTCACCTCAAAGCATCTCCATGTGCTTTGACATGTAGCCCATAGTGCCCAATGACTAGCCGCCACATCTTCATGTATTCGAACTCCCTCGAACCATCTTTACATACATCGATCTTATCACTTGGCGCACCACGCAGTTGGATCGCAGCTTCTGAAATTCAGAAATTTCGTCCTAGCAGAAGTTCCGCCGTTGAACACGCGATACTTTAGATTTCCGTGAGGTTAAGTTTTTCAGTGGTCACTCTCTGGAAAAAACATACTGCTCAGAGGTCAGAACTTCTGGATTTTGGAAGTTCCGTAGTTTTCACATCGGTACTTCCAATTTTTTTGACAGAGCACAGCTTTGATATTCAATTTTAGTTTTAATTGCATGCATGATCTTAAATTGATTCATATGGCACAAGAATATGCTATCAAGTTATTAACCATGATCCCTCTTAATAGTATGGCATTTATCCTATAATCCGATCTTCCCACCTTTCTCCTAAGACTGGCAAAATAAAAAAGGGATCATAAACTATTTACCTTTGTCTTGAATCACTTTGAATCCACATGTAATCCTTTTCATGCATCTCACACTTGTCTTTGGGACTAAACCTTCCAAACACTTAGTACACATGTTAGTCCCATTTTCTCGTAATGTCATTAATTACCAAAACCATCTTTTTAGGGCCCCAGATGCTTTCAATACCTCTTTGTGGCTTGTTGGAATAAGGTGATGGTGCTATTCTCTCTTTCCTTGAGTTAAGAGCAAGCTCTTTCCTCTATTTTGTACATGTGTTGCACTTAGTGAGTTGGAGAGACAAAAGCTTGTGCATGAGTTGCATTTGGTGGTGGACTTCATGTCCTTTGAGTTGTGATACTTGATTTATTCGAGTGAGCGTCTCTGACTTGTTACTCTTGGAGGTTACTGACTCTTAGATAGCTTTGAAGGCATGGTGATTTGGTGATATTCTCAAGAAGCTTGTGAGAAGGCCCAACTCGTTGCAAGTGATGTGGTGCTTGCCATCTCCGGAGTGGAGGAAGAGCAACTCTAGTGAATTTGAGGTGGTTGGTTTAATTCATGGAGCCGGTCTAATTCGTTTAGGATTAGCTTAACATGGATTAGGAAAAATATCGATAAGTTTCCGAATATCACAGTAAAACATCATGTATGAAATTGAGGTGTGCTTTCTTGAGCTTAATTTACTTCTTGCAATCTACATTCATAGAAATTGAATTATTTGTTTGGCAACCTAGGATTGCAAACCTCGACCTAGAAGTAAATTATTGGTGTACTTAGGTAAACTTAGTTGTTTTAGACCTTAATTGTGTAAAACCTATTTAATTTACATTTCTGCATTGCAACTTGGTTTTAGCCAAAAGAAATTTTAGAACCATCTATTCGCCCTCTCTAGTCGGCCTTCTCAATCTTACATCGACCTAAACCACTTAGGCCACCGTCGCGATTTCACACACCGCCACTTTGCTGGTATTGAGAAATTTATCAAAATGCCCCTCTGCCGTCCTTCCATGAAGTTTCACGTTTTCTTTGCTTTGAAATAGCCCCGTGCTTTATCTTCGACTCCATACATCCCCAATGACTCCCTGCCAAGCCTCTTATACATCCAGATCTCATCGAACCATCATCGCTTATAGACAAGCCCAAGTAACTTAGTACGCCACACACCTTTCCACGCACCATGACAACACTCGGCTCCTCTGACCATTTTGAACCTTAGCTCTTTTCTGAGTTTAGTCTCGATCCACCTCATGGTTTTTCATCATGTCTACCACCAGTAGCTCCTACTCCAGTTCCTTGTATTCCTAGCTTGTAGCCACTCCGCTAGCCTTAGTCATCTTTCGGTAGAACCTTGATCGCTCTGGACCTCAGCTCCCCTAACTTAGTTCTGATCCCTTCTGTCTCACCATGATCTAGCTTCGGAGTCCTACAACCAACAACAACCACCAAACCATCATGTAACACCGCCCAACACAAAATCATTAATTGACACAATTGATGATCCAAGAATCCTTATCTTCCATCAAAACATCTCTGCATGTTTTGACACATAGTCTGTGGTGCCCAATGACTAGCTGTCATATCTTCACATATTCGAACTCCGTCGAACTGTCGCTACGTGCATCGGCCTCGTCACTCGGCACATTACATGCACCAACTCGTCTCTTCATGATCCTTGTCCTCTTTGTACTTTTCATTTCAGCTACATAGCCTTATCTGGACTTATACGACCGTTTGGATCTTAGCACCCCTGCCTAGTATCAGTCTATTGTCGTTGGCTGCTAGCATTTTTTAAGCCATCTGCACATTCAAAGATCAATCAATCATGTCGAATATAAGTTCTATGCACTTGACTCACATTAGTCAAAACAATATATCGTGCAACACAACACAACCAAACACCGGCACCGATGTTGTACACACACTCAAACCACTCTCATATTTATTCCTATCAACACCCTAGACATGTCTAAGGTACTCTAGACATGTTTGGCCTCTTGAGAAGCCAGTCTGATCGCTGTGTCACTGTCGGTCAGACCACCCAATACTGGTTAGACTGTCATCCCTATGACAGTACTCTGAACATTGTAATAGATATAAAATCAAACTCAAAGTTTGACAACAAAGTATAAAAAAAATAAATACTCATCACATAATATAAGGTGACTTTTATATGGTCTTACACTTTCAGCACTGGGTAGAGACGAGTTACCAAATAGAAACCAAATATGAGATGGCAACAATGAGAAAGGACAAGCAGTCTAGTGGTATCATACAAGATAAGCAAAACGGAGCAAATAAAAGCTAGTGAGTACTTCACGTGACCAACAGAATCTACACACACCAAGAAAGGGCAACAATATATACCATAAAAGGTTGTTATTTTATACAAAGCCCTCATGAAATTACTAGTTAGTACAGTCGTAGACTTGATGATCTGTACTAGGAGTAGTTTGGTTTCTAGATTAAAATATGAAAAGATAATGTTGGGTGAAAAAAGAGGTGGTTATACTACAACTCCAATACTAAGTACTGAGTGCAGCCACCTGGACTAGTTAGGATGGAGTAATCAATTGCGAAGACAAAGGGTGTGTTTTTTTGTTCATAGCTTAACGTTTTATAGTGGCTAGTTTGTAAATGAAGTGTCTTTTTAATGTTGTATCTATAAGTGATTGTAGTAGATACTGTCTCGACTTCATTTATATCAGCTAAAATCGCACGTAAATATATTTTTCCGTGCTCTCCCGCGCGAACAATCAGAATTTAAAAATTAAACAAAAAATTATAAACTATAGTTAAAAAAACTCACTCAAAAATTAAGTAAAGATTCACCGATAAAGAAGACATCAAGGTGGCCAGTTTGGTTATTTTTTTATCACTTTTTTAACGCGAGTTTTTTTAGATTTTGAGACGAGATACAAAATCCGTACGAACCAATCATACTCGTCGCTCAATGCTTTGCTCAAAGAAATTGCGCCAAATAACGGTGATACTTTAGTCGTTACGTTGTTTAAGTAGGGAGAGTGGGGTATGTGTGCGCGCTGGTGATCATTTAGGCTTATTTTTTTATAGTTTATGGTTAAAAAGCACTGTAGCTAGCTGAAAAAATATTGTAGCTGACAGAGACTTATTTACCATAATTAAATTTTAAAAAATATAAAAAATATGTTAGCCCATTACATATAATACAAACAAATACGGGAAAAAAGAACCGGCAAAAAAGCTCATAAAAAAGCTAAAAGTTCAAATAAAGACGAAATTTATAAATAATGTAAAATAAACTAGAAGCTAAAAATTAAAGCCAAAACGATCACCACCGACTCTCTAAAAACGGTGATTTGAGTTGTTTCAACTGCACATGAGGTACAGAGAAAGGTCCATGCTAAGGACCAAAGACCAATATGTCCTGCACTAAGGCCTTGTACGGAATGTGAAAATTTTGATGCCAATTTTAAAGTAAAAAAACATTACAGTCATAACGTTTTCTATGAACTTCGCTCAAGATTCGTGCATTCCATACGGAGCTAAGGGTTAAGCAGGTACGGTGGCGCTCTTTATTTATCCAAACACTAACGGATTCAGCTCTAGAGTCGGTTACTTTTCGACTCATAGTTTATAATTTATATTTTTTTAAACAAATAAATAAAACTATTTTTTATTATTTTTTTAAAATGATTTATCTGTACAACTTTTTGAAACGGCTTATTAATTTATCGATATTCGGTCACTAAAAAAACCATAAAAAAGATGGCTACCTTGGAGAAGATACACTAACTGTCAATGGATCCGAAAACAATTTCCACTCTCTAGTCTTTTGTAAACTCTACATCAAGGAAAGATGATGCATCCACAGCATCTACGCCCCCCGTGGGGCATGTACCGCAGAGGTATATACGGCGATATGTTCTTTTAACGAAAGATTGGAATAACCTTCATCATCGTCTCAAAGTGCGTACAAGGGAAGAGAGAAAGAAAGAAAGAAAGAAAGAGAAAGGCACCTGATTCGTAGATCGATCACATGCATCTGCCAGGATATACGCGCTTTTTAAAGGATCTACATGCATGAGCAATGAGTAGATTACATGAACGAAATCAAAGACGGCCGTATTTGACCGGGGCTTTCCGCCGGGAAGATGCACGATGGATTGATGGCTCCTCAGGCCGTGCCGTCTGGGAAAGAAGGAAACTGTAGGGGGGCTCTTTTGGAAAATCTCTCGGAACAAGAGAATAAAAAAGCCTCTGCTACTAACCTTACATAATTTATGCCCCGCTCATTTCGATTTAAGCTTTTGATTTCTGGTTTATTTTTTACTATTCGTAAATTTTATCTTTTTTCTAAACTTTTGCCTTTTTTGAGTTTTTTGCTAGTTCTTTTTTCCCATATTCGTTTGCGTTGTCAGTGATAAGCTAACATATTTTTTCTATTTTTATTTTTTTGAGATTTAATTACGCCAAATAAGCTACATTTAGCTGCAGTGTAATTTTAGTCAGCTACAGTACAATTTCAGCCAGAAGCCACTATTTTTCAACCCAACCGAGCGGGGCCAAGTCCCGTTCAATCTGGCTTTTTAGTAGCTTCTGGCCGTTGATTTTTGAATAAAATTATACTGCAATAATTTTTATTTTTTAAAAAACCATTATATATCTATAGATAATATAAAGTAAAAACAAAAAAGCTAAAATTAAAAAGCTTGTTGGTTTCTCGCTCCAGAGACCAAAGCCGGAATGAAGGGGCTCTAAACGCCATCGGTGGCTAAAGCGAATCCAATGGTGGTGGCATTATGCGGTTTCAGGTCACCGTGGCCGGGCCTCGTAAAGAAGCAATCCGCCAATGGGAAATTTTTGTGTTTTCTGTAAAGGAAAATGCTGAAGTCCGAATAGATCGATCATGTTTACTCGGTAGTTATGTTTTTTTTGGTTGAGTTGGTCATTGCATGATACAGGATGTATGGTTACAGAGAAGAGAAAGAACTTGAGTTCAAGACCTGTCTAATACGTTCACGCGAAATAATAATCACGATAGCTGGGGCCGTTGTCGAGTCTTTGCCATTCGCCTGGTCTAATCATATCGAACAGTCTCCATCGATTTGAAAAGGACATTGTAACAAAATGGATAAGATGAGAGAGAGAAGCTCGTACAGCCTTTAAAAATCTGCGCATAGATTGTTGGCTGTTGTGTTGTGTTGATAAGAGTTGCGTTGATCCGTTTCAGGAGACGAATCTCTTTTCTACCTGCTTCGGAGTAAAAGGTCTTTTGTTTTGTATTTGGCATAACCTCTCTCTTAATTTCCTTGTCAGTAAGCTAAAGAGGTGAATATCCAAAAAAGAAAAAGCGAGATCAAGAAGTGAAATGATTGTGTGCATGTGCAAGTACAAATATTCCTTCAAAAAATCCGTAATCTCATGTACTTGGACTTATTTTGTCATTTGTTTGCTTTTTTTCTTAGAGAGCTACTATCGCACGGCATCCGAACGGCATATCTCCTCTTGCGCTGCTATCTCTCCCTTCCTTCTTTTCTCTCGAATCGGCGCCGTCGCTCCCCTCCCCTTCCCCTCTTCTTCGGCGCCGGAGCAGCTCCGTTTCTCTCCTCCGCCTCCCCTGTCGCCTCCTCCACCACCGACGCCCGGCGGCGACCCATCTCCTCCTCCCCCGTCGCTACCACCCCACCCAACATAATATTCAGTATGCCACCATCACCGTGCCTCCCTCCGTCGCCACCCACCGCCCTCTGCTGACGCCCTCCACTGCCACCCACAGCTGGTCCATCGTCTCCTCAGCATCCCTCTGTGTCCGGGGAAGGCCGCGGTGAATCCGTCGTCAGCAGATTTGGAGTCGGAGGTGAAGGATGAGGGGAGGGTGGCATCAGAGTTGAAGAAAGCAGTGGAGGGGCGGCGTCGGAATTGAAGAAGGGTGGTGCCGGCGGATCCCGTCCGAATGACTATGAATGATATATTGTTTCATAGTATTTCACTTTTTCTTATCTCTTTCCGGATGCATATGCCATTTTTGCTCTGAAATTGCATTATGATCTATCCGGAATCCCACCATGGCACCATGAAACGGATGATCCATGTTGGCCTCTCGGCTCTCTGTTCATTTTCTTGCTGCACTTCGGCTAAAAACATTGGTTGCCAATCTAATGACCGAAATTTGGTTATGCTAAAATTTTGGCAAGGATTGATGAAGTAAATTTGTCATCAAACTAAACATGCTTGGTTCCTATTCCTACTTCCTAACGCCTTGTCAACGAAAGAAGCAATTAAGGGACGATGGAGATTGATTTATAAATCAAGTGCTCTGGACCTCATCTGAAACTCTAGTACGAATCTCAACTCGCATCTGACAGATGCCACCGTGCATTATAACATGTGGGCGCACAAAGACATTGTTGATTTACGTGATCCACATTTTTTCAGATAAGTTTCCTTTTTTACTCTAACTCTAAGTTATTCTGCACCTCTATATATACCTTCTGTAAGCTGTTCAGAATGAGTTGACGACTCATTATAAATCATCTGCATTTTGTAATTCGTCTTATATAACGATCATCGTCGATTGTGCACTTGTGATATTTTTCCTACAAAAATTTTCCATGTTAAATATCTGTGCCTCTTATTCTTGATTATCTTTGCTATTTGCCTTGTGTTTCTAGCAAACATCTCGAACGGGAAAGAAAAGAAGGAACGAACTCAAGAAGCTAGCAGAGAGAGAGAGGAAGCAGGAGGCAAGGGAGTGGTAGCTGTGTAGGCCCGGGCCCCATCAACTTCCAAAGAAAGGAGCTCGAAATGGACCAACTCACGTTCCGAGCCAGCTCAGCTCTGCTCCCCATGCATGGTCCTACAAAAGCGCGGCAGATTTGCTTTGAACTCGCAAAGACAAAGAACAAAGAGCAAAGCTAGCTGCTCGGACGAGGCAGCAAGAGGGAAAGAAAGAACAAAGCAAGCAAGCAAAGCAAAGCAAAGGCGCCCAAGCATCAAAGAAGAAGCAGAGAAAAGAAGAGAAGAGAAGAGTGGGTAAGAGTGTTTGGCGAGTATTAAACCCAGCTGGATCACAGATCCTCATCCTTTCGAGTAAAAAAAAGGCGCATTTGCGCTATCTAAATGCGCATTACTCGTGCACTTGTGCTGTACTGCTACTGTCTTTCCATAAGATCACTGATCTCGCCTGCCTTGGCATTGTCGTTGTCATCATGCAACTCTGGCCTCCTCTTCTTCTCATCATCCTTGCCTCACTTTGCTTTTCTTTGCTGTACTGTACTATCGGCTTCATATAGCGGCTTGTGTCTAGGCCTCGTGCCTCTGGTATCAACAACATCATCGCTAGCTTCGTTCTCTCCCCCGTGAAGAAAAAAAGAACATTAGGGTCTTAGTGCAGAGATAGAAGAAGAAAGCTAGGCAAAGGAAGATCTCTATATGGGACGACGACCAGATAGGTCGCTAGGGGCATTGGTGTGTTGCAGGCTAGTGGTCGTCTTCTTCCTCTGCGTCTGCCTTCTGGTGGTGATGGTGGCGACAGATGTTGCGAACTTAGGGCCGAATGCTGCAGCACCAGCCGGCGGTGGGATCACCGGGAGGCGGGCCGACTTGACGACGGGCTTCCCGGCCGGTGCAGACGCGTTCCGAAGCAGCAAGAGGAGGATCCCCAAGGGGCCCGATCCTATTCACAACAGGTACATTATGCATGCATGCACTGGTCGTTTTTACTTAGCATGCATTTCGCCTCTCTACCACACTTATTTTTGGCTAAGTTTATAACAGTTACTAGCTCAAGGGAAAAAATGCATTTACATCAACAAATTAAAGCATCGATAGTTCCAACTTGGAGCGAATGGATTGAACTGAAGAAATGGCACGACGCTAAATACTCTGCTCATTGCCACTGCTGTTCTGTTCATTGTAAACATGCGACTACTCTGCTCATTGTCAGTTGAGTCATGCAATGAACAACAAGAGATGTGTTCCTATATATGATTTTACCGAGCAAATGGCTGCATATATTTCAAAGAAAATTGCAATTGATTTGCACATAATCCTTATTAAATGTATTTTTTTTCCTTTCCTTTTTCTCTGTGGAAGCAGAGAATGCCTACCCCACAAGCCCACAAGACACCTGATAAATTCCTAGTTTGTTGCATTCAAGAGTTCTAGATTCTTAGGTACATTTTGGCATTTTGCAAGAAGAAAAAAGGTACAAAGCAACTGTACTTCTGAGCTAAGCAAAGCATTCAGAAGTCACTTTAGGAGGTGTTTGATTCATGGTACCAAGGTGGATGGGATGGTCCTGTCCGAGATGACGTGGTTCAAATGAGCTGATACAACATCTAGGTAGGGTTCGGAAGACCGGCGATTGCCGGATTTTCTGGTGGGTACTGGGATATTAAAAACCGACCAGGATTTTCTGAAGTGCATTTATATTTGTGAGTCATTTGTGACTGCGTAATGCACCTCCTATATTAGTTTAGGCTTTTTTGTATGAGCTAAATATGTTTTGAAACATCCCAAATTCAAATTTTTTGTGTTTCCTGGTTTTTAATGGTTTTTTTCTGGTTTTTAGCGGTTTCTCTGGTTTTTTAGGTGGTAACCGGCCAGTTTTTCCGGTTGCTGGTTTCAAATTCAAATTTCAAAACTTGAAATTCAACCGGGTTTTCCCCGGTTTTTTCAGTTACCAGCCGGGAACCGGTACCAGTCCCCCACCAGGATTTAGGCAGTACCAGGTTTTTTAATCCTTGCATTTGGGTGAAATATTCTCAATAAACTATCTAGATGGAACTATCTCATTCAGGATGGAATAGTTTCATTCACTGAACCAAACAAGGAGACGAGGAATCGTCTGGGTTGGAATGGTTTCATCCACCGAACCAAACACCTCCTTATTAACAAGAAAAGCAGCACAGTAGTTGACATAATGCATATCCGGGACACCTAAGCTTGCATTACTGGAACCTTATCCTCCTTGCTTTTGTTGATTTAGCTAGGCCAACTAAGATCAGTGTATCACAGCCCAATGATTGGCAAGGCAGTACAATTGTCCTCTCATAAGAAAAAGAACTGCACATGTCAGTGGGTCTCACGGATCAGTACATAAGAGGATCAATTTTCTCAACAAAATTAAGCAATCCACTAACCAGAGATGTGGTTTCGCACTCGCCTTTTGGTAGGATGGTATCTCCATGTCTGACAGAGATGTGGTTTCAGGCGTGCCGGCATGACGACGATCGCGCCGCGGAGGAGAGACTAGCTAGCTGGAGGCCGGCGGTGCCGACTGAAGCATGCATCCACCGTTGCTCTTCTTGGCTTCTTCCGGTGAGCGTTTGGATGGGAAGGAGGAGTTATATGATGATATGCGGTAGCTAGCCATGCATACGATGAGATCCTTGGCCTTGTGCAGAGAGGTAGCGAGCTAGCTCTCCTTTAATGGGGATTTTGGTACTGGGGGTATGTACAAAGTTGCAATCTTCCCTCACAAGAAAACTGTCATTCTTTTTTGACCAAGATGGTGACTGAAGATTTGATCAACCTACCTTTCGCACATTCTTCCAAGATTTGATTTGAATCTGTGGTGATTTTTTTCTTTTAACTTTTGCATGTGTGTGTATCAGTGTATCAAACCAAAGAAGCCGAATTGGGCGTCCTTGCCTTGCCCAGAGCTTTTCTCCTCTTGTAATCGCTTCTCTCGTGTGCAGCTTGTTCTGTTAAAGTTGTTAGCAGGTCAGAGTGCTCTGACAATATGTATATGCAACTCACCATATGTAAATCATGCGTTATGTTTTGCAATAGCTGTGCAACAAAAATTTACCAAACACGTATGCATTGCATGGCATGACATGGTAAAAGAATCTTCAATTATCGTAACAGATTTGGGAAAGCAAAAGAGAGAGGACCATGCTGTTTTTTTACTGTGGCTTATGGCTATGGCTTATAACTCTAATATGAACGCTCGTGCGAACAAACAAAAAGCCGATAAGCTGATAAACCATTTCTAAAATGCTATTTGGATAAGGTATTTAGAAATAATGATAAAAAAATTGATCCGTTTGTTTGTTTGAGAAAATTTATAAATGATAAGAAAAAATATGTTGAGAGAGGGGGGAAGAGAGAGAAGTGAAGCTAGCATTGATACGTGCCGCTTGTGTTGTGAGAGTGCCGCTTTCCCTTTTACTTCTTTTGTTGCAGCTGTATATATTTTGAAGTAATCGAGGAGAAAAAAAAAGAAAAAGAAAAGAAACATGTTCCCGTTCGAGCTTGAACAAGCCAGCTTGGTTCACAGTACATGACGAAACAGCTAGCTCCTAGCTCACGCACAAACGTACACACACTGGTTAGTCCAGTAAAGCTGTGACATGCCAAAAAAAACACATCACAAATGTCAGATTACTACGGCCAGGAAAGATTCAACGCAGTGTAGAGTGTACTAAAATTTCCCTAGAGTTTTCTCTCCTAAAAGATTAGTAAATGTAAATGTTTGCAAGAACAGTTTAGTGCCTAGTAAATGAAAACTAGCTGCATAAGCGCGGCGCACGCCGCGCTAGCTACCGTATGGACCAAAGTAAAAGATACGATAATTCGCAGGGAGTTCCATAAAAAAAATCGAGGACATATGCGTAATTTCGGAAAAATCAAAGGTCTTTTTTGAAAAAAACCGAGGACATGTAAGGACCTGTACGTGAGTAAATAAGGATCTATATGTAATTTCGGGAACCGGCGGGGCGCTATCAAATTTTTTTTAAAAAAACAAAACTTGCAGGGACTTTTTCGCGAGGAAAAAAGACCTCTACGTAATTTGCAAAAAGCTAAGGGAAATGAGCTCCCCGGCCGTACGCAGATTCTTCGGCCACGCGCCGGCCGAGGGAGGCAAAGGGGCGACGTGGAGGGGCTCCGGGGCCGGGAAACCCGCGGGGCGTAATGGGGTGGGATGTTTGCAAGAACAGTGTAGTGCCTGTGTGCTCGCCGAGGTGTCTGCCGGGAGTGTACATGCACATGATTTGTATGCGTACACCGGTCGATCGAGCCATGCACGTACACGTACGGTGCAGCGATGCACGGCGGTTTCGCCAGTCGTCTGACTGACGTGACATGAACTCTGGTACGCGCCTGACACGCGCGGCACGAACACACGGATCGATGTAAACAAATGCAGTCTCTTCAGAGTCGGTTAGCTTGGGGGACTCTTATCGAGCAAAAGAAGTTTTTGAATTGACCGCGGTGACCAATCGAGCACAGAGAAAACGATAGACTGCTGCTACAGCGCACTACATTAAACAATAAACAGCATCGGACAAAAACAAAGCATCCTTGAAACTGTCCATACAGGTCCAAGAGCCGGGTTTTCTGAAAACAGCTTCATCACCATAGTATGTGTTTCCTCTTTTTTCTAAAACATGCTGAAATCAAAACAAAATGTGACACTCTGTTGCCATCGAAAAATTCCTGATAGCAGCACCACATCCCTATAAAGAGTGCTCTCTGACAACGTATATGGTATGCTAGCCGATTTAGCAGCAAATTGGTAAAATCGGCGATAGGTAAATCTGAACGAAAATCGATCTAATAATGAATAGGAACGAATTTCAAAACAGAGGATATGTGTAACTCATATATTGATCAACACGTCGATGCGAAATAATATTGATCAAAGTCAAATTACAGATGTAAGATTCTACTGGTCACGGTCTACTCCTAAGATATAAAAAAAGTATATACAAAAAATAGTAAAGGTTGGTGTGTACGTGCTTTTTCATTGACCGGTATAGGATATTTATAGTCTAAAATAGTCGACTCGATCTTAAATTATGTTTCAAGTCTACCTCTTCGTGTCAGCTTAATATTTCCTTCGATAGTCTATCCACTTCCTGTTAATGATTTCCTTTTTCGCGTCGACTTTTTCTTAATCGGCATCTTCTAGAGACTTCCAGTGTGACTGATGTTTAACTTTGATCTTGGTAAACCCCTAATTTTCTTTATAATTACATTAAATATTAAAAATACTTTTACGAACTACTAGTAGTGTGCCCGCGCTAACGCTACGGTAAAATACAAAACAAGATAAAATTTGTAAAAAAATAAAACGAGCAATCAGATTCATTAAGATTCACGTCTCATATATTGTATAACCAAATATTTTTGTCACATAATGAATGTCACATAACGACTGATCCTTTGAGGAGGCGACAACATCATTGGACTCACCCACCGACGACTTTCTCCATCCCCACATTGTTTAAACTTGAGGCTACAAAGAAAAACAAACATTTTTGTCACATAAAGAAATATGAAACACAGTAAGGAAATAGGTGTTTGTGGACTATTTAATTACCACATCACCATGCTAGGACGTCTTTATACACAATATTTTTGGTGCTCTTCCCTGAGGCATCTACTTCTTTCTTTGGTTTGGCCAAAATTATTGTCGTTTGTCTTGATACACCCCTTGATAGCGCGACATAAAGCTGTCCATGTGAGAAAACAGGCTCTGGAAGGTAGATGCCAACATTTGGGATGGTTTGGCCCTGCGCTTTGTTTATGGTCATTGCAAAACTCAGGCGGATCGGGAATTGTTTCCGCTTGAACTTGAAAGGAAGTGAGATATCGTCGGACGGAGCCATAGGGATTCTAGGAATGAACACCCTCTTGCCTGCATGGTGGCCACCAACTATTTCTGCATCAATTGCATTATTTTGGAATGCTCTAACCATGAGTCTTGTTCCATTGCACAATCCGTGGTTAGGATCTAGATTGCGGAGAAGGATCACAGGGCAGTGGATTTTCACTTTGAGCTCATGTGGAGGCAGACCATTTGGAGTGATGGAGTTTAGGAAGTCAATAGGGTAGTTATTTCTTGAATCGTCATCGACAGAGTCGAAGCTATGAAAACCTTTTCCTCACCTGGAAACTTGTCAATCATCTTTGCATTTAGCTGATCTACATGTGCATTTTTGGTAAAAAGAATGGCACGTGTGCTCATATAAGCTGTTGATCTTGCATTTTTCTCAAGTGATAGAAAGATTTCCTGAATGAGTTTGTTTACTGAATATTCGTCGTCTGTATATCCGATTACAATATCATCTGGTAGGCGTACATAATCATCTCCAATCGTCTCTTCGGTGCCATTTCCAATTCTGAGTAGGTAATCTGAAAACCATGGGTCAGATTGAGCTATCATGTTACGTGACAATCATGTCTTCCTTATATTGTCCCATAAATATGATCTCTGCAGCGTAGCATCTGTTACCTGTGCTCTTGTCCCACTTGTTACCACAGGAAGCACCTGCCTAAAATCTCCACCAAATACCACAACCTTTCCCCCAAATGGCAAAGAACAATCCATAATATCCTGTAGGGACCTATCAAGACACTCGACAGCTTGACGTTTTGTCATTGCAACCTCATCCCAAATAAGCAAAGATGCCGTACGCAGTAACTCAGCGGTGCCACTTTGCTTTGTGAAGTTGCATGTGCTATTGTCAGCAAGCTTAATTGGGATTTTGAACCTTGAGTGTGTTGTGCGTCCTCCAGGCAATATTGACACCGCAATACCGGATGTTGCCATTGCAATTGCTATTAATCCCTTTGAGCGGACTCTAGCAAGAAGTACCATTATGCTTGCTACTATAATTAACGACTGATGATCGAATGGCCACATTAGTAATTTCCAGAGTTAAATAGTTTGCTAAATCCAATTTAAACATCTATGTCCCCCGTCAAGGCACCACGTGAACCATATGCTAGATACCCGATAATCCATGTACAGCTAATTCTCAGGTTTAGTATTGTTAAACCAACCATCAATCAATTATCAAATAACCATCACAGATAATCTATACTAATAAACAGTAGGTAACATACCCTTAATAACTTAAATTATAGGCTATTGGGACTAATCAGCAAGTGACCATGCAAGTGTAGAAAAATTAATTGTTAAGAGATAGTACCTGAAGGGTTGCCACGAGGTACTTGCCTGCCAAGCGTTCAGCAGACCGACTGAACGAATGATCGAAAAAAGCCGTCCAAAGTTCACTTCTATCGATCCCCACTTGCTAATCTACCCGCAAGGCAAAATGATTAGAGATGGAGTTAAATGGGATGAGTAAATTAGGACCAAGAACACAAGGCATCCATGCAGCCGTCCGGCTTCTAGCGCGCGGCTGCCCAAGCCATGCACGCACTCATGGTAGTGGCGGACCTAGGATTTTATCAAAGGGTATGCCGCACCAAAATTTTTATATGTAATTCGGTAAAACCATTTGCCAATTCGGTAAATAATTATAAAATTTGCACCGTAATTCGGTATACAGACACTAAATAACATGAAGGCTTAAACTCAAGGATTAAATTAGAAACTTACAGAGGTCCTTGTCGTTCATACCCTCGATCACGTCGCGCATCGACTTGTCCGACTCGAAGCTCACGAAGCCGAACCCGCGGGACCTCCCCGTCTCCCGGTCGCTCACGATCTGAGAAATCAGTAAAAAAAGCACGGCTGGCGGCTTAGTACGTGGTGAGGATTCCACAAACAAGTACAGATCTATCTAAAGACCAACATTGGCCAAAAGATCGAGTGATTAACAGCTAACCATCTCGCCGCTGGGATTCTTTACAAAATTCGGGATTAAATAAAAACAAGCAAAAGTAGATGCGAAACCCCAATGTTTAATCAAGATCGTCGCAGAAGCGAAGTCAAAACGAAATAAATCGGTACGCGAGGCCAATATTCAATCAAGATCTGTACTGGCACCCACGACAACATTATTACGATCGAATCTCGTTAAATAATCAGTGTTGGAGATGAGGGAATAGAGAGAGGAGCATGCGCTGAGAGCGCCGACTCGCGGATGCAAACAAAACGTCAATCCAAATCAAGAAAACGATCGATCGACGCAGGGACATCAACAGATCTATCAATCTAAGGAAACAACGGCCTCGCGTCACAGATCTGGCCCAAAACGCGCGTCGACGACGACCGAGGTCGAGCAGCGGCGGCCTCGCCTGACGCGAGCGACGGTGGCCTCGCTAGGCGCGCGCGGCGGCGGCGGCACCTCCAGGAACCCTAGATGGGTTTTGGGAGGAGAGAGAGAACTCTTTACCTTTTGGAAAGAATTTGTGAAAACGTTTATGATTTCTTTGCAGCGTCGGGGGCGTGTGCGTGGGCACGGGGTGGGGTTCTAAGTTCAATGATGTGCATGATCCGGATGATTTTGGCCTTAGGATCTTCAATGAGTAAGAGAAGAAGGCTTGAGGAGAGATCCAAGCCATTCATTTGTATGAAGTTGGATTACTTTGGTACACAAATCTGGGTAGACTTAGATTAGGCATGACGTGGGGGTGGTTGAGGGGGCTGGATTTAGTAAAGAAAATTTTTGTGTATTATAGAGGGGTAGAGATTTTACCTGCTAAAATAAAAGACGACAGCACACCCAAATCTCTTAGTGCACCAAACCGACCTGAATAGATCGTCCGCAAGCATTCCTAGCTCGGCCAATAAAATCTTCAAAACGAGAATGGAGATCGTTTGGACCCAATTGCCAACAGCAACTCCGGCAACCAGCGTCGAGCATTGAACAAGCGTGACATTGACTACCTGCTAGATCAGAATCCCCACTTGAGCCCATCTATGGCAATAATATACAACTCAAACTCCCAATGCATCCCATTCTCAGAAAATCTCATCATCGAACCACCGATGTCACCCGGCATGCTCGTCATTCTCTTCCTCGCACTCTCCTCTTAGCAAATTACAAGGAGATGATCGAGCTTTATAATTTCGAGGGTCGAGTTTCCTACATGAAAGAGTGTAGAATCGTATGACACAATAAGAGAATGGTAAATGGTTGTCTGTGCTTTTTTGACACTAAAACCAAAACTAAAAAAGTAGAGGATATTAAGCTGCTGAACAGCCCGCAGATCCACCTGTGGGTTGAGGACTGCCATGACGTGACATTATCCCACCTGACGATCACAGCGCCCGGCGACATCCCGGAGACCGACGGCATCCACGTTTCCCGGAGCGACGGCGTACGGATCGTCATCACCGCGATCAAGACAGGCGACGACTGCATATCTATCGAGACGGGTACTAAGAATTTACACGCTTCGAGCATCGAGTGCGGCCCGGGCCATGGCATCAGCATGGGGAGCCTCGGGGACAACAACTCGGAGGCGCAGGTGTCGGACATCACCGTCGACACGGCGCACTTGTCCGGTACGATGTTCGGTGCTAGGATCAAGAGCTGGCAAGGAGGCCGGGGTTACGCCAAGGACATCAAGTTTCTGAACATGGTCATGGACAACGTGAAGAACCCGATCATCGTCGATCAGAACTATTGCACCATGGCCGACCCCTCCAAGCCAAAGCCGTGCGAGCAGCAGAGGTCCGCGGTGCAGTTCAGCAACGTGATGTTTGGGAACATCAGGGGCACGACCGCCACCAAGGACGCCATCAAGCTGCACTGCAGCAGCGCCTTCCCGTGCGGCGGCATCGTCCTGCAGGACATTGAGCTTAAACTGAAGGAATCAGGCGGCGGTAAGAACGCCGCGACGAGCAGCTGCCAGAACGCCAAGCTGAGCAAATCGAGCAATGTTTCCCCGCCGCCGTGCACGTCCGAGGTGAGGAAAGATGAGTGGGTTGCCGAAGCGTGAGCCTGATCTGAAAAAGAAGATTGTTGTTCGTGTAGTTAGTCTGGCCTACGTGTTGGAAAAACTGAGCTTTAGGGCTCAACATGACGGGAACGGGTTGGGCGCTGGTGGTGCTGGTGGTCCTGGTGATTTCCTCCCATGAGCTCCCCAACTCCCTGTTGTATTTTTTGAGAGGAGATGCTAATAAGAAAGAGTTGATTGCACAACACAGAGTATGGCCATTTAAGTTTTATCTTTCAACGGTTGTTAAACTATTTCAAACTTCCTTTTAAAAAAGATATGTCTATGCATCGGTTGTCTTTTTTCTTAAAAATATCAGTTACCTTTTTACCACTAGGATTACTTCAAAATTTGTGCACACACACAGCTTTAAAATTTCTACTCCTTTCACCCTCCCATTCCGCAGCCACTGTCGCCCACAACCACAAGACATCACTTCTCTGCCGCATCCCCTTTCCCCTTCCCCCTATCGCCCCCCACCCCTCCCCCCGTGGCGCACCAATCATGACCCCCCGCCAGCGAGCTCCTCTCAACCTCCTCTCGCCGCCGATATCTGGATCCGACACCGCCTCCGCCCTACATTTTGGAGGAAATGAATTTAAAAAGCAATTATGAATTTCAGTCCAGTATCTAAGTATAAATACTAATAAATAGCAAAAAGAAGGATTAGTCTGTAGCGATAGATATCTTTTGCACGCATCTAGTTAAAATAATCTCCTTTTCAAATGGCAGTTTCAAAAAATGTTCTTCAATGTCAAAATCAAATGGAATTATTTTTTCATAGTACAATATTACTCTTTAGCAAAATCAAAACCATTTCCCAGTGACAGCAAACATCTAAAACCAAATGGTTTTTCTAGGCAAGAAATAAACAAATATTCCATCCGTTCTTTTTTAAATGACTTTTTTTTACTTTTATGGTCTCCATGATATTACTTTGATCATTACTTTTTATAACTTTATCTTATTATAGAGTAATAAAATTATAATATTATAAAAGTATTTTTAACGATAAATATAATGATATAATTTTCATATGATCCATCTAAATAGTTTTAAATATACTAGTGGTAAAACTTTATATTGTTCGACGGCGTTAATTCTAGAGTGTCACTTAAATGAACGGAGATAGTAATCTCATTTTGGAATAATCTGAATTGACCTATCCCAAAGAAGAGGCCGGCGGCTTGTGAATCGCCTCACAGCTAGGGGGAAAGGCGATAGACGCCACACTCCACAAAGGGGAAGGCAGCCTACCTCTCATTGTCAATGACGATTGGGGTTGATTCCTCCGTAAGAAGACCACCAAAGGGAGGAGCAAAGGACAAGAAAAAAATAGTAGTAATATTGTACATAGGGATGGGCAGGGTTTAAAATTTCGGACGAAATTTCACCGAAATAATGAAATTTTGTCTCTTTCGTTACCCCCGAAAGCGCAATAGTTCGGTCAAATTTTGGCCGAATCATCCCCATTTAAATTTTTGTCTAAATTTCATCTAAATTTTGATTAAATTTTATTAAAATTAAAATTTTCACCCGAATTTTGAACGAAATAGATGAAATTTCGTCATTTCGTTTCTTTCGGTGACCGCCGAAAATTTTCTGACGCCGAAACCTGGGGATGGATCCCTCAACCCATTCGACTTCGACTCCAGCTAGCTGCCGCGGAGGAGAGGTGAGGGGCCGGGCCGGAGGAGGCCTTGACGAAGAAGACGAGAGAGGGATTCTTTCTTGGCAGGGAACGAGAGGTCAATTTTTTCTTCCCCTCAACACAACGTACTTGTATCCCTGAGCATTCACTTCGGTGGCTAAGGTGGATTGCTCTTGTTTTAAAATAACAGAATTGGAACATACTCCTTAACTAACCATTCATCAGCGATTCAGCGTTGATTAACGAGGAGAAAGCCTCATGGCCCTGGCCATTTTTTTAAAAAGAAAAACTGCTAAGCACGGCCGCTAGCATGCATATCCCTAGGAGCTAAGGTAATATCATCGGAGAGATAAATTTCTTCACATCGACGCGCCGACAATAGAGGAATAGGTGTTAAGCTTGAATTATATGGCACCGAAATAAATCTTGACAGCTGGTATTATGTCACAAAAAATTAAACATTTAATACCTATAGGTAGTACTAAGGGCTGAACTAAAAATAACTAACAATGCTACTGTAGAGAAAGAAGAGAGATGATATATACACCTTAGCACCTATTTTAGATGCCAAGAAATGTACGTGATCTAAGCAAGACGTCCCACCTAAGCATCTGAGAGCTAGCGCCATATATATATATATATATATATATATATATATATATATATATATATATATATATATATATATATATATATATATATATATATATATATATATATATAGGAAAATTACGTAATGGTGCATGAAACACTCGTCCTCTCTCTCTCTCTCTCTCTCTCTCTCTCTCTATATATATATATATATATATATATATATATATATATATATATATATATATATATATATATATATATATATATATATATATATATATATATATATATATATATATATATATATATATATATATATATATATATATATATATATATAGGAAAATTACGTAAGGCACCATGGTGCCTAGGCACCCACATCCGATACACGTGTATGATTGATAATTTTTTTGAGTTTGGGTATGAAAATGTTTTATACCCTTAATATATTTATGGTAAGTAAATTTTGAACTCAGTTCAAACTAGTTTGAACTACTTTTGAATTCAATGCGACTACAGTGAGTATATACCATAAAAATAGTTCAAACTAATTAAACTGAAGTTGAATTTAATTTTTTTCGGAGTTTGACATCTCAAATATACTTTTTTATGGGTATATGAAGATACCCACATCAAACGTTGCGAATCTCAAAGC